>OZ014524.1:320840768-321440768 GCA_963966055.1 Lathyrus aphaca | reverse complement strand
ATCATCAACTTCTTCACCTCAGATTGACAATGTGGGGGGAGGCGGAGGCTTCACTAGAAGCGGACGTCTCTTTGCCACGCAAATTCCAAGACCCATTGCCGAAGCAGAAGCTGCTGCTAAGGCAAAAGGGAAGAGCATGGTGCAAGAAGAACAAGTTGTCAAAGAAGCTTTGAAGACTCCGTTTGATCAAGAAGTTGATGAATTCATGAGAATTATAAAGAAAAGTGATTACAAGGTGGTAGACCAGCTTCACCAAACACCTTCCAAGATCTCCATATTATCATTGCTAATGTACTCTGAGGCCCATCGGAACGCACTTTTGAAAGTCCTGCACGCAGCTTATGTGCCGGAGGAGATTACCGTCAATCAGTTGGAGGCTGTGGTTGGAAAAGTTAACGCTAGTCATGGGCTAGGATTTACCAACGCTGATTTGACAACGGAAGGTCGCAATCACAACAAGGCTCTGCACATTACCTTGGAGTGTAAGGGTGCAGTTCTTTCTCATGTATTGGTGGACACAGGGTCATCCCTCAATGTCCTGCCCAAGAAATCCCTTGTGAAGCTGGAGTATGATGGATTGACACTACACCCAAGTAACTTGGTAGTGAGAGCCTTTGACGGTTCTAAAAGATCAGTTCTGGGAGAGATAGAATTACTAATAATAATTGGCCCACAAGTCTTCAAAACGACCTTCTTTGCGATGGATATACAACCTGCCTACAACTGTCTATTGGGTAGACCATGGATACACGTTGCCGGCGCCGTGACGTCAACCCTTCACCAGAAGTTAAAATTCGAGTGAGAGGGCCAAGTCATTACCATTTGTGGGGAGGAGGATATTTTTGTTAGTCAGCTGGCTACTTTCAAATACATTGAGATGGATGGGGAGATCCATGAAACCATGAGCCAAGGGTTTGAGGCCCTTAATATTAATGAAACATCTGTTGTGCTTGGGACCTCCATCATATCATATCAGCAAGCCTGGAAGGTTGTTGAGGAAGGTACCGCCCAAGGCTGGGGCAAGCTACTGCCCGTGGAGAAGAAAGAAGACCGATTTGGGTTGGGTTACAGACCAACTTGACAAGATCAATCAGAGGCTGCAACGGAGCCCAAGTTTACTAGTGGGGGGATGCTCACCCCGGATGCTGTGAATAGCTTGGAAGATGAGTCGGAAGACGAGCGCAACCTGGAAGGCTGGATACGTCCAAGGATCCCGGGGAGCCATGTCTCAAACTGGTCTTCCCAGGAAATTATAAGAGTTACTCCTGCAGAGTAATTATTATTTCCTGTATTTTAATGCATGCATCAAATCCTGCATCTTGCCCAAGATGTCAGGACTCATTTTGTAATCGGGCCATCTTGTATTTTGTGCAAAGATCAATTAATGAATATCAGGACATCTTTTGCAAATGAGTCTTTTCTTTTCCGCTCACTGTTTTTCATTTTTCAATTTTTGTACAAAAATAAAATGGAAATGTTTTTCAAAATAAATAACTTCATTTTCACTTTTTCTAAATAAGATAAAACTGATCACTAAAATGAACAAATCTAAACCCTTGCAGAGTGTGCCCTCCAGACTGCACTGACAACGACACCGCTATGACTTCGTATGACTTTGACAATCCGATTAATCAAGCTGATGAAGGGGTTGAAGAAGATTATGAGCTTCCTAAAGAGCTAGCCAGGGTATTGAGACAAGAGGAGAAGGTAATCACTCCTCATCAGGAGGAGGTTGAAACGGTTAATCTTGGTACGGAAGAAGACTTGAAAGAAGTTAAGATCGGGGCCTGCCTGCAAGATTCAGTGAAAGAGCGATTGATTGACATGCTTCGGGAATATGTGGATGTTTTTGCTTGGTCTTATCAGGATATGCCAGGGTTGGACACCAACATTGTCATGAACAAGCTACCTCTGAAAGAAGACTGCCCACCAGTAAAATAGAAGTTGCGCCGTACTCGCCCAGATATGGCAATGAAGATAAAAGAAGAGGTACAAAAGCAGTGGGACGCCGGTTTCCTTGCTGTGACCAGTTACCCGCCGTGGGTCGCTAACATTGTACCTGTGCCTAAGAAGGACGACAAGGTGAAGATGTGTGTGGATTACCGGGACCTGAACAGAGCCAGCCCGAAGGATGATTTCCCATTACCTCACATTGATGTATTGGTTGATAATACGGCTCAGTTCTCGGTGTTCTCCTTCATGGATGGATTTTCAGGATACAATCAGATCAAAATGTCACCTGAAGACATGGAGAAGACAACTTTCATCACACCCTGGGGCACATTCTGTTATAAGGTGATGCCATTCGGACTGAAGAGTGCTGGTGCCACTTATCAACGGGCTATGGTAACATTATTCCATGACATGATCCACAAAGAAATTGAATGTTATGTGGATGACATGATTGCCAAGTCCCTCATAGAAGAAGACCACCTGGTGAATCTGTTGAAGTTATTCAAGCGTCTGAGGAAGTACCAATTGAAGCTAAACCCCAACAAATGCACATTCGGGGTGCGATCCAGTAAGCTGCTGGGATTTATTGTAAGTGAGAAAGGGATTGAAGTTGACCCTGATAAAGTCAAAGCCATTCAAGAAATGCTTGCACCGAAGACTGAAAAAGAAGTTCGGGGGTTCTTAGGTAGATTGAACTACATTTCAAGGTTCATATCTCACCTTACAGCAACCTGTGAGCGTTTGTTCATGCTGTTAAGAAAACAACAAACGGTCAGGTGGAATGAAGACTGCCAGAAGGCTTTTGACAAAATCAAGGAATACTTACAAGAGCCTCCAATCCTTATGCCTCCAGTTGAAGGAAGACCTCTAATCATGTACTTGACAGTATTAGAAGAGTCAATGAGGTGTGTGCTGGGCCAGCATGACGAGTCTGGTCGAAAAGAGTATGCAATATACTACCTAAGCAAAAAGTTTACCGACTGTGAACAACGTTATTCACTACTCGAGAAAACTTGCTGTGCTTTAGCGTGGGCTGCTCGCCGACTGAGACAGTATATGTTGACCCACACTACTTTATTAATCTCAAAGATGGACCCAGTCAAGTACATATTTGAGAAGCCAGCTCTTACCGGACGGGTTGCAAGATGGCAAATGATCCTCATAGAGTATGATATTCAATACACCTCTCAGAAGGCCATCAAAGGCAGTGTATTGTCTGATTATCTTGCTGAGCAACCCATTGATGATTACCAGCCTATGAGATTTGACTTTCCTGATGAAGACATCATGTTCATAAAAGCAAAAGATCATGAAGAGCCTATTCACACTGAAGGGCCTGACCCGGAAGAAGAATGGACTATGATGTTTGATGGGGCTGTTAATATGAATGGTCGTGGTGTTGGTGTAGTACTCATTACACCTAAGGGAGTTCACATGCCTTTCTCGGCAAAACTCACCTTTAACTGCACTAACAACGAAGCTGAATACGAAGCTTGTATTATGGGTCTCGAGGAAGCCATTGACCTCAGGATCAAGACTTTAACTGTATTCGGAGACTCAGCTCTGGTAGTTAATCAAACCAACGGCAAATGGTACACCCACCAAGATCATCTGATACCTTATCGAGATTATACAAGAAGGTTGTTGACTTTCTTCACAACAGTCAAACTCGAGTATATCCCTCGAGATGAAAATCAGTTTGCAGATGCCCTGGCTACCATTTCATCCATGATCAAAGTTCAAGCTGCCAACTTTGTGCCGCAAATTTCAGTATCCAGACTTGACAGGCCAGCATATGTATTCTCAGCAGATGTTGTTAAAGATGATAAGCCTTGGTTCCATGACATTAAGTGCTTCCTGGAGGATCAAACATACCCACCTGGGGCATCTTCTAATGATAAGAAGACTTTGAGAAGGCTAGCTGGTAGTTTCTTCCTGAATGCTGATGGTTCCCTGTACAAGAGAAACTTTGATATGGTACTTCTCAGATGTGTTGATAGGGCAGAGGCAGATTTGTTGATGCACGAGGTGCACGAAGGATCTTTTGGTACCCATGCAGGAGGGCATGCAATGGCTAAAAAGTTGTTAAGATCAGGCTATTACTGGATCACAATGGATGCATACTGTTGTGCCTATGCCAGAAAATGCCATAAATGCCAGATTTATGCGGATAAAGTGCATGTGCCTCCCAATCCCCTGAATGTGATGTCTTCACCCTGGCCCTTTGCCATGTGGGGCATTGATATGATTGGAAAGATTGAACCGACTACTTCAAATGGCCACAGATTCATCCTAGTGGCCATTGACTATTTTACCAAGTGGGTCGAAGCAGCTTCTTATGCAAATGTCACCAGGCAAGTGGTAGCCCGATTTCTGAAGAGAGACATCATCTGTCGGTATGGAGTTCCCGAGCGAATCATTACTGATAATGGTTCCAACTTGAACAACAAAATGATGGCCGAACTGTGCCGGGACTTCAAGATCCAACACCACAATTCTTCTCCTTACAGGCCAAAGATGAATGGCGCTGTGGAGGCAGCTAACAAGAATATCAAGAAGATTGTACAGAATATGGTGGTCACCTACAAAGACTGGCATGAAATGCTACCGTTTGCCTTGCATGGGTACCGAACGTCAATTAGAACATCCACTAGGGCAACGCCGTATCAACTTGTGTATGGTATGGAGGCAGTCCTACCTGTTGAAGTTGAATTACCCTCATTGCGGGTACTAATGGATGTTAAACTGAATGAAGCAGAATGGGTCCGATCCCGATACGAACAACTGAATCTGATTGAAGAGAAGAGATTAGCTGCAATCTACCATGGGTAGCTGTATCAGAAAAGAATGAAGAAAGCCTTCGATCAGAAAGTCAGGCTTCGAGAATACCAAGTAGGAGATCTTGTGCTGAAAAGACTCCTCCCTCCTCATACAGACCACAGGGGCAAGTGGACTCCGAATTATGATGGTCCGTTCATAGTAAAGAAAGTTTTCTCTGGTGGAGCACTGATGCTCAGTACTATGGATGGCGAAGACTTCCTGTCCCCTGTGAATTCAGATGCAGTTAAAAAAATACTTCGCATAAATGACCCGCTGGACATAAAAACAGAATGTAAGTCCAGGCAAAAATAGGGCATCCCGGCGAGTCAAAAACAGAATAAAAGACTCGGGCAAAAATAAGGGAAAATAAATAAAAAATGTACACCTGCTAAGTTGAAAAGCCGCATTGGACAGCTCAGGCAAAAAAAGGTATCCCGGTGGATTGAAAACCCGAAAGGGCGATCCACGCAAAATGAGGGAATAAGCGAAAAACTGCATTCTGAATTCATCTGTATCACTTGCAACGTGGTAAGCTTCGAAAGGTTCAAGCTTCGGTCAGAATCATCCTTCTTCAAAAGCAGGATAAGAGGAACGTCAATGTCATACAAGTCATAGCAAAAGGGAAGCTCCTTGAAGCGTCATCAACATTGCCAACATCTTTTTGTTTCTCAATTTGTAACAATCTCCTCATTTCAGGGGGTTTGTTTCTTTGACTGTACTTGCCCATTCAGGGGCACATAAATTAATAAAACCAGATTTTCTGTTACACTTTGTCTCGTACATTTTATTTCCGTTTGCAAAAATGTCCGATGTCCTCATAATATTGATTGCATAAGTACAGATGCACCTTTTCTAAATCACATGCTTACAGGAAATATATTACTCTCGGGAGTGTCTAAAGTCCTATGATGGAATCCAATAGGGGATACCTCGGGGTACTTGTACGTTTCTTTGTCTTTACATGATTGCAGGTGCTCAAAGTGCAACATGGGGCATGGAAACTTCTCCCCAGCAAGCTGCCAAATCATTATTTACTCGGCACATATAAGCACCATAAATGCTTTATCCCCAGCTGAGTTGCCAGTCATCATTTCTCCTCAGCCAAGTGTCAGACAGGGAACTATCTCCCCACAGAGTTTCAGCCTCTATCCGGAAGAGCAATGTCTGAAGATCTCACAACAGAGCGACGAAAGCTTCCACAGACCCTAGCTGGGCTCGTCATCATTAAGATAGGTCTATTAGTGACCTGTTTCCCCAAGCAGAGTCATATATCAGATCTACCAATGATCTCATCCCCAACTGGGATATCACTTCAAGCAGATCAGCCGGAGATCGCCACCGCAACGGGATCCAAATCCCAGATCGGTATCTTTGCATAATCATAGCATTCACATCATATTTCCCCCCAGAGCGTAGCATTCCGTCTAATACGGAGCATTACGGCAAAAATCAAACATATTGCATAATCATAAGCCGTGTTCTGAATCAAACAGCTGTGTATACCAACACTCCGTTTGCAAATATACAAAATACCTCTCAAATTCCCCGGCAGAAAGCCAAAGCGTCCGCTTTGCACTCACAAATACAGATACATGCTCCTTTTGGCACTCGTCCGTGTCACCATTCCCCAGCATAGTTGTCTAAACACTTTGGGAACCAAACACTTGTTTATAGTACACTTCTTCCGACACCCGTCCGTGTCGTGCTCTCCCCCGCAAGTTGAACGCTCGTTGGCGTCTCACCCATGTTTACTTATTTCGGATACTCGTCCGTACCTCGTATATGCCACTTAAATCCCCTCAGAGTCGACACTCGTCCGTGTTCTTTGTTAACCAGTTGGTACTCGTTCGTACCATCATCTCTGAACATGCGTCAGCATTTGTTTCTACCGATACTCGTCCGTATCATAGTCTTAAGGATGCTCGTCCGCATCTTTAATCTATACACAGTGTCAAACACTTATGTCTTCTTGAATTTAGACACTCGTCTGTGTCTACTATTCCCCAGAAGAGTCCCCGACAAATCCCGAATAAACTATTCCCTCTCTATCTGACATTCGTCCTATGTCATGATACCTTCCGGCAGCCGTACCCTGCCAGGTGATCGTCCTTCACCTTTTGATGATCGTCCTTCATCATCCCCAGCGGAGTCTCTATTCATTAGAACCCCTTCCTATCCGACATTCGTCCTATGTCGTGATACTTTCGGCAGCCGTACCCTGCCATGTGATCGTCCTTCACCTTTCTGATGATCGTCCTTCATCATTTTATCTGATGGACGTCCCCATCGTAGATCTTGTTATCTGACATTCGTCCTATGTCATGATAAACCCTGAGAGCAGCCGTACCCTGCTAGGTGATCGTCCTCCACCTCTTGATGATCGTCCTTCATCAATGCTTATCTGATGGCCGTCCCCATCGTCGACCTATTCATCTGACATTCGTCCTATGTCGTGATACTTTCGGCAATCGTATCTTGCCAGGTGATCGTCCTTCACCTTGGATGACCGTCCCTCATCCTTATCCCCAACAGAGCAGCCGTCCCCTGCTAGGTGATCGTCCTTCACCTTTGATGACCGTTCCTCATCATTTATTTCTTCAACCCGATGGTCGTCCCCATCATTTACCTTTAATCCCCAGAGAGTCTTGTTTCTTTACCTGATGACTGTCCCCCATCGTAATCTCTTTATTTCCCCAGCATGTCGGCCGTCCCTGCCATCGCTTTATCCCCAGCAGTCGTCCCCTGCTCGACGGTCGTCCTCCGTCGCCCGCACTTTATAATCATATTTCACTTCCTTTTGCAATCTATATCCCTTTTCTTCTTCATTTAGTGAGTGCAAATTTTGGACTGTCTTTGGTATTCAACCACAAGTTATCTTGTTTGTCTGTTAAGCCGTCGCCTACATCCTACACAGCTAACTCATGTTTGAATAGGGGCAGCTGTAAACACCCCAAATTTTCCCACACTCATTTCATCATGGCTTGTGATTCTCTTCATTTGCATAAGTTCAATCATATCATCTCATAGTGCATTTTTGCTTCACTGCATTGGTTCTAATTCATCTGCATCTAGGGTTTGTGATCTGAGCAATCCAAGGGTCATCTGAGCCACTCCAAAGGCTTTCAATCATCTCAAGGGGGTCCATGTATGTTCAAGCATCATATTACATCCTCCCAAGATCAAGGAAGACAGAAAATCACAAGAACTGAGAAAGGCAGGGAAGCAGAGCCAAGTTTAACTACACAGATAACCTAAAATTAGGGTTTTGCTTTCAGAGGCCATAACTTCAAATTTTTTGGTCATTCTTGTTTCTATTGGTCTCTATATGTTATAGGAATCATACATACCAATTTTCATGAAGAAATTCAATGGGAAAGGCATCTGATCAGAAGATGACTTCTTGAGCAAGTCAGTGCAAAATCAGGGCATCTGAGGCCCCCAATCACCCACCCAAAGGGTCTTCTCCATCATTTTGGGTGTATATGATCTTTATTTGATCTTAGAAGATGTTAGAAGTTCACAAAATTGAAGAATTTCAAGTCATTTGCAAAGTTGCCATTTTGGGAAAGTGACTTGTAATGTAAACTTGCCATTTTGGGAAAGTTTTTCAACCTCCTCTTTTTGATTAAAAAATGCTTCAAATGAAAAACCTTTGGTCATTAAAGTTGTAGATTGGATCCTCCCATTTTCAAAAAGTACAAGAACTCATTCTAATTCATTTTAGAACAAAAGTTATGGCCTTGAAAAGTTGGACAAAATCACTTAATTTTCACTTTTGTGCCAAAGAGGGATTTTTGCAAAACCTCATGCCAAGCTATTTTGTGACTTCAAATGGACTTCTACACATCATAACATCATAGTGCAATGCCTAAAAGTCATAATTGGCCCAAGAATTTCCAAGTTTCATGACTTGTGCATGAAGAAATCAAGAAAGGGCCAAACTTCATGAAAATTGCAAAACCCCCCACAACTTCCCACAAACTTGCTGATTTGCCTCAATCTCATTTCCATGGTCATCCTTGAATCAAGCTGCAGCATACATGCCTTTGTCCTAGGCCTGAAACAGCCCATACCTCAAAGGACACATAGCCTTGACTTTTTGCAAAACAAGCCATACCAATCAGCATAGCCCACACCAACTCCACAGGCCTATCACATCTTGATACATGGACCAAACACAAGCCATTTGACACAAGAAGCAAGCCTGAAACCACAACATCACCATAGTTCACAAAAACTCCCTCTTTTGCATTTTCTATCGAATCCCATAACTCAGCCATTTATTCTCAAAACTTCTTCCACCATTCATCTTCAAATCCATCACTAATCACAAACCACCCCTTACTTTGCCCTAAAAGCCACCACACACCAAATACGATTTTTCCCCTTTTGAACTGAGCTTCACTGAACTTCAAAGAAAGGACACAAACACTTCAGCCAAGCATCAAGGAAGCTCAAGGGAGGTTAGAGGATGTTGTTTGCATCAAGAAGAAGGCCCAGACAGCTCCATTGGCAAAGCTCCATCTCAGGTATCTTCTTGAAACTTTTTTCTAGAACTTGTTTCTTTAGTTATAGAATGGTAGAGTGTGTTCCACTGATCACAATGAACCTTGAATGGTGAAAAATGGTTGAGTTTTGAGTGTGTATGCATGTTCTGAAATTTTGTTCAGTTTTAGGTTTTTGTTTGAATCTTGTTGTTGATGAAAAATAAATGAAGTTTGATGCTGGATTCTTGTTCTATGGGGTTTAGGGATCATTTCTGGAGATTTGGGGGGTTTGATTTGGCCTAGGGAGTATTTTAGAAAAATCTCAGGGGAGAGGTGGCCGGAGAAAATGACCGGAGGTCACTTCCGGCCACCTGAGAGTCATTAATGCTTTAATCTGGATTAGGGCTTAGTTTGAATGTAGAGCGTACGATTTTGTTTCCCGCGTGCGTCCAATGGTTCAGATCATCCCACTTAACCCTAATCCACTTAATTAACTTAATTAATTAGGGTTTAATTTTAAATATGCCAGTTTGAATGTGGACCCTCAGATCACGCGCCAAGTCAATTCCCGCGCCTTAGGTTCAAATCCCAGCCTTTGGATCAGTTGACTTTCCATTTAATTTGATTTTTATTTCATTTTCATTGCATTTTCTTTCTCATTTATTTTAAAATATCAAAACACATCACAAAAATTTTATCTTTTGCATGCTGACTTAAAATATTTTTCTCATTCTGAAAATAATTTTTATTTTATTTTTTGCATAAAATTTGTATTTTTAAAATATTTAAATGTTTATTTTAATTAGTTAATGAGAATTAATTAATTAAAATAGCATTTAGGTTTCTAAAAATCACAAAAAAATTCACATTGCATTTTGATGTATTTAGAAACATTATCAAACTCTTCAAACAAATTTCTTTTTGGTTCTTAACCTATTTTGACATTTTTCCTTGGAATTAAAGTTCTTAAAAGGCAAGTTCTAACTTAGAAAAATTCATTCTGCCTAACCATGAAGAGTTTGATGTTGGTTCTTTTTACATTGCATTCTTCATATCATGTAGTTTCTAGGGTAAAATTGGTTTGAATTTATCTTTCATTTTCAATTTGATGTGCATTTTTCCTTTTGAAGTGTTTTAAAACCCTAGCCAACTTGAGAAAATCATAACCCCCATTAGGTTAAGAGTTAGGTCCCCTCCTTTGGGCAGTGAACTTGTGTAGGGTTAGGGTTCTTTTGATCCCATCTTCAATTTTTTATCATGTCATTTGCTTCTGATTTTGAATTTTGCATTGCATATTGTATGTAAACCCTAATTTTTTGCCTTCATTTGCATCCATCTTCCATTTGCTTGCATACAAGAGATTGCCATGACATTTTGTGCATTCACATGACTTCTAAGACATACTAGGACATATTAGAATCATGTTTGATCATTGCATCATTCATTTTCCATGTTATGCATTCATTCCATTTCATAAACTTTCATGAACTTTTATGGTTCAAAGCATGCTCCATTTGCATCCTCATCCTTGTATGATCATCCACAACTCTTGACATGTGTTTGCATCATCTCTTAGCATCATTAACATCATGTTTATGCCTCTGGTTTTGGTTTGTATCATTGCATTTCATCTCATTTTTATTTCATTTCATTTCCTTTCACTAACTTTTCAGGTGGTAAGTCATTGAGAAGTGAATTTGCCTTCACTTCTCATAATCTCTTCTCATCTCTATTATGCATTAATTGCTTCATTTTATTTGTGGATTAGAGTGAGCTTGCTCACTCATGTTCCTTCTCCTCTTTCTTTCTTCAAGCAACTTATCTTCTTAAGTGAAGTAAGTTGTCTTGCTTCTTCTATTTCTTCCTCCTTTCATCTGCTTCTTCCTTGGTGGCTTTCCTCTTGAAGATCTTTTGCAAGCCTCATAAACCCTAGGAACAACCAAGCATGATCACAATTAGGGTTTGATTAGTCCCCCATTAGTTTTACCTTTGTGTCATCTTTGTGTCTTCTCTCCTCATCTCTTAATCAGGGACTAAACCCTTAAGGTTTTAAGGCTTTGTGATTAAGCTTATGCCTGCATCCTTCTATTAGGATGGAGTGTATAACTTTAATCCTAAGTGTTAAACCCTTAATGTGTTTAAATCCTCTAATCAATTCATCTAATAATCACTAAGACATCAAGCTTGTAACTTGGGCCTTGCATTAGGGTTCTAATTCTTCCTTAACAGGTTAAAAAGGACTAACCCTAGTGTTAATGGACAAGTCCCCCTCAAGTTGTCTTACAAACCATAAAATCCACTTATTAATCCTACCATTAACTAAAATCCATTTAATAAAGGCCTTGTTTTGTCATGAGGTTAATCCCTAATCATGGATTAAGTTGAGGAGCCTTCCTCAGCTTAAATGTTCTCATCTATTATCCTTCTATTAGGATGGTGTAATGGGTCCATTGAATCCTTGATTATGGCTTAAACTCATTACTTAACACTAAACAAAAACACCAAAAAAATCTAAATAATTACAAGTAGGTTAATGATCTTAATCCTACATCATGGTGATTAAGTGTGAGGTGTTTACTTCATACTTAAGGTATTCTCATTACCCCTAATCAGAGGGAGGATGTGATGAGTTTACTAACCCTTGGTTTAGGCTCAAGCTCATTAACTTATGACAAACCTCCAAAAGCAATAAAAGATTGAAAACATCAAAAACAAACAATAATCGTCTCCTCCGGGATTCTTTTCTCATCATCTTCACTCACAAATGAGAACTTGCTTCTTCCGTCTAATGCAAGACAGTTTGCCCTTAGCCAGATAGGTCATACACTTGAGCATAGACAAGAAAGCAGTTCACAAGTCAATTTATCTTTTAGTCTCTTTGAGTCGAACTACGGTGTTCTGACTTCCTCATTGCACGAGAGGATACGTAGGCATAACATAACAATTATCGAACAAAAGTCTTTGTATATTCCCCCTCCTTCCAGCATTATTCTTTAAGTCTCATTGTCTTGAGCTTTGCACTCCTTCCTTACACTGACACTCCTTTCATTCACTTCACATTTCTTTTACACTGACACTTGCATTCTTTTCCAGCTTTTGCACACAGATAGCACTGACACTACCCATCTAAACACAAACTTTCAAGCGTGGATCCCGTCGAGTACGGTGGACAATCTGGGTGCTAATACCTTCCCAGGTTGTAACCAACCCCCTTTCTCAGTTTCTCTGGTTCGCGACCGTCTTGTCCATATCTTTCTAGGTTTATGCAGCATTACCTTTCCTTCGGGATAAAAATGCCTAGCTGGCGACTCTTTTCTTTCCAATTCACCCTTGTGTGTTCTCTTTCTCTTTCGCCGACCGTTCGCATCTGTACCCCTCTTGACCCGGGTGTCATTTGGTGGGAGCGACAATTGCCAGCCAATAATAACCTGGTCTCAACATCTTTTTAGCCATTGCATGCCCATTGGCATGAGTACCAAAAGATTCTTCATGAATTTCTTTCATTAACATGTCTACTTCGTGTCAATCCACGCATTTGAGCAAGACCATGTCAAAATTCCTCTTATAAAGCAAATTCCCATTAAGGAAGAAATTTCCTTCCAATCTCCTCAAAGTCTTCTTATCTTTATCTGATGCCCCAATTAGGTATTCTTGACTCTAGAGAAAACATTTAATATCATTATACCAAGGCTTGTCATCATGGACCTCTTCAATTGCAAACACATGATCTGGTCTTTCAAGCCGCATCACACACGGGAACATCATTCCATTGGTACACCTTGATCATAGAAGCTATAGTTGCAAAAACATATGCCATCTGATTTTCATCGCGAGGTACATAATGAAACTCGACTTTAGTGAAGAAAGTCAATATCCTTTGGCATAATTTCTATATGGAATCAAGTGAGGTTGATGAGTTACCCACTTACCTTTGATATGATTAATTACCAAGGTTGAATCTCCATACACATCAAGATTATTGATCCTCAAATCAATAGCTTCCTCAAGACCCATAATATCGTCTTCATACTCAACTTCATTATTGGTACAGGGGAAAGTCAATCATGCAACAAAAGGAATATGTGAACCATGGGGAGTAATGATCATTCTCCCCATTCCTTTTCCATGTGAATTCACAACTCCATCAAAAACTAAACCCCGTCGAGATCCAGGCTCAGGCCCTTCCTCAATCAAAGGCTCATCAAAATCTTCCATTTTCAAATACATCACGTCCTCATCAGGGAAATCAAACTTGATGGACTGATAATCATCAATTCGCTGGTGTGCCAAATGGTCAGCCAAGATGCTTCCTTTTACAAGTTTTTGAGCTCAGTACCTAATATCATATTCAGACAACAATATTTGCCAACAAGAAATCCTCCCAGTTAAAGCAGGCTTTTCAAAGATAAACTTGATCGGATCCATTTTGGATATCAACCAAGTTGTATGATTCAACATATACTAGCAAAGACGCTTTGCAGCCCAAGCTAAGGCACATAAAGTTTTTTTAAGCACGGAGTACCGAGACTCACAATTAGTGAATTTCTTACTCAAATAATAAATCACACATTCTTTTCTTCCATATTCATCGTTCTGACCAAGCATACAACCCATGGAATCTTCCAACACACTCAAGTACATAATCAACAGTCTACCTTCCACTAGAGGAGACAAGATAAGATGTTCAAGCAGATACTCTTTGATACTTTTAAAAGCTTTCTGACAATCATATGTCCAAACACAACCTTGTTCTTTTTGAAGCAACTTGAAGATTGGAGCATATGTGGCAGTCATGTGAGAGATAAACCTCGAAATATAATTCAAATGACCCAAGAATCCTCTTACTTGCTTTTCAGTTCTTGGAGCATGCATTTCCCGAATAGTTTTCACTTTATCAGGATCAACTTCAATGCCTCTTTGGATGACAATGAAACCTAACAACTTTCCAGAACATACACAAAAAGTGCATTTTTTCGGATTCAAACGAAGCTTAAACTTCCTTAACCTCTGAAATAAATTCAACATAATCTTCTTCAGTCCTCGACTTAGCGATCATATCATCAACATATACCTCAATTTCTCTGTGCATCTGTTGTACCCCAAAATTTTCCCTCCCATAATGTATCTCAAGAGGTTTCCTAATAGTCACAAGATTCACAATTGCTCAAAAGGATTCCATGTTTCATCAGACAAAACCTCCTCCTAAGCAATGGATCTGAAACTAGGGTTTTGAATTTCTCAAGGCAAAGTGGACTTCATGACATCCCACATACTTCAAAGAATCCTCATGTCAAGTTTCAAGGCTTTTCCTACAAGTTTGGTCAGTCAGATGTTCAAGTACTCAAAAATCAGTTAACTTGGTCAAAAAGTCAACTTAGTCAACATAAAGTCAAAATTCAAAAAATTTGGTCAACATCAAGATTATGAGGTGAAATTCATCATTTGATCAAGGGTTGATCATGATTCAGCAAGGAAACCCCATAATCATCAAGAATCAGGAGTTACTAAATTAGAGTTTTGTGTAGGAAAAGTCAACTAAACTTTTACCAGCCATAACTTTCACATACTTCATCAAGAATTTCCCATCTAAAGCTCATTTTAAAGGAAATTCAATTCTCTACAACTTTGTGTCTCACAAGCCAAGTCCAAAAATGCTTCATTTGAAAGATATGAGCCAAGACATTATAGGTCCTTATAAAAGTATTGCACCCTATTTTTTGCCCTACGTTTTCTTCGCATTTTCATCTGCATCTTGCATACAAACAAGATCGCATTGGTCGCACGATTCTTCTCGGGTTAGGTTTATGCCTCGCAGGGGATCACCGTTGTCTTTAATTACTTTATTTGTTTATGTTTACTAATTGTCGCTCCCTGGATTTCCATCCTAGTACAAACGCGAAAGTGGCGCGGAAAGAGGTTAGAGTCGCCAGCCATGCATTTTTATCCCGAAGGAACGGGAATGGTAATGCTGCACAAACCAGAAGAAAAGAAAAGGAAGGACACAGGTCCTGCAAACCAAAGAAACGGGGCTCTGGAGTTGGTTACGACCTGGGAAGGTATTAGCACCCCAGATCGTCCGCCATACCCGACAGGATCCACGCTTGCAAAGAAACTGTTTCAAAGGGTGAATGAATGAAAGTTGCTGCAAAACTGGAAAGAAACTGGAATGAGAAAGGAATTGAAAAAGCAAACAAAGAGGAAAAATGTAGGGAAAATAAAGATTGTGCTCGAACGGGCCCTACCCCGCTGCCTACGTACCTCACTAGACATGAGGATCAGAGTCGCCGTAGTTCCGCTAACTAGGGGTAAACAAGATTGCCTGTGTCTTAAGGCTTGAAATGCCTATGTCAATGCTCAGGTGTTGCAGGCTCGGACGACGAGTGCGTAACTGTCTAGCAAAATGACAAGTAGGAGCAAGTTCGCGTACGAAGCGAAGGTGATGAGAAAAGAAATCCCAAAGAAGAAGCTTATTTGTTTGTTTGTGTTTTTTAGAGTTTTTTATTGGTGTGGCACAAAAGAATGAACTCAAACTCTCTTCCATGGAATGTGTACTTGCTACTACATTCCAAGATGGAATAATAGAACAAGCAAACCAAGTAAGGAGAATTTATCCAAGACTTGTCTCCAAGGGAAAGGGCCTAAATTCATTGACTTGTTGAATTTATTAGGTGTTTTAGTGAAAAAAAATGAAGAAGCATTTTTTAGGATTTTTCTTGATGAAGATGACTTCATGATCCAACTTGTACATCATGCTAGACAAATGCAATATTCCAAGATGGAATGAATACATATGCCTCATGGAATAAGGCTAT
The DNA here is from genome assembly GCA_963966055.1 of Lathyrus aphaca. NCBI lineage: Eukaryota > Viridiplantae > Streptophyta > Magnoliopsida > Fabales > Fabaceae > Lathyrus > Lathyrus aphaca. The sequence continues at coordinate 321,424,696 of OZ014524.1, read as the reverse complement.
TACACAAGAAGTAACTTCTTTCTTTATTAATGTTTTTTTATGCTTTGTTTTGAGATGAGAAGAGAAGAACCAAAAGAGCAAAAGGCAAAAGTCTAATGGGGAAGACTAAACCTAATATTAGCATGCAAGAAGTGGTACTAAGGTTAGTGAGGTTTGAAATCTATCCTAAGAAAAGAGAAGAACCAAAGAGGAGCAAAAGTGAGGAGAAGAAAGCTAGCAAGCAACTCACTCCTCTAAAGGAGATAAGTTGCTCCTAAAGGGGGAAGAAAAGAGTCGCATCACATGATGGCATAAAGCACATCAAATCACAAAGAGAAGGCAACTTAAAAAGAAAAGAAGAAGAGTTGAAATGTGGATAAACATCCACACTTCTCTTACCATAAGCCCCTGCAAGTGTTAGCAAAAATCCAACATATGTTCATCAATACAATCCATGGAAGTAACATGCTCAAAGTTCTAGCAAACAAAGATCAAACAAACATGCCAAACTTTGCACATACAAGCATTTACGTGTCGAGAACATGGAAGCATACATCAACCAGCAAGCAAATCACCCTAAACTAGCATATTCAATGATCATACAATGATACATGGCAATTAAGACAAGCAAGGGGGTCAAATAAGCTCAAAACAGCTCTAAAATGGCATTCTGCATCATTGTTAACCGGTTAACCAAAAGCGTTAACCGGTGAACCAGTTCAAACCTGCAGCAAATACGCAGAAAACAGGTGCGTTAACCGGTTAACACTGTAAAAACAACAACAATTCCTGCAGAAAAATCAGCTCACCTCCAGCTTATTCAAATAACTCCACACTAGACCAGCAATCAATTAAGCATGAAATAAGTGGATCAATTCACATTAATTGACATTATTAAGCTCATGAATATTAGCACACGGACCCGGTTACAAATCAACCGATCAATTCAAGCAACACAAGCAAATACACAAGCACATGGTGGATCTAAAGCGCAAGCATGCAAATAAGCTAAAACAGAGCTAGATCTGAATTTAACCAACCTACAAAACTGAGGTATGCTTTGGTAGTTGTTGTTTGAGTTGGAAATGAGAGATCGCGTAGAAAACTTTGAAGATCTGGTGCTAATCCTCACACTCCATGCAAAATAAATGCAAGCAAAAGGTCTTGATGCAGAATTTTGGCTCCAAAAGCACTTCTAATCTCCAAACCAGATCTGATCCAAGTAGTAAACCAACAAAAATGATGCAAAGAAGCTATGGATGAAGGTCTAGTTCCAAGATCTACACACTTTAATGCAAAGTTATGTGATCTTCGAAGAGGAAATCTTAGTGAATTTGGAAAATGTGGGAGAGAAAATGAGAGAATGGCGAGAGAGGAGAGTGAAAATTCAGAATTTGAGGAGTGAAAAATGAGAGAGCTCTTTTCTTGGTTTGAAGGGAAATGGATTAAATATGGTTTAGGTTTGGGGCCCAAAATTTAGGCTTGGGATCCAAAAAATATGGTTTGGGAAAGTGATTAGGATCTATCATTGGAATTAGGCTTGGATTAATGCTCTAGATCCTTCTCCATAATACAAATGAATAAAAAATCAGAAAATTGGAAAATTGGAGCAAAAAAATACATGCTGAATTTTGCAGATGGAATTCAAAATTCGCAGTCGTTAACCGGTTAACCAAAAGCGTTAACCGGTTAACGCAAGCAAATTTTGAATTCTCCCTCCTTTTGGTGGGAAACCTCAATAATAAGTCGGCGCCAACCGTTTTGATCTGATTTTGATCCTCCATCTTTTTATTTTATTTTTAGGGCCTTGACCATGATACAGAGATTGTGTAACATGCCTTGTGAGCTTTCTGCCAAATCACCTATGCTCTTGAATTTGACTTATAATGCTTCAAATTTCCCGGATAGTCGATCACATGCCTTATGCTAGAACATGCAAGTGATATGCTTCATCTTTCTATGTAAAAATGCTACGGACATGACATGCTTAGGATGATTATGATATGATGATGATGCTAAACAGGATAGGGAGAATTTGGGGTGTTACAGCTGCCCCTATTCAAGCAACTGTTAATTTGAAGAGGACGGTAGTACGACTATCAACCGTTCAAGATAAACTGTGGTTGAATACCAAGAAGACCTGAAATTTGTACTCTGCTGGAGAATGCAAGCAATGGGAAATAAACCCAACCAAATGACGCTTTGGCGACTGAAGCGGGGACAAAGCAGACGAGCTCCTTCCAACCTGAATTGTTACTAAAACGTAGACAAACGAGTCTTCCTCGAGCAAACCTGTTATGCCAGGGACTGGACATACGAGCCCTTTTCAAACAACCCTGTTACGCCAGGAATGGACATACGAGCCCTTTTTATATATTTTGCAATATATGATCTGAGACAGACAAACCTCCTTCGGATAAACCTGTTACGCCTGGACCGGTGATGCACTTAAGTCTGTGGGATAGACATGCATAATCAGGATAGACGAACCCTCTTCATATATTATCCGCAGATATATGGTCTAAGACAGACGAGTCTTCTTTGAGCAAACCTATTACGCCAGGTGCAACATCAGGATTTGACGAACCCTCTTCACAAATCTTGCGTAGACAAGTGGTCTCTGAGACAGACGAACCTCCTTCGGATATACCTGTTACGCCAGAACCGGTAACCATTTTGACGTTTAATCCCACCGTCAGGACTTCAAACCTCTTCAATACAGACGCGCATCAGATAATCATCAAAATAACACATACGAGCGCCATAAGTCAATGATACAAACAAATATCAGACGATGATCTAAGAAACACAAACGAGCGCTTCAGGCAATGATACAGACGAATATCAGCCGCTGATACAGACGAATACCTAGAAATCCAACACAGACGAGCATTTGGAGTAGCAATACAGACGAGTATCAGAGACGATACAAACGAGTATTCAAACAATGAAAACAAGTTTCTAACAAGTAACACACAAACGAGCATCGGGGAATGCAGACGAGCATCGAGGAAATACCCAAACACAGACGAGTACCGAGGAATGCGGACGAGCATCAGCAGATTTCAAACACGGACGAGTGTTGAGGAATGCATACGAGCAACGACAAAGTGTATACACAGACGAGTGTTGGGGTGATGCTGACGAGCATCAACCTCTACCACACACAGGCGACTACTGGGGAAAGCATACGAGCATCAGATGAGTATCAAACACAGACAAGTGTTGAGGAATGCATACGAGCAATCAACTGCCTGGTAAGAAATACAACTCTGTCGGGGAGAATCAAACGAAGAATAATTCACAAACGAGCGAGTGCTGGGAATGCAGACGAACATCCAGCAAATATCAAACATCAAACACAGACGAGTGCTGGGGATACAGATGAGCAAAATACGAGCACAGGCGTATGCCGGGAATGCATACGAGCATCAAATGAAATGCCCTGATTGGCAACAATAATCCCGATTCTGCAGGGGAAAACTAGGTCAAGAGGCTTTGACAACGCTTGACGCTGGCTTGGAGTTGAATACCTATCTGTATTATCACAAAGGCCAAAAATTAATTGGCGACTTCTCTGGTGGAATACTTCAATGGTGGGAGCAAGTCCCGATCATGAACTCTGCGGAGGATAACCGCCTTCAGACTTGGCTGGGATGATGTTTGGTCAGACCCTAGCTGGAGAGAGAATTCTGAAAATTCTGACTCGGTGGGGAAATAGGTATTCAGTTGCTCGCTGGGAATAGCCCATTCTGACACAAAGGCTCCGATTGGGGACAAACCTCTTTGATCGGGTTTGAAGCTCCGCTGGGGATACCACTTGCTCTGGTTCAGCTTGTGAAAACAACCGCCACTTGGCAAGGACACCTCTTTGATTAGGATTGAAATTTCGCCGAGGATTCCACTTGCTCTAGCTCAGTTGGGGAGCTCTCTCTGCTAGGGGAATACAATATCGCCCTGCAAAACCTGCAACAACAATATACACACATGTGCCCCGGGAACTTGCATAATATGATTTGTTCATCCATTGTCAACCGACACTCAAAGACAGTTTTAATTGTTTCCCTGCAATGTCAATTTTCTTAGAAAAATCAACATATTTCATATACAATGTTCTTTTTTTGCCAAAAATTCAGGACATTTTTGCAAACAAAGTAAACACGACACAACACGGCTTTATGACTGAATATTCATTCATTGAATGGCCTCCGAATAGGCAAAGTTTTACATTAGGAAGCAACTACCTGGAAAGAGGTGGCTACCATAAAATTGAGAAAAGAAACTATCCTAATGGCAATGTACACGACATTCCAATGAGTTTCCTTCCTGCTATGACCAACATGTCTTTAAGACTTTCTGTTCTTTCCTTTGCTTTCTGAAGAAGATGAGGGGACTGATTCCTATCCTTCTGATATTGTCAGACTGCATGAAACGGTGATTTGGTTCAGATTACCCGGATCACAGTTGTTCGCTTATTCCCTTGTTTTGCGTGGATCACCCTTTCGGGTTTTCAATCCACCGGGATACCCTTTTTTGCCTGAGCTGTCCGATGTGGCTTTTCAACTCAGCGGGTGTACATCTTTTCATTTATTTTCCCTAACTTTTTCCCGAGCTTTTTATTCTGTTTTTAGCTCGCTGGGATGCCCTTTTTTTGCCTGGACTTTAATTTTGTTTTTGTGTCCAGCGGGTCTTTTATGCGAAGTATTTTTTAACTGCGTCCGAGTTATCAGGAGACTGGAAATCTTCTCCATCCATAGTAGTGAGCATCAGTGCCCCACCCAAGAAAACTTTCTTTACTATGAATGGGCCTACGTAGTTTGGGGTACACTTGCCCCTGTGATCTGAACCTGGAGGAATGATCCTCTTAAGCACAAGCTCGCCTACTTGATACTCTCGAGTACTTACTCGTTGGTCGAATGCTTGCTTCATTATCCTCTGGTAAATTTGACCATGACAGATAGCCGCTAATCTCTTTTCCTCAATTAGGCACAACTGATTATATCGGGCACGTACCCACTCAGCCTCATCAAACTTCACATCCATCATCACACGCAGTGAAGGAATTTCTACCTCAACAGGCAAGACTGCCTCCATGCCATATACCAAGGAGAAAGGAGTTTCCTAATTGACGTCCTGATCGACGTTCGGTACCCATGCAGTGCGAATGGTAACATCTCATGCCAATCTTTGTAAGTGACAACCATCTTCTGCACAATCTTCTTAATATTCTTGTTAGCTGCCTCTACCGTGCCATTCATCTTTGGCCGGTAAGGAGAAGAATTGTGATGTTGAATCTTAAGTCCCGACAAAGTTCTGCCATCATCTTGTTGTTTAAGTTGGAACCATTATCAGTAATGATTCGCTCGGGCACTCCGTATCTGCAAATGATGTCTCTTTTCAGAAATCTGGCTACCACTTGACGAGTGACATTGGCGTAAGATGCTGCTTCAACCCATTTGGTGAAGTAATCAATCGCAACCAAGATGAAGCGATGACCATTCGAAGCAGTAGGATCTATCTTCCCGATCGTGTCAATGCCCCATATAGAAAGGGGCCAATGAGATGACATGACGTTGAGCGGGCTTGGAGGAACATGCACATCGTCTGCATAAATCTGGCACTTGTGGCACTTACGGGCGTACGAACAACACTCTACATCCATTGTTAGTCAATAGTACCCTGACCTCAATAACTTCTTAGCCATTGTATGCCCTCTTGCATGAGTACCGAAAGATCCCTTATGGACTTCCTGCACTAACAAGTCTGCTTCGTGTCTATCCACACATCTGAGCAAGACCATGTCAAAGTTCCTCTTATACAGAACTCCGTCTGCATTCAAGAAGAAGCTAGCAGCAAGTCGTTTCAATGTATTCTTGTCATTGGATGATGCCCCAACTGGGTATTCTTGTTTTTCCAGGAAAAGCTTGATATCAAATTACCAAGGTTTCTCATCAGACATTGCGTCTATAGAGAAAGCATAAACTGGTGCGTCAAGCCTGGAAATGTCAATCCCGGGCACATAGTTTTTACACAAGACTTTGATGGATGAAGAAAGAGTATCCAATGCATCGACAAATTGATTCTCATCTCGTGGTATATATTGAAGCTTAACCGTTGTGAAGAACGTCAACAGTCTTCTGGCATAATCCGTATAAGGAATTAAGTGTTCTTGATTTGTATACCACTTGTCGGTAATCTGGTTGATAACGAGGGCTGAATCTCCGAATATATCGAGGGTCTTAATCCGAAGATTAATAGCCCCCTCTATTCCAATTATGCACGCCTCGTATTCCGCTTCATTGTAGGTGCAGCCAAAAGTAATTTTGGCAGCGAAGGGAAAGTGAACACCTTCGGGAGTGATAAGAACAACACCAAATCCACGTCCGTTGATATTGAATTCCCCATCAAATATCAACTTCCATTTGGATTCAGGTTCAGGCCCCTCCTCTGGAAGTGGTTCCTCACAATCTCTTGCTTTGAGGTACACGATGTCCTCATCAGGGAAATCAAACTTCATTGGCTGATAGTCATCTTCAAGCGGTTGCTGTGCAAGATAATCTGACAATACACTTCCTTTAATGGCTTTCTGGGAAGTATATTGTATGTCATACTCTGTTAATATCATCTGCCACCTTGCAACTCTTCCGGTTAATGTTGGTTTCTCAAAAATATACTTGACGGGGTCCATTTTTGAGATTAGCAATGTGGTGTGGGTCAACATGTACTGCCTCAATTGGCGAGCAACCCATACCAAAGTGCATCAAGTTTTCTCGAGTAGTGAGTAATGGGATTCACAGTCGATAAACTTTTTGCTAAGGTAATAGATATCATGCTCTTTTCGACCAGACTCATCATGTTGACCTAGAACACACCCCATCGACCCTTCTAACACAATCAAGTACATGATAAGTGGTCGTCCTTGAACTGGAGGCATTAGGATCGGAGGCTCATGAAAATATTCTTTTATCTTTTCAAAGGCTCTTTGACAGTCTTTGTTCCACCTGACCGTTTGTTCTTTTCTTAACAATTTGAATATTGGCTCGCATGTGGCAGTTATATGAGATATAAACCGAGAAATGTAGTTCAATCTCCCTAAAAACCCACGCACTTCTTTTTCTGTTTTCGGTGCAGGCATGTCTCGAATTGCTTTTACTTTTGCAGGATCTACCTCAATACCCCTTTGGCTAACAATAAAACCCAGCAACTTACTGGAACGCACTCCGAAAGTGCACTTGTTTGGATTCAACCTCAGTCTGTACTTTATCAATCTATCAAATAGCTTTTTGAGATTGACCAGATGCTCTTCTTCGTCCCAGGACTTGGCAATCATATCGTCCATATAGCATTCAATTTCTTTGTGTATCATATCGTGGAACAAAGTTACCATATCCCGTTGATATGTTTCCCCTGCATTCCTCAATCCGAAGGGCATAACCTTATAACAGAATGTACCCCACGGGGTAACGAACGTCATTTTCTCCATGTCTTCCGGTGCCATCTTGATCTGATTGTACCCGGAGAAGCCATCCATGAAAGAAAATACCGAGAACTGAGTGGTGTTATCTACCAGCACATCAATGTGAGGTAATGGAAAGTCATCCTTTGGACTTGCTCTGTTTAGATCCCAATAATCGACACACATCCAGACCTTGCCATCTTTCTTTGGTACAGGCACAATGTTAGCTACCCAAGATGGGTAACTAGTTACAGTAAGGAACCCGGCATCCCACTGCTTTTGAACTTCTTCCTTGATCCTCATAGCCATATTGGGGCTAGTTCTTCTCAGCTTTTGCTTTACAGGAGGACAGTCTTCCTTTAGTGGTAGCTTGTGCACAACGATGTTAGTATCCAATCCTGGAATATCCTGATATGGCCAGACGAAGATATCCACATATTCACATAGAATACTAATCAATTTTCTCTTTACCCCGGCCTGCAGACTGGCCCCAATCTTTATCTCTTTCTTTACATCTTCAGATCCGATGTTGATGATCTCTATTTCTTCCCGATGAGGCTGAATGACCCTTTCCTCTTGTTTCAACAACCTAACCAATTCTTCCGGGAGTTCACATTCTTCCTCCACCCCTTCATCAGCTTGGTAGATGGGATTGTCGAAGTCATGCATAGTAATAGCAGGAACGTTATCACAAGAATCCAAATGATCAACACTGTACAAATGATGTACAAATGAAAGAAAAGAAAGAGAACACAATTTGCTTGAAAAATGTCCTTTATTTCATGGAAAAAAGCAAAATGCATTAAAACATGGTGGCCCTACATATGGATCCATGCACCTTGGGCAGAGTGCAGGATTTGACATGCAGTATAATAAAAATGGAAACAAAGAAAATTACTTTGAATGCCAAGTAACTTGAACAAAATCTTCAGCAGACCAGTTCCAGAGCTCCTCCCCAGGTATGCATGGGTGAATCCAGTTATCCAAGTCGCAATCACTATCCCCCTCTGCATCTGTTGCACAAATGACGTCGTGGTCGAGAATCCCAACACTTGTGAATGCTATGGGCTTACGGCCTTGAGACCAACTGGACTGACCAGGTTGATATCCGAGGCCAAACTTGTCATCTTTCCTTTCCATTTCCAACAGCTTGCCCAGCCCTGGGCGTTTCCGGATTGAACTACCTCCTTAGCTTGCTTGTAGGAGTAGATAGGAGTCATTTCCTTCTCATTGCTCTGAACTGCAGCAACCAGAGACAAGGTAATGACATTGACCATCTCAAAATCTTGGCAAAGTGTCTCATGGATCTCCCCGTCCATTTCCACATACTTGAAGGTCGACAGATGGCTTACGAAAATATCCTCTTCTCTGCACACAGTAACAACTTGGCCGTCTGCCACATACTTCAACTTCTGATGCAACGTGGATGTTACTGGGCCAGCAACGTGAATCCAAGGACGTCCCAGCAAACAGCTATAAGCGGGTTGAATATCCATAACATAGAATGTACTCTTGAATACCTGAGACCCAATCTTTACTGGAAGCTCCACCTCCCCGAACACAGATCTCCGTTACCCATCAAAGGCTTTCACAATCAAATCACTGGGTTGCAAAACGATGCCATCAACATTCAGCTTCATTAAGGCCTTCTTAGGGAGCACATTGTGAGAAGAGCCTGTATCTACCAGGACGTGTGATAGAACAACACCCTTACATTCCATGGTGATATGTAAGGCCTTGTTGTGATTACGTCCCTCAGAAGTGAGATCTCTATCTGTGAATCCCAACCCATGGCTGGTGTTTACGCTGCCTACCACGGCCTCCAACTGGTTGACAGTTATCTCTTATGGTACATACACCATTTGCAAAACTTTTAGCAAAGCTTCTCGGTGAGCTTGAGAACACATCAACAGCGACAAAATGGATATCTTGGATGGGGTCTGATTCAGCTGTTCAACCACCTTGTAGTCATTTTTCTTAATTATTCTCATGAATTCCTCGACTTCCCTTTCAAAAGTGCCCTGACCGACATCAGGAGTTGTCACCTCTTCAATTGCTATCTGCTTACCCTTAGCCTTTGCAACAACCTCAGCTTCAGGATCACCTCTAAGAGCTTGAGGAGCAAAGAGACGCCCACCCCGTGTAAATCCACCAACTCCTCCGTAATTCACAACAGTCGGGTCAATTGTTATTGCTTTAATTTCCACCTTTTGACCTTCCACGTACACGTCTGAGCCATAGTGCCAAGGGATAGCTTTGTCATTAGCATAGGGAACTGGTCCCGGAACCGTAATGTTCACTAGACTCACTTCTGGAACATAGATAGTCACCGGTTCTCTCCGAGCAGGAACCTCGGCAAGATCAAAATAAATTGTCACTGTAGACACACAATCACTTCTATGATTAACCCTATCGAACTATAGAGACCCCTTGTCAATCAAACGTTGTAGCCCAACTTTCAAATCCCCACAACCATTAGTTGAATTCGAACAACTCTAACAGTCAAAATCGAAACCTGGGAAAACCTTCCCTTTCAACAATCTGTCTTTTACCACTAACAACGAAGTCTTCACTTCATCCACATTCAAGATCAGATTCAATCTCTCGTCGCTGTCCACAATGTTTATCCTGGCCCCTCCATGATTTGGAATGGGGTTTGATGTAACATTTGGAGGCGGTGCGAAGTTAATTGCTTTTAAATCAATCAAGTCTTGGACTTTATGCTGTAATGCCCTGCACTTCTCCGTTGAGTGCCCGAGAGCTCCTGAATGAAATGCGCATCTTGCATTAGCATCATACCCCACTGGAAGCTCTCTAGGTGGAGGTGGTGCTAATGTCCTCAACTGAACCAAATTCAAGTCTATCAATCTCTAAAGCAGTGTTGTATATGTCACCGGGATTGCCTCAAGCACCCTGTTAGCTGGATGAGCTTGTCTCTGTTGATAGGGTCTTTGCTGATAGTTATTGCGTTGCAGTTGTTGCTGTTGTTGTTGTTGTTGTTGCACAGGACCTGTGGGGATGGTGATAGCTGCCACCTACTCGTAAGATCCTCTGTATCCGCAGCCCCGACCTCGACCGTACACAACATTAGTCTCTCCCTCCCTTCTTCTTGGAGGTCCATTGAAAGCCTTTCTCCCACCGCTTGAACTACCTGCACCGTTGTCTTGGATCTTCCCCATTTTCATAAGAGCTTCAACCCTTTCTCCAGCTATCACGATGTCGTTGAACTTTGTCGCTGAACAAGACGCTAGTATCTCAATAAACACCCCTTGTAGTGTTCCCATGAACATATCTGTCATTTCATTCTCTAACAAGGGAGGTTGCACTCGAGCAGCAAGCTGACGCCACCTCTGGGCGTACTCTTTGAACCCTTCTTTAGCACTCTGAGACATCGTCTGCAATTGGGTACAATTTGGAGCCATATCCAAATTATACTGACACTGCTTCACAAAGGCCTCAGCTAAATCCTTCCAGCTTTGAATATTGACCCGGCTCAGCTTCATGTACCATTCCAGAGAAGCTCCTACAAGACCATCCTGGAAGTAATACATCCACAACTTTTCATCATCTGTATGCGCAGCAATCCTTCCCACAAACGACTGAAGGTGAGTTTTCGGGCACGCCGTGCCGTTGTACTTATCAAAAGTAGGGACCTTGAACTTGTAGGGAATTCTCACCCCTGGCACTAAACCCAGACCAGTGATGTCAAACCCTAGAGAACTCTGAGACTGAATGAGACGAATCTGCTCAGCCATTTCTTCAAACCTCCTATTCATATCAACCCCTTGGCCTTCCACCTCATCCAGCAAAGTGAACTGCTCGTCCTGCCCATCCATCTCCATGTTATTGACTCCATCATTGATAATAGTGACCTCTGGTTGCACCACAGGGATTTCAACATGACGGGCGCCAGCCCTATTGTGATTACTTCCATCTACTATCCCATTGCTCCTGGCTTGATTGTTCTCCACCATTTCGCGCAAGCGCTCTTGAGTTTAACCCATCCCATCCATGAGGGTCATGAAGTTGTCCATTCTTGTACTTAAGTCATCCAAATCTGCTTGCATCTGCTCCATTGCTCTTTCTCTGTTCACCTTTGTATGGTATCTGTGCACCGTTGACTGTCTCTGAACCTTCTTAGGAGTTATAGTGCCTGAAAGTGACATGAACATTAGAATACTGGAGAAATACCTGCGAAACAACAAACACATTATATGCATGCAATGTAAATATTCATGTTTCCGTGCCCAGGTATTAATATGCCCCAGTTCTGGTATTTAGGATAGAAAATACTCCAGATGTCTTCTTTTGGAAACTGGCTTTGTAAACTCTTTTGAGGAACAATGAATACCAGAACTGGGTATAAAGAAAAAATGATAACCTGAAATGGAAACACAAACAGTTAATGCGAGTATGATGCGATGCAAATGCAATGCAAGCATATGATCAACAACTGGGACTGTCTGGATACGAAACACTGGACCCAAGTGACCAAGAACCAAGATCCTCTGAATAAAGCCCCATGAACAAGAATTCAGTCTCAAAAGCCCCAAAATCAGATATCATATGACTTAAGGACTCCAAAATCCATGTAGCCTTATCAAATCATATAACTGTGTTGGTAATGAGGTATGATGAGGTCAAGGGTTTCTGCAAACCTGTAAACCCCTCCCAATCTCACAGGTGTGCTCCGGATCAAACATCACGGACTCTCAAAGTCGAATAGCAATAATACGTTCACCACTTCCGAGAAATGGCTCATGACTAAATCAGGGAATCAGTTTGGCATTATGTACTACTCAGGGAGGTCTCAGCGTGAGTCGGGGAAAACAAGCATCCTTTATAAGTTCCCAGCTTCAAGCACTGGAATCGAGAAACAATAGTACATTCATCCTGAAGGGTACAATACTATCGTCATACGACCAGATGCTTTGACTGAGTTCCTATAAAAGAACCAGGCCATCCTATGCGAGTTCCCAGTGGGCTCTCGGGTGCGAATGGGTTTGCCACAAAATGTGGTCTGCCACTGTCACCACTAGAGAGGGATGTTTCCACAAAGGTCCTCAATGATCAGTCCCCAGATGCACATAACTATCGAGGTCATGTATTACCCCAGAAAGATTTCGGCATAAATACATTTCAAAGACGGTCGCAAGTCTGGGTGTGGAACTCACTACTACCAACATAGCAAGATGCCATGAAGCCAAAGTGACTGTCCACTCTAAGTCCTAGGGTGCACTTGAGCCCCGGTTACGAGCTCATCTCTCAGTAACAGTTCCCAATCCCACAGAAAAAAAGGAAACCAGCACAGCCAGACAGTCCAGTAATATATGATGCATGAAAATAAATACTGAAAACTGTAAATAAAGCTGTAAATAAACAACAATAAAATAAACACGCAACAACAAACAATCAACACCCAACGAAACAGAAACACGCAAGCGCTGGGATTGACTCTCAAGGGGAACCAGAGATACTCTGGTTAGAGAGTTCCCCAGAAGAGTCGCCAGCTGTCGCTCCCTGGATTTCCATCCTGGTACAAACGCGAAAGTGGCGCGGAAAGAGGTTAGAGTCGCCAGCCAGGCATTTTTATCCCGAAGGAACGCGAATGGTAATGTTGCACAAACCATAAGAAAAGAAAAGGAAGGACACAGGTCCTACGAACCAAAGAAACTGGGCTCGGGAGTCGGTTACCACCTGGGAAGGTATTAGCACCCCATATCGTACGCCGTACCTGACGGGATCGACGCTTGCAAAGAAACTGTTTCAAAGGGTGAAGGAATGAAAGCTGCTGCAAAACTGGAAAGAAACTGGAATGAGAAAGGAACTGAAAAAGGAAACAAAGAGAAAAAATGTAGGGAAAATAAAGATTGTGCTCGAACGGGCCCTACCCCGCTGCCTACGTACCTCACTGGACATGAGGATCAGAGTCGACATAGTTCCCCTAATTAGGGGTAGAAAAGATTGCCCGTGTCCTAAGTCTTGAACTGCCTATGTCAATGCTCAGGTGTTGCAGGCTCAGACGACGAGTGCGTAACCGTCTTGCAAAATGACAAGTAGGAGCAAGTTCGTGTACGGAGCGAAGGTGATGAGAAAAGAAATCCTGAAGGAGACGCTTATTTTTTTGTTTGTGTTTTTTAGAGTTTTTTATTGGTGTGGCACAAAAGAATGAACTCAAACTCTCTTCCATGGAATGTGCACTTGCTACTACATTTGAAGATGGAATAATAGAACACGCACACCAATTAAGGAGAATTTATCCAAGACTTGATTCCAAGGGCAAGGGCCTAAATTCATTGACTTGTTGAATTTATTAGGTGTTTTAGTGAAAAAAAATGAAGAAGTATTTTTTAGGATTTTACTTGATGAAGATGACTTCATAATCCAACTTGTGCATCATGCTGGACAAATGCACTATTACAAGATGGAATGAATACATATGCCCCATGGAATAAGGCTATTACACAAGAAGTCACTTTTTTCTTTATTAATGTTTTTTTATGCTTTGTTTTGAGATGAGAAGAGAAGAACCAAAAGAGCAAAAGGCAAAAGTCTAATGGGGGAAGACTAAACCTAATATTAGCATGCAAGAAGTGGTCCTAAGGTTAGTGAGGTTTGAACTCTATCCGAAGAAAAGAGAAGAACCAAAGAGGAGCAAAAGAGAGGAGAAGAAAGCTAGCAAGCAACTCACTCCTCTAAAGGAGATAAGTTGCTCCTAAAGGGGAAGAAAAGAGTTGCATCACATGATGACATAAGGCACATCAAATCACAAAGAAAAGGCAACTTAAAAAGAAAAGAAGAAGAGTTGAAATGTGGATAAACATCCACACTTCTCTTACCATAAGCCCCTGCAAGTGTTAGAAAAAATCTAACATATGTTCATCAATACAATCCATGGAAGTAACATGCTCAAATTTCTAGCAAACAATGATCAAACAAACATGCCAAACTTTGCACATACAAGCATTTATGTGTCGAGAACATGGATGCATACATCAACCAGCAAGAAAATCACCCTAAACTAGCATATTCAATGATCATACAATGATCCATGGCAATTAAGACAAGCAAGAGGGTCAAACAAGCTCAAAACAGCTCTGAAATGGCATTCTGTATCAGTGTTAACCGGTTAACCAAAAGCGTTAACCGGTTAACCAGTTCAAACCCGCAATAAATACGCAAAAAATAGGTGCGTTAACCGGTTAACCAAAAGCGTTAACCGGTTAACACTGTAAAAACAACAACAATTCCTGCAGAAAAATCAGCTCACCTCCAGCTTATTCAAATAATTCCACACTAGACCAACAATCAATTAAGCATGAAATAAGTGGATCAATTCACATTAATTGACATCATTAAGCTCATGAATATTAGCACACGGATCCGATTACAAATCAACCGATCAATTCAAGCAACACAAGAAAATACACAAGTACATGGTGGATCTAAAGCGCAAGCATGCAAATAAGCTAAAACAGAGCTAGATCTGAATTTAACCAACCTACAAATCTGAGGTATGCTTTGGTAGTTGTTGTTTGAGCTGGAAATGAGAGATCTCGTAGAAAACTTTGAAGATCCGGTGCTAATCCTCACACTCCATGTAAAATAAATGCAAGCAAAAGGTCTTGATGCAGAATTTTGGCTCCAAAAGCACTTCTAATCTCCAAACCAGATCTGATCCAAGTAGTAAACCAGCAAAAATGATGCAAAGAAGCTATGGATGGAGGTCTAGTTCCAAGATCTACACACTTTAATGCAAAGTTATGTGATCTTCAAAGAGGAACTCTTAGTGAATTTGGAAAACGTGGGAGAGAAAATGAGAGAATGGTGAGAGAGGAGAGTGAAAATTCAGAATTTGAGGAGTGAAAAATGAGAGAGCTCTTTTCTTGGTTTGGAGGGAAATGGATTAAATATGGTTTAGGTTTGGGGACCAAAATTTAGGTTTGGGATCCAAAAAATATGGTTTGGGAAAGTGATTAGGATCTAGCATTGAAATTAGGCTTGGATTAATGCTCTAGATCCTTCTCCATAATTCAAATGAATAAAAAATCAGAAAATTGGAAAATTAGAGCCAAAAAATACATGCTGAATTTTGCTGCTGGAATTCAAAATTCGCAGCCATTAACCGGTTAACCAAAAGGTTAACCGGTTAACACAAGCAAATTTTGAATTCTCCCTCCTTTTGGTGGGAAACCTCAATAATAAGCCGACGCCAACCGTTTTAATCTGATTTTGATCCTCCATCTTTTTTTAGGGCCTTTACCATGATACAGAGCTTGTGTAACATGCCTTGTGAGCTTTCTACCAAGTCACCTATGCTCTTGAATTTGACTTATAATGCTTCAAATTTCCCAGATAGTCAATCACACGCCTTATGCTAGAACATGCAAGTGTTATGCTTCATCTTTCTATGTAAAAATGCTATGGACATGACATGCTTAGGATGATTATGATATGATGATGATGCTCAACAGGAGAGGGAAAATTTGGGGTGTTACACTAACCATTAATCAAAATAAATAAAAAATATTTTGTTTCCTTTTACTAACCTTTTTTTTCAGGAAGAGGAACCATTGAAAATACCAAAAAAATAGCAGTCTTGCAGCTCGAGTAAATTTCACAGACAAAAGTTGAAGTTGATCTGCAAATAATTCAAAATTATCAGATCGAGGATTTCCCAAGTTAATTGATTCACTCAAAGGATTTCCAAGGTTCATGTGTTTACTTCTTCGATGCATAAAGAGAATCGGGTCACGACAACCAAGCAACCTCATTTGAATAAAATATTCAAATTTTGGCTTGGTTAACCGGTTAACCATTTGGTTAACCGGTTAACCAGTGCGAAATTTGAATATTTTATTCAAATTCAGCACCCTTAGATCATCGATTTAATTGGAATATTCTAGATCCATTGGTTTCTGATTTCTCTACATCACTTTGATCATTTCCTACCATAAACCCTCACTAATCACCACTCTTTTCCCTTTCCCACCAAAATTCCGATTACCAAACCTAAATTCAAATTACCAAAGCAAGCTTCATTCCACCAAATTTCCATACCTAAGGCCTTTAAATAGGACCACAATTTCATTCATTCCACAAGCTTTTGATAGCCACAAAACCTCTTGCAAAATACTCCCCCAACACCAAAATTCTCCAAAGCTCACCTTTCTTTCTTTTGAAGTTATCAAGAATTCACATTGAATTTTTGACTAACTTGAGCTAAACCTTCATCCTTTCTTTCTTTTGTTCATCAATTTCAGTAGATTTAAACTTGGTTTGGTCCAATTTTAAGAAGAGCTTTTGGTAATTCATCTTTCTCCATAAACCCATATTCATCCATCAACATTCAAGATGTAGATCTTTGATGCCTTTGTTTCTAGATCCTTTGGATCTTTATTTGTGGTTTGATTGCAGGGATTCCAATGTATTTTGGTTTTAAAATTCTTGCAAATTCAGATCATGATCATCAAATGTTTGAGAAAAGGTTTCAAAATGGACCATGTTGAATTTTCTGCATTTTTCTGCTACTGGTACAGCGTTAACCGGTTAACCAATTGGTTAACCGGTTAACCAGTTTAAAAAACAACGTAAATATTCAAAATCTACTTGCGTTAACTGGTTAAACCGGTTAACACAAGACAAAATGGTATTTTTGACTTGTTTTAAGATCCTTCTTGGTTCCTCTTTCTTCTTCTTCCTCCTTTTTATTTTTACCTTAGGAAGCACTTTTTGTTAGAATAATTATGGTTCTGAACCTCTAAGTGTTTTGATGATAACAAAGATTATTATGCTAGAATAGAAGTTCTAATGAATACCTTTATTCTTGTGTAGAAGATCAATTCAATTAAGGGAGACGTGCACTACTAGAAGATTTATTGAGCCACTTATAGAAGATACTCTTAATGAAGAATCCATCATTTAATGACATGTTTATTGGCTGCGCATCAAATATTTATTATCTCTGATTTCCGCTTAGAAGATGTTGATATTCATAATGAAGACATTAATTAAAGAATATTTTAATTAATGGTCAAGACAAGTATCTCTGATTATGGAAGGAAGTTATGGTATTAACTTATATCCTAAATTAAGCTCAAGATGTCTCCAACGGCTACATTAATTCAAGAACTATATATAAAGGATTCAATTTGAAGAATTGTAATGCAATACACTCACGCAAAAAGACTGAAACAATTTGTGCTAATATACTGTAACTTTCACTTAGTGATCCTTGCTTGACAAGAAGCATTTTTAGTTACTTCTTTATTATCATTGTAATAGTTGTTTTATTCCTTGAGTGACTAATTTTAGTCAGAAGACTCAAGAGGACATTGACTATAGGTCAGTGTGTGTATTCAATAGTTGAATAGTGGATTAAGACCTCAGTAGAGGCAAAATCACCTTGGCGGGTGGACTGGACGTAGTTTGAGTTCAAACGAACCAGGATAAATTATCTTGTCTTTAGAAGTTGTTTATTTAAGTTGCATAAGAAAACCCAATTCCAACCCCCCCTTCCTTGTGTTTTGAGCACCTTCAATTGGCATCTGAGCGCTAGGTTCTGAGAAAAACACTTAACCGTGTCAGTAAAAGATCCAGAAGTTAAACACATGGCAGAAGCTGGAAATAACAACAATGACTACCAGAATGACAAGATCAACGCTAAACCTCCAGTGTTCAATGGTGACAATTTTGACTACTGGAAGGATGTCCTGGAGAGTTTCTTTCTAGCTCTAGATGGAGATCTCTGGGACATGGTGACAGATGGATACATTCATCCTGTTGGAGCAGATGGTCAGAAGATTGAACGAAAAAATATGACAGCTCAGCAGAAGAAGGAATTCAGAAATCATCACAAAGCTAGAACCATACTTCTAAGTGCTATCTCATATACAGAATATGAGAAGATCACAAACAGGGACTCAGCTAAACACATGTTTGATTCTCTGAGGATGACACATGAAGGCAACACTCAAGTCAAGGAGACTAAAGCTCTAGCCCTCATCCAGAAGTATGAAGCTTTCAAGATGGAAGAAGATGAGACAATTGAAAAAATGTTCTCAAGGTTCCAAATCCTGGTAGCTGGACTAAAAGTTCTGGACAAAGGCTACTCAACAGCAGATCATGTGAAGAAAATCATCAGAAGTTTACCAAAAGCTTGGAGGCCCATGGTCACTGCTCTAAAGCTATCAAAAAATCTGAATGAAATTTCCTTTGAAGAACTGATCAACTCCTTGAGAAGTCATGAGATTGAAATAGAAAAAGATGAACCCCAGAAGAAAGGTAAGTTTGTAGCTCTTAAATCTAAAAAATCTGTTTCTAAAGCTTTACAGGCAGAAGAAGAAGAAAGTTATGGATGCTCATCAGAAGAAGATGAATTATCTCTCCTATCCAGAAGAGTTCAACAACTCTGGAAGCATCGTCAGAAGAAGTTCAGAAATAACAGAAGAACAAACAATTATTCTGAATCAACATCTGGTTACAAGAAACCCAGAAGAAAAGAAGTTGTGTGCTATGAATGCAAAGAACCAGGACACTACAAAAGTGAATGTCCAAAACTTCAGAAAGAGAAACCCAGACACAAATTCAGCAGAGAAAAGAAAAAGAGTCTCATGGCAACATGGGATGATTCTGAATCATCTGAAGCAGAGTCAGATTCTGAAGATGAACAAGCTAATATTGCATTAATGGCAAACATACCAGAAGATGATCACTCATCAGAATCAGAATCAGAATCAGATTCAGAAGAGGTATTTTCTAAACTTTCCAGATCTCAATTAGAAGCTAGCCTCTCAGAAATTCTTGAAAAATATCAGAAGCTTCAATTCAAATACAAAGACATGAAACAAAGTCTGTTATCTGAATTAGAAGAAGTTAGAAAACTAAAAACAGAAAACTCTGAGCTGAAAGAAAATATTTTTGAATGCAAAAACTCTTTTGAAAAACTTAAAGCTCAGAAGGAATCTGAATTAGAAGATCTAATCAATTCTGATAGTATCATAAAACAATATGACTATGGTTTTCAAAAATTTCTAGCTAAAAGCATAAATAGAAGCAAAATTGCATCTATGATCTATGGAGTTAGCATAAGTGATAGAAGAGGCATAGGCTATGTGAAAACTAAAGAAACTCTGAAGTATAAAAAGATTGATGACATTGTCATAAAAAACTAATACTCCTCTAAGTTCTCATTTTACCTATGGTCATAACCATGATCTAATATACACTAGTGAGTCATCTTGTTCCACAGAAGAATATGGGTACCCAAAGACAAACAAGGACCCAGAAGAATATGGGTACCCAAAGATAAAATTGTGTATGTTGCAGATGTCTTTAACAGCAAAACTGAAACACCAATCATGGTACCTGGACTCTGGATGCTCACGACACATGACGGGAAGAAAGCATATGTTCCAAAGTCTTTAATTAAAAGATGGAGGCCACGTAGGTTTTGGAGGCAATCAAAAAGGAAAAATAATTGGCTCTGGAACTATTGGTAATGGAAATCTTCCCTCTATCTCTAATGTTCTATTAGTAGAAGGATTAATGCATAATTTATCATCCATAAGTCAATTAAGTGATAATGGCTATGACATAATCTTTAATCAAAAGTTCTGTAAAACTGTTAGTCAGAAAGATGGAACAATCCTCTTTAGTGGAAAGAGAAAGAACAACATTTATAAAATAAAACTTTCAGAATTAAAAATTCAAAATGTAAAATGTCTAATGTCTGTGGAAACTGAGCAATGGGTCTGGCACAGAAGATTGGGACATGTTAATATGAGAAAATTATCTCAACTTAACAAACTCAATCTAGTCAGAGGACTTCCAAATTTGAAGTTCAACTCATAAGCTCTGTGTGAAGCATGTCAGAAAGGCAAATTTTCAAAACCTGGTTTTAAAGCTAAAAATGTTATATCTTCCTCTAGACCATTAGAACTTCTGCACATTGACTTGTTTGGACCAGTGAAAACTGCTTCTGTCAGTGGCAAGAAGTATGGATTGGTGATCGTAGATGACTTCAGCAGATGGACATGGGTAAAGTTTCTTAGACACAAGGATGAGTCAATTGCTGTATTTTCTAACTTCTACAAACAAGTTCAAAATGAAAAAGAATTTAAAATTATTAAAGTCAGAAGTGATCATGGTGGAGAATTTGAAAATAAACAATTAGAATCATTTTTTAATGAAAATGGCATCTCTCATGATTTTTCTTGTCCTAGAACTCCACAACAAAATGGGGTTGTATAACGTAAGAATAGAACATTGCAAGAGATGGCCAGAACCATGATAAATGAGACTAATATGGCTAAACATTTTTGGGCAGAAGCAGTAAATACAACATGCTATATTCAGAATAGAATCTCTATAAGACCTATTCTTGAAAAGACTCCTTATGAATTGTGGAAGAACAGAAAGCCCAACATTTCATATTTTCATCCTTTTGGATGCATTTGTTTTATTTTAAATACTAATGATACTCTGAATAAATTTGACTCTAAGGCACAAAAGTGTTATATGTTTGGATACTCTGAACGTTCTAAGGGATACAGAGTATACAATACAGAAACACGTATTGTGATAGAATCTATTTATGTCAGGTTTGATGATAAGCTTGGTTCTGAAAAACCAAAGCAGAATGAATTAATTGCAGATATAGAAGTAGAAATTTCTACAAATAGAACTTCTGAAGATCAATCACCTAAAGATCAAAACAATACAATTTCTCCAACAACTTCTGAAGAACCCACTCAGAAGAAACTATCCAGAAGCAAGGTGAATCATCCAGAAGATAAAATCTTAGGAAAGAAAGATGAACCAATCAGAACAAGATCATCATTCAGAAACTCTGAAGAATCTCTAATGGGACTTGTTTCTCTGATTGAACCAACTTCTGTAGAAGAAGCTCTCTCAGAACATGATTGGATTCTGGCTATGCAAGAAGAACTTAATCAATTCACCAGAAATGATGTTTGGGATCTAGTTCCTAGGCCCAGAGGATTCAACATCATTGGCACCAAGTGGGTATTCAGAAACAAGCTAAATGAGCAAGGAGAAGTTGTCAGAAACAAAGCAAGACTGGTTGCACAAGGTTATAGTCAACAAGAAGGAATTGACTATACAGAAACCTATGCACCAGTTGCCAGGTTAGAATCAATTAGACTTCTAATTTCATTTGCTGTAAACCATGATATCATTCTATATCAAATGGATGTCAAGAGTGCATTTTTAAATGGTTATATTGATGAAGAAGTGTATGTACACCAACCCCCTGGCTTTGAAAATATAAAATTTCCAGAACATGTTTTCAAACTGAAAAAATCTTTATATGGTCTGAAACAAGCTCCCAGAGCTTGGTATGAAAGACTAAGTACTTTTCTTCTGGAAAATAATTTCATCAGAGGGAAAGTGGATACAACCCTTTTCATTAAAAACATTAAAAATGATCTTCTGATATGCCAAATTTATGTAGATGATATAATTTTTGGTTCTACTAAAAGTGCCTTGGGCCAGGAATTTGCTAATTCTATGCAGGCAGAATTTGAAATGAGCATGATGGGAGAATTAAAGTTCTTCCTGGGAATTCAGATAAATCAAACATCAGAAGGAACATATATCCATCAAAGCAAATATGTAAAAGAACTTCTGAAGAAATTTGATCTATCAGAAAGCATAATATCTAAAACTCCTATGCATCCTACATGTATTCTAGAGAAAGAAGAGGTAAGTAAGAAAGTAGATCAGAAGCTCTACAGAGGTATGATTGGATCTCTCCTCTATCTAACTGCCTCTAGACCAAATATTATATACAGTGTATGTTTATGTGCTAGATTCCAATCAGATCCTAGAGAAACTCACTTAACAGCTGTTAAGAGAATCTTTAGATATCTGAAAGGTACTACTAATCTTGGTCTGTATTACAGAAGATCAGAAGAGTATAAACTTGTAGCATATTGTGATGCTGATTTTGCTGGAGACAGAACAGAAAGAAAAAGTACTTCTGGAAGTTGTCAATTTCTGGGAGATAATCTAATTTCTTGGTCTAGCAAAAGACAGTCAACCATAGCATTATCAACTGCAGAAGCTGAATACATTGCAGCAGCTGGATGCAGTACTCAGATGCTCTGGATGAAAAATCAGCTTGAGGATTTCAATATTTATGAGAATAACATACCTATCCTCTGTGATAATACCTCTGCTCTTTGTTTATCTAAAAATTCAATTTTACATTCTAGAGCTAAACACATAGAAGTTAAACATCACTTCATTAGGGACTATACTCAGAAGGGAATTTTAATGTTAAAATTCATAGATACAAATCACCAATGGGCTGATATTTTTACAAAACCCCTTCCTGAAGATAGATTTAATTTCATACTAACTAACCTTAGCATGAAGTTATGTCCAGAATTAAAATGCTTTAATTATATGTCTTTAACTCTTAGAAGTTCTGTAATTTATCCTCTATATTATTTCCTCAGAAGATACTATGTTCTAACTGTTTCATTCTGAGAACTTTTGTTCAAAGGAATAACATGCAGATCTTCAAATCAACAAGTGTCAACAAGGCTATAAGGAATCCTATCAGAATCAAAACAAGTGTCCAAACTCTGAAGAGTGACAGAACATGCATTTGACAACTGTCCTCTACAAAATGACATCTGTTAATCTTCTGGGAAACTGATACGGCTAGCTTGACACCAAAAAGGCAAAAATCTCTTGGGTAACTGTTCCAGAATCTTTTTCGCCTCACCCTATGTCAACCGCATTTATTGCATATAATCATTATGTTTTTAAACTTAATTTTTTCCCACTAATTTCTTGATTAATTAAATGCATTATTTTCCTATATAAGTAACTTTTCATTTTCACTTTCACCTTTTACCCTAATTGCATTTTTACTGAAAATCCTTTCACCCTCACTTTTGCGTTCTCTCTCTGAAACTTTCTAAAACCCTAAATCTTCAAAACCTCATCTTAGTAACAAATGGCTTCCTCTTCTCAACAAAGAAAAGACTTCTCCGATGTGTTATACGTTGAACCTACGAAGACTCTTACTACTCCTGCTGAAAAACTGGAAGTTCTTTGTGAACTATTTGTGGATTTCAACATTCTAAAGGATAACGGTTTTGATCTCTTTCCGGACGTTCAAGCTCAGAGCTGGGAGAAGTACTTTGATCGTTTAATGGGACCAGTCTTCCTAAAACTGGTAAAGGAATTCTGGGCTTACGCAACAACATCCAACACACATGTTATGTCGTACGTGTTGGGTAAAAGGATAATTATTTCTGAAGACCACATTGCCAAACTCATAGAAGCTGATGGCAATGGTATTAAGTGTAGTGACATGGATAGGATGTCTGATACAAAAGTGATAGCCAAGGAGATCTTCACCTCTGGCCAACCCTCAAATAAGATAAAGGATCTGAAGACCCCTCTCAGAATTTGGGCCAAATCATTCTTGGGACAATCTGTCATAGGAAGGCTACAAACTCTCCAGACTATATCAATATGGATCAGCAGTTTCTGCTTTACTTCATTGCCAAACAGAAGAAGATCAACCTTGCACACACCTTGTTTCAACATCTGAAAACTAGTGTGAAGGAAACTAGAGATGGGGAGAAAACCAAGAGGGATTGGATTCCTCTAGGACGTGTTAATTCTGACATCCTCTGTCAAAACAAGGTGGTAGACTTTCTGGCAGAATTAAAGCAGACTCAATTTCTTGAAACAGATGTTGGAAAACCTCTGAATGCGAAGAATTTGAAGAAGATGAAGTTTATTACTTCTATTCAGCAAGAACATGTCCTTCCTTCTAGAGAAGTAATCACCACCAGGAAGATTCCCTTGGAGAACTTCCCTCTCTTCTCTTCTGACACACCTCCAGAGGTTGTGGTCAATTACTTGGATATTTGCAAGCAACATGGTGTGGACCCTATGTTCAAGCCAACTGAACTCACTCAGAAAACTCCAGATGCTGCCTCTGCAAGACCCAAGAAGAGAAAGGTTGTTGAAGGATCATCTCAGAAGATTCCAAAATCAACCAGAAGATCAGGTAAAACTTCTGCCTCTAACTCTAAATTCATTTCTGTAGTAGAAGCAGTTAATGTAGAAGTGTCTGAAAAACCTTCTAACCCATTACCTTCTGTTGATATTCCTTCTGCACCTATCCCTTCTTATAAACCACCTCAATCCTCTGATTCTATTCCAACTGAAATACCTGCATCTGCTGCTGTCTCATCCATCCTATCATCACTTTATCCACCAGAAGCTGAACACAATCAACCACAAACAATTTCTGATTTTGACATTCCAATAGATACTACTCCTCTGTCTGACATTGATCGCTCTCCTATAACTGAAACACAAACTGCCCTGCAACATGTCCTCTCTGATATTGACAATTTTCAACCTCTAGAATCTGTCCAAATTCCATCCTCTGAAAATGTTCCTAGTCTCTCCCCCATAAAAGAAAGTTCACTGTCCTCATATGAATCTACACCTCCAAACTCACCCGCCTTTATAAACATCCCTGACACTCCTCCAGAAGAAACTGAACATGATAATCCACTTAGAACATCTGTTAATTTTGAAGCTTTACAAAAATTGTCCTCGGTCTCTAACAAAACAGCCATACCTGTACCTAAACCAAAGCCCTCTAGAACAGACATTTCTGCTTTATTACTTGCTTTTGAAACAGTCTTGAAATTGAAGTTAGAGGATCTGAAGTCTGCGTGCTCAGAGCTTACAGATCCAGTTGCTTCTGATTTTCTGTGGGCTACCTTCAGAAAGTGGTTTAATACTGAGTCAAAGAGACTCAAGGAAATCTTCTATGATATTGCTCACCAGAATTTCTGTGAGTATCTTCAAGCAGTTGTTTCTAATATTGAACAGTATAAACCCCTTCTGCTGGACAATAAGCCTTGGACAGAGTCAGAAACTCTGGAAGAACACTCTGAACTTCAAATGGTTCTGGTACCTTCTGAAGAAGATCATGATGATGAACCTGCTAATTCTCCAGCAAATATAGAAGTTCCTGAGAATCAAGCTTCCCCAGAAGTTGAAGACCCTCTGACAACAAATTTTGTTCTGCAAACATTGGAAGAGCTGAAGAAGGAGAATGAGATGGTGAAGCAACGCCTAGATAAGCAAGATGAAACCACTGCTGAATTAAAGACAATGCTTGGCAAGCAAGTGGAATCATCATCTGAGATTAAATCTTTGTTGGAGGCCTTAGTTACTAAGATGCACTCCTGATTTTATGCTTATCTTCTGCTTTAGTTGTTTCTGTTTTATCTTCTGCTTCTTCATAACTTTTTAAAGTTCTACTGGATTTGTCTTTACAAGTTTTTTTATAATTATGGTAACGTATTTTGCTTCTATACATTGCATTTTTTTCTGCATCAACTCTTTTTGATTATGACAAAAAGGGGGAGAAACGTAGAAGATCCTGATCCATAGCAGTTTACCATGATTTTCCTCTTACATATAATATTCTAATAAAAATATTTGAGTTGTGATCATAGAATAGAAACAGGTCTAGTAATCAACTCAGGGGGAGCTAAGGCTAATGGAACATCTGAAGAAATCTTTATAAGAAATATTTGTTTTTATTCAATCAAAGGGAGTTCCTCTAATCTTATTAAACTCTATTCTCATTATCTAAATGTTTTGTCATCATCAAAAAGGGGGAGATTGTTAGAACAATTATGGTTCTGAACCTCTAAGTGTTTTGATGATAACAAAGATTATTATGCTAGAATAGAAGTTCTAATGAATACCTTTATTCTTGTGTAGAAGATCAATTCAATTAAGGGAGACGTGCACTACTAGAAGATTTATTGAGCCACTTATAGAAGATACTCTTAATGAAGAATCCATCATTTAATGACATGTTTATTGGTTGCGCATCAAATATTTATTATCTCTGATTTCCGCTTAGAAGATGTTGATATTCATAATGAAGACATTAATTAAAGAATATTTTAATTAATGGTCAAGACAAGTATCTCTGATTATGGAAGGAAGTTATGGTATTAACTTATATCCTAAATTAAGCTCAAGATGTCTCCAACGGCTACATTCATTCAAGAACTATATATAAAGGATTCAATTTGAAGAATTGTAATGCAATACACTCACGCAAAAAGACTGAAACAATTTGTGCTAATATACTGTAACTTTCACTTAGAGATCCTTGCTTGACAAGAAGCATTTTTAGTTACTTCTTTATTATCATTGTAATAGTTGTTTTATTCCTTGAGTGACTAAGTTTAGTCAGAAGACTCAAGAGGATATTGACTATAGGCCAGTGTGTGTATTCAATAGTTGAATAGTGGATTAAGACCTCAGTAGAGGCAAAATCACCTTGGCGGGTGGACTGGACGTAGTTTGAGTTCAAACGAACCAGGATAAATTATCTTGTCTTTAGAAGTTGTTTATTTAAGTTGCATAAGAAAACCCAATTCCAACCCCCCCTTCCTTGTGTTTTGCGCACCTTCACTTTTTGGAGCAATTTCTCCTTAATTTCAATGAACTTTGGGAGTAGATTAGAGTAGTTAATGTTCGTTAATTCAAAACTATTTTTAAGTGGATTATTCAATTCATTTAAGGTACTTTGCGTTAGTGATACATTTTCATGCTTGAATCCACCAAGATGAGTGATTGAACTTAAGGATAGAAGAATACCATAAGTGCGGCTCAATTTGGTATTCACCTTTAGTTTTGTGCGGTATCGCGTCCGGATAACGATTAACATATCGTTTATCTCGCATGCATTAGCACTAACATTGGTGGTGGTCGACCTCATTTGTAGGGTAATTACTTCGTAAATTACTCGGCGATTTCTTAACATAGACCTAAATGTGTCCCGACTTCAGAATAAAAATCTAATTGGGTACTTTTACTTTCGTGGACCGGATCTCTTGTTGATCGCGTAATCCCAAAGTGGATAATCATATTGCATTAAGAATCGAGACTTATGGATTTTTGATGCATAGGTGCTTTGGGTCTCCCAATCGCCTTTCAAATTTCATTGAATTCGGTTCGGTTTGCCTTGATTAATCGCTATAATGTAAGATACTAAGTGAATCTACTTGCCTTCTATTTTGGTTACTCTCTCTTTTTGATTGTGGTTGATTAAGTTCACCATACCATTATTATGTGAATATTATTATACTATTATTATCAATATTTTATACTCTTGCACTTTTATATGCTTTTGTTACTAACATTTAATTTCTTGCACTTTTATTGCCTTTATTCTATTTTGCTTTATTCATCCATATCATGTTTATTATTTGCTCTTGTTTTGTTGTTGTTTTCCCTTTTGTCCATTTGGACACAAAAGCATTAATAAAGGATTAAACCTCTAAAAAACTTGTGACTTTAATTTGAGGACTATTGGTTACTATCCTTGGCTTTTGGAATGAAGAGTTGGACTTAGATTCTTAAGACACTTCCTTTGCCTTGATCTTCATGGAGTTGGAATTAGCCTTTATTTGGCCATTTGCTAGTTCATAAGGATGGAACTCTTATGCTCATAATTTGGAATGTCATCAAGTTTGGTTAGATCTTTCTTCCCTTATCTCCTTATTTTCTTTTTTTAGGATAGTCCCTTCATCTCCTCCCATTCTTTAATTTTCAAAACCTTCTCCCTTTTTCAAAGGATTCCTTCTTTTTAAATCATCACCTCTTTAATAAACAAAACCTTGACTTTTGTCAAGTGGCTTTTTTTTTCTTTTCTCTTAAAATCAATGAATCTAATAATGTTGACCTTAATTCAAAAATAAAAAGAATCAAATTCATTCAAGTTGTTTTGTGCCTTTGTGCACTTTTGTTGTTTTTTTCTTTTAAAGAGTGCCAATTATGAGTCATTATTCTTTAGTCGGGTGCTAGTCTTTCAATCTCCATGGTTGTAGTTTAATGTAATTGAGTCTCTTGTCATTTTTTAGGGTTTAGTGGCATACTCGTTGATTTTATCCGAGTTGGAGCCCTCCCCATAATGATGTATGAGTTCATGCCTTCATTCTCATGGTAGTTTGTTTGGCCATCCACTTGAAGATGACAAATTCTCTTCACTTAATAAAATTAATCATAACCCACCTTTTTCACTATTTGTACCACGAACTACGAGGTTTTGATCTCGCATTGCACTTTGTGGGTACGTAGGCATGAGACGATCGTTTCTTCAAACACAAAAATCTTAAAAAAACCATTTCTCTTCTCATTTCTTCAATCTCTTTCCAAACAAACCATTTTCAAACCAAAAGTAGTAAATTTTTCAAAGGGCTCCCGTGGGGTACCACAGACATTTTGGGTGCGTAAAACCTTCCCAATTCGTAACCTATCCCCTTACTTGTTTCTCTGTTGTGTTTCTTTAGCTTTTTTCTTTTAGATTCATTAGGATTTATTCGCTCTTTTTTCCTTTTCCTCTTGGAATAAAATAAAAGCGCGGTGGCGACTCTGTTTATTTTGAGTTAAACTAGTTAATAGTTTACACTCATGTTTTTACCGCTACAGAAAAGTGGCGAATCTGCTGGGGATCTATCTCTAAGTGGATTCTGCCTACTTTGATTTATTTATTGCTGTGGTTTGATTTGTTTGTTATTTGTTTGTTCTGTTTCGGTTTTGGTGATTCTCTGTGAGTGAGGTAGATTCTAACCCGGACCTGAGTTGAACTTATCATAGGACGACGATATTCGAAGCGATAAGCGATGGAGTAGTCCAAAGCTATATCAATTTGATAATCTCCACTCGCTTAGGCTCTCTTGGATTATCAATGTCATGATGAGTAATCATACGTGGCATTATTTTCCGACCTTGAGCTGATCATACTGAGGACCGTAGAACCCTTAACCCATCCAAGCCAATTTAGGAACGTAGTACGGAAACCATCCGGGTGTAAACCTAAGGTGGTTGTCACGCGATACTACACTCGGGCGAGGTCTATTTTAAGAATTTTATTGGTTGGGGAGTAATCCAACGTACCGATAATATTCTAAAGATGGCTGTTAACTCCAGGAACCTCTGTTAGTACCCTTTTGGTTTTCTGCAGGTACAATGAAGACAAAATCTTAGTACTTACCTGTGTGGGTTGGTGTTCTGTTACCTTAACTTCATGCTCATGACTCGGAACCTAAACCCGTGTGCTTTGTGTGATTTTGGATACTGATGTACTAGAGGGGATTCTCCCTACCTTAGCTCTGTTTTATGATCCGTTGCATCATTGTTTCACCTTTCCTGATTATCAACTTGTGCCGACCTTGGAGGAGTACTCTCATTGGATGGGTTTACCTATTTTGGACAAGGAATTTATTTTTAGTGGTTTAGAGAAGGAGCCTACGACCAAAGTCATAACCAAAGCCTTTTTTCTCAAGGAGTCTGATCTTAATGGGAAGTTTCTTCCAAAAGGGAGTGCCTGTGGTATTAATGCTAAGTTCTTGATGGGAAAAGCTTCTACTTCTCTTACTTTGGGTCATAAGGATGCATTTGAGGCTATTCTTGCTCTGCTCATTTATGGGATTGTTTTGTTTCCTAACTTAGATGGTATTATGGAAGAGAATGCCATTCAGATTTTCTTGAAGAAAAATCTGGTACCAACTTTGCTTGGAGACATGTATCATGCTTTTCATTATAGAACCTCCAAGGTGATGGAGAGATTGTGTGTTGTGCACCTCTTCTTTACAGGTGGTTTATTTCACACCTACCAAAGTCCGATGTCTTCAAGGATAATAGAGAGAAGCGAAGATGGTCTCAAAGGATTATGTATCTTTCTCATAAGGATATGACTTGGTATTGTTCGCATTATGATACTGGAGTGCTCATTGAAAGTTGTGGAGAGTTCCCTAACGTACCTCTTCTTGGTACCCGTGGGGGAATTAGTTACAACCCTATTCTTGCTAGGCGACAATTGGGATATTGTTTGAAGGACATATCAAACAACCTTTCCTTATCCAGTTTCTTCTTTCTTAATGGTGCAGATCATGTAGAAATGAAGAAAAGGATTGCTCATTCTTGGCATGCGGTTCATCGGAAAGAGAAGGGTCAATTAGGAAGATAACACCCTGCTTCCTCTGAGTGTTACATCCAGTGGGTTTGATCTAGGGCTTCCAAGCTCAAGATGCCTTATCCACTCGAGGAGCCTTTGTTTCCTATACTACCATTGTCCGTTTTTCTTCCTCCCGTTGATGAGAAGGTTGCTCTTCAAGAAGAGTTGGACAAGATGAAAAAAGAGGAAGACGAATGGTTACTTGAGAAGACGATGATGCAAGAGTAACTGAAGGAGAAGGATGATCTCATTGAGTTACTTCAGCGGCGTGTTACGAAGAGGCCAAGAGAGGATTTATTTTCCTCTAGTACTCAATCTACCATTCCTCCCGCGTCCGGTGCTTGGAAGGCCATATTTGATCTGTTGGTGAAGGATAAGGAAGACATGGAGAATCGGTACAAGAAAGAGATTAAGAGGATTCACATAAGGTACCATCCGGGATTCAGATCTTCTTCGGATGTGATCCCCTAGGCCTAGTTTACTTTTTCTCTCATGTATTAGGATTGTTGAGGCTTGTACTTCACTTGTAATCCTTACTTTGATTTTAATGAGAATGAGTTTTTAAGTACTTGAAAAAGTGTTTCTTTTATAAATATTGCAATTTATCTTATAGTGCTTTGAAATCTTTGCATTTGCATACGCATACCATGCATCATACCCGCATTGGTCTTGCTTTTTGAGTGTTCTCCAGGGATCTTATGTTGTTTCTTGGTCCTTATTCAATTCTCCTGTCAAGTTGACTCACAAAGTTGATACTCGAGCTAATCGGAAGAAGATGTCGGAAACCTTACAACAAGAGAATCGCGAGCTGCGTGAAGAAGTTGCATATCTAAGGAAAGCTTGGAAAGAGTTACTGCCTTGATGGAAAGCTTGGTGGCTGCTTAGAATCAGCCACCTCCTCCTAATACTCCAGTACAACATACAGTCATCTCTGAGATTGTCACTACATCGATTCCTGCTGAAGTTGTAATTTCTCCTCGCTACCGCATGCCTTCTAGCACACCATGGGGCATGCCAGTTGATTTCATTCATGCTGGTTATCATCCTCCTCCTCCTGAGACTGCTGCATTTAATACTCTTCTGCCAGTAATGACTACTCTTCCGCCAGTAATGACTACACTTCCGCCAGTGATGACTATTGCACCGCCTGTGATGCACACTACTCTGCACCATGATGAAGTGATTTACTATGCTGAGCCCAGTGAAGGAGTCGGTATGATTGAAAGACTTGATGATTTTCAAGGTCGTTTTGCTGAGATACAAAAGGAGATGGGAGCTTTGAAGCATAAGGATTTTTTCGGAAAAGATGCTTATGATCTCTGTCTGGTTCCTAATGTGAAAGTTCCGTATAATTTCAGGTTGCCTGAGTTCGAGAAGTATAAGGGCAACACTTGTCCTCTGAGTCATTTGACTATGTATGCTAGGAAGATGTCTGCTCAGACAGACGATGATCAGTTGTTGATTCATTATTTCCAGGATAGTTTGACTGGTGCAGCCATGATATGGTACATGAGTTTGGATAATAGCCAAATCAAGACTTTCAATGATTTGAGAGAGGCTTTTATTAGGCAATACAAGTATAATGTTGATATGGCACCAGATATAGATCAACTCTGTGCTATGTCCCAAAAGGACAAAGAAAATTTCAAAGAGTATGCGTAGAGATGGCGCGAGCTAGCAGCTCAAATTGTTCCTCCTCTAGAAGAGAAAGAGATGACGAAGATCTTTTTGAAGAATTTAGGTTCTTTCTACTATGAGAAGATGATAGCTAGTGCTCCTTCTGATTTCACTGAAATGGTGAGTATAGGGATGCGACTAGAAAAAGGTGTCTGTGAGGGACGGTTGAGCCAAGAGAGTGGAAATGGTTCGAGCTCTAGGAGGTTCAACTTTGGTAAAAAGAGAGAAGGTGAGACTAATGCTGTGTCTCGTGAAAGTTACAAAAGACCTCGTGGTCGTGAGAATCGTCATCAACAGCATGTAGCTTCTGTAACTCCGATGATTAATGTGACTCTAACTGTGCCAACATCTCCAAAGTATTAGTCTCGTTATCAACAACCTTCTGTGCAACAGGGTGGTAATCAACAGATTCACGCTAAGCCAAGCTTTGATCCCATTCCAATGTTGTATGTGGATTTTCTTCCATCTTTGATTGCAAAGAATCTTATGCAAACACGTTCTCCACCTCCAGTTCCAGAGTCTATCCCATGGTGGTATAAGCTAGAGGCTCATTGTGCTTTTCATCAAGGTTCCCCGAGGCACGATATTGAGAATTGTTATCCATTGAAGTTCGAAGTACAAAAATTGATAAAGAGCAATGTTCTATCTTTCAATGATGTTAATCCAAATGTGAAGAAAAATCCGCTTTCGAAGCATGGTAATACGTCTGTGAATATGGTTGATGGTTGTCCTAGTTTGTTCAAGATATATGAGGTCCGTCATATTCGAAGGTCTTTGGTTGAGATGCATGCTTTCTTAAGTGAATATCATGATATTGATCACGATTATGCTGGTTGTTGCATTTGCTCGGTGAACCCTCGTGGTTGCGTGATTGTTACGAGAGACATTCAAAAGATGATGGATGATAAGTTGATTGAGGTAACAATGAAAAGAGATGAGTATGAAAATGAAGTGAATGTTATTGTGCCTCAGTTCAATATTCCTGAGAAGGTTGTTCCTGAGAAGGTGAATATTTCTTTTGATAGCCGCAAATATGTTGTTACTCCCTTGGTGATTAATTTGCCTGGTCCAATGCCATATCAGTCTGACAAAGATGTTCTGTACCGGTATAATACTACGATGATAAAAAATGGTAAGGAAGTTCCTATTCCTTCTCCAAAGTATGTGGTTAGAATTGCTGATGTGACAAAGGTTACTCGAAGTGGTAGAGTTTATGCTTCGGATCCTCCGAAGAGAGCTAAAGATACAAGTACGAGTAAACAGATTATAGATGTTATTGCCCGATTAGGCCAATTCGGTGATAGTGAAGATGATGTGTTAAAATTGATAAAGAAGAGCGAATACAACGTTACTGAGCAGTTGTTGCATACTCCGTCGAAAATATCAGTTTTATCACTCTTGATGTGCTCTGAGGCTCATAGGCAGTCTTTGCAGAAAATTCTTGATCAAGCTTATGTTGACCATGATGTGACTATTGATCAGTTTGATAGTATTGTGGCTAATATCACATCGTACAACAATATGAGTTTCTGTGATGATGACTTGCCTGAAGAAGGAAGGAACCATAATTTGGCTCTGGATATTTCAGTGAATTGTCAGGAAGATGCTATGTCTAAAGTGCTGGTTGATACTGGGTCTTCTCTCAATGTGATTTCGAAGTTGACTTTGTCAAGGCTTGTGTACCAAGGTGCTCCCACGAGGCATAGGGGGATTATTGTGAAAGCTTTTGACGGATCGAAGAAGACTGTTGATCGTACATGGAGATCATGATCCGATACGACTGGCCTCGAGCGTTGTTGAAAGACAGTTGATGAGGAGAGGAGGGGTTGTACCTGCAAGGCACTCCGATGTTGAAGTAAGACACAGAGCAAAGAGTGAGCAAGTACAAGAATTAAGGTCAGAGAATTGAATACCTGACCCTCCCAAATGAGAGGGTTTATATAATGGGCTAAGTGGAAGATTATTGGTCCACACCGTTGGACGCGGATTGCGGAATCCGTAAAGATAGGTAACGGTCAAAACTAGCCGTTGGAGGGCTTCGTCTTGGTCGATATACCTTTGGTTGACAAAGACCATTATTCTCAATGTTTCTCGACGTCGAGCATTCTATAGAGTTGGTTTGCCTGGCCCAATTATGGGAATTGGGCCTGCCCAGAACAGGAGCCCCCCAAGTCGTTGCTCGTGCGGAGGAGCGGTGACTTAGTAATGGTTTCGTGCTCAAGGATATACAGTGTGCGGGCCAGGGAGGTATCGCTGATGATCCTCGGTAAACGAGAAGTCGTTACGTCGCTCGACAAGAGGATATGAAACGAAAAGTTGGCGTTTTTGGGAATTCGCGCCTATTAATGCTCTGATGGCTAGCCTAGGTGCTAGCGCGTAGGTAATAATTGGCTAGGGGAAGGGGTCACGCGCGTCTGCACGTGTTCCCTTCCCTATAAATAGGATCCCAAGGCTTTAGAACGTCCATCAACTGCCATTCTCAGTTGTCGACCACCATTTCCAGCCGTCGACCACCGTTTCCAGAATCAACTTCTTCTACAAATGGCTTCTCAAGCTCAAGGTACAACTTCTTTTTTGTGTTTATGTTAGTCATAGGCTAGATATCTTAGAAATGCATGTGGTTTAGGGTAGATTTTTCGGTAGTTTTAGATTTAAACCAGTAGGTAGGAGAATTTCTGCCACTGTTGTTGGTCGGCTACAAACCCTAGCTCGTGGTAGACGTAGGTGTTAGTCGACCTTGACTTGGGATCTGATAAGTATTTAGGTTTAGATTCCATTATCTCTGAAATTGGGCGTTAGCCATCGCCTTGAGCGATGGTCAGCCAGGGCTACGGCTCGGGATCTTGTTCCTGGGTCGACGTGCGCCCTTTCACTTGTCGAGCGGTGGAAGGGTGGATTTGATATTCTTAATCGAATTCAATGACACCTTTACTCTGCTTTTCAGGTGAAAACTCGCTTATGGACCCGCTGGACGTCTCCTCGGAAGAAACATCCTCGGAAGACTCTGGTTCTTCTGCATCAGTTCCCTCCGACTCCGGGAGTTCCTTAGGAGAATCGGACGCGAGCACCATGGAGGAGGGGGCTTCGACAGAGTCGCCTCGTTGCCCAAAAGAGATAAGGACCTCGCCTGAAGAATGGGTGGTGGAGGATCAGCTAGACAAAGTGTCTTCGTTTTCGAGACCTCACGTGGAGCCGCTGCCCGCTGTTGGTGACCCTGTGGACTGGATTGTCACTTGCCCAGGGGATGACGATCGCATCTTCTCAGACTTGGCGGTCGGAAATTCTCTATGTATGAGTACGCAACTTCGGTCCTGGGGGTAACTTTGCCCTTCAGTGACTTGGTTTGCGCTGTGCTCGGGCATCTGGGTGTTGCCCCGTCTCAGCTACATCCCAACTCCTACGCATTTCTGAAGGCGTTCGAGGTAACGTGCTCCCATCTGGGTGTTGGAGCCACGCTTCCTCTGTTCTTTCATTTATTCTCGCTGTAGCGTCAAGTCGGGCGAGGGACTGACCGGAAGGGATTCGTCTCCTTTAAGCAGAGGACCAAGATCTTTTAGGCTCACTCAGAGTCCATCCGGGCTTTCAAGACGGATTATTTTTTGATAAAACCCGCGAGCGCGGAAGCTGTGAGGGTGCTAAGTTTTGTGGGGATAGACACTGACGAGAATAAAGAGCCTAAGCTTGACGACCAAGGGCAGGTGATTCCGAGGAGGCTTTGGCTATTTCCCTTCTCTTGGAGCTACACTCACTACGAGCGGCCAGTCAACGAGTTCGTCCAGGTGGGGGACTCTCTGAACGAGGATGATGCGGCCAGCTTCGAGGATTTTAGGAAATTAATAGCTTCTCTTACCCCGACTCCTTTGCTGGACGGAGAAGGGAAAATAATGCTGGATCAGGACGGAGGGGAAGCTGTGGAGCGTCCTCTGATTGACGTCACATACTTGCTGGCGTGTAATACCGGGCAGGAAGTGTCTGAGTTTTTTGGTATCTGTTTTATTTCTGCTTATTATGTCTTTGATAATATTATGCCGTCCGTGACTAGTCTAATTCTTTTTTCTTTCTTTTTCAGGCTCCCTGTCGAACCCGCTTGACAAGATTCAAGAACGCTTGCGCCAACAGCAGAAGAAGAGGTCATAGGTCGTTCAGACCAAGCTGACTGAGACAAGCGGCTCTGGGTCGGGCCCTCTGGTCCAAGGTTCTCCGAGCGCTTCAACCGGTTCTTTAATGAAAAAACACAAGTCCGCAGCGACTTTAGACCTGACGGCCAACACTCCCCCCAAACTGAAGCATGTGTTGCTGCCGTGCTTCGTGAAGCGGAACTTCTTCGAAGGGACGAGCATGGAGGTGGACCGTGCGGACTCCCTGTATATAGAGGCGATGGATTGTCTTGCCCGGCGACTGTCTTTGGCCCAAGACGCGAGTGCTGTCATGCGGGTCCTGTCAATGGCCTGGCAGACGGCTGAAGGAAATCCCGGGCAAAAGAGGGAAGTAGCGAGGCTGAAGGAGCAGTTGGCTGCGGTTGAGAAGAAGTTGACGGCGACCACTGAAGAAGCCACTGCCACGGTCAAAGAGCTGACCGAGCGGGGGAATATTATTGCCAAGCTAGAGGTTGACAAGAGGAGGGCTCTGGAGCAGAGTAAGAAGTTGAAGGATGCCTTCTACCCGAAGGAGGATGAAGATGCCGAAACCAAGAGTATGGTGACTAGGGCATAGTTCCTTGCTCGGATCGACCAAGATATGGAAGATCTGAACTCGTCGACTGAGCTCAGTTTCCAAAATGTTGTGGATCAACTAAGGGCTCTTCATCCTGAACTGGCCTTGGACACCAGCCAGATCAGCTACCTCTACAAAGTTGAGGATGGCCAGATTGTGGTTCCTTCAGACTTGGTCGTGGAGGATTCTCAGCCTGGGGCGAATGTTCAGCCCGATCAACCAGAAGTGCAGCCGGACCAGGGTGAGGGTCAACAAGGTGAGGGTCAACCTGGTGCTTTGGGCAACGAGGATAATTAGTTTTGGCCTGCGTGCCGTTGTAATTTAATGTGTTTCTTTTTGGGGGCGTGGTCCCCTTTGTAAGTAATCATGAACAAGTCGGCCCTTCAACTTCGCATTTTTGCAGTAAAAGTTGATGTTATTAATGGTAGTTTATTTTACGATGTTTCCTGTTTAATTGTTCGTCCGTCGGAGGACTGTTTTCTTTGTGTTTTAAACGCTAAGTGTTTGGCGTGCATTTTTGCACTGATTGGATGTGATCGAATAAATACGGGGTGTGTTTATGATCTGTTGGTTTGGGGGACCAATAAGATTTCAGAGTCTTGCTCCTGGTCGGTGCCCGGGCCAAGGTAATGGCTCGGGCTCCGTGGCTTGAACGTCCCATCGTGAGATGGGGTTCTGCCTGGTCGTGGTACTTAGGCGACGTCGGACTCGTTTGAGTATCCGCCCGTGCAACAGTTTTCTTCTTCTCTTGGAAGGAGACCCTGACGTTCATGTTATTTTGGGCTGTCGTGCTTGTACCTGGGCATGCAGTTCTTAGTCAGACCTATCGCTCCTCGCTTGAGAGTTGAGCAAGGTGACTTTGTAAGTGAGCTGTAATATTGCTTGAGCTTCTAGGCGTTCCATGGTCGAGCAAGTTCTTCCCCGTGTAGATTTTCTAAATAATAGGCTCCGTTTTCGGTTTTCGCTCGGACGCGATATGGGCCCTCCCAATTAGGTGTAAGCTTTCCCTCGTGGGGGTCCTTGTGATTTCTCCTGAGAACGAGACTACCCACCTCGAACGTTCGTCTTATGACTTTAGAATCGTATCGAGCGGTTATTTTTTGTTTGAGAGTGGTCTCCCAGAGAGCAGCTTCTGATCGGATTTCTTCGACTAGATCAAGCTCGTCTCTCAAAGCTTCGGAGTTGGTGTCCTGGTCCATTGGGCACTCTGTCCTTCTAGATCAGACGTGCATTTCTACAGGGATTACTGCCTCGGTCCCATATGCCAACCGGAACGGGGACTCACCGGTCGTTGAGTGGGGGGTAGTTCTACACGCCCACAGCACGCTGTGTAGCTCCTCGACCCAGTGCTTCTTCTGTTCGTCTAGTCTTCGTTTCAAGCCTCTTAGGATTACCCTATTTGCGGCCTCTGCTTGCCCGTTTGTTTGGGGGTGTTCCACTGAAGCGAAGTGCTGTTTTGTTCCTACTGACGCAACAAATTATTTGAAGTGCTTATCTGTAAACTGGGTACCGTTATCGGTCACAATGGCGAGTGGTACTCCGAACCCGGTGAGGATGTTCCTCTTGAAGAAGCGTAGTATGTTGAGCGCAGTGATTTTGGCTAAGGCCTCAGCCTCTATCCATTTGGTGAAATAGTCGACGCCTACAATTAGGTATTTATTTTGGCCGGATCCGACGACGAATGGCCCTAAGATATCCATCCCCCACCATGCGAACGGCCAGGGTGAAAATAATGATTTTAGCTCGGTAGGGGGTGCTATGTGTACATCCCCGTGTCGTTGGCATTTGTCACACCTTTTCACGTGTTCCTTTGCGTCGTGCTGGAGTGTAGGCCAATAATATCCTGCTCGGAGAATCTTTCGGGCCAACGACCGTCTGCCTGGATGTTGTGCATTAATTCCTTCATGGACTTCTCTTAGTACGTGTGGGA
This sequence comes from Lathyrus aphaca, assembly GCA_963966055.1. Classification (NCBI taxonomy): domain Eukaryota; kingdom Viridiplantae; phylum Streptophyta; class Magnoliopsida; order Fabales; family Fabaceae; genus Lathyrus; species Lathyrus aphaca. Next base: position 321,385,891 of record OZ014524.1, on the reverse strand, counting down.
TGTTCTCTTCTTCTACGCACCTAAGGAGAGGTGTAGAGAATCCTCGACGATACATACGTCCACCCACTAGAGAGTATGAGCATGACCTTTGTCGTACGATGCTGGCCGTTTTCGGGTTTGCTGGTAACTCCCCTTTGGTCAGGTAGTTAAACACTAGGGTCATCCAGCAGTTCGTGTCGCCCACGAGATTAACGTCTAGGTGGATTGATGATTTCCCGATGCTTGGTCGGGGAAGCACTTTTCGTATGACGGATTTGTTGTTTCCCTTCTTTTTAGTGCTTGCCAACTTGGAAAGGACGTCAGCTCGGGTGTTGCTCTCTCGCGGGACGTGTTTGACCTCCATGCTTCTGAATCACTTTAGTTCGCCTTTTACAAGGGCTAGGTATTCTGCCATGTTATCGTTTTTAGCCTGGAAATCTCCTCGGACTTGGCTAGCGACCAGCTGGGAATCCGTGCAAATTGTGATCTCTTCTGCTTCTAGGTCGGTCGCGAGCCATATGCCTGCTAGGAAGGCCTCATATTCCGCCTGGTTGTTGGAAGTGGGGAAAGATAAGGTTAAGGATACTTCGATGATGTTTCCTTTCTCGTTTTCTAAAATAACCCCAGCTCCGCTACCCGCCGGGCCGGACGCTCCGTCTACGAAGATAGTCCATCTGGATGAAGATTTCGGCTCCTGATCGGTGAAAGTGAGTTCTGACACAAAATCGGTCAGCGCTTGAGCTTTGAGAGCTTGTCTCCCCTCGAATTTGATGTCGAATTCAGACAGTTCTAACGACCATTTTAGCATTCGCCCGACCATCTCTGGTCGACCGAGCAATTGTCTTATGGGTTGGTCTGTTCTTACGATGATGGTGTGGGCCAAGAAATAATGTCGTAGCCTCCTGGCTGCGAAAAGGAGGGCCAGGGCCACCTTTTCTACCTGGAGGTACCGAATTTCAGGGCCATGGAGTGCCTTGCTCGTAAAATAGACAGGTTTCTGTCCCTCAGGTAGGTCGCGTATGAGGGTCGCGCTCACGGCTTCGTTTGCTATGGCGAGATAGAGGTAAAGTGTTTCCCCTTCTTCAGGTCTGGATAAAACTGGGGGTTCAGATAGTACCTTCTTCAGGTGGGACAATGCTAGCTCGCATTCCTCCGTCCATTCAAAAGTAGCCTCTTTGCGGAGGAGCTTGTAAAAGGGGAGAGCGTGTTGAGCGGATTTTGCTACAAACCGAGCGAGGGAAGTGAGGACCCCGTTTAGTGATTGTATGGATTTTTTAGAATTAGGAGTTGGAAGTTCTGCGAATGCCCGACATTTTTCGGGATTGGCTTCGATGCCTCGTTCGGTCAGATAGAATACGAGGAACTTCCCTGCTCGGACCCCAAATGTGCACTTCTCGGGATTGAAACGCATTTTACATTTTCGTGCCTGATCGAACACTTTTTGTAAGTGGGACGCGTGGTCCGTTTCTTGTTGAGATTTGATGATCATGTCGTCCATATACACTTCGAGCATGTCTCCGATTTCTGCCCGGAACACTTTATTCATCATGCGCTGATATGTCGCGCCTGCATTTTTTAGACCGAAGGGCATAAAATTATAATAGTAGTTGCCCGATTCGGACTTGAAGGCCGTGTATTTTTTGTCGGACACGGCCATGGGATTTGATTATACCCTGAGTAGGCGTCCATGAAGGACAATAGTTTGAAGTCGGACGAATTGTCGACCAATTTATCGATGTTAGGTAAAGGGTATGCGTCTTTTGGGCACTCCCGATTGAGATCAGTATAATCAACACACATTCTCCAATTTCCATTAGATTTCTTGACAAGTACAACATTTGAGGGCCAGGTTGTGTACCTGGCCTCGGTTACAAATTTTGCCTCTAGGAGGTCTTTAACAGCAGATTCAGCCGCTTCAGTTTTTTCGGTCGACTGCTTCCTCCTACGCTGGGCGACCACTTTGTGTGTTGGTTCGATGAGAGGTGATGGCAGGCCGTCTCAGGGTCGAGTCCTCACATCTCTGCGGTGCTCCAGGCGAACAGATTCGCGTTTCCTTTGAGGCAAGCTTCTAACTGTCGTTTTTCCAAGTCGGGCATGTGTGCTCCGATCTTAACGCACCGGGTCGGGTCATCTCCCAGATGAATCAGCTCGAACTCTCCGTCTGGGACTGGCTGGGATAGTGAATCGGTTGGGTTTTGAATGCCCTCGTTGTCGTCCAAGAACCCGCAGTCCAGATCGATCGAGTCTACCCGAGGGAAGGCCCTAGATGTTTGTGGAGCATCTGGTGAAGTCAATGCTGAAGGGCTTGGTTGGTAAGATATTGAACTAAGACCTTTGGATGCCACTTCGAAACACCGGCGAGCAGCATCGACGTCCCCATGTAGTGTAGCAACCTTGCCCTAAGTAGTATAATATTTCATCTTTAGGTGGATGGTGGATGGAACAACGATCAGCTCGGCTAGTGTCGGTCGCCCCAGAATGCACTGGTATAACGACGGGCAATCCACGATGAGGAACTGGACTCGGACCGTCCTGGTTGTCTCAGCTGCCCCAAAGGTGACAAACAGATCGACGTAGCCCCATGGTCGGGAGACCGCCCCGTTGAAACCTTGCAAGTCTGACCCGACATACGGAGTCAGGTGTGTTTCGTTTAGCTGGAGTGTTGAAAACAACTGGGAGTACATAATGTTGTAGGAGCTGCCTTGGTCCACCAAGATTCGTCTCACGTCGAAATTCGCCATTCGCGCTTGGATGAGTAGCGGGATGCTGGAGTTTGGTGCCCCTCCCAAGAGTTCCTCCTGGTAAAAGGCAAGGGGTACCGAGCCTTCTCTTGGTGGGTCCAGGGTTGCGTTCTGTGCGGGCCCCTTCGCAATCAGCTGGTCGAATTTTCTCTTTACGGATCCGACTGTGATTTTGTTGAAACCTCCCCCTGAGATGACCATTGCGGATGGAAAGGTTTCCCATGGGCTATGGGAGGAAAGGTACCCCGGACTCCCGGTGTGTTCGGGCAGGAAGAAATCTTCCGGGCGATAGATGCTCAGGGCGACCTGCATGTTTGCATCTGCAGGAACGGGTACAGCCTCCTCGACCTTTTGAATCTCATGTGCTTCTTGTCGAGGAGTGTCCCTGGATTTGGTGAATTGTTTAAGGTGCCCGTCCTTGATAAGTATTTCGATTGCATCCTTGAAATGGATGCATTCTTTGGTATTGTGGCCATGACTTTTGTGGAATCTGCAATATTTTGTTTTGTCCGTGCCTGGTTTGCTAGGTTGCTGCTTCAGAAAGCGTACCCCAGCTTGCCTGAATTCTGAGTTGGCACATTCGGACAAGATTTTCTCCCTGGAGGCCAGGAGTGGAGTATATTCGTGAAATCGGCCGACGGGTCCTCTGTGCTCCCGCGGTTCACGGGAGCGGTCATCCTTTCTTTTGTCTCCTCCCCGACGAGATGTCGAGGGCTCACTGACTCGGTGGGGCTTCGCATCCTCGCGACGTCGAGCGTCTCGTACGGAGCTGGATGCCTTCTTTTCCTCATACTGGATATAAGCTTGGGCTTTCAGCAAGAATGCGTCAAGGGTGGCAGGGGTCTCCATGCCGACTGCCCGGTGAAAATCTGTTGACGGGCGCAGTCCTCATTCCAACAAATACTTTTTCATGTCTTCAGTTGTGGACACCTGGACTGCCTCTTTGTTGAACTTTTCGATGTAAGTTCGTAAAGGTTCGTCTTTCCCTTGGATGATCGCTTCGAGCGAAGCTTTTGTCTTCGGGTGTCGCCTTGAGGCGGTGAAGTGCCTGGAAAACATGCGTCCGAGTTGTTTCCAGGAAGTGATGGACTCAACTTCGAGGCTTTTATACCACGTCATCGCTCTTTTCCTCAGTGTTGTAGGAAAGAGGCGACATTTGATCGCTCCTCGTACTCCTCGGTAGTCGAGCAGTGCATCAATATTCTTGATATGCTCATCCGGATCTGTGGTTCCATCGTACGAGCCTAGTGGTGGGGGTTTCTCTAAACCTCTTGGAAGTTTAGCCACCATGAATTCTGACGAGAGGGGGCCCCGGGCGTCTTCGTCGTTGCTGGAGTTGAACGAAGGGGATCTGGGTGCGCGCTTCTTTATTCGTCAGGGAGATGTAGATCTTGATCTGCTCCTTCTTGACTTTCTTGGAGGGGAAGACCGCGAAGGAGACTGGCGAGGTCGTTTGTCCCCAGCAGATTCGTTGACGTGTCCCTTCCTCTTTCTCTTGGGAGGAGAAGGACTGTGCCTTCTCTGGTGTCTCGCGGGAGACCGGGGTCGACAATTATTGTCCTCGAGATGGGAAATTTTCTTTCCATGGGCGAGGAGCAGTAAATTTGTCTGATTCAGGATTTCGGCCAGTGTGGCGAAGTCAAATCCTGAAGGAGTCGGGGGAAAGAGGACTTCCGGGCGACTCTCCAGAGGTTGGTCGCGGTCGGGAGAAGGCGAGGTCGTCTTCCCGTCTGAGTGATCTTGCACGGTTTCTTCGTGCGGAGGATGATGAATGTTGCTTTCACGTTGCGTGAGGATCATGTCATCATTCGATCGGTTGTCTGGATTATCTCGAGCAGCCATGGATCTTGGTAAAAACTTTGGTTCTATGAAGACTTTGAGAGAGAATAACGGGGAAATCAGATTCCCACAGACGGCGCCACCTGATCGTACCTGGAGATCAGGATCCGATACGGCTGGCCTCGAGCGTTGTTGAAAGACGGTTGATGAGGAGAGGAGGGGGTGTACCTGCAAGGCACTCCGATGCTGAAGTAAGACACTGAGCAAAGAGTGAGCAAGTACAAGAATTAAGGTCAGAGAATTGAATACCTGACCCTCCCAAATGAGAGGGTTTATATAATGGGCTAAGTGGAAGATTATTGGTCCACACTGTTGGGCGTGGATTGCGGAATCCGTAAAGATAGGTAACTGTCAAAACTAGCCGTTTGAGGGCTTCGTCTTGGTCGATATACCTTTGGTCGACAGAGACCATTATTCTCAATGTTGCTCGACGTCGAGCGTTCTGCAGAGCTGGTTTGCCTGGCCCAATTATGGGAATTGGGCCTGCCTAGAACAACTGTGATTGGTGAAGTTGATCTTCCTATTCTTATTGGATCGTTTATATTCCAAATTACTTTCAAGTAATGGATATATGTCTCGCTTACAATTGTCTCCTTGGAAAACCCTGGATTCATGAGACAGGAGCTGTGACATCTACTCTCCATCAGAAGCTGAAGTTTGTGAAAGATGGGAAATTAGTGACTATTGACGGTGAGCAGGCGATGCTAGTGAGCAATTTGTCATCTTTCTTCTATATTGATGCTTAAGAAGAGGTGGGAACTTCATTCCAGGCTCTTTCTGTGGTTGATAATTCTTCTAAGAAGAATGTTATGCATATGTCTTCTCTCAATGATGCTTTGCGCGTACTCGAAATTGGTCGATCTGACGGTTGGGGATGAGTTATTGATGATGTTGACAACAAAGAAGGATTTGGTATTGGTTTTACACCAGGTGTGGCTCTCAATGACCGAAGACTATTCAGGAAGGATTCTGAAGTGTTGGGTTTACCAATGATCATTCCGCTGCTGCCATCATTGAAAATCTGTTGACGGGCGCAGTCCTCATTCCAACAAATACTTTTTCATGTCTTCAGTTGTGGACACCTGGACTGCCTCTTTGTTGAACCTTTCGATGTAAGTTCGTAAAGGTTCGTCTTTCCCTTGGATGATCGCTTCGAGCGAAGCTTTTGTCTTCGGGTGTCGCCTTGAGGCGGTGAAGTGCCTGGAAAACATGCGTCCGAGTTGTTTCCAGGAAGTGATGGACTCAACTTCGAGGCTTTTATACCACGTCATCGCTCTTTTCCTCAGTGTTGTAGGAAAGAGGCGACATTTGATCGCTCCTCGTACTCCTCGGTAGTCGAGCAGTGCATCAATATTCTCGATATGCTCATCCGGATCTGTGGTTCCATCGTACGAGCCTAGTGGTGGGGGTTTCTCTAAACCTCTTGGAAGTTTAGCCACCATGATTTCTGACGAGAGGGGGCCCCGGGCGTCTTCGTCGTTGCTGGAGTTGAACGAAGGGGATCTGGGTGCGCGCTTCTTTATTCGTCAGGGAGATGCAGATCTTGATCTGCTCCTTCTTGACTTTCTTGGAGGGGAAGACCGCGAAGGAGACTGGCGAGGTCGTTTGTCCCCAGCAGATTCGTTGACGTGTCCCTTCCTCTTTCTCTTGGGAGGAGAAGGACTGCGCCTTCTCTGGTGTCTCGCGGGAGACCGGGGTCGACAATTATTGTCCTCGAGATGGGAAATTTTCTCGCCATGGGCGAGGAGCAGTAAATTTGTCTGATTCAGGATTTCGGCCAGTGTGGCGAAGTCAAATCCTGAAGGAGTCGGGGGAAAGAGGACTTCCGGGCGACTCTCCAGAGGTTGGTCGCGGTCGGGAGAAGGCGAGGTCGTCTTCCCGTCTGAGTGATCTTGCACGGTTTCTTCGTGCGGAGGATGATGAATGTTGCTTTCACGTTGCGTGAGGATCATGTCATCATTCGATCGGTTGTCTGGATTATCTCGAGCAGCCATGGATCTTGGTAAAAACTTTGGTTCTATGAAGACTTTGAGAGAGAATAACGGGGAAATCAGATTCCCACAGACGGCGCCACCTGATCGTACCTGGAGATCAGGATCCGATACGGCTGGCCTCGAGCGTTGTTGAAAGACGGTTGATGAGGAGAGGAGGGGGTGTACCTGCAAGGCACTCCGATGCTGAAGTAAGACACTGAGCAAAGAGTGAGCAAGTACAAGAATTAAGGTCAGAGAATTGAATACCTGACCCTCCCAAATGAGAGGGTTTATATAATGGGCTAAGTGGAAGATTATTGGTCCACACTGTTGGGCGTGGATTGCGGAATCCGTAAAGATAGGTAACTGTCAAAACTAGCCGTTTGAGGGCTTCGTCTTGGTCGATATACCTTTGGTCGACAGAGACCATTATTCTCAATGTTGCTCGACGTCGAGCGTTCTGCAGAGCTGGTTTGCCTGGCCCAATTATGGGAATTGGGCCTGCCTAGAACAACTGTGATTGGTGAAGTTGATCTTCCTATTCTTATTGGATCGTTTATATTCCAAATTACTTTCAAGTAATGGATATATGTCTCGCTTACAATTGTCTCCTTGGAAAACCCTGGATTCATGAGACAGGAGCTGTGACATCTACTCTCCATCAGAAGCTGAAGTTTGTGAAAGATGGGAAATTAGTGACTATTGACGGTGAGCAGGCGATGCTAGTGAGCAATTTGTCATCTTTCTTCTATATTGATGCTTAAGAAGAGGTGGGAACTTCATTCCAGGCTCTTTCTGTGGTTGATAATTCTTCTAAGAAGAATGTTATGCATATGTCTTCTCTCAATGATGCTTTGCGCGTACTCGAAATTGGTCGATCTGACGGTTGGGGATGAGTTATTGATGATGTTGACAACAAAGAAGGATTTGGTATTGGTTTTACACCAGGTGTGGCTCTCAATGACCGAAGACTATTCAGGAAGGATTCTGAAGTGTTGGGTTTACCAATGATCATTCCGCTGCTGCCATCATTGAAGATGATGAAGATGAAGAAATGCTTGACTTTGTTATGCACGGAAAGATTTGTAAGAACTGGATTGATGTTGATGTTCCTTCTATTGTTCATGCTTCAAAGTAATTTGTTATATTTTCTTTCAAAAATCCTTTCACTCTGCCCAAGGTGAAAGTGATGTTTGTCGGGCTTTGTTTCAAATTTTATCATCATCAATAAAATGTTATTTTGTTATTTCCATATGTGTTTTTCCTTTTTTTTGCTTTATTTTGAAAAATGGTAACATAAAAAACCCAAAATAAAAATAACCATTGTTTATCTGCATAATGTTTTCACTTTTGTTCATTATCTAAAATAAAAATAAAATCATTGTGCAGATTGATTGATAAACCCATTGAAAACAATGATCCTATGCCCACTCCCAACTTTGAATTCCCTGTGTTCGAAGCTGAGGAAGAGGATGTTGAAAAGATTCCTGATGAGATTTCTCGGTTGCTTGAGCACGAGGAGAAGGTTATTCAGCCTCATGGAGAGTCTATAGAGATGGTCAACTTGGGTTCTGAAGATGATAAAAAAGAAGTCAAAGTTGGAGCATTTCTTTGTCCTGATGTTAAGAAGAGGATTGTAGAGCTTCTTAGAGAGTATGTTGATGTGTTTGCTTGGTCTTATCAAGACATGCCAGGTCTTGATACTGATATTGTGGAGCATAGATTACCGCTAAAGCCTGAATGTCCACCTGTGAAGCAAAAGTTGAGAAGAACTCATCCTGATATGGCAGTAAAGATCAAAGAGGAGGTTCAAAAGCAGATTGATGCAGGTTTTCTTGTGACATCTAATTATCCTCAATGGGTGGCCAATATTGTGCATGTTCCAAAGAAATACGGAAAAGTCCGAATGTGTGTTGATTATAGAGATTTGAATAAAGCCAGTCCAAAAGTTGATTTTCCATTGCCACACATTGATGTGTTGGTAGATAATACAGCTAAGTTTGATGTGTTCTATTTTATGGAAGAATTTTCCGGTTATAATCAAATAAAGATGGCACCCGAGGACATGGAAAAGACCACAATTATTTCACCATGGGGAACATTCTGCTACAGAGTGATGCCCTTTGGATTGAAAAATGCTAGTGCGACATACCAAAGAGCTATGACCACACTTTTCCATGATATGATGCACAAAGAGGACTTTGAGGAGATTGGCAGGCAATTTCTTCTTGAATGGGAATATGCTCTATAAGAGGAATTTTGACATGGCCTTGCTCAGATGCGTGGATAGACACGAAGCAGACATGTTAATGAAGGAAATTCATGAAGGATCTTTTGGTACTCATGCTAATGGGCATGCAATGGCTAAAAAGATATTGAGAGCATGTTACTATTGGCTGACAATGGAATCTGATTGTTGCAAGTATGTGAAAAAGTTCCATAAGTGCCAAGTGTATGCTGATAAGATTCATGTGCCACCAACTCATCTCAATGTAATTTCTTCCCCGTGGACTTTCTCTATATGGGAAATTGATATGATTGGAATGATTGAACCTAAGGCTTCAAATGGACATTGTTTTATTCTTGTGGCAATTGACTACTTCACCAAGTGGGTGGAAGTGGCATCGTATGCTAATGTGACCAAGCAAGTTGTGGTTCGGTTTATCAAGAATAACATTATCTGCAGATATGGTGTTCCGAACAGAATCATTACTGATAATGGTTCGAACTTGAATAATAAGATGATGAAAGAGCTCTGTGAAGAATTTAAGATTCAACACCATAATTCTTCTCCTTATAGACCGAAGATGAATGGGGCTGTTGAAGCTGCGAATAAGAACATTAAGAATATCATTCAGAAGATGGTTGTGACATACAAGGTCTGGCATGAGATGCTTCTTTTTTCTTTGCACAGGTATCCTACATCTGTTCGCACTTCAACATGAGCAACCCCTTTATCACTTATTTATGGTACAGAAGTAGTGCTCCCCGTCGAAGTTGAGATCCCATAAGAGTTCTGATGGAAGCCAAGTTGACTGAGGCTGAATGGTGTCAGAGTAGATTTGATCAGTTGAATTTGATTGAGGAAAAGAGAATAACAGCCTTGTGTCATGGTCGGTTGTACCAACAAAGAATGAAGAAAGCTTTTGACAAGAAGGTCAAACCTCGTGTATTCAGAGAAGGCGACCTCGTGCTCAAAAAGATCCAGTCTTTCATTACAGATTCTCGGGGCAAGTGGACTCCGAACTATGATGGCCCATATGTTGTCAAGAAAGCCTTCTCTGGCACTTCATTAATTATTGCAACTATGGATGGTGAGGAGATCACTCGTACTGTGAATGAGGATGCAGTCAAGAAATAGTTCGCCTAAAAAAATAAAAGAACAGCTCGCTAAGTTGAAAAACCCGAAAGGGAGGCTTAGGAAAAAATGAGCATCTCGGTGGATTGAAAACCCGAAAGGGCGGTCCAGGCAAAAATTAGAGACATAAACAAATATAATTATCCCGGTAGATTGAAAACCCAAAAGGGAAATCTAGGCAAACGTTAGGGATCATGGCAAGTAACTGCATCGACAAATTGGATCACTTGTAACAACTGAGGATTTCAGATTCTATTCCTCAGAAGAATTGCCCATCAAAGATTCTTATTCACTCATCCTTGACTGAAGTTTCACACACAGTGGAGTTCAAAGTTGATAGGGAGAATAGTGATCATTGTATTTCAATGTAGCCCTTTTCCATGTATTTACCATTTTTCAAACTTGTAATGATCCATGGAGTCATGCCATTTGCTGACTACCATTCTATCAATGAATTTGAGCTTTTATCCATTTGTTTGCAACTCTTTATTTTGTTTCTATTTACAAAATTTCAATTTATTGTTGATGATGATTTTTGAAACAAATTTAATAAATTTAATCTTTGAAGATTATAAAAAAAGTTTATCTTGATTTGTGAATAAAGAAAGGATATCAATAGTGATTCCAGGGATGGTAAAGTTTGGATGTTTGTAACTTGTCTCTCCCAAAGCAGGGCTTGATCCGTTTGTGTCCCCATGGAATTCCTGATTGGTCCTAGCATGTTGATATTAAGAGTGTTTTGTGCCCCACCAGCATGAGCAAAGATTGTAAATACTCTTAATTTTGTTCCCTTCCCCCAGAAGAGTTGTTGGAAGGTATATCCTAGAAAATCCCCAACTGAGTTTTGATCTCTTCCTCAACAGTTTACCCTTGACTTGAGAAGTATTGGAAGTCCCCGGCCGAGTCTTTTCTTCTCATCATAAGTTGGTTGCATCCCTCAGTAGAAGTATTGGTATAGCAATCAGTTTAGAGGTTTTCTTTCACCTGTTGGTGGGTATTGATTTAAAATTCCTCGTAACTGTGATTTTCTATGATGTTAACTTCTGGTATCCCCATATAGGTCGAAAAGTCCAAACGTTTCGGTGATGATTGATCTCTTTAGATCCCTAGTAGGTCTGCGTGTGATGGTTTCCAGCAGATTTCTATTTGATCTTCAACAAGTTTTACACTCTTTCCCCAAGCAGAGCAAGAGTGACATAACTCATTCCCCCGAGTGGAGCAGGAATAGTATGATGATTATTCCAAGTAGGAGTTTGATTAAGAACACTTTTATCTTCAGCAAGGATTGTGGAAGTTTTCCCCATCCTAGGCAGATCATTACCTTTCCTCAGTAGGGTGGTATCCCTATGCAGAGTTGATGTTTGATACTCCAGTAGGCTATGCTTTATTTGCATCACTGGTAGATCTTTATCTTGTTTCCCCAAACAAAGTTATGAAGATATTTGTCCCCATCAGAGTTTAACAGGGACATTTCCCTCTTCCCCAAAGTATGGAAGATTTTGTGTTGTTGAGGTATCTCTGACACGTTATCCTCTCAGAGCGGAATTTCTGATGTTATCCTTTTATGGATTCTTGAAGATTGCTTTGTGGATTGGATCCCTAGAAAATGTTTTTCATCATGAGTTAAGCCTTGTAGTAGGATTTTATTCCTTCAATGGCTTTTGATGTTCCCCTGAAGGATGTCAAGTTAAACCTCCAGCATGTTTCCTGGCCTTGTTGCCCTGATTAGCCGAGTATCTGGTTGTTGTGGTATTCATGTCACCCGTTGCTTATATTTATGTCTGTTTTGTCAGCATATTCATACGCATAAGCATAGCATGGTTTGCTTGCATTTATCTTTGTTCACCGCTCTTTGGTGTGATCTTTCCCCACAGAGTGTGTATGTTGTCTTCCTCTCAAGTTTAGAGTGTCGACCCTTAAGCAGAAAGTGTTTATCCTTTCTATTTCCCCACTAAGTTTGTTTCTCATGGATGATTTTGATTCAGTTTCCTCCCCAATTTATTATCTGGATGGAATTTCCCCAGTTGAGATATTTCCTCCTCGGGATGAGTCTTGTTTGATCGTTTCTTGGATTGAACTTTGGTCCTTTTGGTGAGTCAATGTTTACTTTGGAATTAAGCTACCATTGTTTGATAGTGGGCAATATTTTCCCCAGCTTGAGTATATTACTTTGGAATTAAGCTATCAATTTTTCGATAGTGGGTAATATTACCAAATTAATCAAGCTCTTTTTTCTTGTACTCCTACCCAGTAAATTCGGTAGTCGAGAGTTCTTCTTTCTACCCAGTAAAAAGGTAATAAAAGTTGTTTCCTTTTGTTGTGCTCCTACCCAGTAAATTCGGTAGTTGAAATTTTTTTTCTACCCAGTAAAAAGGTAGTGGAGGTTATCCCTCTTTGTTTTTCTCATATCCAATAAATCGATAGTTGAGTCCATTATTCCCGTATCTTCTACCCAGTAAACTGGTAGTTGATGATTCTGTTCCAACTCGGTATTCCTCCAGTTGTGGACTCGAATACTTTGATTGGTTATTATTCTCTGGAAGAGTGTTTACTCTTTCCCATTGAACCCTTTTACCTTGATTATGTCATATTTTCCTTCCCCATGTGGAGACGGTTATCCAGTGATTTATTTTCCTGGTAACTCTTCTGGTGTCTTTCATTTTCCCCGACGGATTTTCTTTTGTGTCCCCAAGCTTTTGCTTTCCTATGATGGTCGTGTTTTCCCCACAGAGATCTTGGGTTTGCATATCATATCATCTCATATTCATATCATATCATGTTCTCTTAGGACAAAAATTTGGGTTTTCTATATTTAAGTCTCTCCCATCTTGCAGAGACGAAGATGTCAATCTTCATATCTTTAGATTGAAGAAACTTAAATAGGGGCAGCTGTTGTACCCTAATTCTTTCCCTAAGTTTTATTCGCATTTTCATGTGCATATTGCATACAAACAAGATCACACTGGTAGCATGGTTCTTCTCGAGTTAGGTTTATGCCTCACAGGGGATCACCGTTGTCTTTGATTACTTTATTTGTTTATGTTTACTAACCATTAATCAAAATTAAAAAAAAAATTGTTTCCTTTTACTAACCTTTTTTTCCAGGAAGAGGAACCATTGAAAATACCAAAAAAATAGCAGCCTTGCAGCTCGAGTAAATTTCACAGACAAAAGTCGAAGTTGATCTGCAAATAATTCAAAATTATCAGATCGAGGATTTCCCAAGTTAATTGATTCACTCAAAGGATTTCCAAGGTTCATGTGTTTACTTCTTCGACGCATAAAGAGAATCGGGTCACGACAACCAAGCAACCTCATTTGAATAAAATATTCAAATTTTGGCTTGGTTAACCGGTTAACCGGTTAACCAGTGCGAAATTTGAATATTTTATTCAAATTCAGCACCCTTAGATCATTGATTTAATTTGAATATTCTAGATCCATTGGTTTCTGATTTCTCTACATCACTTTGATCATTTCCTACCATAAACCCTCACTAATCACCACTCTTTTCCATTTCTCACCAAAATTTCAATTATCAAACCTAAATTCAAATTACCAAAGCAAGCTTCATTCCACCAAATTTCCATACCTAAGGCCTTTAAATAGGACCACAATTTCATTCATTCCACAAGCTTTTGATAGCCACAAAACCTCTTGCAAAATACTCCCCCAACACCAAAATTCTCCAAAGCTCACCTTTCTTTCTTTTGAAGTTATCAAGAATTCACATTGAATTCTTGACTAACTTGAGCTAAACCTTCATCCTTTCTTTCTTTTGTTCATCAATTTCAGTAGATTTAAGCTTGGTTTGGTCCAATTTGAAGAAGAGCTTTTGGTAATTCATCTTTCTCCATAAACCCATATTCATCCATCAACATTCAAGATGTAGATCTTTGATGCCTTTGTTTCTAGATCCTTTGGATCTTTATTTGTGGTTTGATTGCAGGGGTTCCACTGTATTTTTGTTTTAAAATTCGTGCAAATTCAGATCATGATCATCAAATGTTTGAGAAAAGGTTTCAAAATGAATCATGCTGAATTTTCTGCATTTTTCTGCTACTGGTACATCGTTAACCAGTTAACCAAATGGTTAACCGATTAACCAGTTTAAAAAATAGCGTAAATATTCAAAATTTGCTTGCGTTAACCGGTTAACCAATTGGTTAACCGGTTAACACAAGACAAAATGGTGTTTTTGGCTTATTTTAAGCCCCTTCTTGGTTCCTCTTTCTTCTTCTTCCTCCTTTTTATTTTTACCTTGGGAAGTACTTTTGGGAGCGATTTCTCCTTAATTTCAATGAACTTTGGGTGTATATTAGAGTAGTTAATGTTCATTAATTCAAAACTACTTTTAAGTGGATTATTCAATTCATTTAAGGTACTTTGCGTTAGTGATACATTTTCATGCTTGAATCCACCAAGATGAGTGATTGAACTTAAGGATGGAAGAATACTATAAGTACGGCTTAATTTGGTATTCACCTTTAGTTTTGTGTAGTATTGCGTCCGGATAACGATTTACATATCGTTTATCTCGCATGCATTAGCACTAACATTGGTGGTGGCCGACCTTATTTGTAGGGTAATTACTTTGTAAATTACTCGGCGATTGCTTAACATAGACCTAAATGTGTCCCGACTTCGGAATAAAAATCTAATTGGGTACTTTCACTTTCGTGGACCGGATCTCTTGTTGATCGCGTAATCCCAAAGTGGTTAATCATATTGCATTAAGAATCGAGACTTGTGAATTTTTGATGCGTAGGTGCTTTGGGTCTCCCAATCGCCTTTCAAATTTCATTGAATTCAGTTCAGTTTTCCTTGATTAATCGCTATAGTGTAAGATGCTAAGCGGATCCAGTTGCCTTCAATTTTGGTTACTCTCTCTTTTTGGTTGTGGTTGATTAAGTTCACCATACTATTATTATGTGAATATTATTATACTATTATTATCAATATTTTATACTCTTGCACTTTTATTTGCTTTTGTTACTAACATTTAATTTCTTGCACTTTTATTGCCTTTATTCTATTTTGCTTTATTCATTCATATCATGTTTATTATTTGCTCTTGTTTTGTTGTTGTTTTCCCTTTTGTCCATTTGGACACAAAAATATTAATAAAGGATTAAACCTCTAAAACACTTGTGACTTTAATTTGAGGACTATTGGTTACTATCCTTGGCTTTTGGAATGAAGAGTTGGACTTAGATTCTTAAGACACTTCCTTTGCCTTGATCTTTATGGAGTTGGAATTAGCCTTTATTTGGCCATTTGCTAGTTCATAAGGATGAAACTCTTATGCTCATAATTTGGAATGTCATCAAGTTTGGTTAGATCTTTCTTCCCTTATCTCCTTATTTTCTTTTTTTAGGATAGTCCCTTCATCTCCTCCCATTATTTAATTTTCAAAACCTTCTCCCTTTTTCAAAGGATTCCTTCTTTTTAAATCATCACCTCTTTAATAAACAAAACCTTCACTTTTGTCAAGTGGCTTTTACATTTTTTTTCTTTTCTCTTAAAATCAATGAATTTAATCATGTTGACCTTAATTCAAAAATAAAAAGAATCAAACTCATTCAAGTTGTTTTGTGCCTTTGTGCACTTTTGTTTTTTTTTTCTTTTAAAGAGTGCCGATTATGAGTCATTATTCTTTAGTCAGATGCTATTCTTTCAATCTCCATGGTTGTAGTTTGATGTAACTGAGTCTCTTGTCATTTGTGGGGGTTTAGTGGCATACTCATTGATTTTATCCGAGTTGGCGCCCTCCCCATAATGATGTATGAGTCCATGCCTTCATTCTCATAGTAGTTTGTTTGGTCATCCACTTGAAGATGACAAATTCTCTTCACTTAATAAAATTAATCATAACCCACCTTTTTCACTATTTGTACCACGAACTACGAGGTTTTGATCTCGCATTGCACTTTGTGGGTACGTAGGCATGAGACGATCGTCTCTTCAAACACAAAAATCTTAAAAAACTATTTCTCTTCTCATCTCTTCAAATAAAAAAGTAGTACATTTTTCAAAGGGCTCCCGTGGGGTACCACAGACATTTTGGGTGCGTAAAACCTTCTCAATTTGTAACTTATCCCCTTACCTGTTTCTCTGTTGTGTTTCTTTAGCTGTTTGCTTTTAGATTCATTAGGATTTATTCACTCTTTTTTTCCTTTTCCTCTTGGAATAAAATAAAAGCGCGGTGGCGATTCTGTTTATTTTGAGTTAAACTAGTTAATAATTTACACTCATGTTTTTACCGCTACAAAAAGTCAACAAAAAGTCAACTTCTTCCAAAGCTCATAACTTAAAAATGGAAAATGAAATGGACATGGGAGCAAAACTAGAAGTTATAGGACACTCTAAGATTTCTAAAAAGTCATAGAACACCTTCATGGGATAAAAATTGAGGGAGTTATGCATTATTGAAGTTGGGCAATTTTGAGGAGGTGTATGAAGCAAAAAAGACCAAAACTCAAGTTTTCTTCAAATGGGCCTATAATATTTCAACCCAAACCCATTGATCATATTTTCTGATTTTTATTATTTATTTTATATTATATTGATTTTTAATCATTTAAATTCATTTTTAATTGAATTAAATCATAAAAAATCAAATATTTGATTCCAAAATTATTTTGGGATCAAATATTTGATGATTATATTGATTGATCACATCCAAATTCGTGCAAGACTAAAATGGAATGATTACATATGAGTTTTTTGACAAATTTGACAACTTGATTTCTTCACATCCAAGCAACCACAAATCCATCCCTTAAGGACCAAATTCCTAACCTAATTCCATCACTTATAAGTATACAACAAAGACATAAGGTAGGGGACGAAAAATATCAGAGCAAAAGACCACTACCAAACTTCAAAAATTCAAAGGTAAAAGTGAAATTCGGTTTCCTACCTATGGCCAATTTCAAGGAGTTTTAAAGATGGCAATTCATTCCTGAGGATGTTTAGAACATGTCTCCATCATTATCATCATCAAAAACCTCATGAATTGATCAAACTGAATTCATGTTCATGTCATATTTTAACTTTTTCGATTTCATTGATTCTTGCATTTTTAATTTATTTTGATGATCTAATGTTGTTTGTTTGATCGTATAGAAACTTTCTGGGAAATTTGGTTCAAGTTTTGATGCAGGGAACACAATATGCCATTATTAGGGTTTGCGAGCTCAAGATTAGGGGTTGGGTTTAGATGCGATTTCAGACAAAATTGAGGATCTATTTGGACTTAGAAGACCAACATTGGTTTCATGTTCATGTCATATTTTCACTTTTTCGATTTCATTGATTCTTGCATTTTTAATTAATTTTGATGATCTAATGTTGTTTTTTTGATCGTATAGAAACTATCTGGGAAATTTGGTTCAAGTTTTGATGCAGGAAATGCAATATGCTATTATTAGGGTTTGCGAGCTCAAGATTAGGGGTTAGGTTTAGATGCGATTTCAGACAAAATTGAGGATCTATTGGACTTAGAAGACGAACATTGGTTGATTTGAATAATCAAAACACATTTATCTTGTGTATTTTGAATGTTTGAATTTGCAGGACATGTAGTGACGGATAAAATTCATCACTACAAGCTTTAGTGACAGACGACTATAGCTAAAAGCTAACTGGACGGATGGATGAAGAAGATGATTGATGGAGCGTTTTATAATTTGAATATTTGAGTTTTTTTAATATTTTATTTGTTCCATGTTACTAACACATGCACGCAAGTAACCCAGTGGTTGAGAGAGGATGTTGTGAGACATAGGGCGTGGGTTCAAACCTTGCCTCCAACATTTTTTTATAACCTAACTTTTTTTCCATTATTTTCTTAGTTTCTTTTTCTTAATTATTTTTTTAATTAACAATAATTAATCATAATTAATAATTAACCCTTAAACTAATCTTCTCTAATATTTTTCTTAAAACAATTTTATAAATAGATTTTTAATATTTTTCTCACATAATAATTAGTTATTATGCTTTTTTAATAAAAATTGAAATTAAGTTAATTAATTAGATTTAGGTTATTTAAACAAACCCTAATTTTTCTCTAAATTAATCAACCTTGATTTTTTTCTAAAACCCTAATTTTTTTTACTAACCCTAATCAAACCCTAATTTTTCAATTTCTTTTCTTAATTTAATTTTATTTGCTTTATTTACTTTATTAGAAAATTGTATAGAATGTTTATTCTTATGTAATTTATTTTTCCGCTCGATTATGTAACTGCTTCTCTCATGTAATAGCTTAGGTTTAATTTTCCGTCTTTTATTTTTCGCAATCCCCCCTAAAGACCAATGTACCCCCTCCCCTAATGTAATAACGTAGGGCTTTAATTTCATCTTTTAAATTTCTGCAAATAATTGTGTGGTTAGTAACTTAGGGAGTGCAAATATTGTATGTTTAATTAATTGAACCTAGCCCATTAAATTCAAGATAAATAACTGAAACTGATATTCACACACATAAGTCGATCGTTTTACGATCGCCATCTGCACCTCCTAAGGTTTCTCCTCTTGGTTGCCTTCAAAACATGGTCAAGTCCCTCGGACGTGGGAGTGTCTTAATAAATGTCCCTATAGATTAAAAATCATCATAGTCCCTTCAAGATAAAAGATCATAGTCCCTTTGAAGTTTCCTACGAATAAATGATCTTGTCCCTCGATGACTCTATGAAAATGATGATAGTCCCTTTGAATTATTAAGACACCCCTACATGTTGCCTTCTATGACCATACGATGACCCTACGCCTGTCCCTTATAACATCCAAGGTAAAGACTACTTACTCCTTAATAGTAAGGACAATCTAACCCTTTAAAGGAAATAAATAATAAGAAAGACCATCTTAGGGTAGGTAGCACTTAATTACTTGCTCACTCTTTCAAAACACTCTTTACACCCCACTTTTCAAAACATTTTCAAACTAAACGCATTGTATACATCCATACAAGGATCATTACAAAGTTAAAAATATTTTTCTAAATACACCTCCACTATTTTCAAACAAAAGTAAAGTGAGCTAAGTAATTAAGAGCCCATGGATAACCATGGATACAAAGGGTGCTAACACCTTCCCTTTGTATAACCTACCCCCGAACTCAAATATTTTTAAGAAGGTATTTCCTGTTCTTTTATTCCTTTTCCCATTGGATAAAATAAAAGTCGGTGGCGACTCTTGCTATCCGCAATGTAGTTTTTGGAAACAAAAAAGTCAAAGTCAGTTCTCCCACTGTGTTACAGAACTAGCGACTCTGCTGGGGAGTACTAATTAAAAGAGAGATTATCTTAGGATTAGATCACTTTACTTGCTTGATTTGTTTGCTTTATCTTTAAGGGATTGTTGTGGGGTTACTATGAGAAAGATCCTAACCTAGATCTAGTGTACCTTAGGTAAGTAGTGTCGCTCCCGATAAGTGGGAATGGGCCCAGATAAAGGTACAGACGCGAACGGTCGACGAAAGGAGGATGTGAGAACACACAGGAGTGAACTCACAGGGAATGAATAGAGTCGCCAGCTAGGCATTTTTATCCCGAAGGAAAGGTAATGCTGCATAAACCTAGGAAAAGACATGGATAAGACGGTCGCGAACCAGAGAGACTGAGAAAGGGGGTTGGTTACAACCTGGGAAGGTATTAGCACCCAGATTGTCCGTCGTACTCGACGGGATCCACGCTTAAAAGATTTGTGTTTTAAAGGGGTAGTGTCAGTGCAATCTGTGTATAAAGGAGCTGAAAAAAGATGTACAGGTGTCAGTGTAAAGGAAGTGTGAAGTGTATAAATGATGTGTCAGTGTAAGAACAAGAGTGAAATGCTCAAGATCATGAGGCTTAAGGAATGAAGCTGAAAAGAGGGGGAAAATACAAAGACTTTTGTTCGATAACTGTTAAGTTATGCCTACGTATCCTCTCGTGCAATGAGGAAGTCAGAACACCGTAGTTCGACTCAAAGAGACTGAAAGATGGATTGACTTGTGAACTGCTTGCTTGTCTATGCTCAAGTGTATGACCTGTCTGGCTCAGGTGCAAACTGTCTTGCATTAGACGGAAGAAGCAAGTTCTCGTTTATGAGTGAAGGTGATGAGAAAAGAATCCCGGAGGAGACGATTATTGTTTGTTTTTGAGTTTTTAGTCTTTTATTGCTTTTGGAAGTTTGTCATAAGTTAATGAGCTTAAGCCTAAACCAATGGATTAGTAAACTCATCACATCTTCCCTCTGATTAGGGGTAATGAGAATACCTTAAGTGTGAAGTCAGCTTCTCACACTTAATCACCTTTGATGCAGGATTAAGATCATTAACCTACTTGTGATTATTTAGATGTTTTTGTGGTTTTTGTTTAGTGTTGAGTAATGGGATTAAGCCATAATCAAGGATTAAACAGACTCATTACACCATCCTAATAGAAGGATAATAGATGAGAAAGTTTAAGCTGAGGAAAGCTCCTCAACTTAATCCATGATTAGGGATTAAACTCATGACAAAACAAAGCCTTTATTAAATGGATTTTAATTAATGATAAGATGATGAAGTGGATTTTATGATTTGTAAGACAACTTGAGGGGGACTTGTCCATTAACACTAGGGTTAGTCCTTCTTAACCAATTAAGGAAGAATTAGAACCCTAATGCAAGGCCCAAGTTACAAGTTTGATGTCTTGATGAATATTAAGTGAATTGATTAAAGGATTTAAACACATTAAGGGTTTAACACTTAGGATTAAAGTTATACACTCCATCCTAATAGAAGGATGCAGGCATAAGCTTAATCACAAAGCCTTAAAGCCTTTAGGGTTTAGTCCCTGATTATGTGTAGATGTCTTGAATTGACAGAATTTTTGACCAACAAGAATTATTGAATTCAGTTCAGAATGTCCTATCAAATGTTGGGACATCATCAAACAGAGTATATGAACTTATTTCAGGATGTCTTACCAGATGTTGGGACATTGTGTAAATGACTAAGTTCAGTTTTTCAGGATGTCCCAACAGATGTTGAGACATCTCAAACCTGCTTCCAGAATTAATTATTGACTAACTAATCAGAGATATTTAAGGAGAGTTATCTGGAATTAATTAATGATGGATAAAAACAGAACAAGGCGCATCTGTAGGGAGTTTTATATTGAAGATTCAGATTAAAACAGAAGACCTAAATCACCTAGAATCTAGGAGGTAACAAACCCTAAATTCAAGGTGGAAGCTGCATGTGCATTAGGGCTGGATCTTTCTACAGAAAGCCCAAATTACAGATACCTATTTAAGCAACAGGAACTCATAGAATTGAGTACGAATTTTCAGAAGACCAAATAGGGTGTCTAGTGTTTTTAATAGCAGGTTGTTTTTAATTGTACCACTTGATGAGCTTTTAAGCATAAGTGCATTTGTGACTTGATTGAAACTGTGAAGTAAGATCAAGCTGTATTGTTTGAAGAATGTCTTCAATTTTATTAAACTTGTAAACTTGATCACTGGGTGATTGAGGGGGAGTGAGTAGGGTACTCTTATCTAAGTTGTGACTTAGGTAGAAATTGCATTGGGTAGTTATTAAGTGATAGATTAAACAGAGAGGTTTAAGTCTAGAATTAATATTACTTATAGTGGATTTCCTCCTGGCTTGGTAGCCTCCAGATGTAAGTGTGGTTATACACTGAACTGGGTTAACAAACTTCTGTGTTGTTTACTTTTCTTGCTATTTAAGTTTTGGTTAAATCTGTCAAGTGTTGGGACATCTCTTAGGACATCTCATACCTGATCACAGAATTTCAATTGGCATCAGAGCAGGCACCCTGCCTGTTTATACTGGGTGAGATCTAGGGAATACAAATTTTGTAACATGGACAGAGATATAGGGTCAGTAAATAGACCACCTATTCTTGATGGATCTAATTATGACTACTGGAAGCCAAGAATGATTGCATTCTTAAGATCACTTGACAACAGGGCATGGAGAGCAGTCAACATTGGATGGGACTATCCTGTCCAAGATACCAAAGATGGATCAAAAGTGCTGAAACCTGAAGAAGAATGGAGTAAGGAAGAAGAAGATTCAGCACTAGGCAACTCAAAGGCCTTAAATGCTTTATTCAAGGCATCTTCAAGGCATCTCATACCTGATCACAGAATTTCACTAGGCATCTTCAGACTTGTACATCATTGTGAGCTAGCCAAAGATGTATGGGATACTCTCAAAACAACTCATGAAGGAACATCAAAAGTAAAGATGTCAAGACTTCAACTCCTCACCACAAAATTTGAAAACTTGAGAATGAAGGAAGATGAGACAGTTCATGAATTCTACATGAACATTTTAGAAGTAGCTAATACTTCTGGAGCCTTGGGAGAAAAAATGACTGATGAAAAGCTTGTAAGAAAAATCCTCAGATCTTTGCCAAAAAGATTTGACATGAAAGTCACAGCAATAGAAGAAGCTCAAGACATATGCTCTATGAAAGTTGAAGAACTCATTGGTTCCCTTCAAACTTTTGAGATGGGAATGAATGACACAAATGTTAAAAAGAACAAAAGCATAGCCTTGGTGTCAAATACTGATGAAGAAGAAGATGATGAATCAGAAAATGATAAAAGCTTATCAGACAACCTTGCTATGCTTGGAAGACAATTCAAACAGATTCTCAGAGGAATGGAAGGCAAATCCAAACCCAGTGGAAGATACACAAACTCCTCTGAGAACAGGAGATCTTATGATGCTAACAGAAGGTCAAATTATGCTAAAAAGACCAGTCAAGAAAAAGGAGTCAAATGCCATGGATGTGAAGGATATGGACACCTCAGGAATGAATGTCCTACCTACTTAAAAAGGCAAAAGAAAGGACTCTCTGTAACCTGGTCTGATGAAGACTCAGGAGGTGATTCAGAAGAGGAATCAGCTAAGCATATCACTGCTTTAGCTGGATTATGTGACTCTGAAAGTGAATCCAGTGATGGAGAACTTACTTATGAAGAACTTGAGCAAGCATTCAAAGATCTATATAAAAGAAGCTCTGAAATATGCAGTGAGGTTATAAAGCTAAAGAAGCAGAATAAGGCATTAGAAGATGACAAAGCAAATGATCAGGAGATCATTGACACCTTAAAAAGTGAAGTAAGTCTTCTCAACTCCAAGTTGGAACATATGTCCAAATCTGTTAGAATGTTGAACAGCAGCTCAAATACACTGGATGTGATTCTCAACAACAATAAGCACTCAGGGGATAAAAGTGGACTAGGATTTAACAGAGTAAATAAAGATGAAGCTAGCTCTAGCAAAACAACTTCAAAATCCATACAATCTAACAAGATGTCCCAACAGATGCTTCAACATCAGGAAAAGAACACAAACATAATGTTCCAACAGATGTCTCAACATTCTGAAAAGAACAAAATGAAGAAGAAGTATCAAAGATGGAGATGTCATCACTGTGGAAGATTTGGACATATCAAACCTCATTGTTATAAGTTGCATGGATATTCAAATCAGATGTATCAGCAACCTTCCAAAAAGAAAATAGAAGTTACCAAGAAAGTGCTGCATAAACATCAAAGAAATCAGCAACCTCCTAAGCAGAAGACAGAAAACATCAAGAAAGTATGGAAACCAAAAGCTAGCCCTGAAGCTGATCAAAGCTACAAGAACAAGATCAACAATCAAGCTTGGAGATCAGCTGATAAACAACACACAGGGCTGAGGCATCAAAAGAAATCTCAACTCATCTGGTCAAAGAAAAGTACTGCATTCATAGCACATACATCACTAAGAGTATCAGCTAAAGAAGACTGGTATTTTGACAGTGGATGTTCAAGACACATGACTGGATTGAAGAATCTGCTAGTAAATTTAAAATCACATTCATCCAGGTATGTGACATTTGGAGATGGAGCTAAAGGAGAAATCAAGGGAGTTGGAACCTTGGATTGTCAAGATGTTCCAAGACTAGATGATGTGCTACTAGTTAAAGGTTTAACTGCTAACCTGATCAGCATAAGTCAATTATGTGATCAAGGGTACAGTGTAAACTTTACCAAAACTGAATGCATAGTGACTAACAAAGAACAAGAGGTTGTCATGAAAGGAGCCAGATCTAAAGACAACTGTTACATGTGGGAATCCCAAAACCTCAGTCTCACTTCAACTTGCTCTTTAGCTAAAGAAGAAGAAGTGAAACTATGGCACCAAAGACTAGGTCATCTTCATTTCAGAGGCATAAAGAAGATAATATCTATGGATGTTGTAAGAGGTATTCCTAAACTGAAGATTGATGATGGCAAAATATGTGGTGAATGTCAAATAGGCAAGCAAACCAAGATGTCCCATCCAAAGCTCCAACATCTGACAACTTCCAAAGTTTTGGAACTTTTACATATGGATCTGATGGGACCTATGCAGGTTGAAAGTCTTGGTGGTAAGAGGTATGCCTATGTTGTGGTTGATGATTTTTCAAGATATACATGGATAAATTTCATCAAAGAAAAGTCAGATGTGTTTGATGTATTCAAAGAATTATGTCAAAGATTGCAAAGGGAAAAATCCAGCTGTGTGATCAGAATAAGAAGTGATCATGGAAAAGAATTTGAGAACCAAAAGTTCTTAGATTTCTGCTCTTCAGAAGGAATCAACCATGAATATTCTTCACCAATCACTCCTCAACAGAATGGGATTGTTGAAAGGAAGAATAGAACCATTCAAGAATCTGCAAGAGCTATGATCCATGCTAAAAAGTTACCTCTGTACTTTTGGGCTGAAGCTATGAACACTGCCTGTTACATCCATAACAGAGTTACTTTAAGGAAAGGAACTTTGTCCACAATATATGAAGTCTGGAAGGGCAGAAAACCCACAGTTAAGTACTTCCATGTTTTTGGAAGTATCTGTTATATTCTGGCAGATAGGGAGCAAAGAAGAAAAATGGATCCTAAAAGTGATGAAGGAATCTTTCTTGGATACTCCATAAACAGCAGAGCATATAGAGTATTTAATTCTAGAACCAAGGTTATCATGGAATCCATAAATGTGATAATTGATGATGCTCCTACAGATGTCCCAGAAGATGTTGGAACATCTGCTGATATCAAGATTGAAGCTGAAGAAAATAATGATCATTATAACTTCACTCAAACTGATACAAGAACAGAAGAATCCAGCAAACCTCCCTCCATCAGAATACAGAAGGATCATCCCAAAGATCTGATAATTGGTGATCCCAACAGAGGTGTGAGCACTAGATCTAGAGAAGTGATTTCAGGCTCTTGTTTTGTGTCCAAAATAGAACCTAAAAACATCAAGGAAGCTCTTACTGATGAATACTGGATTTGTGCTATGCAAGAGGAATTAGGTCAATTCACAAGGAATGAAGTGTGGAATCTTGTTCCTAGACCTGATGACATAAATGTGATTGGAACAAAATGGGTGTATAAGAACAAGTCAAATGAACAAGGAGTTGTTACAAAGAACAAAGCTAGACTTGTAGCTCAAGGATACACTCAAATTGAAGGAGTAAACTTTGATGAAACCTTTGCACCAGTAGCAAGGCTTGAATCAATTAGACTACTTTTGGGAATTGCTTGTATCTTGAAGTTCAAGCTATTTCAAATGGATGTGAAAAGTGCCTTTTTAAATGGCTATCTTAATGAAGAGGTATATGTAGAACAGCCTAAAGGATTTGTTGATCCAAGCTGTCCAAATCATGTATACAAACTAAAGAAGGCACTTTATGGTTTGAAGCAAGCTCCAAGGGCATGGTATGAAAGACTGACCACATTTCTTATCAAGCAAGGATACAGAAAAGGTGGAATTGACAAAACCCTGTTTGTTAAAGATGAAGAAGGGAATGTCATGATTGCTCAAATATATGTTGATGATATTGTATTTGGTGGGATGTTTGAAAGGATGGTCAAACATTTTGTCAAGCAGATGGAATCTGAATTTGAAATGAGCCTAGTAGGAGAGTTAACCTTCTTTCTTGGTCTGCAAATAAAGCAAATGGAAGACTCAATGTTCATCTCACAAAGCAAGTATACCAAGAACATAGTCAAGAAATTTGGAATGGAAAATGCTACTCATAAGAGAACTCCTGCCCCCACACATTTGAAGCTGACTAAAGATGAAAAGGGTGAGAATGTAGATCAAAGCTTATACAGAAGCATGATTGGAAGCTTGTTATACTTAACTTCTAGCAGACCTGACATAGCATTTGCAGTAGGTGTATGTGCAAGATATCAAGCTGATCCAAAAGTCAGTCATCTCAATCAAGTCAAGAGAATTCTTAAATATGTTAATGGTACTTGTGACTATGGCATATTGTACCTTCATGGATGTAAACCAATTCTCACTGGCTTCTGTGATGCTGATTGGGCTGGAAGTGCAGATGACAGAAAAAGCACTTCAGGAGGATGCTTCTTTCTAGGAAACAATTTGATTTCTTGGTTCAGTAAGAAACAAAATTGTGTATCCTTGTCTACAGCTGAAGCTGAATATATAGCAGCTGGAAGCAGTTGTTCTCAGTTGGTTTGGATGAAGCAAATGCTCACTGAGTACAATGTCCCACAGGATGTCATGACATTGTACTGTGACAACTTAAGTGCAATCAACATATCAAAGAATCCTATCCAACATAGCAGGACCAAGCATATTGATATCAGACATCATTTCATCAGAGATCTTGTAGAAGAAAAGGTGATTTCATTGGAACATGTAGCTACAAATCTGCAGTTAGTTGATATCTTTACCAAAGCATTGGATGCTACACAATTTGAGAACTTAAGGGGCAAACTTGGAATCTGTTTATGTGATATTTAGCAGTTAATGAGATGTGCCAACATGTCATATGACATTGTATGGCATAAGTTCCAGATGGCAAAACCAGTCTGGACAAGATCCTTGGGAATTCCATCTCTAATCATTTGCACTGTAACGGCTACTTATTTAGTAACTGTTTATAATCAGCTATCAAGATTCTCATTATACTATCACAAGCGAATCACGTTAACCAGCTATTCTCCAGAAATCATAAACCCTAAAGCTTTTCTTCCATCTTCCTCAACAATGTCTCAAAACCCTAACACAACTGAAGAAGTTCTCAACAAAGAAGACGTAGTTCATGCCACTCCCATCTCTGTGGTACCAATGAAATCAACTCCATTGGACGAACTCAGAGGAAGTGCTTCTCACACTAAAAAGCCAAGAACTCCAAAGAGAGCTAAAGATCAAGTTCGCAGCAAAGCCAAAGGAGGCATTCCTTCACCTGCTAACATGCCCCCAAAATCTTCAGATTATGTGGATGATTCCATCAAGGAGATTGTCACCCAAATTCTGTTTGAACAAAGAGAGGTGAGTGGAATCTCTATTCCTCTGAACACTATGCCTGCACCTCAAGAAGAACAAGCTCAAGCTGCAGAGGACACTCCTGCAGAACAAGATGTCCCAATAGATGTTGGAACATCTGAAGATGAGAACAAAAACTCATCTGATGCTGATTTGGAACAAACTGAGGACCAGAAGAAGGCCTCAAATGAAAGTGATGAAGAAGTCTCTAAGGATCAGACCAAAGCCTCAAATGAAGATCAAATCCCTGCTGATCAACCAGCTGAAGAGGAGACTGCTCAATCTCCTCCAGTGGTCAACCTGGAGCAGGACTCTGATACAGAGATCATAGCCTCTGTTAGACCCAGCATAGCCAAAAGGCTGAGGTCCAGGAAAGGAAAGATGCAAGCTGAAGCTGAAATTCCTGAGAAGAAGAAAGCCTCCCCAAAGAAAGGCAAAGCTAAAGCTACTTTTGGGCCAACAAAACAATGGAGTAAAGTTCAACCTCAGAAAAGAAAAGCTGTCACTCCATCAGACTCAGATGTTGAATCAGATGTCCCAACATCTCCTCCCAAAAAGAAACCAGCACCTTCTAGGGCCTCATCTGCTGTTCCAGAAGCCCCCTTGGACAACATATCATTCCATCATGTCTCTAGTGTCAACAAATGGAAGTTTGTGTACCAAAGAAGGGTTGCCTTAGAAAGAGAACTGAGCAGCAATGCACTTGAGTGCACTGAACTGATTGACCTCATCTCTGCTGCAGGACTATTCAAGACAGTCTCAGATCTCTCTCCCTGCTATGAACTTCTTGTCAAAGAGTTCATTGTTAATCTTCAGGAGGATTGCTCCAATGGTAAGTCCTCTGAGTTTCAAAAAGTTTTTGTTAGAGGTAAATGTGTAGAGTTTTCTTCTCAAATCATCAATCAGTACTTAGGAAGAGAAACAGATGGACCCAATGAGCTAGGTAAGACAGATAACCAAATTTGCAAGGTTATCATTGCAAACCAGGTCAAGGCATGGCCTGTGAAGGGAAAGCTCTCTGTGAGCATGCTTACAAGAAAGTATGCCATGCTAAACAGGATTGGTACAGCTAACTGGGTGCCTACCAATCACACCTCTTCAATCTCCACTGGCCTGGCAAGGTTCATTTTTGCTGTGGGAACTCAGACCAAGCTGGACTATGGAGCTTACATTTTTGATCAAACCCTGAAGCATGCCAGTTCTTCTGCAACAAAGCTACCAATAGCTTTTCCTTCATTGCTATGTGGCATAGTATTAAGCCAATATCCTGGGATTCTAACTGAGAAGGACACTGTCTGCAAGAGAGAAAGCCCCCTGGCTTTTCACTACAAGTTATTCCTCAGTCATCATGCTGCAGATGTTGAAGCACCTTCTGGGACATCTGCAGGTCCTTCAACTGCTAAGACTCCAATCTCCAAGAAGGCTCTAATTGCTGAGCTCAAAAGCACATGCAAAGAACTTGAAGCAAGGAAGCTAAAAATTGAAGAGATCATCCAAAGGCTGGAGAGTGGAGAAGATCAAAAAGCTGGCTCTGATGAAGAAAGTGAAGCTGATGAAGAAACAGAAGTTGAGGAAGAAACTGAGAGTGATGAATCTGAGTGATCAATGTATGTGAGGCAAATGTAATGACAGCAATGTATTTCTGGAATAGTGTCTTTGGCCCTAAATTTTGTGTCTACCAAGGGGGAGAACAACAACAAATTGTAATTGTTGTTTAAGTATGAATGAAAAAATCTGTTTGTTTGCTTCTGAACTGAATAAGTTTTTTTTCTGTTGCAACAATATTGGATACATATATGTTTGAGGGGGAGTAATCTCAAATAAGAATCAACAGAAAAAGTAATGCTATACTCTGATAAAAAGAACTTCTGCTGCACTCTGAAAACCAGAAAAGATGTTAGCCAAAAATTAGCCAAAGGGGGAGTTTGTAGATGTCTTGAATTGACAGAATTTTTGACCAACAAGAATTATTGAATTCAGTTCAGAATGTCCTATCAAATGTTGGGACATCATCAAACAGAGTATATGAACTTATTTCAGGATGTCTTACCAGATGTTGGGACATTGTGTAAATGACTAAGTTCAGTTTTTCAGGATGTCC
The DNA here is from genome assembly GCA_963966055.1 of Lathyrus aphaca. NCBI lineage: Eukaryota > Viridiplantae > Streptophyta > Magnoliopsida > Fabales > Fabaceae > Lathyrus > Lathyrus aphaca. Next base: position 321,356,559 of record OZ014524.1, on the reverse strand, counting down.
CAACAGATGTTGAGACATCTCAAACCTGCTTCCAGAATTAATTATTGACTAACTAATCAGAGATATTTAAGGAGAGTTATCTGGAATTAATTAATGATGGATAAAAACAGAACAAGGCGCATTTGTAGGGAGTTTTATATTGAAGATTCAGATTAAAACAGAAGACCTAAATCACCTAGAATCTAGGAGGTAACAAACCCTAAATTCAAGGTGGAAGCTGCATGTGCATTAGGGCTGGATCTTTCTACAGAAAGCCCAAATTACAGATACCTATTTAAGCAACAGGAACTCATAGAATTGAGTACGAATTTTCAGAAGACCAAATAGGGTGTCTAGTGTTTTTAATAGCAGGTTGTTTTTAATTGTACCACTTGATGAGCTTTTAAGCATAAGTGCATTTGTGACTTGATTGAAACTGTGAAGTAAGATCAAGTTGTATTGTTTGAAGAATGTCTTCAATTTTATTAAACTTGTAAACTTGATCACTGGGTGATTAAGGGGGAGTGAGTAGGGTACTCTTATCTAAGTTGTGACTTAGGTAGAAATTGCATTGGGTAGTTATTAAGTGATAGATTAAACAGAGAGGTTTAAGTCTAGAATTAATATTACTTATAGTGGATTTCCTCCTGGCTTGGTAGCCTCCAGATGTAAGTGTGGTTATACACTGAACTGGGTTAACAAACTTCTGTGTTGTTTACTTTTCTTGCTATTTAAGTTTTGGTTAAATCTGTCAAGTGTTGGGACATCTCTTAGGACATCTCATACCTGATCACAGAATTTCATTATGAGATGAGAAGAGAAGACTCAATGAGACACAAAGGTAAAAGCTAAATGGGGGACTAATCAAAACCCTAATTATTGTCATGCTTGGTTGTTCCTAGGGTTCATGAGGTTTACAAGAAAGATCTTCAGAGGAACCACCAGGAAGCAGATGAAAGGGGCAAAGAGAAGCAAAGTAACTTGCTTCATTTAAGAAGACAAGTCACTTGAAGAAAGAAAGTAAGAAGAAGAAGAAAGAGCAAGCTCAATATCAAACACAAGATAAAATGCAGCAATGATGCATAAGAGATATGAAAAGAAATTGTGAGAAGTGAAGGCAAATTCACTTCTCAAAGTGACTTACCACCTGAAAAGTTAGCAAAGGAAAGAAATGCAATGCAAATGGAATGCAATGTGATGATGAAAACCAATACCAGAAGCATATGTGTGATGATAATGATGCTATGAGATGATGCAAACATGAAACAAGGCATGGGGATGATCATATGAACATATGGATGCAAGAGAAGCATGCTAAGAACCACGATCATACACGAAAAGTTATGAAGTGCAAATGGCATACAACATGAAAAATGAAAGATGCAATGATCAAACATGATTCTATTATGTCCTAAGATGTAATATGAATCAAATGAATGCACAAAATGTCATGGCAAGTCATGGTTTGCAAGCAAATGGAAGATGGATGCAAATGAAAGCCCAAATTAGGGTTTATGATCAATGCACCAAACAAAAACCAAAACCAGAAGCAAACATCAAGATAAAAAATTGAAAATGCATCAAAGGGAACCCTAAACCTATAAAAACTCACTTCCCAAAGGAGGGGATCCAATTCTTAACCTAGTGAAAGTTATGAATTTCCTAAGATTTCTAGGGTTTTAAGGTACCTTGTCAAGAAAAATGTCAAACAAATGGAAAATGCAAAATCAAATCATGCCAATTTAAACCTACAAACTACATGATATGCAAGACACAATGCAAAAAGAATCAAAGTCCAACTCTCAAAGGTTAGGCAGAAATGAATTTTGGAAGTTTGAATCAAAATATTGCCTTGAAATGATTTTAATTCCATGAAAAATTGTCAAAAGACATCAAGATCAAAAAAGAAATTTGGTTTGAAAGTTGGACAATGTTTCTAAATGGCTTTAAAGGTTTCATGAATTTTTTGGTGATTTTTAAATACCTAAAAGTATTTTTAATTAATTAATCCTCATTAATTAATTAAAAATAAACTTTTAAATGATTTAAAAATATTTTTTAATGCAAAAAATAAAAATAAAAATGTTTTTGGTTTCTGAAAATTAATAAAAGTTTGTATAAAAATTTTCAGAATTTTTGAAAATGTTTTACTATTTTTAATAAAATGAACAAAACAAATTAAATTAATTGAAATAAAAATGAAATTAAACTGAAAAATAGAAAAGTCAGCAAGATCAATGGCTGGAATTCAAACATACACGCGCGCGAATTGACCTGGCGCCATATCCAAGGGTTGAGATTCAAATTCACATAATTATGATTAACCCTAATTAATTATGCCCTAATGACTTTCAGGCGACCGGAACACTGTTCCGGTCGTCTTCTCCGGCAAGCCCAAAACTCTAACTCTCTCTACACGCAATGAAAATGAAATCTAACTGCCCAGAACTCATCCCCATTCAACACTGAATCAAAACCCCCCAACAAACATCATTTTTCATTCATCAATCAGCCAAATCGAAGCAAGACTCATTTAGGGCAAAAAGTTTCAGACAGTTCATACATGCTGGTTTCTCAACCATTTTCAAAAATAATCACATCCCCATGATCAGGGGAGTGCATAGAAGCTTTTAAGAACTTAAAATGGAGTTTCTGGAAAAAAAGTTTGAGATGGCTACCTGAACTGAAGCTTTGGTTTCTGGTACTTTCTGGCTGGTTTCTTGCCTTCAATCAGCTCCAATAGACCCCCTGAGAAGCTTTCAATGCTCGTTTGGAGTTTATAATGGATGGTTTTAGAGATGGCAGAAGTTCTGTTCAAGGTGGGGTGGAAATCGTGTTTGTGATTCTGGGAGTTTTAGGCAATGGTGATGGGTGCTTTGTGACCAGGAAAGTGTGCTGAGTATGTTTGTGAAGTTGGTTTGTATGTTTGCAGCTTGTGGAAGGTTTTTCGAAAGCTTTTGCAAATGGGGGAGATTTTGATAACTATGGCTATGGGCAAGATCAGAGTGTGTTGTTATGTGCTTTGGCTTGCTTTTTGTTTGCATAAACTATTGTGATAGGTCAGATGAGTTGATGTGTGCTTTTGTGATTGGTATGGCTCAAGTTGCCAAAATGTCAAAGTTGTGTAAGAGAGGCATGGGCTACTTGCTAGCCAAGGACAGATGGGGTGTCCTACGCAGCAAGATGTGTGGAGAGCCATAGGATTGTTTGTGGAGTCAGCAAGCAAGTGGATTCACACTTTAGTGAATTTTTGCAACTTGCCTCACTTTTGCTTCCTTTGAGAAATCTTGCTCCATAAGCCATGAAAGTGAGTAATCTCTTGGCCCATTCTGAATTTTAGGTATTGTATGATCATGTTGTGAAGTTTAGAAGTCCATTTGATAGCTCAATTTGCCTTGACAAGTGAATTTGCAACTTTGCTTCTTTGGTAGAAACTTTGAAATTTTGTGATTTTAGCCAACTTTGACAAACCATAACTTTTGATCCAAAATGAATTAGGTCATGTTCTTGTACTTTTTGAAAAGGGAATGATCCATTCTACAACTTTCATGACCAAAGATTTTTCATTTGAAGCATTTTTGAATCAAAAAGTAAAGGTTGAAAAAGTTTCCTAAAATGGCAATTTCATTAAAAGTCAAACTTTCCCAAAAAGTCAACTTTGCAAAAGACTTGAAATTCTTCAATTTTGTGAACTTCCAACATCTTCTATGATCAAATAAAGATCATACACAATCAAAATGATGAAGAACACCCTTTGGTTGGGTCATTGGGGGCCTCAGATGCCCTGATTTTGCACTGACTTGCTTGAAAAGTCAACTCTTGATCAAATGACTTCCCCAAGGAATTTCTTCATGAAAATTGATATGCATACTCCCTATACTATATAGTGACCAATAGAAACAAGAATGATCAAAAAATTTGGGGTTATGGCCTTTGAAACTAAAACCCTAATTTTGGGTCATCTGTGCAGTCAAGCCTGGCTCTGCTTCTATACCATTCTCAGTTCTTGTGATTTTTTGACATTCTTGACTTTGAGAGGATATAATATGATTTTTGAACATACATGGATCCCTTTGATGTGATTGATGGCCTTTGGAGTGGCTCAAGAAGTTCCTGGATTGCTCAGATCACAAACCCTAGATGCAGATGACTTTGAATCTATGCAGTGAATCAAAAATTGTGGTATGAGATGCTATGATTGGATTTATGCATATGAAATGATCACAAGCCATGGTGTGAATGGGTGAGGGCAAATTTGGGGTGTTTACAGCTGCCCCTATTCAAACATGAGTTAGCTGTGTGTAAACACCCCAAATTTGCCCTCACCCATTCACACCATGTCTTGTGATCATGTCATATGCATAAATCCAATCATAGCATCTCATATTGCATTTTTGATTCACTGCATTGGTTCAAAGTCACCTGCATCTAGGGTTTGTGATCTGAGCAATCCAAGAGCTTCTTGAGCCACTCCAAAGGCCATCAATCACTTCAAAGGGATCCATGTATGTTCAAGCATCATATTATATCCTCTCAAAGTCAAGAATGTCAAAAAATCACAAGAACTGAAAATGGCATGGAAGCAGAGCCAGGTTTGACTGCACAGATGACCTAGAATTAGGGTTTTAGTTTCAGAGGCCATAACTCCAAATTTTTTTGGTCATTCTTGTTTCTATTGGTCTCTATATGGTGTAGGGAGTATGCATATCAATTTTCATGAAGAAATTACATGGGGAAGTCATCTGATCAAGAGTTGACTTTTCAAGCAAGTTAGTGTAAAATCAGGGCATCTGAGGCCCCCAATGACCCAACCAAAGGGTGTTCTTCATCATTTTGATTGTGTATGATCTTTATTTGATCATGGAAGATGTTGGAAGTTCACAAAATTGAAGAATTTTAAGTCTTTTGCAAAGTTGACTTTTTGGGAAAGTTTGACTTTTAATGAAATTGCCATTTTAGGAAACTTTTTCAACCTTTACTTTTTGATTTAAAAATGCTTCAAATGGAAAAAATTTGGTCATGAAAGTTGTAGGATGGATCATTCCCTTTTCAAAAAGTACAAGAACATGACCTAATTCATTTTTGATCAAAAGTTATGGCTTGTCAAAGTTGGCTAAAATCATAAAATTTCAAAGTTTCTACCAAAGAGGCAAAGTTGCAAATTCACTTGTCAAGGCAAATTGAGCTATCAAATACACTTCTAATCTTCACACAAACATGTACCAAGACCTAAAAGTCAGATTGCACCAAGAGATCTCTCATTTTTATGGCTTATGGAGCAAGATATCTCAAAAGAACCAAACTTGAACCAACTTGCAAAACTCATCATAAGCTACAAACTACTTGCTGCCTTGCCTCTAAACTCTTTTCACAGCATTCCTTGATTCAAGCTGAGCCCAAGCATGCCAAAAAGCAAGTTGTACCATAGCCCATGCTTCAAGTACAAGTCAAGTTGACATTTTGGCAACTTGCCCATACCAATCACAATAGGCCAACACCAACTCTCTGACCTATCACAATTGTTTATACACATCAAAGGCAAGCCAAAGCACATAACAACACACTCTGATCTTGCCCATAGCCATAGTTATCAAAAATCTCCCCATTTTGCAAGAGCTTTCGAAACAGCCAGCACAAGCCTCAAACACACAAACAAACTTCACAAACAATCTCAACACACTCCACTGATCACAAAGCACCCATCACCATTGCCTAAAACCTTCTGAATCAAAGATACGATTTCCACCCCACTTTGAGCAGAACCTCTGTGATCTTCCAAACCAGCCATCACAAGCTCTCCCCAAGTATCAAGACTTCATCGGGAGCTTCAAAGGAGTGGGTTTGCACCATGAAACAGCCCAGAAAGCTCAGAACCAGAAAGCTCCATCTCAGGTATAACTCAAGAACAAATTTTCCAGAACTTCATTTTCTTGTTACAAATCGAATCTATATGTTGCACTGATCATCTGGATGTATTTAGATTTGAAAATAAGTAAGAGATGACCATTTCATGTCTCTCTGAAAGTTTGTCTGTGTTTCAAATTTTCCTTCGATTCAAGCTTGTTAATGAAAATAAATGATTTTTGGAAGAGGGGTTAGGTTTAGATGAGGGGAAGGATCATTTCTGTGGAAGAAATTTCATGTTTGGTGGCCTGTAGCAAAATCTAGGGTTTTGGTTCGCCGGAGAAGACGACCGGAAGTCTTCTCCGGCCACCTGAGTTTGATTAGCCCTAATCTGTGTAATTAAGGAAGTTTGAATTCTGGCCCTTGGATGTGTTGACCCGCGCGCATTTGGTTGGCCAGGATTCCACCATTTTGCCCTAATCCACGTTGACTTAATTAATCCCAATTAATTAATTCATAAACCTGATTTAACCAGATTTGAATTGTGACCATTGGATTGCGCGCGCAGTCAACCAACCCCTTCCCAGATTCAATCCTGGCCTCTCTTTCTGCATACTTCTCCTATTTTAATTTTTTATTTCATTTATTTTGTATCTTATTTCTTCATTTAATTTAAAATAGTAAAACAATTTTAAAAATTCTGAAAATTTTTGTACAAACTTTTATTAATTTTCAGAAACCAAAAACATTTTTATTTTTATTTTTTGCGTTAAAAAATATTTTTAAATCATTTAAAAGTTTATTTTTAATTAATTAATGAGAATTAATTAATTAAAAATACTTTTAGGTATTTAAAAATCACCAAAAAATTCATGAAACCTTTAAAATCATTTAGGGACATTGTCCAACCTTCAAACCAAATTTCTTTTTTGATCTTGATGCATTTTGACAATTTTCCATGGAATTAATTTCATTTCAAAGCATTATTTTGATCCAATCTTTGAAAATTCATTTCTGCCTAGTCTTTGAGAGTTGGACTTTGATTCTTTTTGCATTGTGTCTTGCATATCATGTAGTTTGTAGCGTTAAATTGGCATGATTTGATCTTGTGTTTTCAATTTGTTTGACATTTTTCTTGACAAGGTACCTTAAAACCCTAGAAATCTTAGGAAATTCATAACCCTCATTAGGTTAAGAGTTAGAACCCCTCCTTTGGGCATTGAGTTTGTGTAGGGTTAGGGTTCCTTGGAGTGCATTTTCAATTATTTATCTTGATGTTTGCTTCTGGTTTTTGGTTTTTGTTTGATGCATTGATTATAAACCCTAATTTGGGCTTCCTTTTGCATCTATCTTGCATTTGCTTGCATACCTTGACTTGTCATGACATTTTATGCATCCATTTGATTCATTTGACATCTTAAGACATATTAAAATCATGTTTGATCATTGCATCTTGCATTTGCCATGTTGTATGCCATTTGCACTTCATAACCCTTTCATGTATGATCATGGTTCTTAACTTGCTTCATTTGCATCCATAAGTTTGTATGATCATCCCCATGCTTTGTTTCATGTTTGCATCATCTCATAGCATCATTATCATCACACTTATGCTTCTGGTTTTGATTTGCATCATGTTATTTCATCTCATCTTGCATTGTATTGCATTCCTTTCATTAACTTTTCAGGTGGTAAGTAACTTTGAGAAGTGAATTTGCCTTCACTTCTCACAATTTCTTTTCATCCCTCTTATGCATCATTGCTGCATTTTGCCTTGTGTTTGAGATTGGGCTTGCTCTTTCTTCTTCTTCTTACTTTCTTTCTTCAAGTGACTTGACTTCTTGAGTGAAGCAAGTTACTTTGTTTCTCTTTGCTCCTTTCATCTGCTTCCTGGTGGTTCCTCTGAAGATGTCTCTTGTAAACCTCACAACCCTTAGGAACAACCAAGCATGACAATGATTAGGGTTTTGATTAGTCCCCCACTTAGCTTTTACCTTTGTGTCTCATTGAGTCTTCTCTTCTCATCTCATAATCAGGGACTAAACCCTAAAGGTTTTAAGGCTTTGTGATTAGGCTTATGCCTGCATCCTTCTATTAGGATGGAGTGTATAACTTTAATCCTAAGTGTTAAACCCTTCATGTGTTTAAATCCTTTAATCAATTCACTTAATAATCATCAAGACATCAAGCTTGTAACTTGGGCCTTGCATTAGGGTTCTAATTCTTCCTTAATTGGTTAAGAAGGACTAACCCTAGTGTTAATGGACAAGTCCCCCTCAAGTTGTCTTACAAACCCTAAAAATCACTTCATCATCATATCATTAAATAAAATCCACTTAAACAAAGGCTTGTTTTGTCATGAGTTTGATCCTTAATCATGGATTAAGTTGAGGAGCTTTCCTCAGCTTAAGCATTCTCATCTATTATCCTTCTATTAGGATGGTGGAATGAGTCTGTTTAATCCCTGATTATGGCTTAATCTCATTACTCAACACTAAACAAAAACAACAAAAACATCTAAATAATCACAAGTAGGTTAATGATCTTAACCCTACACCATGGTGATTAAGTGTGAGAAGCTGACTTCACACTTAAGGTATTCTCATTACCCCTAATCAGAGGGATGATGTGATGAGTTTACTAAATCCATTGGTTTAGGCTTAAGCTCATTAACTTACGACAAATTCTCAAAAGCAATAAAAGACTGAAAACTCAAAAACAAACAATAATCGTCTCCTTCGGGATTCTTTTCTCATCACCTTCACTCACAAACGAGAACTTGCTTCTTCCGTCTAATGCAAGACAGTTTGCACCCGAGCCAGACAGGTCATACACTTGAGCATAGACAAGCAAGCAGTTCACAAGTCAATTCATCTTTCAGTCTCTTTGGGTCGAACTACGGTGTTCTGACTTCCTCATTGCACGAGAGGATACGTAGGAATAACTTAATAGTTATCGAACAAAAGTCTCTGTATATTCCCCCTCCTTCCAGCATTATTCTTTAAGCCTCATTATCATGAGCATTTCATCTTTGTTCTTACACTGACACATCATTATACACTCCACTTCTCTTACACTGACACCTGTACATTTTTTCCAGCTTTGATACACAAATTGCACTGACACTACCCCTTTAAAACACAAATCTTTTAAGCGTGGATCCCGTCGAGTACGGCGGACAATCTGGGTGCTAATACCTTCCCAGGTTGTAACCAACCCCCTTTCTCAGTCTCTCTGGTTCGCAACCGTCTTATCCATATCTTTCTAGGTCTATGCAGCATTACCTTTCCTCCGGGATAAAAATGCCTAGCTGGCGACTCTATTCATTCCCTGTGAGTTCACTCCTGTGTGTTCTCACATCCCTCCTTTCGCCGACCGTTCGCGTCTGTACCTTTATTTGGGCCATTCCCATTTATCGGGAGCGACAGCTTGGCGACTCTGCTGGGGACCCTTATACTGTAACCAGGGCTTCTGGTTCTTTTTGTGGGTTCCTCCTAGCGCTTGATTGATTTGTGTTTACTGGGGTGTTATGTGCTATTTTTGTGTTTGTATATTTATTTTGTTTATTGCTTTATGTACAGTTGTTTTATTGCTTTCTTTACAGCTTTATATACATCATACTGTCATATTGTTCTAGCTGGATCTGTTTGCTGTTTTGGTGAGTGGGGTTCCATTGAGAGTTTAAGGTCCTATACCTGGGACTTGAGTGACACCTAGGCTAGAGTGGTTCATGTTCTTTCCCATTCCATTTCGGTCTGGTGCGGGAATATGAAATACGGTTCAGATATGGGTTTCTTCTTGAGAACTCTGTGCTACGGATTTCCTGTAGTGCTAGGGCTATCTGGGAAGCCTGCTAAGTCTGTATGACCTTTAGTATTGACCTTCAGAAACTGAGGTGAATTAGAGGAGGATATTTTATGGTTATTGTAAACACTGTACCTCCGGGTTGGAAGTGTTTACACTTCTCATAACTGATCCAAGTCTGAGGACCCTTGTTTTAGAACATCACCTGTGAGGGGGTTGGGCTGTTTACAGGTTTGTAGGTACCCTTGACCTCAACATACCCTGTTACTTTGTTTTGATTAAGAATACTCCATTTTGGGACAGTTCTTGTGATTTTTAACCCTGGATATGTGACTCTTTATTTGAGACCCCCACCTTGGTTACTGGACTTATGAACCTCCATCTGGATTTCTTGAACATACATGGACCTATATCAAGGCAGTAATCAGATCCAGCTTGATCACAAACCCTTGCATATCATTTTCATACATCATCATTGCATCATTTGATATTTGCTTATTTGTTTTTCAGGGTATCCATACTGTATTTTGGCTTGGTTTTGACCCCTTCATCTGCATAGACCTATCTTCACCAGCATCTGCTTCAGCTATTCCTCATCAGCTACTTACTTCAGTCACCTGCATCACCAGTCTCAGCCTATCAGTGGCCCATCTTCTAGTATCAGTCATCATCATCAGCATCAGTTTTAGCTTTTCTTCAGCAACATGGCACCCAAGAAAAGCAACATCTCCTATCATTTCTTTGAGCCTGAGCTAGCTGGCATCAGGAAGGTCCAGGCTCTGATTACTCCAGACCATATACCACTATTCAGAGAACATTATGGAGGAATCCTTGATGTGGTTATGGATTTGGACCCTTCACAAAGGAGCTTGATTCATACTTGCCTGCAGTTCTATGATCCTCCTCCGAGGTGCTTCACCTTCCAGGATTTTCAGTTGGGACCCTTGTTGGAAGAGTATTCATCACTGATTGGTGTACCTATCAGGGGTGGAGTCCCCTTCAACCCTGAGATGGCTTTCCCTAGTAATGAAGAGGTGGAAAAGGCATTGTATCTGGAACCAGTTCTGATTGGGCAGAACATGACAGTCAAGGCTGGAATCTCTGGTCTCCACTTGGATTTCTTGACCTCTCAGGCTATTCTGAAGGCCTCCTTGGGGGAGTGGAAGGCAGTCTGTGCATTATTAGCCCTTAGCATATATGGGGTTATATTATTTGCAGATGAGCCTAAGTTTATTAGCAAGAATGCAATCCATATTTTCATTATGAGGAACCCAGTGCCCACATTACTGGGAGATCTCTACTACTCTGTCCACCAAAGGAATGAAAAGCAAAGGGGAAGATTAGTGAGATGCTGTGCTCCTTTGTTCCATACCTGGCTGCTCAAACATTTGCCAAAGACTGATGCATTCTTGAACCCTCACCAGCAGAAGAACTGGGCTAGGAGGCTTGTTGCTCTGACCTCAGATGACATCAGGTGGTGCACCCAAAGCACTAAGGGCAGAGACATCATTACTAGTTGTGGGAAGTTCCCCAATGTACCTATGATAGGAGTGAAGGGTTGCATTAACTACAACCCTCTTCTATTCAAAAGACAATTGGGCTATGCATTGGTCCACCCTCCTAGAGTACAAGATCTAGCTGAGACCCTTTATTGTGAGATTAAGCCTCATCTGGCTATTGTCAGGCAAGCATCCTGGGCTTGGGACAATGTCCAGACTAAAGGGGTAACCATTCTTGGGAGATGCAACAATGTGGCCTCAGCTCAGTACTATGAGTGGTCTCATGCCAGGGCTCAAATTTCTGGGATGCCCTTCACAATTGAAGATGTACCTGGACCTTCCACAGCACCACCTCCAGCAACTGTCAGCCTGGAAGAGTTTGAGAAGCTAAAAGAGAGGAATGAGAATTTGTCTAAAGCCTTAAAGAGAACCCTCTGGGAGAGGAGTGATGGTTGTCTGGACATTGAAAGGTTATAAAAGCTTAAGGTGGAGCATCTAGCCAGGATTGAAAAGTCAGAGGACTGTATCAAGAAGTCAAGGGCTGGAGAACAGATTTTGAAGAATGCCTGCAAAGAGGCCCAGTTCCAAAGAGCTAGGACTGATCTTTATCTGAAGGAGAGCCAAGCTAGGTGGGTCAGGATCACTGAAGCTCGCACTCAGGAGGATAAGAGAACTCAGGACAAGATTGAGCAGTTGGAGGCTAATGCAAAGGAGCAACAAGAAGCCCTATTAGCAGCCCAGAGGGAGATCTCAGAGTTGAAACTCAGAGTTGGTGTGAAGAGGTCAAAGGACCAGGGCAGACACAAGAAGCTAACTGCAGTTATTGCCACCAGGAATCTTCTCATCAAGAATCTCACAGAACATCCAGCTAATCCTGTGACTGAAGCACTTTTGAAGGAAGTCCAGGAGGATGAGTTTGGCCTTGGTGTCTGATCTTTTGCTTGTTGTTGCTTTCATTTCATGTACTTTTCTTTATGTTGTATTTTCAACTCCTCAGAGGGCATGTATTGTAAAAAACAAACTATGTATGTTTTTCCATTTGTAATATATTCATTAGTTTGTTTTATCTGAGTTCTTTTTCTCTCAAGCAACATCAACAGCATCTCCCCCGGGGTCTGGAAAGGTCAAAACCATATGCCAAGCCGGATGCCTTGGAAACAAATAAGCATACTGCATTGCATACTAATCTTTTGTTTTGTTTTGTAGGTTTTGTTTTATTTTTGTTACTAACTCTGTTGTGGTTCAGGAACTATTGCTCGACGATGGGTGTTCCCACTCAACCGTCCACACAGATATCCCACCCGCAACAACCTTTCGGGCATACAAATGGACCAAGTACAGCAGGACCTTACAGAGGTCAGGACTCAAATGGCCAACGAGAGACTGGAAATGAGAAATCAGATGACTCAGTTTATGGAGGTGATGAATGGATTGGCACAGAGCCAAGAGAGATTAAGGGCCTTAGTAGAAAGGCAGACCCAGGAGGAACCCCATCTAGGGACTGGGGGGACAAGCAATAATGAGAGGGTTCAGCCTCATGTTAATCCTCCAGTCTATGGACCCCACCTTCATCAGGAGATCAACATCCCTGTTAATGTGCAAGGGACTGCCACTGCAGGCAGAGTATTACAGGAAGACCCCCAGGAAGATCAATTTACAGTAATGGGAGCTGGGGATGAAGCCTATGACAGAAGGCTAGATGAGATTGCTGAGAAACTGAGATCTCTGGAGTCTCAGAATTCCTTGGGCTTTGATGTTATGGACATGGGCTTAGTGGACGGGGTCAGGATTCCCCACAAGTTTAAACCTCCGTGCTTTGAGAAGTACAACGGAACTTCCTGTCCCCGAACCCATTTACAATCCTTTCTGGGGAGGCTGAAGGCATATACCATGGACGAAAAGCTATGGATGTTTTATTTTGAGGATAGCTAAACAGGAGCTTCAAGGGAATGGTACTCTCACTTGACTAGAGCAACCATTAGATGCTGGAAGGACCTGGCTGAGGCCTTTATCAGACAATACCAGTACAACTTGGATATGGCTCCCAACAGGACCCTCCTGATGGGAATGTCTCAATCATCCAGGGAAAGCTTCCGGGAGTACGCCCAGAGGTGGAGACAGCTTGCTGCTGCTGTCCAGCCACCCATGTCAGAGAGGGAAATGGCTGATATGTTTATGAACACCCTCCAAGGGACATACATTGACAGGCTAGCTGCCTTTTCTTCCACTAGCTTTGCTGACGTGGTCATAGCCGGGGAAAGAATTGAGAGCCTATTAAAGATGGGCAAGATTTCTGACAACGGTGCGAGCTCGTCCAGCAATCCCAGAAAACCTTTTGTAGGTCCAAGAAGAACTGGTGAGACCAATGCTATTCAGGCCAGCAGGGGCAGACCATAATATGTTCATAGGTCAGTGGCAGCAGTCACCATTCCCTCTCCACTTCCTCAGCAACCAGCATATCAACCACAGCAACAAACCCATTACCAGCAACAAACTCAGTATCCTCCTCAGAGAAACTACAACAACAACAACAACAGTCAGCAAAGACCATTTCAACAGAGACCATCTCAGGCCAATAGGGTGATCGATCTGATCCCTATGCCTTATGCCGCTTTACTGCCACAGCTCCTGAAGCTCAACCTAGTTGAGTTAAGGACGTTGGCACCACCAGACTCTTCCAGTTTGCCAAGAAATTACGACGCCAACGCCAGATGCGCTTTTCATTCTAACGCACCTGGCCACAGTACAGAGAAGTGCAGAGCTTTACAGATGAAGGTGCAAGACCTGGTAGATTCTAAAGCTCTAAACTTTGCACCCCCGCCAAATGTTAACAAAAACCCTATGCCCAACCATGGAGGGCCCAGAATTAATGTTATTGCGGAAGATATGTTGTCTTTCTTAATAACCAGTGTTGGGCAGATCCGGACACCCCTGGTAGAGATAAAAGCTCAACTCCTTGAATGCCAGATATTCCCTGGGTGTGAGCTCGGGTGCGGTTATTGCAACATTTCGGTAAATGGGTGTGACAATCTGAGAAGCGGCATAGACAGTCTTATCCAGAATGGTCTACTTCAAATCACAACATCAATACCTTCAAATCCGGCAATTTCTCCAACAACAGTTCCAGAGTCTCCTACAACTGCAACAACAATTATCCCGAACAATTCTTCAGTTTCATCAACAAATGCTTCAAATATCACTTCAACAAGCCATCTATCAACAAATGTCTCTTCTACAACTTCAGCACCCCTTCATTCAGAATCTCCTACAACAGCAACGCTCATCCAGTCAACAGTGTCTCCTACAACATCAACAGCAAATAACGAAAGTGTCTCAACAGTTACAATTTATTATGACCCTGCAAATGACTCTGCCTACAACTCACAGAATGCCACTCCTGTCAGAACACCGGTTACTATCTACTATGATCCACATACTATTGCAACACCCTCATCTGCTGCAGTCAGCCCGGTTACCATCACGGTACCTGGGCCCATTCCATATGAAAGCAGTAATGCTATTCCTTGGCATTACGGTTCTGACTTATACTGCGAGGGGCAGAAAATCACTCTCGAATCATCAACTTCTTCACCACAAATAGACAATGTGGGGGGATGCAGAGGCTTCACTCGAAGCGGACGTCTTTTCGCCCCACAAATCCCAAGACCCATTGCTGAAGCAGAAGCTGCTGCCAAGGCAAAAGGGAAGAGCATGGTGCAAGAAGAACAAGTTGTTAAAGAGGCTTTGAAAACCCTTTTGATCAAGAGGTTGATGAATTCATGAGAATCATCAAGAAGAGTGATTACAAGATAGTAGACCAGCTTCACCAGACACCTTCCAAGATCTCCATTTTATCATTGCTTATGTGCTCCGAGGCTCATCGGAACGCACTACTAAAAGTCTTGCACGCAGCTTATGTGCCAGAGGAGATTACCGTCAATCAGTTGGAGGCTGTGGTTGGAAATGTTAACGCTAGTAATGGACTAGGATTTACCAACACTGATTTGACTACGGAAGGCCGCAATCACAACAAGGCTTTGCACATTACCTTGGAGGGTAAGGGTGCAGTTCTTTCCCATGTACTGGTAGACACAGGGTCATCCCTCAATGTCTTACCTAAAAAAGCCCTTGTGAAGCTGGAATATGAAGGATTGGCATTACGCCCCAGCAACTTGGTAGTAAAAGCCTTTGACGGTTATAAGAGATCAGTTCTGGCAGAAATTGAGTTGCCTATAACGATTGGTCCACAGACTTTCAAAACGACCTTCTTCGTGATGGATATATAGCCTGCCTACAGCTGTCTATTGGGTAGGCCATGGATACACGCCGCTGGCGCCGTGACCTCAACCCTTCACCAGAAGTTAAAATTCGAGTGGGAGGGCCAGATCATCACCATTTGTGGTGAAGAAGATATTTTTGTTAGCCATCTGGCTACATACAAATACATTGAGATTGATGGAGAGATCCATGAAACCATGAGCCAGGGATTTGAAGCCCTGAACATTAATGAAGCATCTGCTGTACTTGGTACTTCCATGACATCTTACCAGCAAGCCAGGAAGGTTGTTGAGGAGGGGAATGCTCAAGGCTGGGGCAAGCTGTTGCCTGTGGAGAAGAAAGAGGACAGATTTGGGTTGGGTTACAAACCAACTCAACAAGATCAAGCAGAGGCTGCTAAAAAGCCCAGTTTTGTTAGTGGGGGGATGCTCACCCCTGATGTTGTAAACAACTTGGAAGATGAGTCGGAAGATGAGCGCAACCTGGAGAGCTGGATACGTCCAAGGATCCCGGGGAGCCGTATCTCAAACTGGTCTTCCCAGGAAATTATAAGGGTTACTCCTGCAGAGTAATTATTATTTCCTGTATATTTTAAGCATGCATCAAGTCTTGCATCTTGCCCAAGATGACAAGACTCATTTTGTAATCGGGCCATCTGTAATTTTGTGCAAACAGATCAATCAATGATAATCAGACATCTTTTGCAAATGAATCTTTTTCTTTTCCGCTCACTGTTTTTCCATTTTTCTTTTTGTACAAAAATAAAATGGCAATGTTTTCAAAATGACAACTTCATTTCACTTTTTCTAAACAAGATTGAAATCAATCACTAAAATGAACAATCTAAACCCTTGCAGAGAGTGCCCTCCAGACTGCACCGACAACAACACCGCTATGACTTCGTATGACTTTGACAATCCAATCAATCAAGCCGATGAAGGGGTTGAAGAAGATTACGAGCTCCTGAAGAGCTAGCCAGGTTGTTAAGGCAAGAGGAGAAGGTTATCACTCCTCATCAGGAGGAGATTGAAACAGTTAATCTTGGTACGGATGAAGACGTGAAAGAAGTTAAGATCGGGGCCTGCCTACAAAACTCAGTGAAAGAACAACTGATTGATCTGCTTCGGGAGTATGCGGATGTGTTTGCTTGGTCTTACCAAGACATGCCAGGGTTGGACACCGATATCGTCATGCACAAGCTGCCATTGAAAGAAGACTGCCCGCCAATAAAACAGAAGTTGTGCCGTACTCGCCCAGATATGGCAATGAAGATAAAGGAAGAGGTACAAAAGCAGTGGGACGCCGGTTTCCTTGCTGTAACTAGCTATCCGCCATGGGTTGCTAATATAGTACCTGTGCCTAAGAAAGACGGCAAAGTGAGGATGTGTGTTGACTACCGGGATCTGAACAGAGCCAGCCCAAAGGATGATTTCCCATTACCTCACATTGATGTATTGGTTGATAATACGGCTCAGTTCTCGGTGTTCTCTTTCATGGACGGATTTTCAGGATACAATCAGATCAAGATGTCACCTGAAGACATGGAGAAGACAACTTTCATCACACCCTGGGGCACGTTCTGTTACAAGGTGATGCCATTCGGACTGAAGAATGCAGGTGCAACATATCAACGGGCTATGGTAACATTATTCCACGATATGATCCATAAAGAAATCGAGTGTTATGTGGATGACATGATTGCCAAGTCCCTCACATAAGAAGACCACCTGGTGAATCTACTGAAACTGTTCAAGCGTCTGAGGAAGTACCAACTGAGCTGAACCCCAACAAGTGCACATTCGGGGTGCGATCTGGTAAGCTGCTGGGTTTTATTGTAAGCGAGAGAGGGATTGAGGTTGACCCTGATAAAGTCAAAGCCATTCAAGAAATTCCTGCACCGAAGTCTGAAAAAGAAGTTTGAGGGTTTCTAGGTAGATTGAACTACATCTCAAGGTTCATATCTCACCTTACAGCAACCTGTGAACCCTTGTTCAAGCTGTTAAGAAAAGAACAGACGGTCAGGTGGAATGAAGACTGCCAGAGGGCTTTTGACAAGATCAAAGAATACCTGCAAGAACCACCAATCCTTATGCCTCCAGTTGAAGGAAGACCTCTGATAATGTACTTGACAGTATTAGAAGAGTCAATGGGGTGTGTGCTGGGCCAGCATGACGAGTCTGGTCGAAAAGAGTATGCAATATACTACCTGAGCAAAAAGTTTACCGACTGTGAACAACGTTATTCACTGCTCGAGAAAACATGCTGTGCTTTAGCGTGGGCTGCTCGCCGACTGAGACAGTATATGTTGACCCACACTACTTTATTGATATCCAAAATGGACCCAGTTAAGTACATTTTCGAGAAGCCAGCTCTTACCGGACGGGTTGCAAGATGGCAAATGATCCTCACAGAGTATGACATCCTGTACACATCTCAGAAAGCCATCAAGGGCAGTGTATTGTCTGATTATCTTGCTGAGCAATCTATTGATGATTACCAGCCTATGAGATTTGACTTCCCTGATGAAGACATCATGTTCATAAAAGCGAAAGATCATGAAGAGCCTGTTCACACTGAAGGGCCTGACCCGGAAGAAGAATGGATTATGATGTTTGATGGGGCTGTTAATATGAATGGTCGTGGTGTTGGTGCAGTACTCATTACACCTAAGGGAGTTCACATGCCTTTCTCGGCGAAGCTCACCTTCAACTGCACTAACAACGAAGCTGAATACGAAGCTTGCATTATGGGTCTTGAGGAAGCTATTGACCTCAGGATCAAGACATTGACTGTATTCGGAGATTCAGCTCTGGTAGTTAATCAAACCAACGGCAAATGGTACACCCACCAGGATCATCTGATACCTTATAGGGATTATACAAGGAGGTTATTGACTTTCTTTACAACGGTCAAGCTTGAGTATATCCCTCGAGACGAGAATCAGTTTGCAGATGCTCTGGCTACCATTTCATCCATGATCAAAGTTCATGCTGCCAACTTTGTGCCTCAGATTTCAGTGTCCAGACTTGACAGACCAACATATGTATTTGCAGCAGACGTCGTAAAAGATGATAAGCCTTGGTTCCATGACATTAAGTGCTTCTTGGAGGATCAAACATACCCACCTGGGGCATCTTCCAATGATAAGAAGACTTTAAGAAGGCTTGCTGGTAGTTTCTTCCTGAACACTGATGGTTCCCTGTACAAGAGAAACTTTGATATGGTACTCCTCAGATGCGTAGATAGAACAGAAGCAGGCTTGTTGATGCACGAGGTGCACGAAGGATCCTTTGGTACCCATGCAGGAGGGCATGCCATGGCTAAAAAGTTGCTAAGATCAGGATATTACTGGATCACAATGGACGCCGACTGTTGTACCTACGCCAGAAAATGCCATAAATGCCAGATCTATGCGGATAAAGTGCATGTGCCTCCGAATCCTCTGAATGTGATGTCTTCACCCTGGCCCTTTGCTATGTGGGGCATTGACTTGATTGGCAAGATTGAGCCAACTGCTTCGAATGGCCACAGATTCATCTTGGTTGCTATTGACTATTTTACCAAGTGGGTTGAAGCAGCTTCCTATGCAAACGTTACAAGGCAAGTGGTAGCCCGATTTCTGAAAAGAGACATCATCTGTCGGTATGGAGTTCCCGAGCAAATCATTACTGATAATGGTTCCAATTTAAACAACAAAATGATGGCAGAGCTATGCCGGGACTTCAAGATCCAACACCACAATTCTTCTCCTTACAGGCCAAAGATGAATGGCGCTGTTGAGGCAGCTAACAAGAATATCAAGAAGATTGTGCAGAAGATGGTAGTCACTTACAAGGACTGGCATGAGATGCTACCATTTGCCTTGCATGGGTACCGTACATCAATCAGAACATCCACTGGGGCAACACCGTATCAGCTTGTGTATGGTATGGAAGCAGTCCTACCGGTCGAAGTTGAACTACCCTCCTTACGGGTACTGATGGATGTTAAGCTAAACGAAGCAGAATGGGTTCGATCCCGATACGAGCAACTGAGTCTGATTGAAGAGAAAAGATTGGCTGCAATATGTCATGGGCAGTTGTATCAAAGAAGAATGAAGAAAGCATTTGATCAGAAAGTCAGGCACCGAGAGTACCGAGTAGGAGATCTTGTGCTGAAAAGACTCCTCCCTCCTCACACAGACCACAGGGGCAAGTGGACTCCAAACTATGAAGGACCATTTGTAGTCAAGAAAGTCTTCTCCGGTGGAGCACTGATGCTCAGCACTATGGATGGTGAAGACTTCCCGTCCCCTACGAATTCAGATGCAGTTAAAAAATACTTCGCATAAAAATGACCCGCTGGACACAAAAACAGAATGTAAGTCCAGGCAAAAATAGGGCATCCCGGCGAGTCAAAAACAGAATAAAAGACTCGGGCAAAAATAAGGGAAAATAATAAAAAATATGTACACCCGCTGAGTTGAAAAGCCGCATTGGACAGCTCAGGAAAAAATGGGTATCCTGATGGATTGAAAACCCGAAAGGGCGATCCATGCAAAATAAGGGAATAAGCGAACAACTGCACTCTGAATTCGTCTGTATCACTTACAACTTAGTAGGCTTCGAAAGGATCAAGCCTCTTTCAGAATCAGCCTTCTTCAGAAAGCAAGATGAGAAGAACGTCAAAAGTCATACAAGTCATAGCCAAGGGAAGCTCCGTGAAGTGTCGTCAACATTGCCGACATTTTGTTTCTCAATTTATAACAATCTCCTCATTCTAGGGGATTTGTTCCTTTGACTGTATCTTGCCAATTCAGGGCATATGAATTAATAAAATCAGATTTTCAGTCATGTCTCGTCTCGTACATTTTATTTTCATTTGCAAAATGTCCGATGTCTATAAGATGCTGATTACATAAATACAGATGCTTCTTTTAAATACATGCTTGCAGAAAATATGTTTACTCCCAGGGGTGTCTAGACTCCTATGATGGAATCCGGTAAGGGATACCTCGGGATTACTTGTACGTTTCTATCTTTGCAGGATTGCAGGTATCCAAAACACAACATGGGGCATGAAAGCTTCACTCCTAGCAGGCTGGCAAATCAACACTCACTCAGTCTTAGCACCCAAGTGCTTGCTCCCCAGCTGAGTTGCCACTTGTTGTTTCTCCCCAGCCGAGGTGCCAATCATTCTTCCTCCTCAACCAAATATGAAAGCCAGGGAACCATCTCCCCACAAAGTTTCAAAGCCTCTATCCAGAAGAGCAATGCACGGAAGGATCACAACAGAGTGACAAAGACTTCTACAAACCCAGTTGGGTCCCTCATTACCAAGAATAGGTCTATCAGTGACCTATTTCCCCAAGCAGAGTCATATATACTAGATCTACCAATGATCTTATCCCCAGCTGGGACGTCCACTTCAAGCAGATCGACTAGAGATCTTCACGGCAGCGGGACCCGAATCTCGGATCGGTATCTTTGCATAGTCATAGCATTTGCATCATATTCACCCCACAAAGCGTAGCATTCCGTCTAATACGGGGAATTACGGCAAAAATCAAACATGTTACATAATCATAAGCCATTTTCTGAATCAAGCACTTGTGAATATCAACAATCCATCAACAATGTACAGAATACTCCCCAGATTCCCCAGCAAAGAGCTAAAGCAGTTGCCTCACACTCACCAATACGAATACACACTCCTTTTGGGCACCCGTCCGTGTCATCATTCCCCAGTAAAGTCGCCCGAGCACTCTTTACAAACAGACCATCCATATTACAGATATTTCTTGACACCCGTCCGTGTCGTATCCCCAGTAGAAAGCCAAAGCGTCCCCTTTGCACTCACAGATACTTATATATAACTTTCTTGACACCCGTCCGTGTTGCCACCCCCAGCATATTTACCTAAACACTTTGTAAAGCATATACTTGTTTATAATATACCTCTTGACACTCGTCCGTGTCACTCTCTCCAGCAGGTTGGACACTCATCTACACACCACTCATACTTATTTTATTTATACAGATACTCGTCCGTATCTTGTATACACCATTTGTATCCCCGCAGATTCGACACTCGTTCGTGTTCTTTGTTAACCAGTTGGTACTCGTCCGTATCATCATCTCAGAACATGCGTCTAGCGTTTGTTTCTACTTGATACTCGTCCGTATCATAGTCTTAAGGATAATCGTCCGCATCTTTAATCCATACACTGTGTCAAACACTCTTGTCTTCTTGAATTTAGACACTCGTCTGTGTCTACTTTTCCCTAGAAGAGTCCCCTTAGAATCAACACTCATCCGTGTTCCTTGTTAACCAGTTGATACTCGTCCGTATCATCATCTCTGAACATGTGTCAGTATTTGTTTCTACCCGATACTCGTCCGTATCATAGTCTTAAGGATGCTCGTCCGCATCTTCAATCTATACACAATACCAAACACTTATACCTTTTATTTCTGGGATATAAACACTCGTCCGTGTTTACTATTCCCCAGTAGATCGCCCGCAAAGCAAAATTTCTATGTCATCTGACATTCGTCCTATGTCATGATAAATCTCGAGAGCAGCCGTACCCTGCTAGGTGATCGTCCTTCACCTCTTGATGATCGTCCTTCATCATGCTCATCCGATGGTCGTCCCCATCGTTGATCTCTTTTATCCGGAATTCGTCCTATGTCGTGATATTTAGCAGCCGTCCCCTGCTAGGTGATCGTCCTTCACCTTTTGATGATCGTCCTTCATCATTCTTATCTGATGGCCGTCCCCATCGTTGATCTTGTTATCTGACATTCGTCCTATGTCATGATAAACCTTGAGAGCAGCCGTCCCCTGCTAGGTGATCGTCCTTCACCTCTTGATGATCGTCCTTCATCATGCTCGTCCGATGGCCGTCCCCATCGTTGACTTTTTATCCGGCATTCGTCCTATGTCGCGATATTTTCGGCAGCCGTACCCTGCCAGGTGATCGTCCTTCACCTTAGATGACCGTCCCTCATCTTATCCACAACAGAGCAGCCGTCCCCTGCTAGGTGATCGTCCTTCACCTTTGATGACCGTCCCTCATCATTATTCCATTTATTCTTTAACCCGATGGCCGTCCCCGTCGTGGTCCCTTTTTCTTTTCCAGTTTAGCCTGATGGCCGTCCCCATCGTTGGTTACTTTACTTTATGAACTTGATGGCCGTCCCCATCATTTTTCATTAATCCCCAGAGAATCTTACAGCTTTACTTGATGGTCGTCCCCATCATAATCCCTTTTATCCCCAGCATGTCGGCCGTCCCCGTCATTGCTTTATTTTCCGCACCTTTCCCATCATGTCGGCCGTCCCCGTCACTGTTTGTTCCCCAGCAGTCGTCCTCTACTCCACGGTCGTCCTCCGTCGCCCACACTTTATAATATACTTTATTTTCTTTTACAATCTATATCCCTTTTCTTCTTCATTTTGTGAGTGCAAATTTTGGATTGTCTTTGGTATTCAACCACAAGTTATCTTGTTTGCCTGATAAGCCGTCGCTTACATCCTGCACAGCTAACTCATGTTTGAATAGGGGCAGCTGTAAACACCCCAAATTTTCCCTCACCCATTCACACCATGTCTTGTGATCATGTCATATGCATAAATCCAATCATAGCATCTCATATTGCATTTTTGATTCACTGCATTGGTTCAAAGTCACCTGCATCTAGGGTTTGTGATCTGAGCAATCCAAGAGCTTCTTGAGCCACTCCAAAGGCCATCAATCACTTCAAAGGGATCCATGTATGTTCAAGCATCATATTATATCCTCTCAAAGTCAAGAATGTCAAAAAATCACAAGAACTGAAAATGGCATGGAAGCAGAGCCAGGTTTGACTGCACAGATGACCTAGAATTAGGGTTTTGGTTTCAGAGGCCATAACTCCAATTTTTTTTGGTCATTCTTGTTTCTATTGGTCTCTATATGGTGTAGGGAGTATGAATATCAATTTTCATGAAGAAATTCCATGGGGAAGTCATCTGATCAAGAGTTGACTTTTCAAGCAAGTCAGTGTAAAATCAGGGCATCTGAGGCCCCCAATGACCCAACCAAAGGGTGTTCTTCATCATTTTGATTGTGTATGATCTTTATTTGATCATGGAAGATGTTGTAAGTTCACAAAATTGAAGAATTTCAAGTCTTTTGCAAAATTGACTTTTTGGGAAAGTTTGACTTTTAATGAAATTGCCATTTTAGGAAACTTTTTCAACCTTTACTTTTTGATTCAAAAATGCTTCAAATGGAAAAACTTTGGTCATGAAAGTTGTAGGATGGATCATTCCCTTTTCAAAAAGTACAAGAACATGACCTAATTCATTTTTGATCAAAAGTTATGGCTTGTCAAAGTTGGCTAAAATCACAAAATTTCAAAGTTTCTACCAAAGAGGCAAAGTTGCAAATTCACTTGTCAAGGCAAATTGAGCTATCAAATACACTTCTAATCTTCACACAAACATGTACCAAGACCTAAAAGTCAGATTGCACCAAGAGATCTCTCATTTTTATGGCTTATGGAGCAAGATATCTCAAAAGAACCAAACTTGAACCAACTTGCAAAACTCATCATAAACTACAAACTACTTGCTGCCTTGCCTCTAAACTCTTTTCACAGCATTCCTTGATTCAAGCTGAGCCCAAGCATGCCAAAAAGCAAGTTGTACCATAGCCCATGCTTCAAGTACAAGTCAAGTTGACATTTTGGCAACTTGCCCATACCAATCACAATAGGCCAGCACCAACTCTCTGACCTATCACAATTGTTTATACACATCAAAGGCAAGCCAAAGCACATAACAACACACTCTGATCTTGCCCATAGCCATAGTTATCAAAAATCTCCCCATTTTGCAAGAGCTTTCGAAACAGCCAGCACAAGCCTCAAACACACAAACAAACTTCACAAACAATCTCAACACACTCCACTGATCACAAAGCACCCATCACCATTGCCTAAAACCTTCTGAATCAAAGATACGATTTCCACCCCACTTTGAGCAGAACCTCTGTGATCTTCCAAACCAGCCATCACAAGCTCTCCCCAAGTATCAAGACTTCATCGGGAGCTTCAAAGGAGTGGGTTTGCACCATGAAACAGCCCAGAAAGCTCAGAACCAGAAAGCTCCATCTCAGGTATAGCTCAAGAACAAATTTTCCAGAACTTCATTTTCTTGTTACAAATCGAATCTATATGTTGCACTGATCATCTGGATGTATTTAGATTTGAAAATAAGTAAGAGATGACCATTTCATGTCTCTCTGAAAGTTTGTCTGTGTTTCACATTTGCCTTCGATTCAAGCTTGTTAATGAAAATAAATGATTTTTGGAAGAGGGGTTAGGTTTAGATGAGGGGAAGGATCATTTCTGTGGAAGAAATTTCATGTTTGGTGGCCTGTAGCAAAATCTAGGGTTTTGGTTCGCCGGAGAAGACGACCGGAAGTCTTCTCCGGCCACCTGAGTTTGATTAGCCCTAATCTGTGTAATTAAGGAAGTTTGAATTCTGGCCCTTGGATGTGTTGACCCGCGCGCATTTGGTTGGCCAGGATTCCACCATTTTGCCCTAATCCACGTTGACTTAATTAATCCCAATTAATTAATTCATAAACCTGATTTAACCAGATTTGAATTGTGACCATTGGATTGCGCGCGCAGTCAACCAACCCCTTCCCAGATTCAATCCTGGCCTCTCTTTCTGCATACTTCTCCTATTTTAATTTTTTATTTCATTTATTTTGTATCTTATTTCTTCATTTAATTTAAAATAGTAAAACAATTTTAAAAATTCTGAAAATTTTTGTACAAACTTTTATTAATTTTCAGAAACCAAAAACATTTTTATTTTTATTTTTTGCATTAAAAAATATTTTTAAATCATTTAAAAGTTTATTTTTAATTAATTAATGAGAATTAATTAATTAAAAATACTTTTAGGTATTTAAAAATCACCAAAAAATTCATGAAACCTTTAAAATCATTTAGGAACATTGTCCAACCTTCAAACCAAATTTCTTTTTTGATCTTGATGCATTTTGACAATTTTCCACGGAATTAATTTCATTTCAAAGCATTATTTTGATCCAATCTTTGAAAATTCATTTCTGCCTAGTCTTTGAGAGTTGGACTTTGATTCTTTTTGCATTGTGTCTTGCATATCATGTAGTTTGTAGGGTTAAATTGGCATGATTTGATCTTGTGTTTTCAATTTGTTTGACATTTTTCTTGACAAGGTACCTTAAAACCCTAGAAATCTTAGGAAATTCATAACCCTCATTAGGTTAAGAGTTAGAACCCCTCCTTTGGGCAGTGAGTTTGTGTAGGGTTAGGGTTCCTTGGAGTGCATTTTCAATTTTTTATCTTGATGTTTGCTTCTGGTTTTTGGTTTTTGTTTGATGCATTGATTATAAACCCTAATTTGGGCTTCCTTTTGCATCTATCTTGCATTTGCTTGCATACCTTGACTTGTCATGACATTTTATGCATCCATTTGATTCATTTGACATCTTAAGACATATTAGAATCATGTTTGATCATTGAATCTTGCATTTGCCATGTTGTATTCCATTTGCACTTCATAACCCTTTCATGTATGATCATGGTTCTTAACTTGCTTCATTTGCATCCATAAGTTTGTATGATCATCCCCATGCTTTGTTTCATGTTTGCATCATCTCATAGCATCATTATCATCACACTTATGCTTCTGGTTTTGATTTGCATCATGTCATTTCATCTCATCTTGCATTGTATTGCATTCCTTTCATTAACTTTTCAGGTGGTAAGTAACTTTGAGAAGTGAATTTGCCTTCACTTCTCACAATTTCTTTTCATCCCTCTTATGCATCATTGCTGCATTTTGCCTTGTGTTTGAGATTGAGCTTGCTCTTTCTTCTTCTTCTTACTTTCTTTCTTCAAGTGACTTGACTTCTTGAGTGAAGCAAGTTACTTTGTTTCTCTTTGCTCCTTTCATCTACTTCCTGGTGGTTCCTCTGAAGATGTCTCTTGTAAACCTCACAACCCTTAGGAACAACCAAGCATGACAATGATTAAGGTTTTGATTAGTCCCCCACTTAGCTTTTACCTTTGTGTCTCATTGAGTCTTCTCTTCTCATCTCATATTCAGGGACTAAACCCTAAAGGTTTTAAGGCTTTGTGATTAGGCTTATGCCTGCATCCTTCTATTAGGATGGAGTGTATAACTTTAATCCTAAGTGTTAAACCCTTCATGTGTTTAAATACTTTAATCAATTCACTTAATAATCATCAAGACATCAAGCTTGTAACTTGGGCCTTGCATTAGGGTTCTAATTCTTCCTTAATTGGTTAAGAAGGACTAACCCTAGTGTTAATGGACAAGTCCCCCTCAAGTTGTCTTACAAACCCTAAAAATCACTTCATCATCATATCATTAAATAAAATCCACTTAACCAAAGGCTTGTTTTGTCATGAGTTTGATCCCTAATCATGGATTAAGTTGAGGAGTTTTCCTCAGCTTAAGCATTCTCATCTATTATCCTTCTATTAGGATGGTGTAATGAGTCTGTTTAATCCCTGATTATGGCTTAATCTCATTACTCAACACTAAACAAAAACAACAAAAACATCTAAATAATCACAAGTAGGTTAATGATCTTAACCCTACACCATGGTGATTAAGTGTGAGAAGCTGACTTCACACTTAAGGTATTCTCATTACCCCTAATCAGAGGGATGATGTGATGAGTTTACTAAATCCATTGGTTTAGGCTTAAGCTCATTAACTTACGACAAATTCTCAAAAGCAATAAAAGACTGAAAACTCAAAAACAAACAATAATCGTCTCCTTCGGGATTCTTTTCTCATCACCTTCACTCACAAACGAGAACTTGCTTCTTCCGTCTAATGCAAGACAGTTTGCACCCGAGCCAGACAGGTCATACACTTGAGCATAGACAAGCAAGCAGTTCACAAGTCAATTCATCTTTCAGTCTCTTTGGGTCGAACTACGGTGTTCTGACTTCCTCATTGCACGAGAGGATACGTAGGCATAACTTAACAGTTATCGAACAAAAGTCTCTGTATATTCCCCCTCCTTCCAGCATTATTCTTTAAGCCTCATTATCATGAGCATTTCATCTTTGTTCTTACACTGACACATCATTATACACTCCACTTCTCTTACACTGACACCTGTACATTTTTTCCAGCTTTGATACACAAATTGCACTGACACTACCCCTTTAAAACACAAATCTTTTAAGCGTGGATCCCGTCGAGTACGGAGGACAATATGGGTGCTAATACCTTCCCAGGTTGTAACCAACCCCCTTTCTCAGTCTCTCTGGTTCGCAACTGTCTTATCCATATCTTTCTAGGTCTATGCAGCATTACCTTTCCTCCGAGATAAAAATGCCTAGCTGGCGACTCTATTCATTCCCTGTGAGTTCACTCCTGTGTGTTCTCACATCCCTCCTTTCGCCGACCGTTCGCGTCTGTACCTTTATTTGGGCCATTCCCATTTATCGAGAGCGACACTGTGTAGGATGTAAGCAGCGGCTTAACAGGCAAACAAGATAACTTGTGGTTGAATACCAAAGACAGTCCGAAATTTGCACTCACAGAATGAAGAAGAAAAGGGATATAGATTGTAAAAGAAAATAAAGTATATTATGAAGTGTGGGCGACGGAGGACGACCGTCGAGCAGAGGACGACTGCTGGGGAAAGAGCAATGACGGGGACGGCCGACATGCTGGGGATATAGGAGATTATGATGGGGACGGCCATCAAGTAAAGCTATAAGATTCTCTGGGGATTAATGAAAACTGATGGGGACGGCCATCAAGTTCATAAAGTAAGGTAACCAACGATGGGGACGGCCATCGGGCTAAACTGATGAAGGACGATCATCAGGAAAAGGAAAAGGGACCACGACGGGGACGGCCATCGGGTTAAAGAATAAATGAAATAATGATGAGGGACGGTCATCAAAGGTGAAGGACGATCACCTAGCAGGGGACGGCTGCTCCGTTGGGGATAAGATGAGGGACGGTCATCTAAGGTGAAGGACGATCACCTGGCAGGGTACGGCTGCCGAAAGTATCGCGACATAGGACGAATGCCGGATAAAAGGTCAACGATGGGGACGGCCATTGGACGAGCATGATGAAGGATGATCATCAAGAGGTGAAGGAAGATCACCTAGCAGGGGACGGCTGCTCTCAAGGTTTATCATGACATAGGACGAATGTCAGATAACAATATCAACGATGGGGACGGCCATCGGATAAAATGATGAAGGACGATCATCAAAAAGGTGAAGGACGATCACCTAGCAGGGGACGGATGCTAAATATCACGACATAGGACGGATGTCGGATAGGAAAGATCAACGATCACCTATTGGGGAATAGTAAACACGGACGAGTGTTTATATCCAGGAAAATAAAAGGTATAAGTGTTTGGTATTGTGTATAGATTAAAGATGCGGACGAGCATCCCTAAGACTACGATACGGACGAGTATCGGGTAGAAACAAATACTGACACATGTTCAGAGATGATGATACGGACGAGTATCAACTGATTAACAAGGAACACAGACGAGTGTTGATTCTGAGGGGACTCTTCTGGGGAAAAGTAGACACAGACGAGTGTCTAAATTCAGAAAGACATGGGTGTTTGACACAGTGTATGGATTAAAGATGCGGACGAGCATCCTTAAGACTATGACACGGACGAGTATCAGGTAGAAACAAACGCTAGACGCATGTTCTGAGATGATGGTACGGATGAGTACCAACTGGTTAACAAAGAACACGGACGAGTGTCGAATCTGTGGGGATGTAAATGGTGTATACAAGATACGGACGAGTATCTGTATAAATAAAAAGTATGAGTGGTGTGTAGATGAGTGTTCAACCTGCTGGAGAGAGTGACACGGACGACTGTCGAAAGGAGAAGAGTATATTATAAACAAGTATCTGATATACAAAGTGTTTAAGTAATTATGTTGGGGAAGGTGACACGGATGGGTGTCAAGAAAGTTATATATAAGTATCTGTGAGTGCAAAGGGGACGCTTTGGATTTCTGCTGGGGATGTGACACGGACGGGCGTCACAAGGAGTATGTACTGGTGTTTGTGGGTGTAAGGCAACTGCTTTAGCTTTAGCTCTTCGTTGGGGAATCTGGGGAACATTTCTGTATATTGTTGGTGGATTGTCATTATTCACAAGTGTTTGATTCAGATCATGACTTATGATTATGCCACATGTTTGATTTTTGCAGTAATGCTCCGTATTAAAACGGAATGCTACGCTTTGTTTGGTGAATATGATGCGAATGCTATGATTATGCAAAAGATACCGATCTGGGATCCGGGTCCCGTTGCCATGAAGATCTCTGGCCGATCTGCTTGAAATGGACGTCCCAGCTGGGGATAAGATCATTGGTAGATCCGGTATATATGACTCTGCTTGGGGAAATAGGTCACTGATAGACCTATTCCCGTAAATGAAGGACCCAGCTGGGGTTTGTAGAAGCTTTCGTCACTCTGTTGTGATTCCTTTGTGTGTTGCTCTTCTGGATAGAGGCTAAGACTCTGTGGGGAAGTGGTTCCCTGGCTTTTGTGCTTAGCTGAGGAAGAATTATTGGCACCTCGGCTGGGGAGAAAATAACAAGTGGCAACTCAGCTGGGGAGAAAACACTTTGGGTGCTAAGACTGAGTGTTGATTTGCCAGTTTGCTGGGGTGACACTTTCATGCCTCATGTTGTGCTTTGAATGCCTGCAATCCTGAAAAGATAGAGAAACGTACAAGTAATCCCGAGGTATCCCTTACCGGATTCCATCATAAGAGTCTAGACACTCCCGGGAGTAAACATATTTCCTGCAAGCATGTATTCTTCAGAAGAGAAACATCTGTATTTATGCAATCAGTATCTTATAGACATCATACATTTTGCAAATGAAAATAAAATGTACGAGACAAAACATGACTGAAAATCTGATTTTATTGATTTATACGCCTTGAATTGGCGAGATACAGTCAGAGAAACAGATCCCCTAGAATGAGGAGGTTGTTACAAATTGAGGAACAAAAGTTTGTTGGCAATGTTGACGACGCTTCATTGAGCTTCCCTTTTTGCTATGGCTCGTATGACATTTGACACTCTTCTCGTCTTACTTTTTGAAGAAGGCTGATTCTGACCGGCGCTTGTTCCTTTTGAAGCTAACCAAGTTGTAAGTGATACAGACGAATTCAGAATGCAGTTGTTCGCTTATTCCCTTATTTTGCATGGATCGCCCTTTCGGGTTTTCAATCCATCGGGATACCCATTTTTGCCTGAGTTGTCCAATGCGGCTTTTCAACTCAGCAGGTGTACATGTTTTTGTTTATTTTCCCTTATTTTTGCCCGAGTCTTTTATTCTGTTTTTGACTCGCCGGGATGCCCTATTTTTGCCTGGACTTACATTCTGTTTTTATGTCCAGCGGGTCATTTTTATGCGAAGTATTTTTTAACTGCATCTGAATTCACGGGAGACGGGAAGTCTTCACCATCCATGGTGCTGAGCATCAGTGCTCCACCAGAGAAAACTTTCTTCACCACGAATGGTCCTTCATAGTTTGGAGTCCATTTGCCCCTGTGGTCTGTATGAGGAGGGAGGATTCTCTTCAGCACAAGATCTCCCACTTGGTACTCTCGGTGCCTGACTTTCTGATCGAAGGTTATCTTCATTCTTTTCTGATACAACTGCCCATGACAGATTGCAGCCAATCTTTTCTCTTCAATCAGACTCAGTTGTTCGTATCGGGACCGGACCCATTCTGCTTCGTTCAGCTTAACATCCATCAGTACTCGCAAGGAGGGTAATTCAACTTCGACAGGTAGGACTGCCTCCATACCATATACAAGCTGATACGGTGTTGCCCCAGTGGATGTTCTGATTGACGTGCGGTACCCATGCAAGGCAAACGGTAACATTTCATGCCAGTCTTTGTACGTAACTACCATCTTCTGCACAATCTTCTTTATATTCTTATTAGCTGCCTCAACAGCGTCGTTCATCTTTGGCCTGTAAGGAGAAGAATTGTGGTGTTGAATCTTGAAGTCTCGGCATAGCTCTGCCATCATTTTGTTGTTCAAGTTAGAACCATTATCAGTAATGATTCGCTCGGGAACTCCATACCGACAGATGATGTCTCTCTTCAGAAATCGGGCTACCACTTTCCTGGTAACATTTGCATATGAAGCTGCTTCAACCCACTTGGTAAAATAGTCAATGGCTACCAAGATGAATTTGTGGCCGTTTGAAGCAGTCGGCTCAATTTTGCAATTCATGTCAATGCCCCACATAGCAAAGGGCCAGGGTGAAGACATCACATTCAGAGGATTGGGAAGCACATGCACCTTATCTGCATAGATCTGGCATTTATGGCATTTTCTTGCATAGGCACAACAGTCAGCATCCATTTGATCCAGTAATAACCTGATCTGAGCAACTTTTTAGCCATTGCATGTCCTCCTGCATGGGTACCAAAGGATCCTTCGTGCACCTCGTGCATCAACAAGTCTACTTATGTTTTATCAACGCATCTAAGGAGTACCATATCAAAGTTTCTCTTGTACAGGGAACCATCAGTGTTCAGGAAGAAACTACCAGCTAGCCTTCTTAATGTCTTCTTGTCATTGGAAGAGGCCCCAGGTGGGTATGTTTGATCCTCCAATAAGCACTTAATGTCATGGAACCAAGGCTTATCATCTTTGACAACATCTGCTGCGAACACATATGCTGGTCTGTCAAGTCTGGATACTGAAATCTGAGGTACAAAGTTGGCAGCTTGAACTTTGATCATGGATGAAATGGTAGCCAGAGCATCTGCAAACTGATTCTCGTCCCGAGGGATATATTCAAGCTTGACCATTGTGAAGAAAGTCAATAACCTTCTTGTATAATCCTTGTAAGGTATCAGATGATCCTGGTGGGTGTACCATTTGTCGTTGGTTTGATTAACTACCAGAGCTGAATCTCCGAATACAGTCAATGTTTTGATCCTGAGGTCAATGGCTTCCTCAAGACCCATAATGCAAGCTTCATATTCAGCTTCGTTGTTAGTGCAGTTGAAGGTGAGCTTTGCCGAGAAAGGCATGTGAACTCCCTTAGGTGTAATGAGTACTGAACCAACACCACGACCATTCATATTAACAGCCCCATCAAACATCATAGTCCATTCTTCTTCCGGGTCAGGCCCTTCGGTGTGAACAGACTCTTCATGATCTTTTGCTTTTATGAACATGATGTCTTCATCAGGGAAGTCAAATCTCATGGGCTGGTAATCATCAATGGGTTGCTCAGCAAGATAATCAGACAATACACTGCCCTTGATGGCTTTCTGAGATGTGTACTGGACGTCGTATTCTGTGAGGATCATTTGCCATCTTGCAACCCGTCCTGTAAGAGATGGCTTCTCGAAAATGTACTTAACTAGGTCCATTTTGGAGATCAATAAGGTAGTGTGGGTCAACATATACTGTCTCAGTCGGCGAGAAGCCCACGCTAAAGCACAACAAGTTTTCTCGAGCAGTGAATAACGTTGTTCACAGTCGGTAAACGTTTTGCTCAGGTAGTATATTGCATACTCTTTTCGACCAGACTCGTCATGCTGGCCCAGCACACACCCCATTGATTCTTCTAATACTGTTAAGTACATTATCAGAGGTCTTCCTTCAACTGGAGGCATAAGGATTGGTGGTTCTTGCAGGTATTCTTTGATCTTGTCAAAAGCCCTCTGACAGTCTTCGTTCCACCTGACCGTCTGTTCTTTTCTTAACAGTTTGAACAAGGGTTCACAGGTTGCAGTAAGGTGAGATATGAACCTTGAAATGTAGTTCAATCTACCTAGAAACCCTCGAACTTCTTTTTCAGACTTTGGTGCAGGCATTTTTTGAATGGCTTTGACTTTATCAGGGTCAACTTCAATCCCTTTCTCGCTTACAATGAAACCCAGCAGCTTACCAGATCGCACCCCGAATGTGCACTTGTTGGGGTTCAATTTTAGTTGGTACTTCCTCAGAAGCTTGAATAGTTTCAACAAATTCACCAGGTGGTCTTCTTCTATGAGGGACTTGGCAATCATGTCATCCACATAGCACTCGATTTCTTTATGGATCATATCGTGGAATAATGTTACCATAGCCCGTTGATATGTTGCACCAGCGTTTTTTAATCCGAATGGCATCACCTTGTAACAGAACGTGCCCTAGGGTGTGATGAAGGTTGTCTTCTCCATGTCTTAAGGTGACATCTTGATCTGATTGTATCCTGAAAATCCGTCCATGAAGGAGAATACCGAGAACTGAGCCGTATTATCAACCAATACATCAATGTGAGGTAATGGGAAATCATCTTTCGGGCTGGCTCTGTTCAGGTCCCGGTAGTCAACACACATCCTTACTTTACCGTCTTTCTTAGGCACAGGTACTATATTAGCAACCCACGGCGGATAGCTAGTCACAGCAAGGAACCCGGCGTCCCACTGCTTTTGTACCTCTTCCTTTATCTTCATTGCCATGTCTGGGCGAGTACGGCGCAGCTTCTGTTTTACTGGCGGGAAGTCTTCTTTTAGTGGCAGCTTGTGCATGACGATATCGGTGTCCAACCCTGGCATGTCCTGATAAGACCAAGCAAACACATCCGCATACTCTCGAAGCAGATCAATCAGTCGCTCTTTCACTGAGCTTTGTAGGCAGGCCCCGATCTTAACTTCTTTCACGTCTTCATCCGTACCAAGATTAACTGTTTCAATCTCCTCCTGATGAGGAGTGATAACCCTCTCCTCTTGCCTTAACAACCTGGCTAGCTCTTCAGGAAGCTCATAATCTTCTTCAACCCCTTCATCGGCTTGATTGATTGGATTGTCAAAGTCATACGAAGTCATAGCCGTGCTGTTGTCGGTGCGGTCTGAAAGGCATTCTCTGCAAGGGTTTAGATTGTTCATTTTAGTGATTGATTTTAATCTTGCTTAGAAAAAGTGAAATGAAGTTATCATTTTGAAAACATTGCCATTTTATTTTTGTACAAAAAGAAAAATGAAAAACAGTGAGCAGAAAAGAAAAAGACTCATTTGCAAAAGATGTCTGATTATCATTGATTGATCTGTTTGCACAAAATTACAGATGGCCCGATTACAAAATGAGTCTTGTCATCTTGGGCAAGATGCAAGACTTGATGCATGCTTAAAAATATACAGGAAATAATAATTACTCTGCAGGAGTAACCCTTATAATTTCCTGGGAAGACCAGTTTGAGATACGGCTCCCCGGGATCTTTGGACGTATCCAGCTCTCCAGGTTGCGCTCATCTTCCGACTCATCTTCCAAGTTGTTTACAGCATCAGGGGTGAGCATCCCCCCTCTGACAAAGTTGGGCTTCTTAGCAGCCTCTGGTTGATCTTGTTGAGTTGGTTTGTAACCCAACCCAAATCTGTCCTCTTTCTTTTCTACAGGCAACAGCTTGCCCCAGCCTTGAGCATTCCCCTCATCAACAACCTTCCTGGCTTGCTGGTAGGATGTCATGGAAGTCCCAAGTACAGCAGATGCTTCGTTAATGTTCAGGGCCTCAAATCCCTGGCTCATGGTTTCATGGATCTCCCCATCCATCTCAATATATTTGTATGTAGCCAGATGGCTGTCGCTCCCGATAAATGGGAAATGGCCCCAGATAAAGGTACAGACGCGAACTGTCGGCGAAAGAGGGATGTGAACACACAGGAGTGAACTCACAGGGAATGAAAAGAGTCGCCAGCTAGGCATTTTTATCCCGAAGGAATGGTAATGCTGCATAAACCTAAGAAAAGACGGATAAGACGGTTGCGAACCAGAGAGACTGAGAAAGGGGGTTGGTTATAACCTGGGAAGGTATTAGCACCCAGATTGTCCGTCGTACTCGACGGGATCCACGCTTAAAAGATTTGTGTTTTAAAGGGGTAGTGTCAGTGCAATTTGTGTATAAAAGAGCTGGAAAAGGATGTACAGGTGTCAGTGTAAAAGAAGTGAAGTGTATAGGTGAAGTGTCAGTGTGAGGGCAAGAATGAAATGCTCAAGATCATGAGGCTAAGAAAATGATGCTGGAAGAGGGGGAATATATAGAGACTTTTGTTCGATAACTGTTAAGTTATGCCTACGTATCCTCTCGTGCAATGAGGAAGTCAGAACACCGTAGTTCGACCCAAAGAGACTGAAAGATGAATTGACTTGTGAACTGCTTACTTGCCTATGCTCAAGTGTATGACCTGTCTGGCTCAGGTGCTAACTGTCTTGCATTAGACGGAAGAAGCAAGTTCTCGTTTGTGAGTGAATGAGATGAGAAAAGAATCCCGAAGGAGGCGATTATTGTTTGTTTTTGAGTTTTCAGTCTTTTATTGCTTTTGAAAGTTTGTCATAGATTAATGAGCCTAAGCCTAAACCAATGGATTTAGTAAACTCATCACATCTTCCCTCTGATTAGGGGTAATGAGAATACCTTAAGTGTAAAGTCAGATTCTCACACTTAATCACCTTTGATGCAGGATTAAGATCATTAACCTACTTGCATTTATTTAGATGTTTTTGGTGTTTTTGTTTAGTGTTAAGTAATGAGATTAAGCCATAATCAAGGATTAAACAGACTCATTACACCATCCTAATAGAAGGATAATAGATGAGAATGTTTAAGCTGAGGAAAGCTCCTCAACTTAATCCATGATTAGGGATTAAACTCATGACAAAACAAGCCTTTGATTAAGTGGATTTTATTAATGGTATGATGATGAAGTGAGTTTTAGGGTTTGTAAGACAAACTTGAGGGGGACTTGTCCATTAACACTAGGGTTAGTCCTTCTTAACCAATTAAGGAAGAATTAGAACCCTAATGCAAGGCCCAAGTTACAAGTGTGATGTCTTGATGATTATTAAGTGAATTGATTAAAGGAGTTAAACACATTAAGGGTTTAACACTTAGGATTAAAGTTATACACTCCATCCTAATAGAAGGATGCAGGCATAAACTTAATCACAAAGCCTTAAAGCCTTTAGGGTTTAATCCCTGATTATGAGGTGAGAAGAGAAGACTCAATGAGACACAAAGGTAAAAACTAAGTGGGGGACTAATCAAAACCCTAATTATTGTCATGCTTGGTTGTTCCTAAGGTTTGTGAAGTTTACAAGAGAAGTCTTCAATGGAACCACCAGGAAGCAGATGAAAGGATCAGGAGAAGCAAAGTAACTTGCTTCATTGAAGAAGACAAGTCACTTGAAGAAAGAAAGAAAATAAGAGGGAGAATGAGCAAGCTCAATCTCAAACACATGTCAAAATGCAGCATGGATGCAAGAGAGAGATGAAAAGAAAGTGTGAGAAGTGGAGGCAAATCCACTTCTCAAAGTTGCTTACCACCTGAAAAGTTAGTGAAAGAAAAACAATGCAATGCAAAATGAGATGAAATGGCATGAGTCAAACCAAAACCAGAAGCACATTCATGATGATAATGATGCTATGGGATTATGCAAACATGAAACAAGGCATGGTGATGATCATACAAGCTCATGGATGCAAATGAAGCAAGTTAAGACACATGAACATACATGAAAAGTTATGAAATGCATATGGCATACAACATGGCAAATGCAAGATGCAATGATCAAACATGCTTTCAATATGTCTTAAGATGTTAGATGAATCACATGGATGCATAAAATGTCATGGCAAGTCAAGGTATGAATGCAAATGCAAGATGGATGCATATGGAAGCCCAAATTAGGGTTTATGATCAAAGCATCAAACAAAAACCAAAATCAGGAGCAAACATCAAGATAAAAAATTGAAAATGCACTCAAAGGATCCCTAATCCTATACTAACTCACTGCCCAAAGGAGAAGTTCCAACTCTTAACCTAATTCAAGTTATGATTTTCCTAAGTTTTCTAGGGTTTTAGGGTTCCTTAACAAGAAAATTACCAAACAAAATGAAAATGAAAGATCAAATCATGGCCATTTAATCTCATATACTACATGCTAAACAAAATGCAATGCAAAAAGAATCAAGGTCCAACTCTCAAGGGTTAGGCAGAAATGATTTTTTGAAGTTTGGATCAAAATAATGCATAAAAATGATTTTAATTCCATGAAAAATTCTCAAAATGCATCAAGATCAAAAAAGAAATTTGGTTTGAGGGTTGGACAATGTTTCTAAATGTTTTTAAATGTTTCATGAATTTTTTGGTGATTTTTAAATACCTAAAAGTATTTTTAATAAATTAATTCTCATTAATTAATTAAAAATAAACTTTTAAATATTTAAAAATACTTTTTGAATGCAAAAAATAAAAATAAAATTATTTTTGGTTTCTGAAATTAAATAATAGCTTACATAAAAAATTTCATAATTTTTGGATGAGTTTTACTATTTTTAAATAAATGTACAAATTAAATGGGAAAAAATGAAAATAAAAATAAATAAATGAAGAAGTAAGCAGATCTGAGGGCTGGTATTCAAACTGGGGTGAAATTGGTTGACTGGCGCGTCATCCAAGGGCTGAGGCTTATCCTGATTAAATTAACCTAATTATAATTAATTAAACTAATAAATGAGGATTAGGGCAAAATGGATGCATCTGGGCCAGACAATCACGCGCCAAGTCAACGAAGTCAAGGGATCCAACGCTCAGCATTCAAACTACACTAATGACAGGGATTAAACCCTAATTATTTTCAGGTGGCCGGAGAAGACCTCCGGTCATCTTCTCCGGTGGGAACCCCACCTGAAAATTCCTAAAACCTTCAAAACGTAACTAAAATGAAATCTAAAAGAACAGAAATCCTTCCCAAACCTC
Source organism: Lathyrus aphaca (assembly GCA_963966055.1). NCBI lineage: Eukaryota > Viridiplantae > Streptophyta > Magnoliopsida > Fabales > Fabaceae > Lathyrus > Lathyrus aphaca. The sequence goes on along the minus strand of OZ014524.1, from coordinate 321,318,305 downwards.
ACTGAATCAAAACCCTAACCCAAAACTCATTTATATTTCATCAATCACACGAATCGAAAGAAAACATTTCTAGGTCAGAAAGTTTCAGAACACGATTAAACTCTCATCTCTCCACCATTTTCAAAACCAAAGACATCAGAGTGATCAGGGGAACATATAGAATCTATTTAAAACTTAAAAACATGTTTCTGGAAAAAATGTTCTTGAGCTACCTGAGTTTTGAAGCTTTCAGTTTTGCAACCTTCTGGCCTCTTTCCTTTGTGCAGTCCACCCCTTTTAGTCCCCTGATGACATATTGATGCTTAGAAGGAGTTTGTGTTGGCTAGTTTGGGAGTTTGAACCAGTTCTGTTCAGGATGGTGTGAGAATCGTGTTCTTGATTCCTTGAGTTTCAGGTTGATTTTAGGGGTGCTTTGTGATCAGGGTGATGTATTGAGAAGGTTTATGAAGTTTGTTTTAGTGTTTGTGGCATGTGTTGTATGTTTCGAATGCTTTTTCTTTTGGGAGTGAAAATGAGAATGTGTTCTTGTGGCTGGTTTCAGGCTGGCTTCTTGTGATGTTTAGCTTGCATTTGGTTTGTATAAACTAATCCTATTGGTCAGAAGATGTGACATGTCCTTTTGTGATAGGTATGGCTACTTTTGCAAATTGTCAACTTTGTGTAAGAGAAAGCATGGGTCATGTTCTAGCCAAGTACAAGGGGTGTGGGCTGCGCAGCATGAGGTGAGGAGAGGGCTAGGGTGGTTCAGCAACCAAGGCAGCAAGTGGGTGAGATGTTATGATGGATTTTGCAACTTGGTTCACTTTGGTTCTCATGAAAAGATCTTGCTCCAAAGGCCAAACAATATGAGAAACTCTTGGCCCATTCTTATTTTTAGGACTTGTGTGAAGTTTGTGTAATGGTTTGACATCAATTAGAAGTCACAAATTGCCTTGATACAAGATTTTGCAAGTTTTCCATTTGGTGCATAACTTGAATTTTAGTGATTTTTGCCAACTTTGATGAACCATAACTTTTGATCAAAAATGAATTAGGTCATGTTCTTGTACTTTTTGAAAAGGGAAAGATCTATTCTACAACTTTCATGACCAAAGTTTTTCCATTTGAAGCTTTTTTGGATCAAAAAGTAAGGGTTGAAAAAGTTGCATAAAATGACATTTTCATTAAAAGTCAAACTTGCCCAAAAAGTCAACTTTGCAAAAGACTTGAAATTCTTGATTTTGTGAACTTACAATATCTTCCATGATCAAATAAAGATCATATACAATCAAAATGATGAAGATCACCCCTTGGTTGGGTCATTGGGGGCCTCAGATGCCCTGATTTTGCACTGACTTGTCTGGAAAGTCAGCTCTTGATCAGATGACTTCCCCATGGAATTTCTTCATGAAAATTGATATGCATACTCCCTATACCATATAGAGACCAATAGAAACAAGAATGACCAAAATATTTGGAGTTATGGCCTCTGAAACCAAAACCCTAATTTTAGGTCAACTGTGCAGTCAAACCTGGCTCTGCTTCCACACCAATCCCAGTTCTTGTGATTCTTTGACATTTTTGACTTTGAGAGGATGTAATATGATATAAGAACATACATGGACCCCTTTTAAGTGATTGATGACCCTTGGAGTGGCTCAAGAAGCCCTTGGATTGCTCAGATCACAAACCCTAGATGCAGATGACTTTGAACTAATGCAATGAATCAAAAATGTGGTATGAGATGGTATGATTGTGTTTATGCATATGAAAAGATCACAAGCCATGGTGTGAATGAGTGAGGGAAAATTTGGGGTGTTTACAGCTGCCCCTATTCAAACATGAGTTAGTTGTGCAGGATGTAAGCAGCGGCTTATCAGGCAAACAAGATAACTTGTGGTTGAATACCAAAGACAGTCCGAAATTTGCACTCACAGAATGAAGAAGAAAAGGGATATAGATTGTAAAGGAAAATAAAGTATATTATAAAGTATGGGCGACGGAGGAAGACCGTCGAGCAGAGGACGACTGCTGGGTAAAGAGCAATGACGGGGACGGCCGACATGCTGGGAAAAGTGTGTGAAGTAAAGCAATGACGGGGACGGCCGACATGCTGGGGATAAAAGGGGTTATGATGGGGACGGCCATCAAGTTCAGCTGTAAGATTCTCTGGGGATTAATGAAAAATGATGGGGACGGCCATCAAGTTCACAAAGTAAAGTAACCAACGATGGGGACGGCCATCGGGCTAAAAAGAAAAGGGACCACGACGGGGACGGCCATCGGGTTAAAGAATAAATGAAATAAACAGATGATGAGGTACGGTCATCAAAGGTGAAGGACGATCACCTAGCAGGGGACGGCTGCTCTGTTGGGGTTAAGATGAGGGACGGTCATCTAAGGTGGAGGACGACCACCTGGCAGGGTACGGCTGCCGAAAATATCGCGACATGGGACGAATGTCGGATAAAAAGGTCAACGATGGGGAGGGTCATCGGATGAGCATGATGAAGGACGACCATCAGGGGGTGGAGGATGACCACCTAGCAGGGGACGGCTGCTCTCCAGGTTTATCATGACATAGGACGAATGTCAGATAACCAAAATCAACAATGGGGACGGCCATTGGATAAAATGATGAAGGACGATCATCAACAGGTGGAGGACGACCACCTAGCAGGGGACGGCTGCTAAAATATCACGACATAGGACGAATGTCGGATAGAAGATCAGCGATGGGGATGGCCATCAGATGAGCATGATGGAGGACGACCATCAAGAGGTGGAGGACGACCACCTAGCAGGGTACGGCTGCTCTCAGGGTTTATCATGACATAGGACGAATGTCAGATAAAAAGAAATTTGTTTACTGGGGAATAGTAAACACGGACGAGTGTTTACAATCCAAAAATAAAAGGTATGAGTGTTTGGTATTGTGTATAGATTAAAGATGTGGACGAGCATCCTTAAGACTATGATACGGACGAGTATCAGGTAGAAACAAATACTGACACGTGTTCAGAGATGATGATACGGACGAGTATCAACTGGTTAATAGAGAACACGGACGAGTGTTGAATCTGAGAGGATATAAGTGGTGCGTAGAAGATACGGACGAGTATCTGTATAAGTGAAATAAGTATGAGTGGTGTATAGACGGGTATTTAACCTGCCGGGGAGAGTGACACGGATGAGTGTCAAAAAGGAGAAAAGTATAGTATAAACAAACATATGATTTACCAAGTGTTCAGGTAGTTGTGCTGGGAAAAGTGACATGGACGGATGTCAAGGAAATTATATATATACAAGTATCTGTGAGTGCAAAGGGGATGTCTTTGGCTTTCTGCTGGGGATATGACACGGACGAGTGTCACAAGGAGTATATACTGATGTTTATGAATGTGAGGCAACTGCTTTTGCTGGGGAATCTGGGGGGTATTCTGTATACTGCTGATGGGTTGTTAATATTCACAAGTGTTGATTCAGACCATGACTTATGATTATGCTACATGTTTGACTTTTTGCCGTAATGCTCCGTATTAGACGGAATGTTACGCTTTGTGGGTGAATATGATGCGAATGCCATGATTATGCAAAGATACCAATCCGGGATTCGGATCCCAATGCTATGAAGATCTCTAGTCGATCTCGCTTGAAGTGAGCATCCCAACTGGGGATGAGATCATTGGTAGATCTGATGGAACGATTCTGCTTGGGGAAATGGGTCAATGATAGGCCTTTTCCAGTAATGAGGAACCCAGCTGGGGGTTTGTAGAAGCTTTCTTCACTCTGTTGCGACTCCTTCGTGCGTTGCTCTTCCGGATAGAGGCTGAAACTCTGTGGGGAGATGGTTCCCTGGCTTTTGGTACCTGACTGAGGAAGAATGATGGGCAACTCGGCTGGGAGAAGCAACAAGTGGCAACTCAGCTGGGGAGAAAGTACTTGGAATGCTGAGACTGAGTGAGTGTTGACTTGCCGGCTTGCTGGGATGAAGCTTCCATGCCCCATGTTGCGCTTCGGATACCTGCAATCCTGCAAAGATAAGAAACGCACAAGCAATCCTGAGGTATCCCTTACCGGATTCCGTCATAGGAGTTATACACTTCTGAGAGTAAGTATATTTCCTGCAAGCACGTGTTTTATTTTCTTTATTTTTAAAGATAACATTTGTATTCATGCAATCATTTTTTCTTAAGACATCAGACATTCTTTGCAAACAAAAATGTACAAGACGAAACATGACTAAAAATCTGATTTTATTAATTCATGTGCCCTGAATTGGCAAGATACAGTCAAAGAAACATATCCCCTGGAATGAGGAGATTGTTTACAAATTGAGAAACAAAATGCTGGCAATGTTGACGACGCTTCAAGGAGCTTCCCTCTTGCTATGACTCGTATGACATTTGACATTCTTCTCGTCTTGCTTTCTGAAGAAGGCTGATTCTGACAGAAGCTTGATCCTTTTGAAACTTAACCGGTTGTAAGTGATACAGACGAATTCAAAATGCAATTGTTCGCTTATTCCCTTATTTTGCATGGATCGCCCTTTCGGGTTTTCAATCCATCAGGATATCCATTTTTGCCTGAGTTGTCCGATGCGGCTTTTCAACTCAGCGGGTGTACTTTTTTTTATTTATTTCCCTTATTTTTGCCCAAGTCTTTTTATTCTGTTTTTGACTCGCCGGGATGCCCTATTTTTGCCTGGACTTACATTCTGTTTTTAGGTCCAGCGGGTCTTTTTATGCGAAGTATTTTTTAACTGCATCTGAATTCACAGGGGACGGGAAATCTTCACCATCCATGGTGCTGAGCATCAGTGCTCCACCAGAGAAAACTTTCTTTACTACAAATGGTCCTTCATAATTTGGAGTCCATTTGCCCCTGTGGTCTGTATGAGGAGGGAGGATTCTTTTCAACACAAGATCTCCCACTCGGTACTCTCGGTGCCTGACTTTCTGATCGAAGGTTATCTTCATTCTTTTCTGATACAACTGCCCATGACAGATTGCAGCCAATCTTTTCTCTTCAATCAGACTCAGTTGTTCGTATCGGGACCGGACCCATTCTGCTTCGTTCAGCTTAACATCCATCAGTACTCGCAAGGAGGGTAATTCAACTTCGACAGGTAGGACTGCCTCCATACCATATACAAGCTGATACGGTGTTGCCCCAGTGGATGTTCTGATTGACGTGCGGTACCCATGCAAGGCAAACGGTAACATTTCATGCCAGTCTTTGTACGTAACTACCATCTTCTGCACAATCTTCTTGATATTCTTATTAGCTGCCTCAACAGCGCCGTTCATTTTTGGCCTGTAAGGAGAAGAATTGTGGTGTTGGATCTTGAAGTCCCGGCATAGCTCAGCCATCATTTTGTTGTTTAAGTTGGAACCATTATCAGTAATGATTCGCTCGGGAACTCCGTATCGACAGATGATATCTCTCTTCAGGAATCTGGCTACCACTTGCTTCGTAACATTTGCATATGAAGTTGCTTCAACCCACTTGGTGAAATAGTCAATGGCGACCAGGATGAATCTGTGGCCATTTGAAGCAGTTGGCTCAATCTTGCCAATCATATCAATGCCCCACATGGCAAAGGGCCATGGTGAAGACATTATATTCAAAGGATTGGGAGGCACATGCACCTTATCCGCATAAATCTGGCATTTATGGCATTTTCTGGCATAGGCACAACAGTCTGCATCCATTGTGATCCAGTAATAGCCTGATCTTAACAATTTCTTAGCCATGGCATGCCCTCCTGCATGGGTACCAAAGGATCCTTCGTGCACTTCGTGCATCAACAAGTCTGCTTTTGTTCTATCAACGCACCTGAGGAGTACCATATCAAAGTTTCTCTTGTACAGGGAGCCATCAGTGTTCAGAAAGAAACTACAAGCAAGCCTTCTCAAAGTCTTCTTGTCATTGGAAGATGCCCCAGATGGGTATGTTTGATCCTCCAAGAAGCACTTAATGTCGTGGAACCAAGGTTTATCATCCTTAACAATATCTGCTGCAAACACATACGCTGGTCTGTCGAGTCTGGACACGAAATCTGCGGTACAAAGTTGGCGGCTTGAACTTTGATCATTGACGAAATGGTAGCCAGGGCATCTGCAAACTGATTCTCGTCTCGAGGGATATACTCAAGCTTGACTGTTGTGAAGAAAGTCAATAATCTTCTTGTATAATCCCTGTAAGGTATCAGATGATCCTGGTGTGTGTACCATTTGCCGTTGGTTTGATTAACTACCAGAGCTGAATCCCCGAATACAGTCAATGTCTTGATCCTGAGGTCAATAGCTTCCTCAAGACCCATAATGCAAGCTTCGTATTCAGCTTCGTTGTTAGTGCAGTTGAAGGTGAGTTTTGCCGAGAAAGGCATATGAACTCCCTTAGGTGTAATGAGTACTGCACCAACACCACGACCATTCATATTAACATCCCCATCAAACATCATAGTCCATTCTTCTTCCGGGTCAGGCCCTTCGGTGTGAATAGGCTCTTCATGATCTTTCGCTTTTATGAACATGATGTCTTCATCAGGGAAGTCAAACCTCATAGGCTGGTAGTCATCAATAGGTTGCTCAGCAAGATATTCAGACAGTACACTGCCCTTGATGGCTTTCTGAGATGTGTACTGGATGTCGTATTCTGTGAGAATCATCTGCCATCTTGCAACCCGTCCGGTAAGAGCTGGCTTCTCGAAAATGTACTTAACTGGGTCTATCCTTGAGATCAATAAAGTAGTGTGGGTCAACATATACTGTCTCAGTCGGCGAGCAGCCCACGCTAAAGCACAGCAAGTTTTCTCGAGCAGTGAATAACGTTGTTCACAGTCGGTAAACTTTTTGCTCAGGTAGTATATTGCATACTCTTTTCGACCAGACTCGTCATGCTGGCCCAGCACACAACCCATTGACTCTCCTAATACTGTCAGGTACATTATTAGAGGTCTTCCTTCAACTGGAGGCATAAGGATTGGAGGTTCTTGCAAGTGCTCCTTGATCTTGTCAAAAGCCCTCTGGCAGTCTTTGTTCCACCTGACCGTCTGTTCTTTCCTTAACAGCTTGAACAAGGGTTCACAGGTTGCAGTAAGGTGAGATATGAACCTTGAGATGTAGTTCAATCTGCCTAGAAACCCTCGAACTTCTTTTTCGGACTTTGGTGCAGGCATTTCTTGAATGGCTTTGACTTTATCAGGGTCAACCTCAATCCCTTTCTCGCTTACAATAAAACCCAGCAGCTTACCAGATCGTACCCCGAATGTGCACTTGTTGGGGTTCAGCTTCAGTTGGTACTTCCTCAGACGTTTGAATAGCTTCAGCAGATTTACCAGGTGGTCTTCTTCTGTGAGGGACTTGGCAATCATGTCATCCACATAACACTCGATTTCTTTATGGATCATATCGTGGAATAACGTTACCATAGCCCGTTGATATGTCGCACCAGCATTCTTCAATCTGAACGGCATCACCTTGTAACAGAACGTGCCCCATGGTGTAATGAAGGTTGTCTTCTCCATGTCTTCAGGTGACAACTTGATCTGGTTGTATCCTGAAAATTCGTCCATGAAGGAGAATACCGAGAACTGAGCCGTATTATCCACCAATACATCAATGTGAGGTAATGGGAAATCATCTTTTGGGCTGGCTCTGTTCAGGTCCCGATAGTCAACACACATCCTTACTTTTCCGTCTTTCTTAGGCACAGGTACTATATTAGCAACCCACGGCGGATAGCTAGTTACAGCAAGGAACCTGGCGTCCCATTGCTTTTGTACCTCTTCTTTGATTTTCATTGCCATGTCTGGGCGAGTCCGGCGTAGTTTCTGTTTGACCGGTGGGCATTCTTCTCTTAAAGGCAGCTTGTGCATAACAATGTCGGTGTCCAACCCTGGCATATCCTGATAAGACCAAGCAAACACATCCACATACTCCTGAAGCAGGTCAATCAGTTGTCTCTTCACTGAGTCTTGTAAGCCGGCCCCAATTTTAACCTCTTTCACATCTTCATCTGTACCAAGATTAATTGTTTCCACCTCCTCCTGATGAGGGGTGATAACCTTCTCCTCTTGTCTCAACAATCTGGCTAGCTCTTCAGGAAGCTCATAATCTTCTTCAACCCCTTCATCAGCTTGATTGATCGGATTGTCAGAGTCATACGAAGTCATAGCCGTGTTGTTGTCGGTGCTGTCTGGAAGGCACTCTCTGCAAGGGTTCAGTTTGTTCATTTTAGTGATTGATTTTAATCTTGTTTAGAAAAGTGAAATAAAGTTATCATTTTGAAAACAATGCCAATTATTTTTTTGTACAAAAAGAAAAAATGGAAAAACAGTGATCGGAAAAGAAAAAAGACTTGTTTGCAAAAGATGTCTGATATTTCATTGATTAATCTTGTTGCACAAAAATTACAGATGGCCCGATTACAAAATGAGTCTTGTCATCTTGGGCAAGATGCTAGACTTGATGCATGCTTAACATATACAGGAAATAATAATTACTCTGCAGGAGTAACTCTTATAATTTCCTGGGAAGACCAGTTTGAGATACTGCTCCCCGGGACCTTTGGACGAATCCAGCTTTCCAGGTTGCGTTCATCTTCCGACTCATCTTCCAAGTTGTTGACAGCATCGGGGGTAAGCATCCCCCCACTAACAAAGTTGGGCTTCTTAGCAGCCTCTGCTTGATCTTCTTGAGTTGGTTTGTAACCCAACCCAAATCTATCTTCTTTCTTCTCCACAGGCAACAGTTTGCCCCAGCCTTGAGCGTTTCCTTCTTCCACCACCTTCCGGGCTTGTTGGTAGGATGTCATAGAAGTCCCAAGTACAGCAGAGGTTTCATTAATATTCAGGGCCTCAAACCCCTAACTCATCGTCTCGTGGATCTCCCCATCCATCTCAATGTATTTATAAGTAGCCAGATGGCTAACAAAAATATCCTCCTCTCCACAAATAGTAACGACTTGGCCTTCCCACTCAAATTTTAACTTCTGGTGAAGGGTAGACATTACTGCGCCAGCGGCATGAATCCATGGTCTACCCAACAAACAGCTGTAGGCAGGCTGAATGTCCATCACGTAGAAGGTCGTTTTGAAAGTCTGTGGGCCAATCGTTACAGGCAACTCAATTTCTCCCAGAACTGATCTCTTAGAGCCGTCGAAAGCTCTCACTACCAAGTTACTGGGTCGTAATTCCAATCCTTCATATTCCAGCTTCACAAGGGCTTTTTTAGGTAAGACATTGAGGGATGATCCTGTGTCTACCAGCACATGGGAAAGGACTGCACCTTTACATTCCATGGTAATGTGCAAAGCCTTGTTATGATTGCGGCCTTCTGTAGTCAAATCAGTGTTGGTGAATCCTAGTCCATTACTAGCATTAAAATTTCCAACCACAGCTTCCAACTGATTGACAGTGATCTCTTCTGGCACATAAGCTGCGTGCAAGACTTTTAGTAGTGCGTTCCGATGAGCCTCGGAGCACATAAGCAATGATAGAATAGAGATCTTGGAAGGCGTCTGGTGAAGCTGGTCCACTATCTTGTAATCACTTTTCTTGATGATTCTCATGAATTCATCAACTTCTTGATCAAAAGGTGTTTTCAAAGCTTCTTTAACAACTTGTTCTTCTTGCACCATGCTCTTCCCTTTTGCCTTGGCAGCAGCTTCTGCTTCGGTGGTGGGTCTTTGAATTTGCGGGGCAAAGAGACGTCCGCTTCGAGTGAAGCCTCCGCCTCCTCCCACATAGTCTATTTGTGGTGCAGAAGTTGATGATTCAAAAGTGATTTTCTGTCCTTCTTAGTATAAATCAGAGCCGTAATGCCAAGGGATGGCATTACTGCTTTCATAAGGTACTGGCCCAGGCACTGTGACAGTGACTGGACTGATGGCAGCTGCGGAAGGAACCGTGATGGTCTGTGGATCATAATATATTGTGACCGGTGCCCTAGTAGGAGTGGCACTTTGTGAGTTGTAGGCAGAATCATTGGCAGGATCATAATAAATTGTCACTGTTGAGACACTTTCATTGTTGGTTGCTGATGTTGTAGGAGACATTGTTGGAAGGATGGGTGTTGTTGTTGTAGGAGACTCTGAATGAAGGGGTGCTGAAGTTGTAGAAGGGATGTTTGCTGATATTTGGTCCGTTGAAGTAACAGATGAAGCATTTGTTGATGAAACTGAAAAGTTGTTTGGAACAATGGTTGTTGCAGTTGTAGGAGGTTCTGGAGCTGTTGTTAAGGAGATTGCTGGGTTGGTAGGCACTGATGTGGTGATTTGAAGCAGGCCACTCTGGATGAGACCATCTATGCCATTCCTCAAGTTATCACAACCATTCACTGAAATGTTGCAATAAGCACACCCTAACTCACATCCCGGGAACATTTGACATTCAAGGAGTTGAGCTTTAATCTCCACCAAGGGTGTCCGAATCTGACCCACACTGGTTATCAAGTAAGACGGCCTGTCTTCTTCAATAGCATTGATTCGGGGACCACCATGGTGTGGCATAGGGTTCTTGTTGACATTTGGTGGTGGTGCAAAGTTCAAAGCTTTGGAGTCTACCAGGTCTTGTACCTTCATGTGCAAGGCTCTGCACTTCTCTGTACTATGGCCAGGTGCGTTTGAGTGAAAAGCATATCTGGCGCTGGCGTCATAATTTCTGGGCAGACTGTTAGGATCTGGAGGTGCCAATGTTCTTAGCTCAACTAGGTTGAGTTTCAGGAGTTGTGGCAGTAATGTGGCATAGGGCATAGGGATCGGATCGATCACCTTGCTGGCCTGAGAAGGTCTCTGTTGGTATGGTCTCTGCTGATTGTTGTTGTTGGTGGTGTTGCTGTTGTTATAATTCCTTTGAGGAGGATACTGAGTTTGTTGCTGGTAATTCTGTTGCTGAGGTTGATAAGCTGGCTGAGGATGAATTGGAGCGGGAATGGTGACTGCTGCCACAGACCTATGAACATATTGGGGTCTGCCCCTGCTGGTGTGGATAGCATTGGTTTCACCAGTTCTTCTTGGGCCTACAAAGGGCTTCCTTGAGTTGCTGGATGAGCTGGCACCGTTGTCAGAAATCTTACCCATTTTTAATAGGCTTTCAATCCTTTCCCCGGCTATGACTACATCAGCAAAACTAGTGGAAGAAAAGGCAGCCAACCTGTCAATGTATGTTCCTGGAGGGTGTTCATAAACATATCTGCCATCTCCCTCTCTGACATAGGTGGCTGGACAGCAGCAGCAAGCTGTCTCCATCTTTGAGCGTACTCTCGGAAACTTTCCCTGGATGATTGAGACATCCCCATCAGGAGGGTCCTGTTGGGAGCCATATCTAAGTTGTACTGATACTGTCTGATAAAGGCCTCTTCCAGGTCCTTCCAGCATCTAATGGTTGCTCTGGTCAGATGGGAGTACCATTCCCTCGAAGCTCCAGTTAAACTATCCTCAAAATAAAACATCCATAGCTTTTCGTCCATGGTATAGGCCTTCAGCCTCCCCAGAAAGGATTGTAAATGAGTCCGGGGACAGGAAGTCCCGTTGTATTTCTCAAAACATGGAGGTTTAAATTTGTGGGGAATCCTGACCCCGTCCACTAAGCCCATGTCCATAACATCAAAGCCCAAAGAATTTTGGGACTCCAGGGATCTTAGTTTCTCAGCAATCTCATCTAGCCTTATGTCATAGGCTTCCTCCCGAGCTCCCATCACTGTGAACTGATCTTCCTGGGGGTCTTCTTGTAATACTCTACCTGCAGTTGCAGTCCCTTGTACATTAACAGGGATGTTGATCTCTGGATGCTGGTGAGGTCCAAAGACTGGGGGATTAACATGAGGTTGGACTCTCTCATTGTTGCTTGTCCCAGCAGTCCCTGGATGATGGTCCTCCTGATTCCTCCCCTCTACTAGTGCTCTTAACCTCTCTTGGCTTTGAGCCATATTGTTCATCACCTCCATAAACTGTGTCATCTGATTCCTCATTTCCAACCTCTCGTTGGCCATTTGATTCCTGACCTCTGTAAGGTCCTGCTGCATTTGGTCCATCTGTATGCCCGGAAGATTGTTGCGGGTGGGGTATCTGTGTGGACGGTTGAGTGGAAACCCTCGACGTCGAGCAATAGTTCCTGAAGTCACAACAGAGTTAGTAACAATAAAGCAAAAACCTACAAAACAAAACAAAAGGTTAGTATGCAATGCAGTATGCTTATTTGTCTCCAAGGTATCCGGCTTGGCACTTGGTTTTGACCTTTCCAGACCCTTGAGGAAGATGCTTGTGATGTTGCTTTGCAAGAACTCAAATAAAACAAACCAACACATATATTACAAAAGGAGTACATGATACAAAGTTTGTTTTCTTACAATACATGCCCTCTGAGGGGTCAAAAATACAACATAAAGAAAAGTACATAAAATGAAAGCAACAACAAGCAAAAGTCAAACACCAAGACCAAACTCATCCTCCTGAACTTCCTTGAGAAGTGCTTCAGTTACAGGATCAGCTGGACGCTCTGTAAGATTCCTGATAAGGAGATTCCTTGTAGTAACAGCTGCAGTTAGCCTCTTGTGTTGACTCTGGTCCTTTGACCTCTTTACACCAGCTCTAATCTTCAATTCTGAGATCTCCCTTTGGGCTGCTGCCAGGGCTTCCTGTTGCTCTTTTGCACTAGCTTCCATCTGTTCAATCTTATCCTGAGTCCTTTTGTCCTCCTGAGTACGGGCTTCGGTGATCCTGACCCACCTAGCCTGACTCTCCTTCAGATACAAATCAGTCCTGGCCTTCTGGAACTGAGCTTCCTTGCAGGCATTCTTCAAGATCTGTTCTCCAGCCCTAGACTTCTTAATGTAATCCTCTGACTTCTCAATTCTAGCCAAATGCTCCACTTTCAGCTTCTCTAACCTCTCAATATCCAACCTACCATCACTCCTCTCCCAGAGGGTCTTCTGTAGAGCTTGAGTCAGTTTCTCATTTCTCTCTTTCAATTTCTCAAACTCCTCTAAGCTGACAGTTGCTGGAGGTGGTGCCGTGGAGGGTCCAGGTACATCTTCAATAGTGAAAGGCATTCCAGTAATTTGAGCTCTGGCATGAGACCACTCATAGTACTGGGCTGAGGCTACATTGTTGCACCTCCCAAGAATGGTTACCCCCTTAGTCTGCACATTGTCCCAGGCCCATGATGTCTGCCTGACAATAGCCAGATTAGGCTTGATTTCACAATAGAGGGTCTCAGTCAGATCCTGTGCTCTAGGAGGATGGACCAATGCATAGCCCAGTTGTCTTTTGAATAGTAGAGGGTTGTAGTTGATGCAACCCTTCACTCCGATCAGAGGCACATTGGGAAACTGCCCACAACTTGTAATGATGTCCCTGCCCTTGGTGCTCTGAGTGCACCACCTGATGTCATCTGAGGTTAGAGCAACAAGCCTCCTAGCCCAGTTCTTCTGCTGGTGAGGGTTCAAGAATGCATCAGTCTTTTGCAAATGCTTGAGCAGCCAAGTATGGAACAAAGGAGCACAGCATCTTACTAATCTTCCCCTTTGCTTTTCATTCCTTTGATGAACAGAGTAGTAAAGATCTCCCAGTAAGGTGGGCACTGGGTTTCTCAGGATAAAAAGATGGATTGCATTCTTGCTAACAAACCTAGGCTCATCTGCAAAAAGTATGACTCCATATATTCTAAGGGCCAACAGAGCACAGACTGCCTTCCACTCCCCCAAGGAGGCCTTCAGACTAGCCTGAGAAGTTAAGAAGTCTAGATGAAAACCAGAGACTCCAGCTTTAGCTGTCAAATTCTGCCCAATCAGAACTGGTTCCAGATATAATGCTTTTGCTATCTCCTCATTACTAGGGAAAGCCATCTCAGGGTTGAAGGGAATTCCACCCCTGATAGGCACACCAACCAATGATGAATATTCTTCCAACAAGGGTCCCAACTGGAAATTCTGAAAGGTGAAGCACCTCAGAGGTGGATCATAGAACTGCAGGCAAGTATGTATCAAGCTCCTTTGTGAAGGGTCCAAATTCATAACCACATCAAGGATTCCTCCATAATGTTCTCTAAAAAGTGGTATATGGTCTGGAGTAATCAGGGTTTGAATCTTCCTGATGCTAGCCAACTCAGGCTCAAAGAAATGATAGGAGATGTTACTCTTCTTAGGTGCCATGCTGCTGAAAGAGAACTGAGACAGGTGCTGAGAATAATACTGAAAATAGGCCTCTGACAGGCTGAGACTGGTGATGCAGGTGACTGAAGCAGGTAACTGATAGCTGAAGTAAGCACTGATGAAGACAGGTTTAAGCTGAAGAAGGGGTCAAAACCAAGTCAAAATGATGGGATAGATACCCTGAAAAACAAATAAACACATGTTAAAATGATGCAATGAGGATGTATGCAAATGATATGCAAGGGTTTGTGACTGAGCTAGATCTGATTAACTGCTCTGATATGAGTCCATATATGTTCAAAAAATCCAGATGGAGGTTCATAAGTCCAGTAACCAAGGTGGGGGACTCAAATAAAGAGTCACATGTCCAGGGTTAAAAATCACAAGAACTGTTCCAAAGTGGAGTACTCTTAATCAAACAAGGTAACAGGGTATGCTGAGGTCAAGGGTACCTGCAAACCTGTAAACAGCCCAACCCCCTCACAGGTGATTTTCTAAAACAAGGATCCTCAGACTTGGATCAGTTATGAGAAATGTAAACACTTCTAACCCGGAGGTACAGTGTTTACAATAACCATAAAAGATCCTCCTCTAATTCACCTTAGTTTCTGAAGGTCAATACTAAAGGTCATCCAGACTTAGCAGGCTTCCCAGATAGCCCTAGTACTACAGGAAATCTGCAGCACAGAGTTCTCAAGAAGAAACCCATATCTGAACCGTGTTTCATATTCCCGCACCAGACCGAAATGGAATGGGAAAGAACATGAACCACTCTAGCCTAGGTGTCACTCAGGTCCCAGGTATAGGACCTTAACTCTCAGCAGAACACCCACCCACCAAAGCAACGAAACAGATCCAGCACAGACAGTATGACAGTATGATATATGTAAAGCTATAAAGAAAGCAATAAAACAATTGTACATAAAGCAAAAACAAATACAAATACAAGCACAAATAGTACATAACACCCCAGTAAACACAAATCAATCAAGCGCTAGGAGGAACCCACAAAAAGAACCAGAAGCCCTGGTTACAGTATAAGGATCCCCAGCAGAGTCGCCAAGCTGTCGCTCCCGATAAATGGGAAATGGCCCCAGATAAAGGTACAGACGCGAACTGTCGGCGAAAGAGGGATGTGAACACACAGGAGTGAACTCACAGGGAATGAAAAGAGTCGCCAACTAGGCATTTTTATCCCGAAGGAATGGTAATGCTGCATAAACCTAAGAAAAGACGGATAAGACGGTTGCGAACCAGAGAGACTGAGAAAGGGGGTCGGTTACAACCTGGGAAGGTATTAGCACCCAGATTGTCCGTCGTACTCGACGGGATCCACGCTTAAAAGATTTGTGTTTTAAAGGGGTAGTGTCAGTGCAATTTGTGTATAAAAGAGCTGGAAAAGGATGTACAGGTGTCAGTGTAAAAGAAGTGAAGTGTATAGGTGAAGTGTCAGTGTGAGGGCAAGAATGAAATGCTCAAGATCATGAGGCTAAGAGAATGATGCTGGAAGAGGGGGAATATACAGAGACTTTTGTTCGATAACTGTTAAGTTATGCCTACGTATCCTCTCGTGCAATGAGGAAGTCAGAACACCGTAGTTCGACCCAAAGAGACTGAAAGATGAATTGACTTGTGAACTGCTTACTTGCCTATGCTCAAGTGTATGACCTGTCTGGCTCAGGTGCTAACTGTCTTGCATTAGACGGAAGAAGCAAGTTCTCGTTTGTGAGTGAATGAGATGAGAAAAGAATCCCGAAGGAGGCGATTATTGTTTGTTTTTGAGTTTTCAGTCTTTTATTGCTTTTGAAAGTTTGTCATAGATTAATGAGCCTAAGCCTAAACCAATGGATTTAGTAAACTCATCACATCTTCCCTCTGATTAGGGGTAATGAGAATACCTTAAGTGTAAAGTCAGATTCTCACACTTAATCACCTTTGATGCAGGATTAAGATCATTAACCTACTTGCATTTATTTAGATGTTTTTGGTGTTTTTGTTTAGTGTTAAGTAATGAGATTAAGCCATAATCAAGGATTAAACAGACTCATTACACCATCCTAATAGAAGGATAATAGATGAGAATGTTTAAGCTGAGGAAAGCTCCTCAACTTAATCCATGATTAGGGATTAAACTCATGACAAAACAAGCCTTTGATTAAGTGGATTTTATTAATGGTATGATGATGAAGTGAGTTTTAGGGTTTGTAAGACAAACTTGAGGGGGACTTGTCCATTAACACTAGGGTTAGTCCTTCTTAACCAATTAAGGAAGAATTAGAACCCTAATGCAAGGCCCAAGTTACAAGTGTGATGTCTTGATGATTATTAAGTGAATTTATTAAAGGAGTTAAACACATTAAGGGTTTAACACTTAGGATTAAAGTTATACACTCCATCCTAATAGAAGGATGCAGGCATAAACTTAATCACAAAGCCTTAAAGCCTTTAGGGTTTAATCCCTGATTATGAGGTGAGAAGAGAAGACTCAATGAGACACAAAGGTAAAAACTAAGTGGGGGACTAATCAAAACCCTAATTATTGTCATGCTTGGTTGTTCCTAAGGTTTGTGAAGTTTACAAGAGAAGTCTTCAATGGAACCACCAGGAAGCAGATGAAAGGATCAGGAGAAGCAAAGTAACTTGCTTCATTGAAGAAGACAAGTCACTTGAAGAAAGAAAGAAAATAAGAGGGAGAATGAGCAAGCTCAATCTCAAACACATGTCAAAATGCAGCATGGATTCAAGAGAGAGATGAAAAGAAAGTGTGAGAAGTGGAGGCAAATCCACTTCTCAAAGTTGCTTACCACCTGAAAAGTTAGTGAAAGAAAAACAATGCAATGCAAAATGAGATGAAATGGCATGAGTCAAACCAAAACCAGAAGCACATTCATGATGATAATGATGCTATGGGATGATGCAAACATGAAACAAGGCATGGTGATGATCATACAAGCTCATGGATGCAAATGAAGCAAGTTAAGACACATGAACATACATGAAAAGTTATGAAATGCATATGGCATACAACATGGCAAATGCAAGATTCAATGATCAAACATGCTTTCAATATGTCTTAAGATGTTATATGAATCACATGGATGCATAAAATGTCATGGCAAGTCAAGGTATGAATGCAAATGCAAGATGGATGCATATGGAAGCCCAAATTAGGGTTTATGATCAAAGCATCAAACAAAAACCAAAATCAGGAGCAAACATCAAGATAAAAAATTGAAAATGCACTCAAAGGATCCCTAATCCTATACTAACTCACTTCCCAAAGGAGAAGTTCCAACTCTTAACCTAATTCAAGTTATGATTTTCCTAAGTTTTCTAGGGTTTTAGGGTTCCTTAACAAGAAAATTACCAAACAAAATGAAAATGAAAGATCAAATCATGGCCATTTAATCTCATATACTACATGCTAAACACAATGCAATGCAAAAATAATCAAGGTCCAACTCTCAAGGGTTAGGCAGAAATGATCTTTTGAAGTTTGGATCAAAATAATGCATAAAAATGATTTTAATTCCATGAAAAATTCTCAAAATGCATCAAGATCAAAAAAGAAATTTGGTTTGAGGGTTGGACAATGTTTCTAAATGTTTTTAAATGTTTCATGAATTTTTTGGTGATTTTTAAATACCTAAAAGTATTTTTAATAAATTAATTCTCATTAATTAATTAAAAATAAACTTTTAAATATTTAAAAATACTTTTTGAATGAAAAAAATAAAAATAAAATTATTTTTGGTTTCTGAAATTAAATAATAGCTTACATAAAAATTTTCATAATTTTTGGATGAGTTTTACTATTTTTAAATAAATGTACAAATTAAATGGGAAAAAATGAAAATAAAAATAAATAAATGAAGAAGTAAGCAGATCTGAGGGCTGGTATTCAAACTGGGGTGAAATTGGTTGACTGGCGCGTCATCCAAGGGCTGAGGCTTATCCTGATTAAATTAACCTAATTATAATTAATTAAACTAATAAATGAGGATTAGGGCAAAATGGATGCATCTGGGCCAGACAATCACGCGCCAAGTCAACGAAGTCAAGGGATCCAACGCTCAGCATTCAAACTACACTAATGACAGGGATTAAACCCTAATTATTTTCAGGTGGCCGGAGAAGACCTCCGGTCATCTTCTCCGGTGGGAACCCCACCTGAAAATTCCTAAAACCTTCAAAACGTAACTAAAATGAAATCTAAAAGAACAGAAATCCTTCCCAAACCTCACTGAATCAAAACCCTAACCCAAAACTCATTTATATTTCATCAATCACACGAATCGAAAGAAAACATTTCTAGGTCAGAAAGTTTCAGAACACGATTAAACTCTCATCTCTCCACCATTTTCAAAACCAAAGACATCAGAGTGATCAGGGGAACATATAGAATCTATTTAAAACTTAAAAACATGTTTCTGGAAAAAATGTTCTTGAGCTACCTGAGTTTTGAAGCTTTCAGTTTTGCAACCTTCTGGCCTCTTTCCTTTGTGCAGTCCACTCCTTTTAGTCCCCTGATGACATATTGATGCTTAGAAGGAGTTTGTGTTGGCTAGTTTGGGAGTTTGAACCAGTTCTGTTCAGGATGGTGTGAGAATCGTGTTCTTGATTCCTTGAGTTTCAGGTTGATTTTAGGGGTGCTTTGTGATCAGGGTGATGTATTGAGAAGGTTTATGAAGTTTGTTTTAGTGTTTGTGGTCTGTGTTGTATGTTTCGAATGCTTTTGCTTTTGGGAGTGAAAATGAGAATGTGTTCTTGTGGCTGGTTTCAGGCTGGCTTCTTGTGATGTTTAGCTTGCATTTGGTTTGTATAAACTAATCCTATTGGTCAGAAGATGTGACATGTCCTTTTGTGATAGGTATGGCTACTTTTGCAAATTGTCAACTTTGTGTAAGAGAAAGCATGGGTCATGTTCTAGCCAAGTACAAGGGGTGTGGGCTGCGCAGCATGAGGTGAGGAGAGGGCTAGGGTGGTTCAGCAACCAAGGCAGCAAGTGGGTGAGATGTTATGATGGATTTTGCAACTTGGTTCACTTTGGTTCTCATGAAAAGATCTTGCTCCAAAGGCCAAACAATATGAGAAACTCTTGGCCCATTCTGATTTTTAGGACTTGTGTGAAGTTTGTGTAATGGTTTGACATCAATTAGAAGTCACAAATTGCCTTGATACAAGATTTTGCAAGTTTTCCATTTGGTGCATAACTTGAATTTTAGTGATTTTTGCCAACTTTGATGAACCATAACTTTTGATCAAAAATGAATTAGGTCATGTTCTTGTACTTTTTGAAAAGGGAAAGATCTATTCTACAACTTTCATGACCAAAGTGTTTCCATTTGAAGCTTTTTTGGATCAAAAAGTAAGGGTTGAAAAAGTTGCATAAAATGACATTTTCATTAAAAGTCAAACTTGCCCAAAAAGTCAACTTTGCAAAAGACTTGAAATTCTTGATTTTGTGAACTTCCAATATCTTCTATGATCAAATAAAGATCATATACAATCAAAATGATGAAGATCACCCCTTGGTTGGGTCATTGGGGGCCTCAGATGCCCTGATTTTGCACTGACTTGTCTGAAAAGTCAGCTCTTGATCAGATGACTTCCCCATGGAATTTCTTCATGAAAATTGATATGCATACTCCCTATACCATATAGAGACCAATAGAAACAAGAATGACCAAAAAATTTGGAGTTATGGCCTCTGAAACCAAAACCCTAATTTTAGGTCAACTGTGCAGTCAAACCTGGCTCTGCATCCACACCAATCCCAGTTCTTGTGATTCTTTGACATTTTTGACTTTGAGAGGATGTAATATGATATAAGAACATACATGGACCCCTTTTAAGTGATTGATGACCCTTGGAGTGGCTCAAGAAGCCCTTGGATTGCTCAGATCACAAACCCTAGATGCAGATGACTTTGAACTAATGCAATGAATCAAAAATGTGGTATGAGATGGTATGATTGTGTTTATGCATATGAAAAGATCACAAGCCATGGTGTGAATGAGTGAGGGCAAATTTGGGGTGTTTACAATGGCTAACAAAAATATCTTCCTCTCCACAAATAGTAACGACTTGGCCCTCCCACTCGAATTTTAACTTCTGGTGAAGGGTTGAGGTCACGGCGCCAGCGGCGTGTATCCATGGCCTACCCAATAGACAGCTGTAGGCAGGCTGTATATCCATCACGAAGAAGGTCGTTTTGAAAGTCTGTGGGCCAATCGTTATAGGCAACTCAATCTCTCCCAGAACTGATCTCTTAGAGCCGTCAAAGGCTCTTACTACCAAGTTGTTGGGGCGTAATGCCAATCCTTCATACTCCAGCTTCACAAGGGCTTTCTTAGGTAGGACATTGAGGGATGACCCTGTGTCCACTAATACATGAGAAAGAACTGCACCCTTACACTCCAAGGTAATGTGCAAAGCCTTGTTGTGATTGCGGCCTTCCGTTGTCAAATCAGTGTTGGTAAATCCTAGTCCATGACTAGCGTTAACATTTCCAACTACAACTTCCAACTGATTAACGGTGATCTCCTCTGGCACATAAGCTGCGTGCAAGACTTTTAATAGTGCGTTCCGATGAGCCTCGGAGCACATTAGCAATGATAAAATGGAGATCTTGGAAGGTGTCTGGTGAAGCTGGTCCACTATCCTGTAATCACTTTTCTTGATGATTCTCATGAATTCATCAACCTCTTGATCAAAAGGGGTCTTTAAAACTTCTTTAGCAATTTGTTCTTCTTGCACCATGCTCTTCCCTTTTGCCTTGGCAGCAGCTTCTGCTTCAGCAATGGGTCTTGGAATTTGTGGGGCAAAAAGACGTCCGCTTCGAGTGAAGCCTCCGCCTCCCCCTACATTGTCTATTTGTGGTGAAGAAGTTGATGATTCAAGAGTGATTTCCTGCCCCTTGCAGTATAGATCTGAGCCGTAATGCCAAGGAATGGCATTACTGCTTTCATATGGAACAGGCCCAGGTACCGTGATGGTAACCGGGCTGACTGCAGCAGAGGAGGGTGTTGCAATAGTATGTGGATCATAGTAGATAGTGACCGGTGATATGGCAGGAGACGCCACTGTTTGTTGTTGAAAATTGTTGTTCGGAGGAATACTTGACGGATCATAATAAATAGTGACTGCTGAGATGTTTGCTGGTGTTGTAGGAGAAGATTCTGAATAGAGGGGTGCTGACGTTGTAGAAGAGATGTTTGCTGATGGATGGCTTGTTGAAGTGATATTTGAAGCATTTGTTGATGAAACTGAAGAATTGTTTGGAATAATTGTTGTTGCAGTTGTAGGAGATTCTGGAATTGTTGTTGGAGAGATTGCTGGATTTGAAGGTATTGACGTTGTGATTTGGAGTAGACCATTCTGGATAAGACTGTCTATGCCGCTTCTCAGATTGTCACACCCATTTACCGAAATGTTGCAATAACCGCACCCAAGTTCACACCCAGGGAATATCTGGCATTCAAGGAGTTGAGCTTTAATCTCTACCAGGGGTGTCCGGATCTGCCCAACACTGGTTATTAAGAAAGATGGCATATCTTCCTCAATAGCATTGATTCTGGGCCCTCCATGGTTGGGCATAGGGTTCTTGTTAACATTTGGCGGGGGTGCAAAGTTTAAAGCTTTAGAATCTACCAAGTCTTGTACTTTCATCTGTAAAGCTCTGCACTTCTCTGTACTGTGGCTAGGCGCGTTAGAATGAAAAGCGCATCTGGCGTTGGCGTCGTAATTTCTTGGCAGACTGGAAGGATCTGGTGGCGCCAACGTCCTTAACTCAACCAGGTTGAGCTTCAGGAGCTGTGGCAGTAAAGCGGCATAAGGCATAGGGATCGGATCGATCACCCTATTGGCCTGAGATGGTCTCTGTTGAAATGGTCTTTGCTGACCGTTGTTGTTGTTGTTGTAGTTTCTCTGAGGAGGATACTGAGTTTGTTGCTGGTAATGGGTTTGTTGTTGCGGTTGATATGTCGGTTGCTGAGGAAGTGGAGAGGGAATGGTGACTGCTGCCACTGACCTATGAGCATATTGTAGTCTGTCCCTGCTGGCCTGAATAGCATTGGTCTCACCGGTTCTTCTTGGACCTACAAAAGGTTTTCTGGGGTTGCTGGACGAGCTCGCACCATTGTCAGAAATCTTGCCCATCTTTAACAGGCTTTCAATTCTTTCTCCAGCTATGACTACGTCAGCGAAGCTGGTGGAAGAAAAGGCAGCTAGCCTGTCAATGTATGTCCCTTGGAGGGTGTTCATGAACATGTCGGCCATGTCCCTCTCTGACATGGGTGGCTGGACAGCAGCAGCAAGCTGTCTCCACCTCTGAGCGTACTCCCGGAAGCTTTCCCTGGATGATTGAGACATTCCCATCAGGAGGGTTCTGTTGGGGGCCATATCCAAGTTGTACTGGTATAGTCTGATAAAGGCCTCAGCCAGGTCCTTCCAGCATCTAATGGTTGCTCTAGTCAAGTGAGAGTACCATTCCCTTGAAGCTAGGGATGGCAACGGGGCGGGTCGGGGGCGGGTTTAAGCACACCCATACCCGCACCCGTTTTCCAGCCCCAGACCCGCACCCGCCCCCAAACTCGTTCGGGGCTAAAAATTGTTCCCCCGCCCCCACCCCCAATAAGAAACGGGTTCACCCGCACCCGCCCCGTCCCCACCCGTATAAATTATATTTTTTTAGTAAAATGTATTTTTTTCCAATAACAATAAAAATTAATAATTAAATTAAATAAATGATTATTTTAATAATAATTATAATGCTTGATAATTTTTATTTAAATTATATTTTCAAAAAAATAAATAATAATTCTAATAAACATGATATTGTAATATTAAAAAGTATAAATGTGTAATAAAATTATTTTAAAAAAATGAAATAAATTAAATTTAGTTGGCGGGTGCGGGTGCGGGGGTGGGTGCGGGACGGGTACTAGCATCACCCGCCCCCGCACCCGCACCCGTAAATAAAAATCGGATTTTCCCCGCACCCGCATCCGCCCCCGTTTAAATCGGTTTTTCCCCGTTAATTTCGGGGCGGGGGCGGGCGGTGCCCGGCGGGGCCGGGTTTATTTGCCATGTCTACTTGAAGCTCCTGTCAAGCTATCTTCAAAATAAAACATCCATAGCTTTTCGTCCATGGTATATGCCTTCAGCCTCCCCAAAAAGGATTGTAAATGGGTTCGTGGACAGGAAGTTCCGTTGTACCTCTCGAAGCACGGAGGTTTAAACTTGTGGGGAATCCTTACCCCGTCCACCAGGCCCATGTCCATAACATCAAAGCCCAAGGAATTCTGAGACTCCATGGATCTCAATTTTTCAGCAATTTCATCTAGCCTTCTGTCATAGGCTTCATCCCCAGCTCCCATCACAGTAAACTGATCTTCCTGGGGGTCTTCTTGTAGTACTCTACCTGCAGTGGCATTCCCCTGTACATTAACAGGGATGTTGATCTCTGGATGAAGGTGGGGTCCATACACTGGAGGATTAACATGAGGCTGGACCCTCTCATTGTTGCTCGTTCCCCCAGTCCCTAGATGGGGCTCCTCCTGAGGCTGCCTCTCTACTAAGGCCCTTAATCTCTCCTGGCTCTGTGCCAATCCATTCATCACCTCCATAAACTAGGTCATCTGATTTCTCATTTCCAGTCTCTCATTGGCCATTTGAGTCCTGACCTCTGTAAGGTCCTGCTGTACTTGGTCCATTTGTATACCCGGAAGGTTGTTACGGGTGGGATATCTGTGTGGACGGTTGAGTGGGAACATCCGACGTCGAGCAATAGTTCCTGAATCACAACAGAGTTAGTAACAACAAAACAAAAACCTACAAAACAAAACAAAAGGTTAGTATGCAATGCAGTATGCTTATTTGTTTCCAAGATATCCGGTTTGGCACTTGGTTTTGACCTTTCTAGACCCCTGAGGAAAATGCTTTTGATGTTGCTTAGGAGAGGGAGATCCAAATGAAACAAACTAATGAATATATTACAAAAAAGTGAATGATACATAGTTTGTTTTTTACAATACATGCCCTCTGGGGGGTCAAAATACAACATAAGAAAAAGTACATGAAATGAAAGCAACAACAAGCAAAAGTCAGACACCAAGACCAAACTCATCCTCCTGAACTTCCTTCAAAAGTGCTTCAGTCACAGGATTAGCTGGATGCTCTGTGAGGTTCCTGATGAGAAGATTCCTGGTGGCAATAGCTGCAGTTAGCTTCTTGTGTCTGCCCTGGTCCTTTGACCTCTTCACACCAGCCCTGAGCTTCAATTCTGAGATTTCCCTCTGGGATGCTAATAGGGCTTCCTGTTGCTCTTTTGCATTAGCCTCCAACTGCTCAATCTTGTCCTGAGTTCTTTTATCCTCCTGAGTGCGAGCTTCAGTGATCCTGACCCACCTAGCTTGGCTCTCCTTCAGATAAAGATCAGTCCTGGCCTTCTGGAACTGGGCCTCTTTGCAGGCATTCTTCAAAATCTGTTCTCCAGCCCTTGACTTCTTGATGTAGTCCTCTGACTTTTCAATCCTGGCTAGATGCTCCACCTTTAGCTTTTCTAACCTTTCAATGTCCAGACGACCATCACTCCTCTCCCAGAGGGTTCTCTTCAAGGCTTCAGACAAATTCTCATTCCTCTCTTTGAGCTTTTCAAACTCCTCCAGGATGACAATGGCTGGAGGTGGTGCTGTGGAGGGTTCAGGTACATCTTCAATGGTGAAGGGCATCCCAGAAATTTGAGCCCTGGCATGTGACCACTCATAATACTGAGCTGAGGCCACATTGTTGCATCTCCCAAGAATGGTTACCCCTTTAGTCTGGACATTGTCCCAAGCCCAGGATGCTTGCCTGACAATAGTCAGATTAGGCTTAATCTCACAATAAAGGGTTTCAGCCAGATCTTGTACTCTAGGAGGGTGGACCAATGCATAGCCCAGTTGTCTTTTGAATAGCAGAGGGTTATAGTTGATGCAACCCTTCACTCCTATCAGGGGTACATTGGGGAAGTGCCCACAACTAGTAATGATGTCCCTGCCCTTGGTGCTCTGGGTGCACCACCTGATGTCATCTGAGGTCAAAGCAACAAGCCTCCTAGCCCAGTTCTTTTGTTGGTGGGGATTCAAGAATGCATCAGTCTTGGGCAGGTGTTTGAGTAGCCAGGTATGGAACAGGGGAGCACAGCATCTCACCAATCTTCCCCTTTGCTTTTCATTCCTTTGGTGAACAGAGTAGTAGAAATCTCTCAGTAAGGTGGGTACTGGGTTCCTCAGAATGAAAAGATGGATTGCATTCTTGCTAATAAACTTAGGCTCATCTGCAAATAATATAACCCCATATATGCTAAGGGCTAATAATGCACAGACTGCCTTCCATTCACCTGAGGAAGCCTTCAGAATAGCCTGAGAGGTCAAGAAATCCAAGTGTAGACCAGAGATTCCAGCCTTTGCTGTCATGTTCTGCCCAATTAGAACTGGTTCCAGATGCAATGCCTTTGCCACCTCTTCATTACTAGGAAAAGCCATCTCAGGGTTGAAGGGGACTCCACCCCTGATAGGTACACCAATCAGTGATGAATACTCTTCCAATAAGGGTCCCAACTGAAAATTCTGGAAGGTGAAGCACCTCAGAGGGGGATCATAGAACTGCAGGCAAGTATGAATCAAGCTCCTCTGGGAAGGGTCCAAATCCATAACCACATCAAGGATGCCTCCATAATGTTCTCTGAATAGTGGTATATGGTCTGGAGTAATCAGGGCCTGGACCTTCCTGATGCCAGCTAGCTCAGGCTCAAAGAAATGATAGGAGATGTTGCTCTTCTT
Organism: Lathyrus aphaca; assembly: GCA_963966055.1. Taxonomy (NCBI): domain Eukaryota; kingdom Viridiplantae; phylum Streptophyta; class Magnoliopsida; order Fabales; family Fabaceae; genus Lathyrus; species Lathyrus aphaca. The sequence continues at coordinate 321,292,345 of OZ014524.1, read as the reverse complement.
AGGTGCCATGTTGCTGAAGAACAGATGCTGGTGATGATGACTGATACTAGAAGATGGGCCACTGACAGGCTGAGACTGGTGATGCAGGTGACTGAAGCAGGTAGCTGATGAGGAATAGCTGAAGCAGATACTGGTGAAGATAGGCCTATGCAGATGAAGGGGTCAAAACCAAGCCAAAATATAGTATGGATACCATGAAAAACAAATAAGCAAATGTCAAATGATGCAATGATGATGTATGCAAATGATATGCAAGGGTTTGTGATCAAGCTGGATCTGACTAACTGCCTTGATATAGGTCCATGTATGTTCAAGAAATCCAGATGGCGGTTCATAAGTCCAGTAACCAAGGTGGGGGACTTAAATAAAGAGTCACATGTCCTGGGTTAAATCACAAGAACTGTTCCAAAATGGAGTACTCTTAATCAAAACAAAGTAACAGGGTATGTTGAGGTCAAGGGTACCTGCAAACCTGTAAACAGCCCAACCCCCTCACAGGTGATGTTCTAAAACAAGGATCCTCAGACTTGGATCAGTTATGAGAAGTGTAAACACTTCTAACCCGGAGGTACAGTGTTTACAATAACCATAAAAGATCCTCCTCTAATTCACCTCAGTTTCTGAAGGTCATAATAAAGGTCATCCAGACTTAGCAGGCTTCCCAGATAGCCCTAGCACTACAGGAAATCTGTAGCACAGAGTTCTCAAGAAGAAACCCATATCTGAACCGTGTTTCATATTCCCGCACCAGACCGAAATGGAATGGGAAAGAACATGAACCACTCTATCCTAGGTGTCACTCAGGTCCCAGGTATAGGACCTTAAACTCTCAATAGAACCCCACCCACCAAAGCAACAAAACCAGATCCAGCCAGATAACAGTATGACAGTATGATATATGTAAAGCTGTAAAGAAAGCAATAAATAACTGTACATAAAGCAATAAATAAAACAAATATACAAACACAAATAGCACGTAACACCCCAGTAAACACAAATCAAACAAGCGCTAGGAGGAACCCACAAAAAGAACCAGAAGCCCTGGTTACAGTATAAGGATCCCCAGCAGAGTCGCCAAGCTGTCGCTCCCGATAAGTGGGAATGGGCCCAGATAAAGGTACAGACGCGAACGGTCGGCGAAAGGAGGATGTGAGAACACACAGGAGTGAACTCACAGGGAATGAATAGAGTCGCCAGCTAGGCATTTTTATCCCGGAGGAAAGGTAATGCTGCATAAACCTAGGAAAAGACATGGATAAGACGGTCGCGAACCAGAGAGACTGAGAAAGGGGGTTGGTTATAACCTGGGAAGGTATTAGCACCCAGATTGTCCGTCGTACTCGACGGGATCCACGCTTAAAAGATTTGTGTTTTAAAGGGGTAGTGTCAGTGCAATCTGTGTATAAAGGAGCTGGAAAAAGATGTACTGGTGTCAGTGTAAAGGAAGTGTGAAGTGTATAAATGATGTGTCAGTGTAAGAACAAGAGTGAAATGCTCAAGATCATGAGGCTTAAGGAATGAAGCTGAAAAGAGGGGGAAAATACAGAGACTTTTGTTCGATAACTGTTAAGTTATGCCTACGTATCCTCTCGTGCAATGAGGAAGTCAGAACACCGTAGTTCGACTCAAAGAGACTGAAAGATGGATTGACTTGTGAACTGCTTGCTTGTCTATGCTCAAGTGTATGACCTGTCTGGCTCAGGTGCAAACTGTCTTGCATTAGACGGAAGAAGCAAGTTCTCGTTTATGAGTGAAGGTGATGAGAAAAGAATCCCGGAGGAGACGATTATTGTTTGTTTTTGAGTTTTTAGTCTTTTATTGCTTTTGGAAGTTTGTCATAAGTTAATGAGCATAAGCCTAAACCAATGGATTAGTAAACTCATCACATCTTCCCTCTGATTAGGGGTAATGAGAATACCTTAAGTGTGAAGTCAGCTTCTCACACTTAATCACCTTTGATGCAGGATTAAGATCATTAACCTACTTGTGATTATTTAGATGTTTTTGTGGTTTTTGTTTAGTGTTGAGTAATGGGATTAAGCCATAATCAAGGATTAAACAGACTCATTACACCATCCTAATAGAAGGATAATAGATGAGAAAGTTTAAGCTGAGGAAAGCTCCTCAACTTAATCCATGATTAGGGATTAAACTCATGACAAAAAAAAGCCTTTATTAAATGGATTTTAATTAATGATAAGATGATGAAGTGGGTTTTATGATTTGTAAGACAACTTGAGGGGGATTTGTCCATTAACACTAGGGTTAGTCCTTCTTAACCAATTAAGGAAGAATTAGAACCCTAATGCAAGGCCCAAGTTACAAGTTTGATGTCTTGATGATTATTAAGTGAATTGATTAAAGGATTTAAACACATTAAGGGTTTAACACTTAGGATTAAAGTTATACACTCCATCCTAATAGAAGGATGCAGGCATAAGCTTAATCACAAAGCCTTAAAGCCTTTAGGGTTTAGTCCCTGATTATGAGATGAGAAGAGAAGACTCAATGAGACACAAAGGTAAAAGCTAAATGGGGGACTAATCAAAACCCTAATTATTGTCATGCTTGGTTGTTCCTAGGGTTCATGAGGTTTACAAGAAAGATCTTCAGAGGAACCACCAGGAAGCAGATAAAAGGGGCAAAGAGAAGCAAAGTAACTTGCTTCATTTAAGAAGACAAGTCACTTGAAGAAAGAAAGTAAGAAGAAGAAGAAAGAGCAAGCTCAATCTCAAACACAAGATAAAATGCAGCAATGATGCATAAGAGAGATGAAAAGAAATTGTGAGAAGTGAAGGCAAATTCACTTCTCAAAGTGACTTACCACCGGAAAAGTTAGCAAAGGAAAGAAATGCAATGCAAATGGAATGCAATGTGATGATGCAAACCAAAACCAGAAGCATATGTGTGATGATAATGATGCTATGAGATGATGCAAACATGAAACAAGGCATGGGGATGATCATATGAACATATGGATGCAAGAGAAGCATGCTAAGAACCATGATCATACACGAAAGGTTATGAAGTGCAAATGGCATACAACATGACAAATGAAATATGCAATGATCAAACATGATTCTATTATGTCCTAAGATGTAATATGAATCAAATGAATGCACAAAATGTCATGGCAAGTCATGGTTTGCAAGCAAATGGAAGATGGATGCAAATGAAAGCCCAAATTAGGGTTTATGATCAATGCACCAAACAAAAACCAAAACCAGAAGCAAACATCAAGATAAAAAATTGAAAATGCATCAAAGGGAACCCTAAACCTATACAAACTCACTGCCCAAAGGAGGGGATCCAATTCTTAACCTAGTGAAAGTTATGAATTTCCTAAGATTTCTAGGGTTTTAAGGTACCTTGTCAAGAAAAATGTCAAACAAATGGAAAATGCAAAATCAAATCATGCCAATTTAAACCTACAAACTACATGATATGCAAGACACAATGCAAAAAGAATCAAAGTCCAACTCTCAAAGGTTAGGCAGAAATGAATTTTGGAAGTTTGAATCAAAATATTGCCTTGAAATGATTTTAATTCCATGAAAAATTTTCAAAAGACATCAAGATCAAAAAATAAATTTGGTTTGAAAGTTGGACAATGTTTCTAAATGGCTTTAAAGGTTTCATGAATTTTTTGGTGATTTTTAAATACCTAAAAGTATTTTTAATTAATTAATCCTCATTAATTAATTAAAAATAAACTTTTAAATGATTTAAAAATATTTTTTAATGCAAAAAATAAAAATAAAAATGTTTTTGGTTTCTGAAAATTAATAAAAGTTTGTATAAAAATTTTCAGAATTTTTGAAAATGTTTTACTATTTTTAATAAAATAAACAAAACAAATGAAATTAATTGAAATAAAAATGAAATTAAACTGAAAAATAGAAAAGTCAGCAAGATCAATGGCTGGAATTCAAACATACACGCGCGCGAATTGACCTGGCGCCATATCCAAGGGCTGAGATTCAAATTCACATAATTATGATTAACCCTAATTAATTATGCCCTAATGACTTTCAGGCGACCGGAACACTGTTCCGGTCGTCTTCTCCGGCAAGCCCAAAACTCTAACTCTCTCTACACGCAATGAAAATGAAATCTAACTGCCCAGAACTCATCCCCATTCAACACTGAATCAAAACCCCCTAACAAACATCATTTTTCATTCATCAATCAGCCAAATCGAAGCAAAACTCATTTAGGGCAAAAAGTTTCAGACAGTTCATACATGTTGGTTTCTCAACCATTTTCAAAAATAATCACATCCCCATGATCAGGGGAGTGCATGGAAGCTTTTAAGAACTTAAAATGGAGTTTCTGGAAAAAAAGTTTGAGATGGCTACCTGAACTGAAGCTTTGGTTTCTGGTACTTTCTGGCTGGTTTCTTGCCTTCAATCAGCTCCAATAGACCCCCTGAGAAGCTTTCAATACTCGTTTGGAGTTTATAATGGATGGTTTGAGAGATGGAAGAAGTTCTGTTCAAGGTGGGGTGGAAATCGTGTTTGTGATTCTGGGAGTTTTAGGCAATGGTGATGGGTGCTTTGTGACCAGGAAAGTGTGTTGAGTATGTTTGTGAAGTTGGTTTGTATGTTTGTAGCCTGTGGAAGGTTTTTCGAAAGCTTTTGAAAATGGGGGAGATTTTGATAACTATGGCTATGGGCAAGATCAGAGTGTGTTGTTATGTGCTTTGGCTTGCTTTTTGTTTGCATAAACTATTGTGATAGGTCAGATGAGTTGATGTGTGCTTTTGTGATTGGTATGGCTCAAGTTGCCAAAATGTCAAAGTTGTGTAAGAGAGGCATGGGCTACTTGCTAGCCAAGGACAGATGGGGTGTCCTGCGTAGCAAGATGTGTGGAGAGCCATAGGATTGTTTGTGGAGTCAGCAAGCAAGTGGATTCACACTTGAGTGAGTTTTTGCAACTTGCCTCACTTTTGCTTCCTTTGAGAAATCTTGCTCCATAAGCCATGAAAGTGAGTAATCTCTTGGCCCATTCTGAATTTTAGGTATTGTATGATCATGTTGTGAAGTTTAGAAGTCCATTTGATAGCTCAATTTGCCTTGACAAGTGAATTTGCAACTTTGCTTCTTTGGTAGAAACTTTGAAATTTTGTGATTTTAGCCAACTTTGACAAGCCATAACTTTTGATCCAAAATGAATTAGGTCATGTTCTTGTACTTTTTGAAAAGGGAATTATCCATTCTACAACTTTCATGACCAAAGTTTTTTCATTTGAAGCATTTTTTAATCAAAAAGTAAAGGTTGAAAAAGTTTCCTAAAATGGCAATTTCATTAAAAGTCAAACTTTCCCAAAAAGTCAACTTTGCAAAAGACTTGAAATTCTTCAATTTTGTGAACTTCCAACATCTTCTATGATCAAATAAAGATCATACACAATCAAAATGATGAAGAACACCCTTTGGTTGGGTCATTGGGGGCCTCTGATGCCCTGATTTTGCACTGACTTGCTTGAAAAGTCAACTCTTGATCAGATGACTTCCCCAAGGAATTTCTTCATGAAAATTGATATGCATACTCCCTATACTATATAGAGACCAATAGAAACAAGAATGATCAAAAAATTTGGGGTTATGGCCTTTGAAACCAAAACCCTAATTTTGGGTCATCTGTGCAGTCAAGCCTGGCTCTGCTTCTATACCATTCTCAGTTCTTGTGATTTTTTGACATTCTTGACTTTGAGAGGATATAATATGATTTTTGAACATACATGGATCCCTTTGATGTGATTTATGGCCTTTGGAGTGGCTCAAGAAGTTCCTGGATTGCTCAGATCACAAACCCTAGATGCAGATGACTTTGAATCTATGCAGTGAATCAAAAATTGTGGTATGAGATGCTATGATTGGATTTATGCATATGAAATGATAACAATCCATGGTGTGAATGGGTGAGGGCAAATTTGGGGTGTTTACAAGTAGCAATAGACCAAGGAAATTGTAAGGCGTATACCGATATGGTTGATCTGGTGGCTACAGTTAGTGTGACTTCTTAGTTGGTTCTTATGTTCCTTAAGTAAGTTGAGTATTATATGAGGCTGCCATATGTTGTCATTAACACTAACTACTATTTAGAACCCTAATTGACCCATCTTGGCCATTAGAAAGTAGTGAGATAACCGGCTTTGGTGAAGTCTAAAGTTGGTTGATACTCGAGGCTACGCTCATTGAGATTATAATCTTGGGGAGTTTTGGTTGGCAAGTCAGTTGCCTACTGAACAACAACCTTTGAGAAGGATCAGTGATATTGAGATCCCTTAGAACCCGGTTACTTTTACTAGGACAGGATAAACCAACTAAACTTTAGTGGGGAGGGTACTTACATATGAACTTCATGCAAGCCTTTAAACCTAAGGTCATTGTGTGACTTGTTTGTTTGTGCCACTTGTTTGTGTATAAACATAACATCATAACATCATGACATCATAAGCATAGCATTCTCACTAACCAATTCAAGGACCAAAGGATTTATCTTTGTCCTTTGTTGCAGGTTATGGCCTTCGCTCGTAGGAATACTATCCAGATCAACTTTGTAGGGATACCCTCCAAGCTTAAAGAATTGATCTCCAAAATTCCTGAGAGCCTTCAATTCATAAAGAAGCATGGTTATCTACTTGACTTGGTTACCTCAGGGTTTGATGAAGATATGATGAGTGTCTTGTTCCAGTTCTTTGATCCTAAACATCATTGCTTCACATTTCCCGATTATCAGATGGTGCCCACAATGGAAGAATTCTCCAAATTACTTGGTGTTCCTATCCTTGATTAGAAACCTTTCACAGGCTTAGAGAAAGAGCCTAAACCTAAAGTTATTGCAGAAACCTTGCATCTGAAGAAATCAGACATTGTATTGGAAACCAGAAATGGAACTAAGGGTATTCTTGCTAAAGTATCGATAGAGAAAGCTCGGGTGTTCTTGGATGCTATGAGTTACGATGCTTTTGAGAAAATCTTAGCCTTGTTAATTTATGGATTGGTGTAATTCCCTAATCCAGACCAATTCATAGATATACACGCCGTCAACATATTTTTGACTCACAATCTGGTGCCTACCTTGCTTGGAGATATCTTGCACTCTCTTCACACTCGTACTACGAAGGCGCGAGGAACTCTGATGTGTTGCATACCTCTACTATCTAGGTGGTTTATTTCACACATTCCTCGATATGTGATGAAGAATGAACAAGGTTTAAGGTGGTATAAAAGGATAATGCCACTCTCTCATTCAGATATTCACTGGTGTTCCCGATCTATGGAGAATATTACTATCATTGATCATTGTGGGGAGTTCCCTAATGTGCCACTCCTTGGCATCAGAGGAGGCATTACCTACAATCCTTATTTATCATTATGTCAGTTTGGTTAGCTCGGAGTAATGGTCATCATGATATGATTATTCAAGGTATTGTGTTCGATTATGACAACGATCTTCAAGGTTACCGTCAAAGGTTTATACGATCTTGGAGCATGGTGAACAAGACCAACAACAATACTTTCGAACCAAAACACTCCATTCATATGGAACCTTACCTCAGATGGGTGCGATATCGTGCTCAAACTCTTATGATGCCATATTCTACTGTTCTACCAGTAACTATTGAGCCAATTGTTGAAGGAGACGTTCCTTATACCATTCTTCATCCTGACATGCCTACGGATCTAGAAGAGCTGCAGAAATCTTGGATTCAAATGAAAGAGGAAAGAGATACTTTTGAGGCTCAGTTCCATGCTCATAAAGAAAATGTGTTGGAGCTAACGAAGAAACTTCACGAGGAGCGGAATCTCAATACATATCTCAACCCAAAGAGAAAGCGTCCATGGGAGACTTGACTCTCAGATGTTCTTATTTTTCTTTATAACTTTTGTTTTCTTTTATTGTAAGCCCAAAAGGGCAATATTATTTCAAACTTACTAATAAAGTTTTTGTTTTTGTTTGTTTTTAACAAATTTAAATCCTATATGGTCCTTGAAAACATTGCATATGCATTTACATACTGCATCACTGCATAACAGGTTTCTTATCTTCTCGCTGTTTATTTCAACATAAATGGCTCTCTAACAATATGTCAAGGATCTGCAAGCTCAAAACGCCCAATTCCAAGATATGATCCTGAACTTGTCCAAGGGACAAGAAGAGCTGAAGGCACTCCTGGCCAAGAAGAAGAACAAAGACTAGAAAACCAATTGGCTTCATCAACCTGGGTAGAAGATTCAAAGCTCCGATCAAGATAGATGATGAGGTTGAAAACCCTGGAGACGAAGATTCTGCAAAAGAAGAAGAAAGTTTACGTGGAACTATTGGGAATTCTAATTACTAGGAGAATTATTACCATGATTCTACTGGTGATGAGAAATATAAGTTACTGGAAGACCGTGTGAATGCCATGGAATTGCAGAAGACTTCTGGGTTAGATTTTGAATATCTGAGTTTGATTTCTGGAGTTATCATCCTTATTGGTTTCAAAGTTCCAACTTTTGTGGTATATGATGGTGTTTCATGTCCAAAGCTGCATCTAAGGTCCTATGTCTAAAAGATCCAGCCACATACTACTGACAGAAAGTTGTGGATTCATTTCTTTCAAGAGAGTTTATCTGGAGCTCAATTGGAATGGTACTATTAACTTGAGAGTACCAACATTCGCAATTGGAATGATCTTGCTGAGGCCTTCTATAGGCAATATCAATATAACTCTGATTTATCTCCAACTCGCATGCAACTCCAAAGCATGTCCATGGGTTCTAAAGAAAGCTTCAAGGAGTATGCCCAGAAGTGGAGAGATCTTGCAAGTAGAGTTCAACCTCCTTTGACTGACAGGTAATTGGTTGACATGTTCATGAGTACGCTGACTGGTACTTTCTACATCCATCTAATTGGAAGTTCATCATTTGGTTTCACGAAGCTGACAATGACCGGAGAACATGTGGAAGGTGGAATACGAAGTGGTAAAATACAAATGGTTGCCTCTCCAAGTACCACCAAGAAGCCTTCTAATGGGAAGAAGGAATCCAATGTTGTGTATGGCCAACAGGGTCGTAATAAGAACAACCAATCTATGGGAGCAGTCCTAATCTCTAATCCTGCACCTGCGTAACAAATTCAGCAACAAAATAGTCAGCCTAAAAAAAGCATGCCTAGGAGGTAATTCACCAAGATCAATATGTCGTTAGCTCAAGCTCTGCAACACATGTTGAAAGGGGAGCTGATTACTTTGAGGGACCCTTCTTAGAATCCTAATACTACCTCTCCTCGCTATAATCCCAATGCAAGGTGTGCATATAACTCCAACTACCCTGGACATGATACTAATAGTTGTCGGGCATTAAAGAATAAGATTCAGGATATGATTGATGATGGAGAAATTGAGTTTGATCCTCCTGAGACTCCTAATGTAATTACTGCTCCTATGCCCAAACATGAGAAGATTGTCAATGTTGTTGATGATGGTTCTTATATTTCTACTATGACTGACTTGACTACTCCTCTGGCAATTGTTAAGAAGAAGCTACTGCAAGCCGGTTTATTTCCGGGATGCAATGAAGATTGTTTTTATTGTGCCTCTCAATCCAATGGTTGTTGGAAGTTGAAAGAAGGTATTCAACGTTTGATGGACAACCGTACTATATTGTTTGAGAAGACCCCTTCTGTGGAGAGTTTATGTGAAGGTCTATCCCAAGATATGAAACTTGAAGACGTGTTTGTAGTTACTAAAACCCCTATGAGGATCACTTCTAAAGGTCATGTGAAGATTACTGCTGAGCCAAAGGTGGCTCCCCTTATTATTACTACTCCTGGTCCAATTCAATATTCTTCTGACAAGACTATCCCATGGAATTATGGTTCTGATGTTTATATACATGGTGTCAAACAAGAGCCTCTAACTGATATACCTGCTGTAGATACTAATCCGGATGTCGACAATATTGTTGGGACTAGTAAGGTTACTAGGAGTGGAAGAATTTTCTCTCCAGAAGACACTTCAAAGACTATTGCTGCTCCAACTCGTATTTCTAACTCTGGGCCAAATACTGAAGCTCGGGGCAAAGGATCAGTGATTGAGCCTGTTCAGGTTGAAACACCGGTTATCGGAGATCTCTCTAAGCAGATGGAAGAAGTACTGAAGATCATCTGCAAGAGTGATTATAATATTGTTGGACAGTTATGGCATACTTCCTCTAAGATCTCTATGTTGTCTCTGTTGTTATGCTCCAAAGCCCATGCTAAGGCTTTGGTAAAATTCCTGAAGTCTGCTCATGTACCACATGAAATCTCTGTGGACCAGTTTGAAAATTGTGTTGCTAATTTAACGACTGACAATGGCTTAGGCTTTTCTGATGTTGATTTAACTCCCGCGAAGAGAAACCACAATAGAGCTTTGCATATCTCCATTGAGTGTAGGGGCATTACTTTGTCTCATGTTTTGGTGGATAATGGTTCCTCATTAAATGTGTTACCAAAGGATGTTCTGGACAAAGTTAATTTTGAAGTTGTTGTGCTAAAACCTAGTAACGTAGTGGTGAGAGCCTTTGATGGCTCAAGAAGAATGGTGCATGGAGAAGTTGATCTTCCAATCAAAGTAGTTTCTCAAGTCTTTGATTCTACTTTCTATGTGATGGATATTCGTCCTGCCTATTCCTGTTTTCTTGGGCGCCCTTGGATACATGTGGCAGGTGTTGTGACTTCCACTTTACACCAAAAGCTGAAATATCCAGTGAAAAGCAAGATTGTCACTATTTATGGTGAAAAAGAGTATATGGTCAGTCATGTGAGTAATTTTAAGTATGTTTAGATGGAGGGTGGATTTGTTGAGACTCCTTGCCAGACATTTGAAGTGGTTCATCAGTCTGTTCCTGCTGCTAAACCAGTTCCTATTGTTACTAGAGTACCTCCTACAATGGCCTCTCTGAAGGATAATAGAGTTGTGGTTGAAAAAGGTGGTTGTACTATTTGGGGTCAGCTTGCTGACATTCCTTACAAGTCTGACAAGTTTGGTTTGGGTTTTACTGCAGAGGCTCAGAAGGCTGTTCGTCGTGCTCGTGTTATTCGTATCACCAACAAGGGGGTTCAGAAGGATCAAGTCAATGTTGTGGTAGACTCGGATGAAGACTGTAACCTAGACAATTGGATCTTTCCTACCATTGGCAGTGGGCTCAATAATTGGAAGGCTGAAGACGTTATTCCTATCTCCTTTAGTCAGGAGTAAATGCTATTTTTGTTTTTCTTGTTTTTGGTTTTGTAATTTTGAACAATTAAAAACTTTTGAGACTTGTGTCTTACCTGGGGCACAATGGTATGCTTGTTAGGGATGTCATTTCATTTGCATATTTTCATTCAATAAAATCAATGGACATTTTTGCTTTCGTAAATATTGCGCTCTTTGTCTTTCTTTTATTTTTCCTTTATCAAAAAGCTATGTGTTCTTACACACACCTACATCACTAAAATGCAGATCTTCATCCACTCTGGATCCCATTGATAACAGTTTTGCTATTGCCAATTATAACTTCGAGAATACGATCTACCAAGCCGAGGATGGAAATGAGGAAGATTGTGAAGTGCTTGTAGAGCTTGCTAGGTTGCTACAACAAGAAGAGAAAGTTATACATCCTCATGAAGAACCAATCAAAGTTGTAAATCTGGGAACTGAGAAAGACAGGAAAGAGGTCAAGATAGGAGCTGAATTAGAAGACAATGTTAAGAACAGGTTGATTCAGATGCTACATGATTATGTGAAAATCTTTGCTTGGTCTTATGAAGATATGCCAGGGCTTGATACTGATATTGTGGTTCACCGTCTACCAATGAAGGAAGGTTGTCGCCCAATAAAGCAGAAAGTTCGTCGTATGCGTCCTGAAATGTCAGAAAAGATTAAAGCTGAAGTGATGAAACAATTTGATGTAGGGTTCCTAACTGTCACTTCTTATCCCCAATGGGTTGCAAATGTGGTACTAGTGCCTAAGAAAGATGGTAAAGTATGCATGTGCGTGGACTACAAGGATTTTAACAAAGCCATCCCCAAAGATGATTTTTCGCTCCCACATATTGATGTTCTGGTAGACAACACTGCTCAGCATAAGGTATTCTCTTTTATGGATGGTTTCTCTGGTTACAATCAAATTAAGATGGCACCTGAAGATATGGAGAAGACTACGTTTGTCACATAGTGGGGAACCTTTTGTTACAAAGTAATGCCATTTGGTTTGAAGAATGCTGGGGCAACATATCAGCGTGCTATGGTAGCTTTGTTCCATGATATGATTCATCTTGTGATAGAGGTATATGTTGATGGCATGATAGCTAGATCCCAAACTGAAGAAGAGCATCTTGATCATCTGCACAAGTTGTTTGAGAGGTTAAAGAAATACAAACTGAGATTATATCCAAACAAATGTACCTTTGGAGTTAGATCTTGTAAACTTTTGGGTTTCGTTATCAGTGGTAAAGGTATTGAAGTTGACCCTGCAAAGGTAAAAGCAATACAAGATATGCCTGCTCCCCGTACTGAGAAAGAAGTCAAAGGTTTCTTGGGACTCCTGAACTATATTGCAAGATTTATTTTCCAATTAACTACTACTTGTGAGCCAATCTTCAAATTGTTGAAGAAAGATCAAGTAATAGAATGGAACGGCTAATTCCATGTAGCTTTTGATGAGATTAATAAATACCTCCAGGAACCTCCAATATTGATGCCACCAGTTGATGGAAGACCCTTGATTATGTACCTGAAAGTGTTAGACAATTCAATGGGGTGTGTGTTGGGGCAGCATGAAGAGTCTGGTCGAAAAGAGAAAGCAATATACTACCTAAGCAAAAAGTTTACCGACTGTGAAACAAGATACTCACTGTTCGAGAAAACTTGTTGCGCTTTGGCATGAGCTACTCGCCGACTAAGACAATATATGTTGACTCATACCACTTTATTGATTTCGAAGATGGATCCTATCAAGTACATATTTGAGAAACTTGTTGCTCTCCAGATGAATAGCGAGATGGCAAATGATATTTACAAAATATGACATCCAGTACACTACTCAGAAAGCAATTAAAGGAAGTGTGGTAGTTGATCATTTGGCTCATCAAGCAGTAGATGATTATCAGTCTATGAACTTTGAGTTTCCGGATGAAAATATTATGCTTGTTACTAGAGAACCTAGACCATATGAAGGACCTGAAGAGGGATCCCGATGGACTATGGTTTTTGATGGAGCTTCTAATGCGCTTGGTAACGGTGTTGGTGTTGTGATTATCTCTCTCGAGGGTTGTTATACACCGTTTACTGCTATACTTTGTTTTGATTGTACCAATAATATGGCTGAATATGAATCATGTATCATGGGCATTAAGGTTGCCATTGAGATGAAGATCTAGTTCCAAAATGTGTATGGAGATTTAGCCTTAGTTGTTAGTCAGATTAAAGGAGAATGGGACACAAAGAATCCAAATCTCATTCTGTACAGAGAGTATGTGTTGTCTTTAATTCCATACTTTGAAGAAATTACCTTTGAACATATTCCACGAGAAAAGAATCAATTGGCAGATGAATTAGCCATTATGTCATCTATGTTCGAAATCAGTTGGGACAATGAAGCTCCTAGAATTACCATTGATCGATTGGATGAGCCATCATACTGTTATGAGGTTGATACTGAGGGAGTAGAAGAGAAACCTTGGTTCCACGAAGTAAAAAGATATTTCGAAGCTCAGGAATATCCTGAAGGGGCATCTATCAATGACAAAAAGTTTTTAAGGAGATTTTTTGCCAAGTTTTTCCTGAGTAATGGAATTTTGTACAAGCGCAATCACGATTCGACTTTGCTTCGCTGTATGGACAAGAAGGAAGCAAGAGAGATTATGGAAGACATGCATGATGGGATCTTTGGTACTCATTCTAGTGAGCATACGATGGCTAAGAAAATTTTGAGAGCAGATTACTATTGGTCTACAATGGAAGCTGATTGTTATCTGCACTCCAAAACTTGTCATAAGTGTCAGATCTATGCTGATAAAGTACATGTGCATCCAATTCCTTTGAATGTTCTAAATGCTCCTTGGCCTTTTTCCATGTGGGGCATTGATATGATTGGTGAGATCACACCTACTTCTTCCAATGGACATCGTTTCATTCTTGTTGCTATTGATTACTTTATGAAGTGGGTAGAGGCAACCTTGTTTGCTTCTGTTACCAAGAATGTTGTGGCTCGATTCATCAAGCATAATCTTATATGTATATATGGTATCCCCGAAAGTATTATCACAGACAATGGTACTAATATGAACAACATTATGATTACTGAACTCTGCATGCAGTTCAAGATTAAGCATCACAATTCTTCTCCATATCGACCAAAGATGAATGTCACAGTGGAAGCCGCCAACAAGAATATTAAGAAGATCTTGAAGAAGATGACAGTGACATATAAATATTGGCATGAGATGTTACCATTTGCTCTTCATGGATACTATACCATAATACATACCTCAACAGGGGCAACCCCATTCTCTCTTGTCTATGGTATGGAAGCAGTACTACCTATTGAAGTCCAAATCCCTTCTTTGAGAATCATGAAAGATGCAAACTTAGATGAAGATGAATGGATTCAGACTCGACTCGACCAGATAAACTTGATTGATGAAAAGAGGCTTGTAGCTGTTTGTCATGGTCAGATGTATCAGAAGCGTATGATCAAAGCCTTTAATAAGAAAGCCAAGCAACAAGTATACCAGGCTGGAGATTTGGTGATAAAGTGTATCATATTACCACAGGGTGATCCTAGGGGCAAATGGACTCCCACCTATGAAGGGCCATTTGTAATCTAAAGGGTATTTTCTAGAGGTGTTATGATGCTTACTACTATGGATGGTGAAGATTTCCCGCAACTTGTGAATGCAGACATAGTCAAAAAATACTACGCATAAAAAAGGACCCGCTAGGTTGATTGGCCTAGGCAAAAATAAGGGCATCCGGGCGAACCAAAAGGGTTTGGGAAAAAATTAGGGATATATATATATATATATATATATATATATATATATATATATATATATATATATATATATATATATATATATATATATATATATATATAAATTGTACACCCGGCAAGTCAAAAACCTGAAAAGGCGGCTTGGGAAAAAAAGGGTATCCCGATGGACTGAAAACCTGAAAAGGCAGTCCAGGAAAAAGTTAGGAATTAAAGTGTACGAATATGTCTCGTTGGATCACCCATGTAACCTCAACTAGTCGTACTACCTATATCAAGTTCAAACCGGTGCAGATCAGTCCAGTAATTTCTTTTTCGATAACAAAAGATGAGATACTTGAAGATAATGTCAATAGCAGAGTTGAAACTTGATGGGGTCACTTACACATAGCTATTTTTCCTTGTTTTTGTAATCTTTTAAATTTTCTACGACGAATTCCTCTTAATAGGATTTCCGTCTCTTTGTTCAAACTTTCCTGTTTATAAGATACTTTCAAAATTAATACAATTCTATTTTTTAATTCAGATTTACCTTTCCCCTTTTACTTAAGCGAAAATGTCTGTTGATTATGTTTGAATGTATATATGATTTTGAATATGATTGATGTTTACCAAAAATTCATATAAAATAATATAGAATTACAATAAATAGCATTTACTAAGGACGACCAGAGGTAGGAATCCCCAATAAAGTTCATATCCAACGGATCTTCGCAGGTTCATCCCCACAGAGAAATCTTTACGAAGTATTACAAGTAGCCTCTTGTACCTCCAACTCTACAAGATCCCTAAGAAGATATCCTCCGAAGAATTAATACTTGGCCAGACAAATCTCTCAGGGGAACATCCGTCTTTTTATCCCCAGTCAGGGTATTTAGGAATTTAATCTTTCAATAAGAAGTACGACGATTGGAAAATGGAAGATCCTAAGTACAATAGTCCGAAACAAAATGGGAACAATGTCTTTATACTCCTCAACAACGAATCAGGATTTATTTTCCCCAGCAAGCAGTTGTTACATGAAGCTACTAATATGCTTCAACTACATAATTCATACATACATCATTTACATCATATCATGGCATACACATCCATAATGCATACGGCATTCTTGCCTACATTAAGAACATCATGTCATACATGCATACATCAAATAATCTTGCATAAACTAACCTTTCCTTTCTAGGATAGTTCGCAGTCAGATAAACATTACCAACTCGTAGAGACAATTCAGAGACGATCTAAACGAAGATCTAGTGTTGATACTTAGCGCAAGATGCTTTTCTTTCCTTGAGACGGTTCAGAGATGATCTAAACGAAGATCTAGTGTTGATACTTAGTGCAGGATACTTTCCAGAAGCGGTTCAGATATAATTGAAACAAAGATTTATTTCTGATACTTAACTTAAGATATTGACCTTGAGACAGTTCAGAGACGATCTATACGAAGATCTAGTGCTGATACTTAGCGCATGATATCTTTTCCCCCCAGAGATAGTTTAGAGACGATCTAAATGAATTCTAGTGCTAATACCTAGTTCGGGATATGTTACAGAGAAAGTTCAAAGATGGTCAAGACGAAGATCTAATTCTGATACTTAGTGCAGTGACAATATTCAGATAGAGTCAAACGTAGACATATTCTGATACTCCTACCCACAGATATTTTGGATGGCATCCATAAGCCCATCTCTGAATACTTAGAATGACATCTTTAAGACCATTCAAGCGATACAACCAACCAATAGTATTACTTTATGCACCGGCGAGTGCAAATTTTTGGGCCTTAGTGTTCAATCCTCTTCAACCTTCAGGTCATGAATAATCTAACTCCTCAGGTTTCAGAAAATTGAATAGGGGCAGCTGTTGTACCCCAAAATTTTCCCTCCCATAATGTATCTCAAGAGGTTTCCTAATAGTCACAAGATTCACAATTGCTAAAAAGGATTCCAGGTTTCATCAGACAAAACCTCCTCCTAAGCAATGGATCTGAAACTAGGGTTTTGTATTTCTCAAGGAAAAGTAGACTTCTAAAGCCTCAAGTGGACTTCGAGACATCCTACATACTTCAAAGAATCCTCATGTCAAGTTTTAAGGCTTTTCCTACAAGTTTGGTTAGTCAGATGTTCAGATATTCAATAATCAGTTAACTTGGTCAAAAAGTCAACTATAGTCAACATAAAGTCAAACTTCAACATTTTTGGTCAACATCAAGATTATGAGGTGAAATTCATCATTTGATCAAGGGTTGATCATGATTCAGCAAGGAAGCCTCAGAATCATCAAGAATCAGGAGTTACTAAATTAGGGTTTTGTGTAGGAAAAGTCAACTGAACATTGACCAGCCATAACTTTCACATACTTCATCAATAATTTCCCATCCAAATCTCATTTTTATGGAAATTTAATTCTCTACAACTTTGTGTCTCACAAGCCAAGTCCAAAAATGCTTCATTTGAAAGATATGAGCCAAGACATTATAGGTCCTTTTAAAAGTCAACAAAAAGTCAACTTCTTCCAAAGCTCATAACTTAAAAATGGAAAATAAAATGGACATGGTACAGATAGAATAAGTTATAGGACACTCTAAGCTTTCTAAAAAGTCCTAGAACACCTTCATGGGATAAAAATTGAGGGAGTTATGCATTGTTGAAGTTGGGCAATTTTGAGGAGGTGTATGAAGCAAAAAAGACCAAAACTCATGTTTTCTTCAAATGGGCCCATAATATTTCAACCCAAACTCAATTCTAAGACTATTCACGACCCATTGATCATATTTTCTGATTTTTATTATTTATTTTATATTATATTGAATTTTAATCATTTAAATTCAATTTTAATTGAAATAAATCATAAAAAATCAAATATTTGATTCCAAAATTATTTTGGGATCAAATATTTGATGATTATATTGATAAATCATAAAATGACATGATTACATATGATTTTTTGACAAATTTGGCAACTTGATTTCTTCACATCCAAGCAACCACAAATCCATACCTCAAGGCCCAAATTCCTAACCTAATTCCATCACTTATAAGTATACAACAAAGACATAAGGTAGGGGACGCAAAATATCAGAGCAAAAGACCACTACCAAACTTCAAAAATTCAAAGGTAAAAGTGAAATTTGATTTCCTACCTATGTCCAATTTCAAGGAGGTTTAAAGATGGCAATTCATTCCTGAGGATGTTTAGAACATGTCTCCATCATTAGCATCATCAAAAACTTCATGAATCGATCAAACCGAATTCATGTTCATGTCATATTTTCACTTTTTCGATTTCATTAATTCTTGCATTTTTAATTGACTTTGATGATTGAATGTTGTTTTTTTGATTGTATAGAAACTTTCTAGGCAATTTGATTCAAGTTTTGATGCAGGGAACGCAATATGCCATAATTAGGGTATGTGAGCTTAAGATTAGGGGTTGGGTTTAGATGCGACTTTAGAAAAAAATGAGGATCTATTTGGACTTAGAAAAACAACATTGGTTTATTTGAATAATCAAAACACATTTATCTTGCGTATTTTGAATGTTTGAATTTGCAGGACATGTAGTGACGGATAAAATTCGTCACTACAAGCTTTAGTGACTGACGATTGTAGCTAAAAGCTAACTGGATGGATGGACGAAGAAAATGACTGATGGCGCATTTCATAATTTGAATATTTGAGTTTTTTTATATTTTATTTGTTCCATGTTACTAACACCTACGCGCAGGTAGCCCAATGGTTGATAGAGGAGGTTGTGAGACATAAGGTGTGGGTTCAAACCTTGCCTCCAGCATTTTTTCATAACCTGACTTTTTTTTCCATTATTTTCTTAGTTTCTTTTTCTTAATAATTTTTTTAATTAACAATAATTAATCATAATTAATAATTAACCCTTAAACTAATCTCCTCTAATATTTTTCTTAAAACAATTTTATAAATAGATTTTTTAATATTTTTCTCACATAATAATTAGTTTATTTGATTTTTATAATAAAAATTGTTAATTAAGTTAATTAATTAGATTTAGGTTATTTTAACAAACCCTAATTTTTCTTTAAATTAATCAACCCTGATTTTTTTTTCTAAAACCCTAATTTTTTTACTAACCCTAATCAAATCCTAATTTTTCAATTTCTTTTCTTAATTTAATTTTATTTGCTTTATTTACTGTTCCGGACTGGGCCTCAAGAATGTATTAGGCTACGGCCCAACAGGTCGAGCAGAGGCCCATATACTCGAGCAGAGACGCCTTGCAGATGGGCAGGGGCACCTCCCGGTCAAACAAGCTTCTTATACAACGGGCATACACTAAGGACGGGCAAAGAATATGTCTGTCAGGTCACTTACCACGTCACCCAACTGTCCCTTATTATCTCCTGAAAGATAGGGGCAGTTGGACCAAGGACCAGACCTTTTAGTTAGGTCCTCACGCTTCTCACGTGTTCTTTGGCAGTTCCTCCTTGGGCCTAGCTGATCTAGGCCCATAAAGGGACCTTGGCCCAGTGCTGGGGGCACACTATAAATACCCTTTTTCATTAAAGGGTCAGGTATTCTAATGTCACCATACTTAAACTATTTTTCACTGTACCTCTTCTCACTTAAGCATTGGAGTGCCTTGCAGGTACACCCCCTTTTTTTTTCTCTCCTCCCATCCTTCGGCCGTTGCATCAAGTCACTGGAAGGCCCTTCTGATCAGGTAAGATCAGTGGCGCCGTCTGTGGGAAACTAGCTTCCCATTCTTCTACGATAGAAGATCAAAGCTCAAACACCATCCTTCCAGTATGTCCGGAGAGCAACTCAACGAACGCATTCGTGCCCTCGTCGACTACACGATGAAGGACAATCTACAGTAACATGAGGCTGACGCTCGAGATGACCGCCCAGCCACCCCGTCTCCTGAACCCGAGAACAATGGGAACCCACCTCAAGTTCAAAACCAGGGGACGGACGCGTTCCAACCCATCCCCGTTCCCGTCGAAGGGGACGCCACCATGATTGCTATGGTGAACGCCCTCAACCAGGCCAGCTCCATGCTCCACCAGCAGCACGAGAGAATCATGGCCCTAGAAGCTAATTGACAGGAGGTCCAACCTCAGCAGGAAAGGACGACGCAACAACATCCAGAAACGACAAAGAAACGGGGACGCCGCTCCCTAGAGCCTAACATGAGTAGGGCCCGTGCCTGCCGTGATTCCGGCCGATCGGGAACCTCACCAAGGCGCGAGCGAAGCCCTAACCACAACGAGCTCTCCCCACCGAGGAGCGACGAAGAAGACCTGCATTACCCCTGTCACGGGCAATAATGGAAGCTCCACTCCCCAAAGGCATGGAGAAACCCCCAAATCTGGCCATATACAACGAGACCACGGACCCCGACGATCACGTCGACAACGTCAATGCAATGCTCGACTACCGCAACGACATCACCAGGCATCTCAAATGCAGGTTGTTCTCAACGACCTTCAGGAAAGGGGCCATGGCCTGGTACAAAAGCTTGGCCCCAGAATCCATCACATCCTGGAGAGTTATGAGATCCATGTTCACGAGGCATTTCACAGCCTCCCGACGCCATCCCAAGACAGAGGCGACCCTTGAAGCCATAGTACAAAAGAAAAATGAGACACTGCGCTCGTACATCAAACGATTCAACCAAGAGGCTGTCAAGGTGGACACCACGGAACACATGAAGAAATATCTCCTCGAGAGGGGAGTCTTGCCCGGGAGCGAGCTTAGCCGAGCCGTTGGGATAGAACCTCCCCATATTTTGAATGTCCTCCTGCATAAAGCTCAGGCTTACATCAGATACAAGGAAAAGCAAGTATCCCACAATGCTTGCAGCATCCGCAGCACCGGGGACACCGATCACCCCAAGCGCGAAGATCCGAACATTCCCCGTCGCAATGGAGACAGGCGAAGGGAAGAGAAACCCCGCGAACCCTTGAAAGGAAGAGGCCCCGCGGGCCGATACAGCGAGTATACATTACTGACAGCTCCCCGTGAATGCATCCTTGCCGAATGCATCAACTCCGAGTTCAAACAGGGCAGGGTAAGGTTTCCAAAACCGTCTGCATCTAAGCCTCACACCGACAAGTCCAAATACTGCAGGTTCCACAAAATCCACGGACATGTGACTGAAGACTGCGTTCACTTGAAAGACACAATAGAGATCTTGAATCAAGAAGGGCATATTAAGTAATACACTAGGAGGAACGAAACCTCCAAACAAGAAGAGCCAGAAAAGAAGAGACCCTGGGAGGACACTCCCCCCGACGAGTCTTCTTATCAAGTGGCACTTTGCATATCATGACCAGAAGATTTCAGCTTCCCCGGGACACCACCTGAAGGGCGGATCACTGCTCTCAGCCCCTGGGAAGACTTTTCGACTGCCCTCGTCATATCAGGCGGAGGGATGAACGGCGAGGCCGCCGCCCTTTCAGTAAAACGCAAGTTCGACGAGCTCCTTCTGACCGCACCCGAGAAAAAGGCAATGCTGACAAAGTACCGGGGCAAATCCAACCCAATATCTTTCTTTTTGGAGGAGCTTCCAGGTGGTTCCCCAAACTCGGGCATCCCATTGTTGATTAGAGCCAAGATGGCTCAATTCGACGTCAGACGCATTCTGGTCGATCAAGGTAGCTCGGTGGACATCATGTACGTCCACCTTTTCAAGACTCTAAAATTAGACAAGACCAACCTATCTCCCTACGTCGGGTCCGACCTCCAAGGATTCAACGGAGCCACGACGAAGCCTTGGGGTTACGTCGAGCTCCTCGTCACCTTCGAAGAGCAAGAGACGGCCAAAGAAATCAAGATCCAGTTCCTGGTCATAGAATGTCCCTCTCTTTACAACTGCATCCTCGGCCGCCTGACGTTAGCTGAGCTGACCGCGGTCCCGTCTACCATCCACCTGAAGATGAAATATTACACCAAACTAGGCCGCGTAGTTACCATCCACGGCGACATCGAAGTTGCCCGAAGGTGTTACGATGCCGCAGTAAAAGGACAGGCCACAGTCAATACAAAGAGCAACAAAAAACCCAGGGCCGAGGATCCTCCCCTCCAGGGAATCAACGCCATCGACCTCGATTGCCGCATCGGCCAGGACGAAACTAAAGAATGGAAACCTACCAAGGAGTAGATTCCCGCTCACCCGTTCCGCCCAATCCCGGACAGAGAGTTCGAGCTCGTCCCTTTGGGCGACAACCCTGACAGAGTAGTAAAAATAGGCAAGGGATTGCCCGAAGAAACAAGGAAGCAACTCGCGATGTGCCTTAGGGAGAACTCCGATCTCTTCGCATGGAACGCCGCAGAAATGCCCGGTCTAGACCCTGAGGTCGCATGTCACCAATTAGCCTTGGACCGGGCAGTCAAGCCCGTAGCACAGCATAGGCACAAGCAGTCCCCCGAGAAAGCGGAGGCTTCCGAGCGAGCTGTAAAAGACCTCTTAGAGGCAAATTTTATTTCTGAAGCCCAGTACACAACCTGGCTCTCTAATGTAGTCCTCGTTAAGAAAAATAATGGAAAATGGCGCATGTGTGTTGATTATACTGATCTTAATAGGGCTTGTCCCAAAGATGCTTTCCCTCTCCCTAACATAGATAAACTCGTTGACAACTCTGCAGGTTTCAGACTCTTGTCCTTTGTGGATGCATACAGCAGATATAATCAAATCCCTATGTCGGACACGGACAAGAGACACACGGCGTTCATGACCCCGACCGACAATTACTACTACAACGTAATGCCCTTCGGACTCAAGAACGCCGGGGCCACATACCAGCGCATGATGAACAAAGTTTTCCGAGGAGAAATAGGGGATATGCTCTAGGTATACATGGACGACATGATCATCAAATCACACGAGGAGACCTACCATGCTCGACATCTCTACAAAGTCTTCGAGCAGGCGAGACAAGGCAAAATGAGGTTTAACCCTGAAAAATACACGTTCGGCGTCCGGGCAGGAAAATTCCTAGGTTTCTACCTCACCGAGAGGGGAATCAATGCCAACCCCGACAAATGTCGAGCATTTTCGGAATTTCCGACCCCGAAATCTAAAAAATCCATCCAATCCCTCAACGGGGTGCTCGCCTCACTCTCCCATTTCATCGCCAAACCTGCCCAGTACGCGCTACCTTTCTTCAGACTCCTCCGTAAAGAGGCCAGCTTCGAATGGACCGACGAATGTGAACGGGCGCTACTCCATTTGAAGAAGGTACTCTCCGAACCCCCGGTCCTATCACGACCATTGGAAAGGGAGACCATATACCTGTATCTGTCTGTGGCAACTGAGGCCGTCAGTGCCGTTCTAATCAGAGAAACCGACGAGGGACAAAAACCCATCTATTTCAAGAGCAAAGCGCTCCAAGGCCCCGAGCTCAGATACCAACAAAGCGAAAAGGTCGCATTGGCTCTCATAAATGCAGCAAGGAGATTACGTCATTACTTCCTCGCTCACACGGTCAAGGTAAGAACCGATCAACCAATAAAACAACTCCTCGGGCGACCAGACATGGCCAGCAGAATGCTAAAATGGTCGTTGGAACTTTCCGAATTCGATATACAATACGAGAACAGGAAGGCCCTGAAGGCTCAAGCCCTGGCCGACTTTGTCGCGGAAATGACTCATAGCCCGATACCGACGGATGGTGCCCATAAATGGACGATCTTCGTCGACGGCGCCTCCAGCACGACGGGCAGCGGGGCCGGGATCATCCTCAAAAACAAGGACGGGATCCTGATTGAGGTCTCATTAGCATTAGCTTTCCCAACATCCAACAACCAAGCCGAATATGAAGCTTTCATCGCCGGCCTGAGACTGGCCGAGGACTTAGGAGCAAAAGAAGTAAAAATATCAACAGACTCCCAGCTCGTAGCATCACAAGTACGGGGAGAGTACCAAACCAAGAACGACAACCTCATCGAGTACTTGGCCTTAGTCAAAGAAAGACTCGAAAAATTCGAGAAGTGGAAAGTTCAACACGTACCTCGTGAGCACAACACACGAGCAGACATCCTGTCGAAACTAGCTAGCACGAGAAAGAAGGGCGGAAACAAATCAGTAATCCAGGAAATCCTTCCTCGACCTAGTATCGAGAAGCCGCCTCCCCCACTTGAGGTTAACGTGATCGGGGATACTCATTGTAGAATGACGCCCATCTATGATTACCTCACGAAGGGCGAACTCCCCGTTGACCCTAAAGAGGCGACCATCACCAAACGTAGGGCGTGCTCGTACGTCCTCCTCGAAAGGAAACTCTACCGTAGGGGGTTTTCCATCCCATTACTCAAATGCATCGAAGAAGAGAAAGTTCCCGACATATTGGGGGAAATGCACTGAGGAATCAACGCCCAGCATCCCGGCGGACGGTCACTCGCACGAAAGGCTCTTCGAGCAGGCTATTATTGGCCGACCATGCAACACGACTCCAAGGAGCACGTCAAAAAATGTGACAAATGTCAACGACACGCCGACATGCACCTTGCACCCCCGAACAAACTAAAAACACTCTCTTCTCCTTGGCCCTTCGCATGGTGGGGCATGGACATCCTCTGACCCTTCGTAACCGGATTATACCAGAATAAATACCTCATCGTAGGGGTAGACTATTTTACCAAATGGATTGAAGCAGAAGAGCTGGCTAAAATAACAGCTCAGAACATTCTTCGATTTTTTAAACGAAATATCCTCGCTCGGTTCGGTATACCTCAGGTCCTCATCATGGACAACGGGACGCAATTCACAGACGGAGGATTTCAGGACTTCGTTGCTAGCTTAGTTACTAAACAACATTTCACATCCGTCGAGCACCCTCAAACCAACGGGTAAGCAGAGGCGGCTAACAGGGTAATCCTGCGCGACTGAAGCGCAGACTCGGCGAGGCAAAAAGGGCATGGGTCAAAGAATTACACAGCGTCCTGTGGGCATACCGCACGACACCACACTCCACAACCGGGGAAACCCCATTCCGACTAACATACGACACCAAAGTAGTCATCCCAATAGAAATACGTGAGCCGACGAGACGCGTAGAGGAACCCCTAGACAAGGAGATGAACGACGAGGAACTTAGAGCCAAGCTGGATCTCATCGACGAGATCCGCTCCGAAGCAGCCCTTAGGGAACTAAAACAAAAAATAGCCTTGCGTCACGACGCGAAGGTCATAAAGAGAGAGTTCTAGGTGGGCAGCCTGGTCCTCAAAAGAAATCAAAAAAACCCAAGAGAGGGTAAACTGGTCGCCAACTGGGAAGGTCCCTACCGCGTCCGCGACAAGACGAGAAACGCGACCTACTATCTAGAAAACCTACAAGGTGGAGAACTCGCTCGACCATGGAACGCAGAGAAACTTAGACAATATTACAGCTGAATATGTCACGGGGAGACATGGGAGGTACGACCACGCTCTTCACCACTGAAACTACAGGGAGGAACCACGCTACCCGGGGACGAACACGACCCCTCCAGCGGACACAACCCTCCCCGACAGTTGGGACCTTGATCGAGCCCCAGCGTCGCAGTACCGAGATTGGCAGGGCACCCGGCTCGCGATGGGAAGGCCCAAGCCCCGAGGTCAGAGTTCCCCAATCGCAAACTCGGCTTCGATTTTAGGCGAGCACAACGCCCGCTACCTCGTTGGTTCCCTAAACCGACGAGAGAAAGATAGTCGAGCATAAAACAGTTCACAAAAATACAACAAATATAGACTGAATAAAACCGAGCAAGGTAAACAGCTAAAAACAAAATATTCATTCATATGCGGCCGTAGCCGAAGAAAAGACAAGTATGTCCGAAGGCCAATATTCATACAAACTAGGCACACAGGCCATACAAATTAGGCATGCAGACCATACAAATAAAACAAAATAAAATACATAAGACTCCACCCGGAGTTACTCTTCCTCTTCCCCCAGCTCCTCCTCTACTTCGAAGGGACACACAATCTCCCCGTCCTGGACGCAGTAATTGTGAGTTGACCCCTCTGTCACCAACTCAGGGTTCAGTATCCTCAGCTGCTCGACAGCATTGTCAAACCCTTCTTTAAACACGGCCACCGGATCCTGGTTGAGCGAACGGATGTGTCCCACCAGCTCACTCCGGGAATGGAGGGCGAGCTCCTCTTCACTCTCATCCGCCAAGGGACGGACAGTATCCTCAAGCAGAGCCAAACGAGCACGGAGTGTAGCATTCTCCTCAGCCACCTTCTTATGCTCAGCGGCTTGCTCCTTCAGGCTCGCCTTTTCCACCTTCAGTGTATCCCGCTCCCCTTTCACTTCGTCCAGCTCTATCTTCAGCCCCTCCTGCAACTGATGCTCCTCCTTGTAGTCCGACAGGTCCTTCGACAACTTGTCATTTTTAGAACGGACCTTCAGAAGGGCATCCTCCAAGGAAGTCGTGGACACAGAGGTATCGGTCAGAACCATGGCCGTCTCCATCACCCTGATGACGGCAGCCAGATCCTTTGCCAATTCTTTTCGCCGGACACCAGCCTCCTGGCTCAGAATGGCTTTTGCCTCGGGCGCTGGTACAACAATAGCATCTTCAACCTTGAAAAAAATCCTGCTCTATGTAGCAGGGAGGCAGCAAATAGCTTCCGGGGCCACCCGGACTGCTGCTCCCCGCCAGAGCAGAACTGGCAAGTGTCCCATCCGGGCGCTTCCGCTTGTGGAGAGGGGAGGTCGATGGAGGCGGGCTATCCGGGATGTCGATCGGAGAGGAGCGCGGAGGAGAAGTGGGCACTGGGCTCGCCGTGTTAGAGGTCCCGGCCCCTGAATCACCAACTACCTCTTGGACACGAGGAGCTGTCTTTTTCTTCTTCTTGGGGACCCTGTCCGGGGCTCCTACCTGATTGGCCAGCTAAAGAACTCGGTCGCGAGCAGAAGGCATAGCACCTACAAAACGAAGACACAAACATCAGCGGGCAAAAACATAAGACAAAACAGCATAGGAATAAAAGAACGCCTACTCAATAATTCCATGGCCTGGTCGTCAGTATCGCATTTGAGCAGAGCCTTAGAATTAATAAGACGAGGTTCGCATAGCGGCATCCCGGCCTCATCAACATAAGGCACACCCTTTCGGTCAACCCAGACCGCTAGGTTGAAACTCTGCACGAACTCCACCAGCTTCTTATAAGCGAGTCTATCCTAAACACCTAGGCTCGAGAACGTGACCCGGTAATGGCTGGTGGAAAGGTCAAAGTGGTCGGGTTGCCACCTCAATGGTATCCTCGACATGCGCTTCTCCTCCCCGTCCGTATCCCGCTTGTAATAATAAAGAGAATGTAGGGCGGCACGGGTGATCGGCCTCACTATATACCATCGCCCTTTGAAGTGTCGGGCGGAATCCACGTACGTCTTGAACAGCCTCACTGGCTGCTTGAAGGAAACCCAATTATGACGCCCCCGAAGACCGGACCGCTGGAGGTGAAAAATGTGGAAGACGAGGGCCCGAGTACACCCAATGCCGAGGAAGCGGCAAACTAGCTCGTATGCCCGCATGAAAGCAATGGCGTTGGGGTGCAACTGTGACGGCGTCAGCCGAAGCCACTTGAAGATCGACATTTGAAAGGAGTTGAAGGGCAGCCTAACCCTCGCCTCTCAAAAAGCGAACTCGTACATGGCGAATTGCTTCCCCAGGAAGCGATGACATATCCGGTCCACCTCTTTAGGAGCACGACACTGCCAGTTTTGAGGGTCCTCGGGACCCCGATCTTCCACCACGGCATGAGCACGGGTCGACTCGTCGCAAAAATAGGACTCCTCGTCCAAGGGTTCGTCTGCAACCCAGGAAAGGTCATTTTGCCCAAACGAGGAGACGTGTTCAGTGCCCCCCCCCCCCCCGACACTTCCCTCCTCGACATTCAAGCGCGCGACATCCGCTTCCACGGGCCGCGGTTCAGTATCTTCTCCTCTGGGTTGAAGACGCTCGGGTGCACTTGAAACGCAGACAGAAAGAGTGAATTCGACATCATATCAAATCCACCCTTCCACCGCAGGTCAAGTGAAAGGGCGTAGGACTAAAAACGCACGCCCCGAAACAAGACTATTGGTTTAGGACTGGCGAAGGGGCGACCTTCGCGAGAAAATGAAACCCTGGCCCGCGAAGCGACACCGACGCAGACTCTACCCGCGACCACCAGGCCTCATTTGGGAAAATTCGTACATATATGCTCGCAGCAGTCATAGACATATGAATTTTTAGCCTGGTCCATTCATATGCATATGAAATTTTTTCCCGGTCCATTCATACACATATGAAATTTCTGCTCGGGATAATCTAACCCTAACGAAATTTTTCACATTTATAACCTATTAAATTGTTTCTAGACTAATTCTACCCATTCTACACAAATAAATCATGCAAATCCTAGCTACCAAACGCAGAAAACATGAAAAATAGAGAGTTAGAGGTAAGATCAGTACCTGACATAGTAAAAATAAGAGAATGGGACGGCGGCGCTCGGGCAACAACGGCGTTTCAGGTGGCGAGACGGGCGGAGATAGGAAATTACTTCAGAGCTTCCGGTGAACATCTGAGTGAAAAAGTTCAAATGAAATAGTTCACCCCCTTTTTATTGGCATAAACGCGTGGATTGACGCGTCAGGTCATCATTACCTACTGCATACGCCGCCGTTTGCACAATAAACGAAGCGACGCACCATTAATGATGAAACACGTCAATCCATAAGGAATCTTGAACGACGCCGAGCAACCATACGCCTCCCCGGCTCTATGAAATGTCCTCGACCCCGTAAGACGTCCTCGACAATTTTAAATGTCACATGTCCGTCGAGGACTTTCATGCTCGAAACCACGAGACGTCCTCGACCCCACGAAACATCCTCGACTCTGTTGAACATTACATGCCCGACGGGAAAGAATACTACAGTCAACTCTATAAACATCATGATCGACTCGACCATACGCCCGCTGCTTTATCCATGGCGCTTGCGCCCGACTACATTACAATTCATCACTCCGACTCGGAGACTCGACTTGGGGGGCTCCTGTTCCGTACTGGGCCTCAAGAATGTATTAGGCTACGGCCCAACAGGTCGAGCAGAGGCCCATATACTCGAGCATAGACGCCTAGCAGACGGGCAGGGGCACCTCCCGGTCAAACAAGCTTCTTATACGACGGGTATACACTAAGGACGGGCAAAGAACATGTCTGCCAGATCACTTACCACGTCTTCCAACTGTCCCTTATTATCTCTTGAAAGATAGGGGCAGTTGGACCAAGGACCAGACCTTTTAGCTAGTTCCTCACGCTTCTCATGTGTTCCTTGGCAATTCCTCCTTGGGCCTAGCTGATCTAGGCCCATAAAGGGACCTTGGCCCAGCGTTGGGGGCACACTATAAATACCCTTTTTCATTAAAGGGTCAGGTATTCTGATTTCACCATACTTAAACCATTTTTCATTGTACCTCTTCTCACTTAAGCATTGGAGTGCCTTGCAGGTACACCCCCCTTTTTTTTCTCTCCTCCCATCCTTCGGTCGTTGCATCAAGTCACTGGAAGGCCCTTCTGATCAGGTAAGATCATTTACTTTATTAGAAAATTGTATAGGATGTTTATTCTTATGTAATTTATTTTTCCGCTCGATTATGTAACTGCTTTTCTCATGTAATAGCTTAGGTTTAATTTTCTGTCTTTTATTTTCCGCAATCCCCCCTAAAGACCAATGTACCCCCTCCCCTAATGTAATAGCGTAGGACTTTAATTTCTGCTTTTAAATTTCTGCATATAATTGTGTGGTTAGTAACTTAGGGAGCACAAATAATGTATGTTTAATTAATTGGACCAAGCCCATTAAATTCAAGATAAATAACTGAAATTGATATTCACACACGTAAGTCAATCGTTTTACGATCACCATCTGCACCTCCTAGGGTTTCCCCTCTTGGTTGCCTTCAAAACATGGTCAAGTCCCTCGAACGCGGGGGAGTCTTAATAAATGTCCTTATAGATTAAAAATCATGATAGTCCCTTCAAGATAAAAGATCATAGTCCCTTCGAAGTTGCCTATGATTAAATGATCTTGTCCCTCGATGACCCTACGAAAATGATGATAGTCCCTTCGAATTATTAAGACACCCATACATGTTGCCTTCTATGACCATACAATGACCCTACACCCGTCCCTTATAACATCCAAGGTAAAGACTACTTACTCCTTAATACTAAGGATAGTCTTACCCTTTAAAGGAAATAAATAATAAGAAAGACCAACTTAGGGTGGGTAGCACTTAATTAATTGATCACTCTTTCAAAACACTCTTTACACCCCATTTTTCAAAATATTTTCAAACTAAACGCTTTGTATACATCCATACGAGGATCATTACAAAGTTAAAAATATTTTTCTAAATACACCTCCACTATTTTCAAACAAAAGTAAAGTGAGCTAAGTAATTAAGAGCCCATGGATAGCCATGGATACAAAGGGTGCTAACACCTTCCCTTTGTATAACCTACCCCCTGAACTCAAATATTTTTAAGAAGGTCTTTCCTGTTCTTTTATTCCTTTTCCCGTTGAATAAAATAAAATTCGGTGGCGACTCTTGTTATCCGCAACATAGTTTTTGGAAACAAAAACGCCCAAGTCAGTTCTCCCACCGTGTTACAGTATCATATCATGGAAAAGAGTAGTCATAGTTCTTTGGTACGTTGCACCAACATTTTTCAATCCAAAGGGCATCACTCTATAGCAGAATGTTCCCCATGGTGTAATAAATGTGGTCTTTTCCATGTCCTAGGTGCCATCTTTATTTGATTATAACTGAAAAATCCGTCCATAAAGGAAAACACATCAAACTTAGCCGTATTATCTACCAATACATCAACTGTGGTAATGGAAAATCATCTTTTGGACTGGCTTTATTCAAATCTCTATAATCAACACATATTCAGACTTTTCCGTCTTTCTTTGGAACGGGCACAATATTGGCCACCCATTGAGGATAATTAAATGTCACAAGAAAACCTGCATCAATATGCTTTTGAACCTCCTATTTGATCTTTACTGCCATATCAAGATGAGTTCTTCTCAACTTTTGCTTCACATGTGGACATTCAGGCTTCAACGGCAATCTATGCTCCACAATATTAGTATCAAGACCTGACCTGTCTTGATAAGACCAAGCAAACATATCCACATACTCTCTAAGAAGCTCTACAATCCTCTTCTTAACATCAGGAACAAGCAATGCTCCAATATTGACTTCTTTCTTATCATCTTCAGAACCCGAGTTGACCATCTATATAGACTCTCCATGAGGCTGAATAACTATTTCCTCGTGCTCAAGCAACCGAGAGATCTCATCAGGAATCTCTTCAACATCCTCTTCCTCAGCTTCGAACACATGGAATTCAAAGTTGGGAATGGGCATAGGATCATTATTTTCAATGGGTTTAACAATCAATCTGCACAATGATTTTATTTTTATTTTAGAGTATGAACAAAAGTGAAAACATTATGCAGATAAACAATGATTATTATTATTTTGGGTTTTTTATGTTACCATTTTTCAGAATAAAGCAAAAAGGAAAAACACATATGGAAATAACAAAATAACATTTTATTGATGATGATAAAAGTTAGAAACAAAACCCGACAAACATCACTTTCACCTTGGTTAGAGTGAAATGATTTTTGAAAGAAAATAAAAAAAATTACTTTGAAGTATGAACAAAAGAAGGAACATCAACAACAATCCAGTTCTTGCAAATCTTTCTGTGCGTAACTAAGTTAGGCATTTCTTCATCTTCATCATCTTCAATGATGGCAGCAACGGAATGATCGTTGATAATCCCATCACTTCGAAAACCTTCCCAAATACTCTTCGGGTCATGGAGAACCACACATGGCGCAAAACTAATACCAAATCCTTCCTTGTTGTCAACAACATCAATAACTCGTCTCCAACCGTCATATCGACCAGTTTCAAGCATACATAGAGCATCCTTGGCATAACATTCTTCTTAACAACATCATCAGCAATAGAAAGAGCTTGGAACGAAGTTCCAACATCTTCTTCAATATCAATATAGGAAAAGGATAACAAATTGCTCACTAGCATCACCTGCTCATCACCGACAGTCACTAATTTCCCACCATTCACAAACTTCAGCTTCTGATGGAAAGTAGATGTCACAACCCCCGCCTCATGAATCCAGGGTCTTCCTAGAAGACAATTATAAGCTGGACGTATATCCATTACTTGAAAAGTAATTTGGAATATAAATGGTCCAATCAGAATAGGAAGATCAACTTCACCAATCACATTTTTCTTCGATCCGTCAAAAGCTTTCACAATAATCCCACTATGCCTCATGGAGCACCTTGGTACGCAAGCCTTGACGAAATCTACTTTGGTATCACATTCAGAGACGACCCAATATCAACCAACACCTTAGACATAAAATCTTCCTGACAATTCACTGAAATATGCAGAGCCAAGTTATGGTTCCTTCCTTCTTCAGGAAATTCATCATCATAGAAGCTCAAATTGTTGCACAATGTGATATTAGCCACAATACTATCAAACTAATTAATAGTCACATCATGGTCAGCATAAGCTTGAACAAGAATCTTCTACAAAGACTGCCTATGACCCTCATAACACATCAAGAGTGATAAAACTGATATCTTCGACGGAGTATGCAACAACTGCTCAGTAATGTTGTACTCACTCTTCTTTATCAATTTCAACACCTCATCTTCACTATCTTTCAAACTGAAATCACCAAATTGATCTGATCGGGAAACAACATCCTCAATTTGTTTACTCGCACTTGTATCTTCAGTTCACTTCGGAGGATCCGAAGCAAAAACTCTACCACTTCGAGTAACCTTTGTCACATTAGCAATGCTAACCACAAACTTTGGAGACGGAATATGAACTTCCTTACCTTTTTCTATCATCGTAGCATTATACCGGTACAGAACAACTTTATCAGACTCATATGGCATTGGACCAGGAAAATTGATCACCAATGGAGAAACAACATATTTGCGACTATCAAAAGAAATAACCATCTTCTCAGGAACAACCTACTCAGGAATATTGAACTGAGGCACAATAACATTCACTTCATTTTCATACTCATCTCTTTTCGTTGTCACTTCAATCAACTTATCATCCATCATCTTTTGAATGTCTCTCTTAACAATCACGCAACCATGACGGTTCACCAAGCAAATGCAACAAGCAGCATAATCGTGATCAATATAGTGATATTCACTCAAGAAAGCATGCATCTCAACCAAAAACCTTTGAATCCAGCGGACATCATAAATCTTGAACAAACCAGGACAACCATCAACCATGTTCACAGACGTATTACCATGTTTAGGAAGCGGATTTGTCTTTGCATTCAGATTAACATCATTGAAAGACAAAACATTACTCCTCATCAACTTTTGTACTTCAATCTTCAATGGAAAAAAATTCTCAATATCGTGCCCCGAAGCACCTTGATGAAAAGCACAGTGAGCCTCTGGCTTATACCACCATGCAATAACCTCTAGAACTGGAGGTGGAGAACGAGTTTGCACAAGATTCTTCTCAATCAGTGATGGAAGCAAATTTGCATATAACATTGGAATGGAGTCAAAGATTGGCTTTGAACGACCTTGTTG
Organism: Lathyrus aphaca; assembly: GCA_963966055.1. NCBI lineage: Eukaryota > Viridiplantae > Streptophyta > Magnoliopsida > Fabales > Fabaceae > Lathyrus > Lathyrus aphaca. Next base: position 321,258,686 of record OZ014524.1, on the reverse strand, counting down.
AGTACCATTCTATTGCACATAAGGTTGTTGATAACAAGGCTGATACTTTAGAGCTACTAGCACAATTGGAGTAGCATTAATCATCGGAGTTACAAAAGCTACATGTTGTTGATGATGATTATCGCGACCACAAGGTCTTCTGTAACTTTCACGAGACACAATATTAGTCTCACCTTCTTTCTTCTTACCAAAGTTGAACCTCTTAGAACTGGAACCATTACTACCTTCTTTACTCAACCTTCCCTCACAAACACCTTCTTCTAGTTGCATCCCCATATTCACCATCTTAGTGAAATAAGATAGATCACTTGCAATCATCTTCTCATAGTAAAAAGAACCTAAAGTATTCAAAAAGATCTTTGTCATCTCTTTCTCTTCCAAAGGAGGAACAATCTGAGTTGCAAGTTCGCGCCATCTTTGTGCATATTCTTTGAAAGTTTCTTTGTCTTTCTATGATATAACACAGAGATGATCTCTGTCCGGTGCCATATCAACATTATAGCCTCTCCCAAATCATTGAAAGTCTTGATTTGGTTGTTGTCCAAACCCATATACCATCTCATAGCTGCACCATTAAGACTATCTTGAAAATAATGAATCAGAAGTTGGTCGTTCTCTATCTGAGCATACATCTTCCTAGCATACATAGTCAAGTGGCTCAGAGGACAAGTATTGGCCTTATACTTCTCAAACTCAGACAATTTGAACTTATGCGGGACCTTAACATTAGGAAACAAACAGATATCATAAGCATCTTTACCAAACAAATCCCTATGCCTCAAAGCCTTCATCTATTTCTGCATTTTAGCATAAAGGCCCTGAAATTCATCAAGCCTTTCATTCACATCAGCGCCTTCACCGGGCTCAGCATGGTAAATCACTTCATCAAGGTGCGGAGTATTATGCATCACAGGCGGTGTCGTGGTCATCGCCAACTGAAGAGGAGCAAATGCAGCAGTCTCAGGGGGATGAGGATGATAACCAACAATAACGAAATCAACTGGCATACCCCACGGTGTGCTAACATGCATATGGTAGCAAGGAGAAATTATAGTTTCAGTCGGAGTCGATGCAGTGACGATCTCAGAGATAATTGTGCACTATATCGGAGAATTAGGAGGAAGGGGTGACTGATTCTGATCAGCCACCAAACTTTCCATCATGGCAATGATCCATTCCAAGCTATCCTTCAAAGATGAAACTTCCTCGCGCAGCTCGCGATTCTCTTGTTGTAAGGCTTCCATCATCTTTCTTCGATTTGATCGAGTATCGTAGCGACGAGTCAGCTTGTCAAGGGAATTGGATGAAGACCAAGAAACAACATAAGATCCATGTAAAACTCTAAAAAAGAAAGACCAATGCAAGCATGATGCATGGTATGAGTATACAAATGCAAATATTTCAAAGGACTATAAGATAAATAGCAATATTTATAAAAGAAACACTTTTTTTATTTACTGGAAAAAACTCATTCTCATTGATATCAAAGTGAGGATTACAAAGTGAAGTACAAGTCTCAATAACCCTAATACATGAGATAAAAGTAAAATATTCCTATATGATCATAGCTGAAGAAGATCTAAATCCCGACTAGTACATCATGAGAATCCTCTTAATCTCATTCTTGTACTGATTCTCCATGTCTTCCTTATCCTTCACCAACTGGTCCCCAATGGCCTTCCAAGTGCTGGATGTATGAGGAATGGTAGATGGAGTACTAGAGGAAAATAAATCTTCTCTTGGCCTCTTCGTGACACGCGTCTCGAGTAACTCAATGAGATCATCTTTCTCCTTCAATTTCTCTTGCATAGTCGTCTTCTCAAGTAACCACGCTTCTTTCTCTTTCTTCATCTTGTCCAACTCTTCTTGAAGAGAAACCTTCTCATCAAAGGGAGGAAGAAAAGCGGATAATGGAAATATAGTAAACAAAGACTCCTCAGGTGGATAAGGCATCTCGAGCTTATAATCCCTAGATCGAACCCACTAGATGTAACACTCGGAAGGAGCAAGGTATTGTCTTCCTAATTGACCTTTTTCTTTTCGATGAACCATATGCCAAGAATGAGCAATCCTTTTCTTCATTTCTACATGATCTGCACCATTAAGAAAGAAAAAACTAGATAGTGAAATGTTTCTTGGTATGCCCCTCAAGCAATATCCCAACTGTCTCCTAGAAAGAATAGGGTTGTAATTAATTCCCCCACGTGTACCAAGAAGAGGTACGTTGGGAAACTCTCCACAACCATCAATAAGCACTCCAGTATCATAATAGGAACAATACCTAGTCATATCCTTATGAGTAAGATACCTAATCCTTCGAGACCATCTTAGCTTCTCTCTATTATCCATGAAGACATCGGACTTTGGTAGGTGAGAAATAAACCACCTATAGAGAAGAGGCACACAACACACAATCTCTCCATCACCTTTGGAGGCCCTATGGTGAATAGAATGATACATGTCTGCAAGCAAAGTAGGTACTGAATTTCTCTTCAAGAAAATCTGAATAGCATGCTCGTCCACAATACCATCTAAGTTGGGAAACAAAACAATCCCATAGATAAGAAAAGCAAGAATAGACTCAAATGCATCCTTATGACCCAAAGTAAGAGAATTAGAAGATTTCCCCATTAAGAACTTGGCATTAATACCACAAACATCCCATTTTGGAAGAAACTTCCCACTAAGATCGAACTCCTCAAGAAAAAGGGATTTAGCAATAACTTTGGTCGTAAGCTCCCTCTCTAAACCACTGAAAAGAAACTCCTTATCCAAAATAGGCAAACCCAACCAATAGGAATACTCCTCCAAAGTTGGCACAAGCTGATAATCAGGAAAGGTGAAACAATGGTGCAACAAATTATAGAACTAAACCAAGGTAAAGAGAATCCCCTCCGGTATATTGTTCTTCAAGATGAACAAAAGCTTTCCATAATGTTTCCATAAATCATCAATATCAACCACTAAAGCTCCAAGCTTTCTCAACACTACCAGATTAGGACTCTTGAAACTGTACTTCCGGGTATTCCTCTTTTCAAAATTCATATCAATAAACATCTGAAATATTGGCAAAAGTACCTATAAGTCCCTTTAAATCTTGATAACAATGCACATGAATGCATGAGTGCATGTATGCAACAACCACAAACAAGATTACATAAAGAACACAGATCTAGGTTCCAAGTCACGAGCATGAAGTCAAGGTATAATAACACTTCCCATAAAGGTAAGTACTAGGGTTTTGTCTTCATTGTACCTGCAGAAAACCAAAAGGGTGTTAACAGAGGTGCCTGGAGTTTGCAGCCATCCTTTGGATATTACCGGTATATAGGACTAATCCTTAACCGATAATTTCCTCAAGAGGACCTCGTTAGAGTGTAGTATCTCGTGACAACCACCTCAGGTCTACACATGGATAGCTTCTGCACTATGTTCCTAAAATTGGCCTGGATAAGTTAAGGGTTCTACGGTCCTCAGTATGATCAGCTCCATGTCGAAAAAGTAATGCCATGTTATGAATAATTGTCATGTCATCAGTAATCCGAGAGAGCCTAATTGAGTGGAGATTATCGAATTGATATCGCTTTGGACTACTTCGTCGCATATCACTTCGAATATTGTCGTCCTATCATAAGTTCACTCAGATCCAAGTATATAATCTATCTCACTCATAGAGGATCACCAAAATCGAAAAAGGAATAAACAAATAATAAACAAATCAAACCAAAGCAATATATAAATCAAAGTAGACCGAATCCACTTAGAGACTACTCCCCAGCAAAGTCGCCACTTTTTTGTAGCAGTAAAATCATGAGTGTAAGCTATTAGTTAACTTAACTCAAAGTAAACTGAGTCGCCACCACACTTTTATTTTATTCCAAATGGAAAAGGAAAAAAGAGCGAATAAATCCTAATGAATCTAAAAGCAAAAAGCTAAAGAAATAAGCAGAGAAACGGGTAAGGGGATAGGTTACAAAATGGGAAGGTTTTACGCACTCAAAATGTCTATGGTACTCCATGGGAGCCTTTTGAAAAATTCATTGTTTTTGGTTTGAAAATGTTTGCAAATGAGAGTGGAGGAATGAGAGAAGAATTAATTTTTATTGTTTTTATGTTTGGAGAGCTTTACCGCCTCATGTCTACGTACCCACAATGTGCAATGCGAGATCAAAACTCCGTAGTTCGTGGTACAAATAATAAAAAGGGTTGGTTATGATTGATTTTATTAAGTGAAGAGAATTTGTCATTTTCAAGTGGATAGTTTAACAAATCTACCATTAGAATGAAGGCATGGACTCATATATCATTATGGGGAGGGCACCAACTCGGATAAAATCGACGAGAATGCCATTAAACCCCCACGAATGACAAGAGGCTCAATTACATAAAACTACAACCATGGAGATTGAGAGACTTGCACCCGACTAAAGAATAATGACTCATAATCTACACTTGTAAAGAAAACAAACAAAGGTGCACAAAGGCACAAAAACAACTTGAATGAGTTTGTTTATTTTTATTTTTTGTATTGAAGTCTAGATGATTAAGTTCATTGATTTTTAAAAGAAAAGAAGTAGTAAAATCCACTTGACAAAAGTCAAGGTTTTATTTATTAAAGAGTTGATGATTTTGAAAAACAACAAGAATCCTTTGAAAAAGAGGGAAATTTTGAAAATTGAAGAAGGGGGAAGAGATGAAGAGACTAAGCCTTTATTAATATTTTTTGTGTCCAAGTGGACAAAATAAAAATCAACACAACAATAATAGCAAGAATATAAACATGATAATGGATGATAAAGCAATATAAAAGCATAATAAAAATAAAGGAGATAAATGAGAGAGAAGGAAATTAAAATGTTAGTATAGTAATAGAAATAATAATATATACATAATAGTGGTATAATGAACTTAACAATCCACAACCAAAAGAGAAGAAACCAAGGTACTTAGTACTGAAATCAAAAGGCAACCAGTTCCGCTTAGTATCTTACACTATAGTGATTAATCAAGGCGGTTAGAACCAAATTCAATGAAGTTTGAAAGAAGATTGGGAGACCCAAAGCAACTACGCATCAAACTTCACAAGTCTTGGATCTTAATGCAAAAAGATAAATCACTTTGGGATTACGCGACCAACACGAGGTCCGGTCCATGAAAGTGCAAGTATCCAATTGGATTTTTATTCCGAATTCGGGACATATTTAGGTCTATGTTAAGAAATCGCCGAGTAATTTACAGAGAAATTACCCTACAAATGAGGCCGGCCAAAACCAATTAAGGTTAACGATGTTAGCGCTAATACATGTGAGAAAAACGATATGTAAATCGCCATCCAAACGCAATGTCGCACGAAAATAAAGGTGAATAACAAATTGATTTTCACTTATGATATTCTTTCATCTTTAAGTTCAATAACTTATTTTGGTGGATTCAATCATGAAAATATCTCACTAATGCAAAGTACCTAAAGTGAATTAAATAATTCACTTAGAGGTAGATTTGGACTAATGAATATTAACCACTTTAATCTACACCCAAAATTCATTAAAATTAAAGAGAAATTAGTTCCAAAAATGTCTCCCAAGGTAAAAATAAGAAGAGAGGAGAAGATGAGAGGAAAGGAACCAAAAACCAGCCCCAAAACAAGCCAAAAATTCAGTTCTGTTTCAAAGTTACCAGTTACTACCATAGTGGTCACCGGTTACTATTCAAAAAAACAAGTTTCTGGTGAAAATTAACACAGGTAACCGGTTACTACCAGAAGAGTAACCGGTTACTCTGCACGCAGAATCAGAAAAATGGCTAAAATTCAGCATGATCCTTCTTTCAAAACGTTTTTCAAACACGTTATGATCATGAACTGAATTAGCACGAATTTTAAAGTTAAAACACAATGAATTCAAGGTGAATTCTTGATAACTTTCAAAAGAGAGAGAAAAGCTTTAGTGAATTTGTGGTTTGGGAAGATATTTTGCAAGAGATTTTTTGGCTATCAAAAGCTTGTGAAATGAATTAGGAAAGTCATATATTTAAAGAGTTTAGGTATGAGAATTTGGTGTAATGGAGCTTGCTTTGGTAAATTCAAATTAGGCTTGTAAATCAAGATTGGAGGGAATTATGAAAAGAGTGGTGAATTAGTGAGGGTTTATGGTGGGAATTAATTTTAATGATGTATGTGAATTAAATGGGGACGGTCTAGAATATTCCAAATGTGATCCAAAAATGAAATTGGTGCGAAATCAAAATTTGAAATTGCTGCCAAAATTTTCAAATTTGTGCGCAAGTAACCGGTTACGCCCAGGGTGGTAACCGGTTACATAGTGCAAAATTTGAAAATTTTATTTTCCTTTTGCACTGCTATGGCTCCGGCTAGATTCTCTTGCGCGTCGAAGAAGGCATGAAAATAAACACATGAACCTTGGAATTCCTTGAATAAATCAATTAAATTTGGAAATCCTTGATCACATAAATTTGAATTGTTTGCGGATCAACTTCGACTTTTATCTGTGAAATTTATTTGAGTTGTGCGACTGCTATTTTTTTTGGCATTTTCACATGCTCTTCCCCTGAAAATGTTAATAAAAGAAAACAAAATATTTTTGGATTTTAATTAATGGTTAGTAAACATAAACAAATAAAAGCAATGGTGATCCCCTATGAGACATAAACCTACACCCGAGAAGAACCGGTTACATAGTGCAAAATTTGAAAATTTTATTTTCCTTTTGCACTGCTATGGCTCCGGCTAGATTCTCTTGCGCATCGAAGAAGGCATGAAAATAAACACATGAACCTTGGAATTCCTTGAATAAATCAATTAAATTTGGAAATCCTTAATCACATAAATTTGAATTGTTTGCGGATCAACTTCGACTTTTATCTGTGAAATTTATTTGAGTTGTGCGACTGCTATTTTTTTTGGCATTTTCACATGCTCTTCCCCTGAAAATGTTAATAAAAGAAAACAAAATATTTTTGGATTTTAATTAATGGTTAGTAAACATAAACAAATAAAAGCAATGGTGATCCCCTATGAGACATAAACCTACACCCGAGAAGAACCGGTTACATAGTGCAAAATTTGAAAATTTTATTTTCCTTTTGCACTGCTATGGCTCCGGCTAGATTCTCTTGCGCGTCGAAGAAGGCATGAAAATAAACACATGAACCTTGGAATTCCTTGAATAAATCAATTAAATTTGGAAATCCTTGATCACATAAATTTGAATTGTTTGCGGATCAACTTCGAGTTTTATCTGTGAAATTTATTCGAGTTGTGCGACTGCTATTTTTTTTGGCATTTTCACATGCTCTTCCCCTGAAAATGTTAATAAAAGAAAACAAAATATTTTTGGATTTTAATTAATGGTTAGTAAACATAAACAAATAAAAGCAATGGTGATCCCCTATGAGACATAAACCTACACCCGAGAAGAACCGAGAAACCAGTACGATCTTGTTTATATGCAAGATGTAGATGAAATGCGAAGAAATCTTAGAGCAAAAATTAGGGTATTACATATGCCAAAGCTGAAATTGGTACCGAGATAGAGAAGAAGTCCAAACATAAAAAGAAAAAGAAAGACAAGTCAAAAAAAGTGAAGGGGATGCAGAAGAGCATATTGAAAAATTCAGCAACTTAGAGAAGCAATGGAAGTTAAAGAACAACACATTAAGGGGGAATGTTAATATTAATGTGTTGTAACCAACCTAGCACTATGAGAGAATTGTAATCATTGTAGCGGTAAAATCATGAGTGTAAGCTATTAGTTAACTTAACTCAAAGTAAACAGATTCGCCACCGCGCCTTTATGTTATTACAAATGGAAAAGGAAAAAAGAGCGAATAAAACCTAATGAATCTAAAAGAAAAAAGCAAAAAGAATCGAGCAAAGAACCGGGTAAGGGGATATGTTACAAATTAGGAAGGTTTTAAGCACCCAAAATATATGTGGTACTCCATGGGAGCCCTTTGAAATATTTATGTATTTTGGTTTGAAAATGGTTTGTTTAAAAGAGATTGAAGAGATGAGAAGAGAAATGTTTTTTTAAGATTTTTGTGTTTGAAGAGACGTTCGTCTCATGCCTACGTACCCACGACGTGCAATGTGAGATCAAAACCCCGTAGTTCGTGGTACAAATAGTGAAAAATTAATGTGTTGAATTGGTTTTAAAATGTAAAGATAAGTCTTCATTCTTTAGCGAATAATTCCGCTAAAAAGAATGAATCATATCTAAACATGTGAAAATGGTTAAAAGAAAAAGTGCACAAAGACACAAAAATGATTGCATGAGTTTTGAATTTTGTAAAGTATTTTGGAAAAGGTTTCGATATGCTTATGTAGTTTAGTATTTATTAAGAAATGAAATGAAAAAAGGTAAAACCATTTGACCTAAGTCAAGGTTTGATTATGAAAACGTTTGAAGTTTGAAAAACAAAGAAGATTTTGAAAAAAGGGAAAAGTTTTGAAAATTTAAGAAGTGGGAGAATATGAAGAGACTATCCTAAGAATTAAAGTAAAAGTTAAAGGAAGAACGATCTAACCGCATGGCAAGCATTCTTCGATACATAAGCAACAATAGAATTTTATCTTCATAAACAAGTGAACCAAATCAAGGCTAAGGTCTTCAATCCATAACAACTTGAGAAAAGGGAATGATCCTAAAATCTAAGTCCAGAACTCCAAGTCCAATGCTAAGGATAGTAGCCATAGTCCAAAATTTAAGTCACAAGTCTTTTAGATGTTCAATCCTTTATTAATATTTTTGTGTCCAAATGGAAAAAGGAAAAATCAACACATCAATAATAAGAGCAATAAATATAAACATGATAATGAATGATAAAGCATAATAAAGCATAATGAAAAAATAAAGGAGATAAAGGTGCAAGAAGGAATTAAAATGTTAGTATAGTAATAGTATAATAATATTTACATAATAATGGTATGGTGAAATTAATCATCCACAACCAAAGAAAGTAACAAAGCCACCGATTCCATTTAGTATCTTACACTATAGTGATTAATCGTGACGATTAGATCTAAATTCAATGAAACTTGAAAGAAGATTGGGAAACCCAAAGCAACTACGCATCAAGCTTCATAAGTCTTAGATCTTAACGCAAAAGACTAACTACTTTGGGATTACACGACCAACACGAGGTCTGGTCCACAAAAGTGCAAATATCTAATTGGATTTTTTATTTCGAATTCGGGACACATTTAGGTCCATGTTAAGCAATTGCCGAGTAATTTACGAAGTAATTACCCAATAAATTAGGCAGGCCAACACCAATTAAGGTGAACGATATTTGTGCTAATACATGTTAGAGAGATGATATAATGGATCATCCTCCGAAAACATGCCACACTAAAAAAAAGTGGTAACAGTCTAATCTTAATCGAAGTTTAACATCGATTTATCAAAGGCAACCTATCACGATTCCAAAGTATGGAGAATGATCCAAATGATCATTCAACCATAGATTTGAAATAATGAAGATTAAACATCTTTGAAAATCAACAATCTTTGAATCAGAGATCTCATCGACCAAAATAAAAATAAGATGAAGAAGAAATATGGATCTAACATGTCTTAGAAAGCTTTTCAACATATTTTTCCAAATTTAAAGAAATTAGTATATATAAAAAATGTTTTTAAAAAAATTAGCAAAAGAAAAATAGAAAGATCCTTTAAACAAAATCAAAGAAAATTAACTCAAAAAAATAAAAATAAATAAAAGAAAGTAATGAAGGGAGGTGAAAGCGCAAAAACAAGGTGGTACTAGCAATCTAGATCCAAAAGCCCAAAACAACATCTCATTAAACAAAAAAAACAGGTTATAAAAGTTTTTTTAGAAGAAACAGATTCTTCTTCTTCCTCCATGAGACCTGTAACGTGGTACTATTCATGTGGTGGTTCACGACTTCGGAGCTCCACCATATTGGAGCGGCGGAGCTCCGAAATCACACGGTTGTGATCGGAATTCCAAACTCAATCTGAATACGCGGTCAATTTTAACAATCATTGAAAAACGAAGTCGCAACGGAAACGGAGGTGAGGTTTTAACTACCTTGAAATCTTAGTTGAACGAACGATTATTCTTCACTCTTATTTGTGTGTATTGTGGTTGCTGATTTTGAATCAAAAATTGAGTTGTTGTGAATTGAAGGTGACGATCGGTGATGTGAAATTAATAGAAACCGAAGCTGGAATATGAAAGTGTTGGAGATTTATGGTTTTCTGAAAAATGAATTGAGAGGAAATTTATGGTGAATTGAAGCTCTGAATTTTGGATTTCTGCAGGGTAGTGGTAGGCTTTCAAAGCTTGAGATTGAGAGAGGAAAAGGTATGTATTTATAGAAGGAATTGATGGAGAATTGATGTCGTTTTTGGTTGCATTCGTCCGCGTTTTGATTCAATTTCAAATGCGTTTTGAAATTCTGTGATCAGGTATGAGATGTCCTAAGAGATGTCCCAACACTTGACAGATTTATCCAAAACTTAAATAGCAAGAAAAGTAAACAACACAGAAGTTTGTTAACCCAGTTCAGTGTATAACCACACTTACATCTGGAGGCTACCAAGCCAGGAGGAAATCCACTATAAGTAATATTAATTCTAGACTTAAACCTCTCTGTTTAACCTATCACTTAATAACTACCCAATGCAATTTCTACCTAAGTCACAACTTAGATAAGAGTACCCTACTCACTCCCCCTCAATCACACAGTGATCAAGTTTACAAGTTTAATAAAATTGAAGACATTCTTCAAACAATACAGCTTGATCTTACTTCACAGTTTCAATCAAGTCACAAATGCACTTATGCTTAAAAGCTCATCAAGTGGTACAATTAAAAACAACCTGCTATTAAAAACACTAGACACCCTATTTGGTCTTCTGAAATTCGTACTCAATTCTATGAGTTCCCGTTGCTTAAATAGGTATCTGTAATTTGGGCTTTCTGTAGAATGATCCAGCCCTAATGCACATGCAGCTTCCACCTTGAATTTAGGGTTTGTTACCTCCTAGATTCTAGGTGATTTAGGTCTTCTGTTTTAATCTGAATCTTCAATATAAAACTCCCTACAGATGCGCCTTGTTCTGTTTTTATCCATCATTAATTAATTCCAGATAACTTTCCTTAAATATCTCTGATTAGTTAGTCAATAATTAATTCTGGAAGCAGGTTTGAGATGTCTCAATATCTGTTGGGACATCCTGAAAAACTGAACTTAGTCATTTACACAATGTCCCAACATCTGGTAAGACATCCTGAAATAAGTTCATATACTCTGTTTGATGATGTCCCAACATTTGATAGGACATTCTGAACTGAATTCAATAATTCTTGTTGGTCAAAAATTCTGCCAATTCAAGACATCTACACGTTTTATCATGTCAATCTTGTGCTCATATCGCGTGTGCCTTGGGCGTTTTTTGCGTTTAATTTCCGTTTGCACTGCATTTTGTGCTTGGTTCATGACCCTGCGTTTTGTTTGGGATTTCTTCGCGTTTCAGTCACAGGGTGTTCGCGTGCTTGTTGCGTTTTGCTTGTAGCTTGTTGTCGTTTTGATGCGTTGAATCGGTGTGATGATATGCGTTAACGGCTGACCGTATGCGGATGAAGGTAGAGTCAATGGTTGAGTCACTTGGAAAAAGAGTATAGAAACGATTTGTGTGTTTACAGCGTGACTCGGCTTATGTGAAATTTGGATGGAAAAGTGATGAAAACTGCGGCTTGTAGGTGAGTTCAGCTTGATGGCTGAGAGGTGTTTTAGGCTTCAGTTGTGTGTGTGAATACCTTGTGCTTTTCGCTAAAGCTGGAGTATGGCTGAGAGTGTATCACGTGCTTGTGTTAGTGGCTGGGAAAAGTTGATGACGTTGAGCATATGGCTGAAAAGTGCTATGAAGCTGCTGAAGAAGTCTTTGTGTGATATTTGGCTCAAGCTTCATGTGCCTTTTTTATTTGCACGTGATTTAATTAGTATGGTGGCTTTTTCAATATTTTTTTGGCAAAAAAAACTTGTATAATGGAATGTGGGATAAAAATATAATGGACTTAAATGTTCAAAAGAAATTTTATGTTTAGAATAAAAAATGGATATTGATATATTTAAAGAAAGAAAATTGGATATTTGGTTTTAAAAAAATAAATTTGGATATGAACTGGATTAAAAGGATAAACATGGTTATAAAAATGGGATGAAATAATCGGGAATGATGAAAATGAACAAAAGGAATTGAAAAATAGGAAAAAATGGATAATGATGTGGATATTTAGTTTATGGATGAGAATGGATATGAAATCTTGATTTTGAGCCCACAACCAACTCTTGATTTTTTCGCACAAACCTCTGATAAAATGAACACAGCCATCACTGAACCACTGAACAACTTGCAGCTGAAATACGGTCCCCAACTTCAATTAGTTTTTAATCTCTGATCAAATTTGTCTAAATCGATCTCTGGGAAAATAAATCCGCAGATGCACACAACTGAACCCATGATCACGATAAGCTTGAACTTCTGAACCCAAACCACTACTTGATAAACTGATGAACTTCAGCACACGACAACTTGAGCTTTGAATACGCATCGCATGAGAAATAGACCATTGGCACAAATAACTTGAAGTTGAATCAACATTTTGATAGTTTGACCAAGATTAGGTCAAACTTCCATCTGAATCGAATCATAATAAACAACTACATCTGAATTGAAATCACTGCCTTGCCTTTGGAAACCCGCACACAGAGAGAAGAAGCAAACTGCGACATATTTTTGTATTTTGGTTAGAGGTTAGTAAATATAAAAAAAAGAAAGACAAGTAAAAACACGGTGATCCCTTGTGAGGTGTAGACCTGCAACTGGAAAAGGATAAACGAACCAGTGCGTGATCTTGTTTGTATGCAAGATGCAGATGAGATGCGAAAAATCTTAGGGTAAAAAATTAGGGTATGATGATAACTACATTATAATTATTGTCTTTATTTAGAATTGGTAGAGTTGTATCATTAAGATTGAGAGAACCCAAGAGTCCTCATCTTAATTACTACCTTATTGTATTCTCTATTAGTTTAATCTTCAAGCCTATATAAAGACATTGTAATGCTAAGTTGTAAGCATCAAGAAATGAAGAGAAAATAAGAGTGTGTGGTGAATTCAGTTAAATCGGAGTATTTTTAAGTATAACTTTCTGATCGTACCTGGAGATCAGGATCCGATGTGGTCGACGTCGAGCGTGGATGAAACACGGTTGATAGTGAGAGGAAGGGAGTGTACCTGCAAGGCACTCTGATGCCAAAGTCAGAGAGCGAGCAACGAGTTAGCAAGTACGAGATTTGGAGTAAGATATTGAATACCTGACCCTCTCATATGAGAGGGTTTATATAATACGCCTAACGCATGGCTATTGGTCCCTTTTATTAGGCCTGGATCATGGATCCCCCAATAATAGGTAACTGCCAGAAACTAGTCGTTGGAGTGACGTTAGGACTGCTCGGACGAGACCCCGATAAAATGATATCATTTCCGATCGAAGGGCTTGTCGGACAAGCGGCCTCTGGAAGATCCTAGGGGATTCGACCCTTGTTGGGTGCGACTCATGGTCATCACCGTTGATGGTCGGTCGAAAGGACTTCCGGGAAGACTGAGGATGTATCAGGTGCTAAAGAGTTGTTGGGCCATCATGGACTAGAAGATGGATTGGGCTCAAGTATGAAAATTGGGCCAGTCCAGAATAGGATCCCCCTAAGTCGTTGCTTCTGGTCGAAGGAGCGATGACTTAAGGGTGGCTAGCTTCTCAGAATTATCTTTAATGTTGACAGAATATTACTTAGTCCAATTAAACAGTCTCCTTTGGGGAAGCAAGAGAATTTTTGAAAGTCGAGCAATTCATTGGATGGTTGGTGTCGAGGGAGAGGAAACGAATAGGTGATGTGTTTTGGAATTTGTGCCAATTTAATGCTTCTGAAGGCTAGTCTAGGGGCTAACGTATATGTCATGATTTCCTAGGGATATGGGTCACGCCTACACGCACGTGTTCCTATTCCTATAAATAGGGGAAGTCTCTTCATTTTCAGACTTTTCTTCCTTTGCTTCTCTACTCGACGTCCTCTCTGTTCTCCGGTTGCCATCTACGATTGTCGACCACCACGGACAAACTTTTGACCACCGTACAACCTTCTTCCAGAATCATCATAATCATGTCTCAACCACCTGGTAAGCATTTTTATCTGTTTGTGACTCTGTTTTTTCTATGAGTAGACATGCATGCGGTTAGGTTTTAGTTTTAAAAAGTAGATTATGGTAGTTAAGATTATCCCTTAGGCTGTCACAGTGATAAACAGATTTCTGGTGGTGAATCACCCTTCGAGTATCTAGGCCGTGTCCGTAGTGTTGCTCGCACTAGAATCCTGGCCTGCGCCGACCGGTGGCTTTGGTTGACGTTCAACCGGAGCCCTGGGTTTAGGGACAACATCGATAATTTGGTTGTTGCACAGTCTCTTTACTATCATGAGCGTGGGCGGTCATTTTAAATACGTAGATTCTTTTATGGCTTTGGTCGGGGGCCTTGTCTCCTAGTCGTTGCACGCCCTTTCACTTGATAGGTAGTGGAAGGGTGGATTTGATGCCTTGATCGAATTCACTAACGCCTTTCCTCTACTTTTCAGGTGAAGAAGTGCTCGTTGATCCGTATGATCTTTCATCCAAGGAAGATACTCGAGAGGACTCTGGATCCTTAGCTACTGTTCTGAGCGATCCCGACAGCTCTTTAGAGGATTCTGATGCTACTGAGGTGGGCGATGCGGCCACCACTTATGGGGGAGCGGCAGATGCTCAAGAGATTTCTGATGAAAAAAACGAGGTCCCTGTGCTTGAGGAATGGGTAGTGGAGGACTTATTGAACAAGGTCTCAAGCTATGCTCGACCGAGGAGGGAGCCATTTCCCGTGGTGGGGGATCCCACGCATTGGGTTATGACTTGCCCAAGTGACGATGATAGGATATACTCAGATTTTGGAGGATCGAAGTTTTAAATGTACGAGTATGTCTTCACGGCTCTAGGGGTCAGGCTGTTGTCAACGGCCTAGTTTTCTCGGTGCTAGGCCACTTGGCAATGGCGCCCTCTCAGCTGCATCCCAACTTTTACGCTTTAATGAGGGCGTTCGAGCTGACGTACTCGCATCTTGGGGTCGGGGCTACTCTCCCTTTGTTCTTCCGACTTTTCTCCCTACAACGCCAGGTCGGGAGAAGAGGAGTTCAAAAAGGCTTCATTTCATTTAAGCAGCAGACCAAGATCTTAAAGGTGCACTCGGAATCTATCTGCTCATTCAAGGACGACTATTTCCTGGTCGAACCGTCGACCACTGCGGAAACCCGATTGATTAGCTTCCGCGGGATCGACACTGATGCGAACGGGGCGCCCAGTCTTGACAATTAAGGGAATGAGGTCCCCTAACGGATTTGGAGGTTCCCATTCTCATGGGGTCATTTTCACTATGATACCCTCGTGAGCGAGTTTGTCCAGATCGGGGATAGGCTAAACGACGATGACGAGGCCAGCTTTGAAGAGTTTCACAAGATGGTGGAATCCTTTACACTGATCCTGATGTTCGACGGAGAGGGTAAAAAAATGCTCGGTGCTGATGGGGGGAGGCTTTGGAGTGTCCCCTGATCGATGTAATTGCGCTCCTCGCCTATTAAAACAAGCAGGAGGTGTCTGGATTTTTTGGTATTCGTAGTCGTGCTTAATTTTATCTTGTCTGATAGATCTGAGTGTTTACAATGCTCGATACTAACTTTATTTCCCTTTGTTTTTTTTGTAGTTTCTATGACCAAGCCCCTGGACAAGATCCAGGAAAAACTAAGGCAGAGCAACAAAAGGAAGCTCAAGACGGTCCAGACCCGGCTGACGGGCAACGCCATGAGTGGTTCGGCCTCAGGGTTCCCCAGGTGTGTCCTCGACATCCCAACTGAAGAAGCAGCAGGCTGGCTCTACTGTGATGGACTTAACCGTCAACGCTTCTCCCAAACCCAAGTTCACCATGCCTCCCTGTTTCGTGAAGCGCAATTATTTCGAGGGAACAACCCTGGAGGTCCAACTGACGGATACTCTACAGGACGAGAGTATGGATCGCCCTGCCCAACGATTGTCATTGGCGCAGAATGCAAGTGCTATTATGAGGTCGGTGACCATGGCTTCGATGTTGGTCGAGGGAGAGGCCGAAAATGAGCGGGAAATCAGCCATTTGAAGTCCCTTTTGGCGATGTCTGAAGAGAGTGCCAAGAAGGCTTCCGAGGAGGCGACCAAATCGCTTAAAAATCATGCCAAGGTGATAGCCAAGTTGGAGGTGGATAAAAGGAAGGCGTTTGATCAAAATAAGAGGTTAAAAGACGCCTTTATGCCCAAAGAGGACGAGGATGAGGATACCAAGGGCCTGTTGACTCGAGCGCACTTCCTAGCAAGGCTGAACCAGGATTTGGAGGAGCTACGGGAGTCGACCAAACTGAGCTTCCAGAATGCTATGGATCAGATCAAAGCACTTCATCCAGAAATAGATCTCAACACTGATCGCATCAATTATCTGTATAAGGTCGAGGACGGTCAGATCGTCATTCCAGACGACATGATCGTCGATGAGACCTAGCCCGAATAATCTGTCCATGTCGAAGATCCGCCTGTCCAGAGCGAAGTCCAACCCGATGCCCACCTGGTGGAAGGTAATTAGTCTGCCCTACATGATGTTTTGTTGTAATTTTATATTTGTTCGGGGATGTGTTCCCCGTTTAATGTAATTCCGAACAAGTCGTCCCTTCGGGGGCGCAACCTTTTTATCAAATTTTTCGGCCTTGGCGGTCGTTCGTTATTTTTGTAGCGCTTTCATTGTTATAAGTAACTGCTCGTCCGTCGGAGGACCTCTATCTTGAATGTGTGAAATTTCGCTAAGTATTTTATGCTCGGCACTAATTTGGCCGGGTACTGTGTGCAACTCTAGGTGTGATGCCAAAGTATGGAAATATGAGGACTTGCTTGAATAAAAGGGTAGTGCTCGTCAGAGAGTTTGATCCGTTGGTTAGGAGAACCGAATAGATGTACGAAGGCCTGCTCCGATGCGGCTCCCAGGTCAAGATTATGGATTGGGCTCCGTGGCTTGAACGTTCCATTGCGAGCTGGGGTTCTTCCTGGTCGTAGTACTTAAGAGACAAAGGACTCGTTTGAGTATCCGTTCGTGCAACAGTTACCTCCCTCGTTCGTGAGGGGGTCCTGATGATTAAAGAGTATTGGGTTGCAATGCTTGTACCTAGGCTTGCAGGTTGGGTCAGACCGACTGCTCCTCGCCATGGAGTCGAGCAGGGTGACATTTGTATTAGCTATAGTATTGTTTGAGTTTCTCGGCGTTCCATGGCCGAGCGAGCTCTTCCCATTGTAGATTTTCTAAGTAATAGGCTCCATTTTCAATCTTCGCTCGGACGCGATATGACCCTTCCCAATTTGGGGCCAGCTTCCCCTCCCTGGAGTCCTTGTGGTTCCTCCTTAAGACGAGACTGTCGACCTTGAACGCTCGCTTGATGACCTTGGCGTCATGTCGAGATGATATCTATTGTTTGAGGGTGACCTCTCGAAGAGCAGCTCCCGATCGGATTTCCTCGACCAGGTCGAACTCCTCTCGAAGCGTCTCGGAGTTAGTGTCCTGGTCCATAGGTGATTCTGTTCGTCTGGACTGAACGTCCATCTCTAAAGGGATGACCGCTTCGGTCCCTAGGTCAGTCGAAATAGGGACTCCCCCGGTCGTCGAGTGAGGTGTGGTTATGTACGCCCAAAGTACACTATGCAATTCTTAGACCCAATGCTTTTAATGTTTGTCCAGTCTCTGTTTTACTCCTCTTAGGATCACCTGGTTCGCAGCTTCTGCCTGCCCGTTATTTTGGGGATGCTTGACTGAGGCGAAGTGATGTTTGGTCCCTACCAAAGTCACGAACTCCTGGAAATGTTTGTCAGTGAATTGGGTACGATTGTCTATTACGATGGCAAGCGGTACCCCGAACCGAGCAAGGATGTTTCGCTTGAAGAAGCGTAGAATGTTGAGTGCAATGATTTTGGCCAAAGCCTCTGCCTCTATCCACTTAGTGAAGTAGTCGACGCCTACGATGAGGTATTTGTTCTGACCTGAGCCGAGAACAAAAGGGCCTAGGATGTCCAGTCTCCACCAGGCAAACGGCCATGGGGAGGATAACGACTTCAGCTCGGTAGGAGGTGCTACATGTACGTCACTGTGCCGTTGGCATTTATCGCATTTCTTGACATGCTCTTTTGCGTCGCTTTGCATTGTTGGCCAATAATATCCTACTCGTAGGACTTTGCGTGCTAATGATCTTTCGCTCGGATTTTGTACGTTGATTCCTTCGTGGACTTCTCTCAATACGTGTGGTACGTTTTCTTCTTCAACGCATCTGAGGAGGGGAGTAGAGAAACCTCTACGGTACATCTTGCTTCCGACCATGACGTACGAGCAAGCCCTGCGTCGCACTGTACCGGCTGCCTTTGGGTCCATCGGTAGCTCCTCTTTGGTCAAATAATTGAACATCGGAGTCATCCAACAATTAGCGTCGCCCACGATATTGACATCTACCAGGGTCGGAGCTTGTCCGATGCTAGGTCAGGGGAGTATCTCTTGTATGACAGACTTATTGCCTCCCTTCCTCTTGGTACTGGTTAATTTAGACAAGATATCTGCTTGGGTATTATTTTCGCGTGGAACATACCTAACTTCTACGGACGCAAATTGTTTTAGTTTCTCTTTAACCAAGGACAAGTATTCAGACATGTTGTCATTTTTACCTTGGAAATCTCCTGGAACTTGGTTGGCGACTAACTGGGAATCCGTGCATATAATGATATCCTTTGCACCAAGGTCGTCTGCTAGGCGTAGGCCGGCCAGGAAGGCCTCGTATTCCTCTTGATTGTTAGAAGTGGGGAAGGATAGAGTCAAGGAAACCTCGATGATGGTTCCCTCTTCGCTTTCCAACATAACCCCTTCCCCGCTGCCTGCTGAGCTAGAAGCCCCGTCCACGAAAATGGTCTACTTGGATGTGTGCGTTGGTGTCTGCTTGGGAAAGGTAAGTTCTGCTACGAAATTTGACAAGGCTTGGGCCTTCAATGCTTGTCTGCCCTCATACCTAATGTCGAACTCAGATAACTCCAATAACCATTTTAGCATTCGTCCGGCCATGTATGGCCTTCCGAGCAACTGTCTAATGGGTTGGTCGATTCTCACGATAATCGTATGGGCCAAGAAATAGTGTCTAAGCCTTCTTGCTGCGAAGAGAAGGGCCATCACTACTTTTTCGATCTGCTGATATCGCAGTTATGGGCCATGCAAGGCCTTGCTCGTGAAGTAAATCGATTTCTTCCCTTTAGGTAATTCACGAATGAGAGTTGCACTTACGACCTCGTTTGCGACTGCGAGGTAAAGATATAGAATTCCGCCTTCGTTAGGCCTGGAGAGCACCAGAGGCTCGGATAATGCTTTTTTCAAATGGGTTAGGGTTTGCTTGCATTCGTCTGTCCATTCGAAAGCTGACTCCTTGCGAATGAGCTTGTAGAATGGAAAAGCGTACTGGGCAGATTTAGCCACGAACCGAGCGAGCGAAGTAAGCACTCCGTTTAACGATTGTATAGATTTCTTAGAATTTGGCGTATGAATCTCTGTAAATGCTCAACATTTATCGGGATTGGCTTCGATTCCCCGCTCGGTCAGATAAAACCCGAGGAACTTGCCCGCTCTAACTCCGAACGTGCATTTTTCAGGATTGAAACACATTTTGCATTTTCGAGCTTGGTCGAATACTTTTCGAAGGTGGGAAGCATGATTTGTCTCTTGTTGACATTTGACGATCATGTCATCCATGTATACTTCGAGCATATCTCAGATTTCTGCTCGGAAAACTTTGTTCATCATGCGCTGGTAAGTAGCGCCTATGTTTTTCAGGCTGAAGGGCATAACATTATAGTAGTAATTGCCCGATTCGGTCATGAAAGCCGTGTGCTTTTTGTCGGTCATGACCATGTGGATTTGATTGTATCCCGAATAGGCGTCCATAAACGATAGTAGTTTGAAACCGGCCGAGTTGTCGACCAGTTTGTCAATATTTGGTAAGGGATAAGCGTCTTTCGGGAAAGCCCGATTAAGATAGGTATAGTCAACACATATTCTCCATTTTCCATTCGACTTTTTAACGAGTACAACTTTTGAGATCCAGGTCGTGTACCTGGCCTCTGTTACAAAGTTTTCCTCTAGGAGGTCTTCTACAACTTTTTCGGCCGCTTTAGTGTTCTCGGTCAACTGCTTCCTCCTGCACTAGGCAACAACTTTGTAAGGTGGATCAATGGAGAGGTGGTGGCAGGCTATGTTCGGGTCGAGCCCGGGCATCTCTGCTGCACCCCAAGCGAATAGGTCGACATTTCCTTTCAGGCATGTTTCCAGCTGTCTCTTCGCCAAGTCTTGGAGGTGAGCTCCGATCTTTACGCATCGATTTGGATCTTCCCCCAGAGGAATTAGCTCAAATTCATCGTTCGGGATTGGTCGGGATAATGAAGTGGAGGGTTGATGGGAGCTTTCGCCTTCGTTTGGGAACCTGTAGTCTAGGTCGATGGAGTCGACCCGAGGGAGAGGATTAGATGCCTCAAAGCAGTGACGGGAAACTTCGACATCATCGTGCAAGGTGGCCACTCTTCCAGATGTTGTGTAGTATTTCATCTTTAGATGAACAGTTGACGGAACAACAATGCGTTCGGCCAACGTTGGCCGACCGAGAATGCATTGGTAAAATGATGGACAGTCGACCACCAGAAACTGGACGCAGACGGATCAAGTGGTCTCTGCTGCTCCAAAAGTGACGATGAGGTCGACGTAACCCCATGGTCGAGATACCACCCCGTTGAAACCTTGTAGGTCGGATCCTACGTAAGGTGTTAGGTGAGTCTCGTTCAGCTGAAGCATTGAGAACAATTGCAAATACATGATGTCGCACGAACTGCCTTGGTCGACTAGTATTCTGCGAACATCGAAATTGGCCATCTGAGCTCAAACGAGCAAATGGATGTTGGCATTGGGTGCCCCTCCTAGCAGTTCCTCTTTGTAAAAGGAGATAGGCATAAAGTTGCCTCTGGGTGGATCCAAAGTGGCGTTCTGGGCTGGTCCCTTTGCAATCAACTGGTCGAACTTCCTCTTCACGGAACCAATAGTAATCTTGTTGAATCCTCCCCCTGAAATCACCATTGCAGAGGGGAAGGCTTCCCAAGGGCTATGGGACGACAGATATCCTGGACTTCCTAGATGATCGGGTAGAAAGAAATGCTCAGGTCGGTAGATGCTGAGGGCGACCTGCATGTTGGTGTCTATTGGCACCAATACTGCTTCTTCGACCTTCTTGGTTTCTTGCGTCTCCGGTCTGGAGGTTTGTTTGGACTTTTTGAACTGTTTGAGGTGGCCGTCCTTTATGAGTATCTCGATCGCGTCCTTCAGATGGATGCAATCTTCAGTATTGTGCTTGTGGTTCTTGTGGAACCTGCAATATTTGGTTTTGTCGATGCCCGTCTTGTTAGGCAATTGCTTGGGGAAGCGAACTCCTGCCTGTCGGAACTCCGAATTAACGCACTCGGACAATATTTTATCTCACGATACCGAGAGAGGTGTGTACTTACGAAAGCGACCTATCGGCCCTCTCTGCTCCCGCGGTTCACGGGAGCAATCTTTCTTTCTTTTGTCTCCCCCCGACGAGATGTCGAGGGCTCATCAGTTTTGGAAGGATTGGTGTCCTCTTGACGCCTGTCATCATGAACCATACTGGCCGCCTGCTTCTCCTCGTACTGGATGTACGCCTGAGCCTTCATGAGGAAAGCGTCCAGCGTGGCAGGTGTTTCGATGCCCACCGCCCGGTGGAAATCAGTGGACGGGCGTAACCCGCACTCCAACAAATACTTCTTCATATCGTCCGTGGTGGAGACCTGGACAGCTTCTTTGTTGAACCTTTCGATGTAGGTTCTGAGGGGTTCATCCTTACCCAAAATAATAGCCTCGAGCGACGCCTCTGTCTTGGGATGGCGCTGAGATGCGGTGAAATGCCTGGAGAAAGTTCGACCGAGTTGCCTCCACGAGGTGATGGATTCGGGTTCGAGACTCTTATACCAAGTCATTGCCCCTTTCCTCAAGGTGGTTGGGAAGAGACGACACTTGATTTCTCCCCGGACGCCTCTATAATCGAGCAAGGCGTCAATGTTTTCGACGTGTTCATCTGGGTCCATCGTCCCATCATACGATCCAAGGGGTGAAGGCTTCTCAAGCCCTCGCGGTAGTTTGGTAGCCATGATCTCCTAAGAGAGTGGGCCTCTGATGTCATCCTCGTCACTAGATGTGAACGAGGGAGATCGTGAATAACTTCTTTTGTTTCGTCGCGGAGACAAAGATTTTGATCTATTCTTTCTCATTAGTCTTGGAGACGGTGATCGGGACCGTCTCCTCTTCTGGGTAGGAGAGCATTGATCTTCATTCTGCAAGCTTTGACGAGTCTTGGTCGGTATAGGCGAGCGACGTCTTCGTGGAGGTGACCGGGCTCGTTTCTTGATGGAAGATTCTTCATGGTGGTCTTTGCCCTTTCTTTTGTGGGGAGATGGGTTGCGTCGTCCCCGATGCCTTTTCGAAGAGCGAGATGATCGACGACCGATTTCTTCGAGGCAGACTATCTTCTCTCCGTGAGCGAGGAGCAGTAGGTTGGTTTGGTTGAGCGTCCCAGCTAACGCAGCGAAGTCTGACCATGCTGGTGCAGTCAGGGAGGGAACGACCTCTGGATGACTCTCGAGCGGTTGATCGCACTCGGGAAAAGGTGAAGCAGTTTTCCCGTCCTGAAGATCTTGGACGGTTTCTTCATGCGAGGGAGTGATCACGTTACTTCCCAGTTAGGTAAGTAGAAAACCATTGGTAGTCCGGGCTTCGAACGAATTGTTACGAGCATCCATGGATCTTTAGAGAGAAAACTTTGGTTCTTGAGAGTCTTTGAAGAAGAAGAACGGGGAAATCAGAATTCCCACAGATGGCGCCACCTGATCATACCTGGAGACCAGGATCCAATGTGGCCGACGTCGAGCGTGGATGAAGCACGGTTGATGGTGAGAGGAAGAAGGTGTACCTGCAAGGCACTCCGATGCCAAAGTCAGAGAGCGAGCAACGAGTGAGCAAGTACGAGATTTATAGTAAGAAATTGAATACCCGACTCTCTCATATAAGAGGGTTTATATAATACCCCCAACGCATGGCTATTGGTCCCTTTTATTGGGCCTGGATCGTGGATCCTCCAATAATAGGTAACTTCCAGAAACTAGTCGTTGGAGTGACGTTAGGACTGCTCGGACGAGACCCCGATCGAATGATATCATTTTCGAGTGAAGTGCTTGTGGGCAAGCGGCCTCTGGCATATCCTGGGGGATTCGACCCTTGCTGGGTGTGAATCATGGTCGGCGCCGTTGGTGGCCGGTCTGAAGGACTTCCGGGCAGACTGATGATGAATTAGGTGCCAAAGAGTTGTTGGGCCGTCATGGACTAGAAGATGGATTGGGCTCAAGTCTGAAAATTGGGCCAGTCCGGAACACTTTCCTAGTGGAAATTCAATGTAAAAAGTAGGGGTGTTCAAATCCAAACCAATCCAAATAAAAAACCGAAAACCAAAAAAACCGATTTGTTTTGGATGTATTTGGATGTCATTTTGTAAGAACCGATCGGTTCGAATCGGATTTTGGATTGATTTTTCAAAACCGGTCCAAACCAAACCAAACCGCATGTAAATATATTTTTTACTTATTTATATTTCATTAGTATATATGTTGTGTTAATTTAACATTAGATGATATTTATCTTTTAAAATACTATTTATTAGTTTGATTTAATCTATTTATTTTTATTTTTTTCATCTTGTAATATTAATTTTTGATATAGTATAAGATATATTATATCAAACTTACTATTTATTAGTATTTTTAAAATATTAATAAAAATTATAATTTATAATTTGGATATCCAAAAAATCGATCCAAATAAACCGTATGAAATTGGATCGGATCAGATCGGATTTTTTTAATCAATCATCCAAAATCGAACCAAACCGCAAATAAATTTATCTTTGGATCGGATGATATTTTACTTCAAAATCGATCCAAACCAAACCACAAACACCCTAGTAAAAAGTGTCACAAAACTGTTTTCTTACTCCACCGCCTCTAGAATACCACGAACACTTCTTATCCATGTAAAAGGATGCCCTTCAAGATTAATGTCCTACAAATCGCAATCACCAACTGCATTTTTGAATCCCTCACACAACCATTTAGGATGAGGATAAATACCCTTCTAATCTTCTTGAGTTAGCATTAAAGTCCCCTATAATGTACCAAGGTAAGTTGGATATGTCACGGAGCTCACACAAAAGTTCCACGCGAGTCTTCTTCTGCCACTTTCCAGCTAACCGTAATAGCAAGTTAACCTCCATTGTCCTCGCTCAACATCCTCAATTTGCAAGTTCACGAAATTACGAGAGACATTCATCACACTACACTTTATAGTATTCCTCCATAACACTGCTAATCCACCACTTCTACCTTTCACATCTAAAAAGAATATAATATCATGTTGGTGCTTCTGAGCTAACGCACAAAAATTAGGAATTGCACCTGGGTTGCTCAGTCCCGGGCAATTCCAACTCAAGACTATCATAACTCCAGGCAGTTCTTTTTATGTAATGAGTGTGATATGATAGGAGCATTATGGAGTTCTTTTTAATTAAAGTTTATCATCATGTATTATTATCATCATAAATATAAATATATAATAAATATTAAATTAAATGATACTAGTACATATGATATTTATTAAAGAAAATAATAATAAAAAAAACTTTTTCACGATATGTGATGGCAATTATTGATTGGTTTCACATCCGTGAACAAAATTTTCGCTGGATTTAACACTGATTTTAAATATTAATTAAAAAGTGAAAGAAATGGATATTTTGTGGAAGCTCTTACTCTTCTCTCACTACTCCTCTATCATTCATTCACTTTGGAACTTAGTTTTCTCATTCAACCCATTTTCACTTGTGGAAAAGAGTGAAAGAAATGAATTCCATAATCATGTCGTTCTTCATTATTTTGGATTTTACTGGTTGCTTTCTACGTGTTTGCTGAAATGCTTAAGAGGCCACGGCATAGGAACTGTGTTTCACATGTGCTAGTAAGGTATTGTTTCTGATATAGGTTCATCTATTACAGGTTTCTTTCTTTGTTATGCTGGAAGTTCTGTTAACAATATGGTTAAAGATGCTCTTGAAGAGTCCCTTTTGAAGGGTGAAACCGGTCTAAGCATAGACAATTCTGATTCCAAAAAGGCAGGAGGAAATGAAATTTTAACAAGTTATTTGAATGCTGGATTCTTTAGCATTCTTACTTTCTCATGGATGAATCCACTAATAACATTAGGGAATAAAAGGACTTTAAACCATCAAGACCTTCCACTTCTTTCTGCCAATGACACTGCCTATGGAACTTTTTCAAATTTTACAAAAAACCTTGAGCTCGAGTGTGGAAATGTTAGGAGTGTGACCACTATTAAACTCGCGAAGGTGCTGTTTTTATCGACATGGAAAGGGATTCTTATATCAGGCATATTTGCATTTTTGTACATATGTGCTTCTTATGTAGGACCTTACCTTATTGACAACCTTGTTCAATATCTCAATGATGAAAACAAGGTTAAGAATGAAGGCTATATTTTGGCTGCAACATTTGTTATGGCGAAACTTGTTGAGTTTCTTTCGCAAAGGCACTTGATGTTTAAGTTCCGGCAGCTTGGTGTTAGGATGCAAGCAATGTTGGTGTCAATGATCTATGCTAAAGGATTGACACTTTCGTGTAAATCAAAAGAGGGACATAGCAGTGGCGAATCCATCAACTTAATGACTGTTGATGCTCAAAGGGTAGGTGAGTTTTGTTGGTATTTGCATGATCCATGGATGGATGTTCTACAAATTTCTTTGGCTTTGTTTATTCTTCATAAAAATGTCGGGGTTGCTTCAGTAGCTGCTTTTGCTGCAACTGTTATTGTTATGTTGTTAAACCTTCCTATGGCATCCTTACAAGAGAAGTTCCAAGCTAAGTTAATGGAGTTCAAAGATAAAAGAATGAAGGCGACGTCTGAGGTTCTAATGAATATGAGGATTCTTAAACTTCAAGCGTGGGAGATGAAGTTCTTATCAAAGATTATTCAGCTTAGGAAGTTAGAGGAGATGTGGCTAAAGAAATTTCTTGTTGTTACCGCAATTGTTAGATTTCTCTTCTTTAGCGCCCCAACATTTGTTGCTGTTGTTACTTTTGGTGCTTGTGTTCTTCTAGGCATTCCACTTGAAACAGGAAAGATCTTATCTGCTCTTGCAACATTCAGAATTCTTCAAAACCCCATCTATAACATTCCTGACACAATTTCAATGATTGCTCAAACCAAAGTTTCCCTTGATAGGGTTGTTGCTTTTCTTCGTCTAGATGATTTGCAGACAGATGTGGTGGAGAAGGTTCCGCGAGGTAGTTCTGATATAGCAATTGAAATAGTTGATGGAAATTTCTCTTGGGATTTATCTTCTGTCAATACAACTTTGAAAAACATAAATCTTAGAGTTTTGCATAGTATGAGGGTTGCTGTTTGTGGTACTGTTGGATCAGGCAAGTCGAGTTTACTTTCTTGTATAATAGGTGATATACCAATGATATTGGGTAACTTGAAGGTGTGTGGAACAAAGGCTTATGTTGCTCAATCACCATGGATACAGAGTGGAAAGATAGAAGAGAACATACTATTTGGGAGAGAGATGGATAGGGAAAAGTATGAGAAGGTGCTAGAAGCATGTTCATTGAAGAAAGACTTAGAGGTTCTACCATTTGGTGATCAGACCATTATTGGCGAAAAAGGAATCAATTTGAGTGGTGGACAGAAGCAAAGAGTGCAAATAGCGCGTGCTCTTTATCAAGATGCCGATATATATCTACTCGATGATCCCTTTAGTGCCGTTGATGCTCATACAGGATCCCATCTTTTTAAGGTACTATTTTCTAAACTATCTTGCTTTCAATACAATCTGTTTTGTCATGCATTTTGATGGAAAGGTTTGTATCTAACAGTACATTTAATACTACTGTATTGTTTCAGGAGTGTCTGCTTGGCCTTTTGAAAACAAAAAGTGTGATATACATAACACATCAAGTAGAGTTCTTACCTGACGCTGATCTGATACTTGTGAGTGATTTATGTATTTCATCATGCTCCTTAATTCAAGTTTCAAACATTATAGCTTACCGTTCCTGAGTATTTTTCTCTTTCTTACAATTCATTAAGGTCATGAAAGAAGGAAGGATAACTCAATCAGGAAAATACAATGACATTCTTAAATCAGGAACCGATTTTATGGAACTTGTAGGCGCACATAGAGCAGCATTCTCTTCAGTTAAGTCTTTAGAGAGAGGGCCGACCTTTAAATCATTGAGTATTACCGGAGAAGACACAAGTTCATTAAGCGATTTTGAACTTGAACAAGAAATCGAAAATGTAGATGGTCCAAACGACAAGTTAGATGAAACAATTGTGCCGAAAGGCCAACTTGTTCAAGATGAAGAACGTGAAAAGGGTAGTGTTGGGTTTAAAGTGTTCTGGAAATACATAACAATAGCTTATGGAGGAGCTCTTGTACCTTTCCTATTTCTTTCACACATACTCACTGTGGTTTTACAAATTGCAAGCAATTATTGGATGGCTTTGGCAACTCCTGTTTCAGCAACTGCAGAACCTGGTATTGGAAGCTTTACTCTGATGGTTGTCTATGTTTCTTTGGCAATTGGAATTTCCTTTTCCACCCTTGTCAAAGCTTTTCTTGCCGCGATAGCTGGATACAAGACCGCCACCATGCTCTTCAATCAAATGCATTTGAGCTTCTTTCGAGCGCCAATGTCATTTTTTGATTCCACCCCAAGTGGAAGAATTCTTAATAGAGTATGTCATAGCATGCCAATAAATTTTCACCGGTTTATTTTAAAGAAACCAGTTGTTTACCTCTTCGTTGTGGAAACAGATTTGCTGCAGTAAATGCATAATGCAGTTACTGATCTCGATGGTCTGATTTAAATCAATGGTCAAGATTGTTCAAATTTGATTTAGTGAATGTATAATTTGAGCTGTTCGATCTCAAACTAATAGCCAACATAGATTACTGCGTGAAACTGCTTCGTATCATTATTGCAGGCGATCCATATCCCATCATAGCTTCTTGCATTGATTTTTACAGTTTGATTTTTCTATAATTTGTTTTCAATATTTTTCGAAACGACCATATTGAATGTAATTGCTTATCTAAATTTTAATTTTACCGGATTGTTTTAGGCTTCGGCAGACCAAAGTACAGTAGATTTGAACATTTCAAATCTAGCGTCGGAATTTACCTACAATCTGGTTCAGCTCGTGGGAATTATTGCTGTGATGTCACAAGCTGCATGGCAGGTGTTCGTAGTATTGATTCCTGTCGTGGCAGCTTGCATATGGTACCAGGTACCCACTCCGTCTCATATTAAGCGTCAATCAAGGTTCTTCGCACTTTGTAAGAAAATCATCGAGTGTACTAACTTTTATGATAAAATTGGTTTCATTTACTAAGTTCCATTGATAATATAGTAGTTAGGTGAAAATAAATAATGTTATATGACTTAGAAAAAGTGACAACATTTGCATTATTATGCTTAGCAACAGAATGCTTCTCTATATGCAGCGATACTACTCAGCATCAGCACGAGAATTGGCACGATTAACTGGTATATGCCAAGCGCCAGTTATACAGCATTTTTCAGAAACGATATCCGGATCAACAACCATAAGATGTTTTGAGCAAGAATCAAGATTTAGTGAAATGAATATGCAATTGATAGATAAATATTCCCAACCTAAATTATACAGTTCTTGTGCAATGGAATGGTTGAATTTCAGATTGGGTATTTTATCCTCTACCATATTTGCGTTCTGCTTAATTTTCTTGGTATCTTTTCCAAGTTCAATAGCTGATCCTAGTGAGTATTTCAATTTTAATTTGTATGCATTAACTAATCATACTCAGTACTCACTCGTAACGACATTATAAAACAGCAATTTTGTTTTTGTGAAGGCATTGCGGGATTGGCTGTGACATATGGGATTAGTCTAAATGCTGTACAATTCAGATTAATTAGGTTTCTTTGCAATTTGGAGAACAATATTATATCTGTAGAAAGAATACTTCAGTACACTTCCATCCCAAGTGAAGCACCTCTTGTAATAAAGGACAATCAACCAGATCATTCTTGGCCATCATTCGGAGAGGTTCATATCCAGGATTTACAGGTACTACACCGTTCAATAACAATTTAGCTCCAAACAGGGCTCAAGTGTCTATCCTTAAACCAGGAATTGTATGATATAGGTTCAATATGCCCCTCACTTGCCTCTTGTTTTACGCGGACTTACATGCACTTTCACTGCTGGAGCAAAAACTGGCATTGTGGGAAGAACAGGAAGTGGAAAAACAACTCTAGTTCAAGCACTTTTTAGACTTGTCGAGCCTGTTGCAGGACAAATATTGATAGACAACATCAACATCTCATTGATTGGAGTCCATGATTTACGGTCCAGACTAAGCATAATTCCTCAGGATCCAACAATGTTTGAAGGGACTATAAGAAGCAACCTCGACCCGCTGGAAGAGTACACAGATGAACAAATTTGGGAGGTAAATTGTTAAATCGTTTTTTCTCGACAATAAAAAATAACTGATCCCTTTATGCAAATTATACAAATTAATACATTAATGGAAATATTTTAGGCTCTTGATATGTGTCAACTTGGAGATGAAGTAAGAAAGAAAGAAGGAAAACTTGATTCCACAGGTTGGATTTCTCAAAATTTTAAGCATATATAAACTTTAAACCAAAGAACAAATTTCATATTAAGTCTTTCTATTTTTTTTAATATAACTTCAAATTTTATTTTAATTATCCCTCTCAATAAATAAAATGTCTTTTTTTAGGCATACAATGTATATTACTTTATGGTCATTATATTTCACTATTCAATAATGACAATGGCCAATATTCAATGAATATTTTAGTAAGTTTTAGAAGTCAATTTTATGTAATGTATTACTTATCATCATCCATCATGAGATCTGCAGTTACTGAGAATGGAGAAAACTGGAGCATGGGTCAAAGGCAGTTAGTCTGTCTCGGCCGTGTTGTACTTAAGAAAAGCAAGATCTTGGTGCTCGATGAAGCTACAGCATCAGTCGATATGGCTATGGATAATATAATTCAACAGACAGTTAAGCAACATTTCTCTGATTGCACAGTCATTACCATTGCTCATAGAATAACTTCAATCCTCGATAGCGACATGGTTTTGTTTCTAGGTGAAGGCAAGAACCTGTTATTTTTCTCCTATTCATTTTTGTCAACACATTTTTTATACTCATAAATGTGAAGGTGATATCTATTCATGCTTATCATATAGGTCTTATTGAGGAATATGATTCACCAAAGAAGTTGCTTAAAGACAAATCTTCATCACTTGCTCAACTAGTTGCAGAATACACAAGGAGGTCAAACACTGGTTTTGGAAGTTGAGAACTTATTAAACTAGACTAAAAGTTATAAGCTTTAAGAACGGTAAAATATTCAAGAATACTATATGTTTGTAAATACTAGCATTTACACCCCCAAAGATGAAAGAGGTTACATAACATTTTTATTTCAGACATAAAAGGAAACTAAAAATAATTTAATTTATTTAGTAATTCACAAAATATTAAAACGAGATAAAAAAAAACTTAAATGCATTTTTGATCTCCTAGTTTGGTCATTTTAAACAATTGGTCCTCTATTACAAAACCAACGATTCTGATTCCTTAATTTGAATGGTCTTTGGATTTTTGTAATTTGAATGATCTTTTGATTTTTGTAGTCCCCCTCCACTATTGCATGTGTCCTCCATAGTGGTGTCATGTCAGTTTTTTTAATATATTTTATTTTTGAATAATTATATTTAGAACTATTTTAAATTTTGGAATTAAATATTTACTATTTTTCATATTTTTTTGAACAAATTAATAATTAAATTAATTAAAATGTTTCAAATACTTTTTTTGGGCCAGAGGCCCATATATTTATATCAACCCCATTTACTAAGTTGCTAGTGCACATATGTTTGGCCTTTATAAACTCTAATATATGTAATTAAATTAATGTGGGACTTTGCACTATACTAACTGCAGTGAAGTAACATAACATTTTATTGTTGTCTCTAACATCGTGTAACTGTAACGCAGTGAAAACATCATGTTGTCACTTACGTCATGGAAATTATTTAATCCATATCATATGACCTCTCTTTAAATTGTTTATTCAAAAGAAGGTTCTCTCCCTTTCATGCTAAGAATGATATAGATATGGATGATGAAGCAGTAAGTATAGTATATGGTACTTTTTCAGTTATGTAAATATGTAAAAGAAAATTTTAATATCAAACAGACATGTCCTAACGATTTTCTATATGGCATGTAGGAAATTTGGACATTGCATCAATCAACAGAGATATATCAATTTTGGTCCAAGTTGTTAAAATAAGTGAGACTAAGAGACATTTAGATTAAACCGTGTGTTTTAAAAAGCACTACGGAGACATTATTATATATAGAGAGATTACAATTAATTACATGATATAGTCGATGTGAGACTATTCTATATATAAATATTCTTAACACTATATATATTTACAAATATCAACACTCCCCCTCAAGCTTGAGCATATAAGTCAAATGCATCAAGCTTGTTACATATATAATTCATTCTGAGGCTTCGTAGGGATTTTGTAAACACGTCTGTCAATTGATCGTTAGAGTTGACAAAGCTTGTAACGATGTCACTTGACTCGATATTCTCTCTGACAAAGTGACAATCTATCTCAATATGTTTGGTCCTCTCATGGAAGACTGAATTTGAAGCAATGTGCAATGCAACTTGATTATCACAATATAAGTGTCATTGGTCTTGCTTCTTCAATTTGAAGTTCCTTGAGCAATTGTTTTAACCAAACAAGTTCATATGTTGCCATTGCCATGACCCTATATTCTGCCTCGACGCTTGATCTTGCAACAACGTTTTGTTTCTTACTTTTCTAGGATATAAGGTTTCCTCCAACAAGTACCTAATACCCAGAAGTGGATCGTCTATCAATGGGTGACTCTGTCCAATCAACATCGGAGTGTCCAACTATCTGAGTATGTCATTTATCTTCATACACTAGACCTTTTCCTGGAGCACATTTGATGTATCTCAGAATCCGAATAACAACATTCATGTGTTCCTGATAAGGGGAATTTAAGAACTGACTTACCACACTGACCGCAAAAGAAATGTCTGGACGAGTGACTGTGAGATAATTCAACTTTCCAACCAATCTCCTATATCTTTCGGAGTCAGATAGAGGTTCCCCCTGATTGGGTAGTAATTTGACACTTGGATTTGTAGGAGTATCAACTGGTTTAGCATTCAACAAACCTGTTTCTTCCAAAATATCCATAGCATATTTCCGCTGAGAAATCACCAAACCATCTTTAGATTGGGCTACCTTAATACCCAAGAAATAACGGAGTTTACCAAGATCTTTTGTCTGAAATTGATTCGAGAGATGTTGTTTTAATTTGAGTATTCCCTGTTGATCACTACCAGTTATAACAATATCATCTACATACACAATAAGATAAATACACCCTTGGACTGAGTGACGATAAAAAACAGAATGATCAGCTTCACTACGGACCATACAAAATTGTTGGACTACAGTGTTGAATCTGCCGAACCAAGCTCTCAGAGATTGCTTAAGACCATAAAGAGACCTGTGTAACCTACACACCATATTCGATGACCCCCCTGAGCAACAAACCCATGTGGTTTCTCCATATATACTTCCTCTTCAAGATCACCATGTAAAAAAGCATTTTTAATGTCAAGTTGATGAAGAGACCAGTGTCGAATGGCTGCAATAGCTAGAAGAAGTCTAACAGATGCCATCTTGGCTACAGGTGAAAAGGTATCACTATAACCCAACCCAAAAATCTGAGTGTATCCTTTGGCTACCAAGCGAGCTTTAAATCGATCAATCTTACCATCTGGACCAACCTTCACTGTATAAAGCCAACGACAACCTACTAACGATTTTCCAGGGGGTAAAGGAACCAGTTCCCAGGTACCACTGCTTTGAAGAGCACACATTTCATTAATCATTGCTTGCCTCCATTCAGGATGAGATAATGTTCCACCTGGAGTATTATGAATAGAAACAAAAGACAAAGAAGACAAACAAGTATACTGCAAAGGGGAAAGACTATGATAACATAAATCAATATAATGTGGACAAGGATTTCGTGTTTGACGTATACCTTTTCGAAGGGCAATCGGAAGATCAAACTCAGATTACAGGATCAGATCCGGTGATGGCGAGAGTGTCAGAAGAGAGTCTACAATGACCTCAGGGACATGTACGATCTCATGAGCAGGTACGACCTCAGGGACAGGTACGACAGACGTTGGTTGACGACGCTGATATGTCTGAAGTGGGCGAGAAGTATGGGGGTCAACTGTAGGGGTATTTAGTGGGCCAGGTTCCCTAGAATGATCGGCGACAATGACATATGGCACTTTCGGAAGAGGTGTAAGAATACGTTCCTGAAGGGGTTCCGAAGTTGGTTGGCTGGACTCGAAATATGGAACAGACTCAAAGAAGGTAACATCGGCTGATATGAGGTATCGTTGTAGATTGTGTGAATAACAACGATAACCTTTTTGTGATCGATGATAACCAAGAAAGACACACTTTAGTGATCGAGTTGATAGTTTATCAAGACCAAGAGAGAGATTGTGTACAAAACATGTGGTCCCAAAGACTCGGGGAGGAATTGGGTGAAATGTGTAACGTTCTATTTATTAATTAATTATTTAATTCATTATATTTGCGTTATTGGTATTGATTTATGTTGAATTGTCGAAGTTGTTTGTGATAAGTTGCTAAGTTTGTTTGAATTAAGTTGAATGAGTCGATTTAAGTTGCATTGTCGTTCGTTGGATAAAGTTGAATTAATTGAGTTGTGGGAATTGATGTGGAATATTCTCCCGTTTATAGTTGAATAAGTTATTTAGGTGCTTGGACCATTTGGTCAAATATTGGAAGATAATCTAATTAAGTCGGGAGAAAATAATTAGTCGCGAATTATTAATTGATTTTTAGCGTTATGGTAAATTAAGTTGTTAAGTCGAAAAATTGAAGAAATAATATTATCAGTGATAGTATTGATTATTGGAGCATGTTGGTTATTGGGCTTGGATTTCGTCGGAATTAACAATTAAATGGGTGCAGTGTTTAGGCCCATTAATTGTTTTATTGGATTATTATTATAATAAAAAGGAATAAAAGAATGAGTCAAAAGAGAAGAAGTAACAGAAGAAGAGGGAATTGTGGAAATTAGGGAAAAAGTCTTAGAGAAAAATAAGGGTTTTAGAGGAGAGAAAATAGCTTGGGAGAAAAGAAGGAGAAAGAAAGATTCATGTTCATATCTTAATTTTCGCACATACGATACAACCTCCACTAAACAGGTGATAACTTTTTACTCGTAATTCTGATTAAAGCGGTTCTTAAATTTTTGGAAAGCTTACGAAATACCCTTTGATTTGATATATAATTTCGTGTCAATAAGTTATGTATTGAAGGAGAAAAACACATTTAAAGTTTGGAAGTTCATGCTGGAAATTGGTCAAATAGTAGTTACGGGATTGATGGTGATGAAGGTTGAATTTTGGTCAATATAGGAACTCAATGGCAGTATGTTCGTATTTCTAATCTCCATGGATGAAAGAGGAGAGGAAAAGGGTCACATATGCAAAGGGGTTGGAAATTCGATCGGAGATTCGAAGCGGTCATCGATTAAGGTAAGGGTGGGGTTCGAATTCCATAACCGGGACTAGATGATCGTATGTAGATTGGGGTTTTCGGGTAAATTCGTTGTTGTGTTTTAATATGATTTGTTGATGATAATTTCGTATTGATATCTGATGAAATATATGTTGTTCTTGTTGTGTTGCTGATGAATATGTTGAAAGTTTTTCTGTTGTCTGTGTTGTTGATGAGTCGTAGTTACAGAATTAGTGTAGATGGAGATAGGTTTCGTAAAATCAATCATAGGAATTAATAGATGAATATTAGTAGAAGTTTTGAGAATAAAATTGATGTAGAAACCCAATTAAGGATGAACAGAATGGTGAAAAGTATGAGCAGGTTAGGTGAGGAAAAATGCAGTTTTCAACGATTCGACCTGTTTTCGCGTTCGTTTCGAGTTGAATTGATCTTAGACTGAAAGTAGAGATAGAATAAGTTGTTTATAGTAGATTGGAGAGTTTAAAATAATTAATTTAGTAATTTAGTCGATTAAGTCGCAAATCGTTGTTTTTACGTCGAAGTGGTGTTGAAGTTGTTATAAGTTGCGTTGTTCCGTTTAAAGGATGATTATTAAAGTTGCAGGTCTATTGACCATCGTTGATTCAAGTTGCCATGTTGTTAAGTTGTTACGTTGCTATGTTGTTTAAAGTTGTTACGTCGTTATGTGGTTGATTATGTCGTTATGGTTGTTGTTGTTGTATGCTTCATACATTCGCATACATGTGCATATTTTAAGTTGGAGCTTATGCTCGATTCAAGTTGGCCTGGATTGGAAATATTTTAAGTTGAAAGTTGAAGGCTTATGCCTTGATGCCTCGATAACCTGGCAATATTTTAAGTTGGGAGTTCGCTCCAAATGGTACCGCATGCATAATTAAGTTGAGTTGCATTCACATTGCATTATTGTGTTGTTAAGTTGATATGTGACCAATGTGGTGTTGATGATTGTTATGTTGATTAATGTTGCATTGATGATGGTTATGTTGATAAATGTTGAACTGATAATTACTATGTTGATAAATGTTATGTATTGTAATTGTGTTGATGTTGTGAAGTGGTGAGTTTGTATGATTATTCTGTTTACATATTGATTATCGAATTCTGTTTATGGTATTCGATATCTCACCCCTTCTGTTGTATGTTGCCACTTGTTGGTGACTTGCAGGTAACGAAGAGTCCAGTATTTAGTAGATTCGAGTTGGTGTTTGTCGCTCTGATACGTAGCACTTCGGGGGGATAAACGCTTGTTTTGCATTTATGATTCTGTTTAAGTTTATGAAGTAGTTACAAGTTATTTTATGTTAAAAGAATCAAGTTGAATGTTTTGATGTCAGTCGAATTAAAGTTGAATTTGAAATTGTTTAAAGTTTAATAAAGTTGAAATCCGTTGCGTTGTTTTGAAGTGAATTTTATTATATAAGTTGTTGTTCGGTTTTAAAAGTTGAAAATGTGACATTCCATGTTCGTTGTCAGATTTTATTTAACTCTCATTTAATAATTAAAGACGGGTAGAAATGGGGTGTTACAAAATGGGGAATTGGGAAAAATAATTGAATGAGGGATTTTATTGTTAAAGACAGATGAGGGCATGCGATTTATAAGGTAACATGTCGTTAGCACAGCATCCCCCCAAAACCGAAGTGGAACATTACCATGGAGAAGTAAGGTCCGAGTGGTTTCTACGAGATGCCAATTTTTGCGTTCGGCTACCCCATTTTGTTGAGGTGTGTGAGGAAAAGATGTTTGATGGAGAATACCATTGTGTGACTGTTCGCAGTGATTTCTGGCGAACAACCTCTGGTTAACCAATTTCTCAGAAAACTGGGTTACTTGCAGGACCAACCAAACAAGTCCTAGGACAACATGTGCAATTATTCTGTCGAACTACTCTTAGTGTTTGTGATTGGTTTATGGTTTGTTTTGTCAATACTGTCAAAGTGTTAATAACTTTGATTTTGAAAGTAAAGTAAAGTTTAAGTTTAGAAAACAAAATAAAGTTGAAGTTTTTAAACAAAAGTAAGAAGAACTGTCGAAAGCTATAACTTGCAGAAAAGTAAATAAAGCTTAAAAATGAAATAAACTTGATGAATAAACTGACAATTTAAATAACTTAAAGGATAAACGGTGTTCAAACATACATGGTTCCAAATATCAAACTCATTTTCTCTCACACTGGGTACTTAGAGTATTTACAGGAATTTTTGTATAAGTTTTCACACACCTATTCTAAACAAAAACTATTCTATTTATATACAAACAAAGTAACTGCCTAGAATGGAAAAATCATAAATAAATGACAAGTGTCAGCATGCATGTAACTTCGTTTCCTGAACCTTCCATGTGTCCAACTGTCAAAGGTTACAACGTTTAAATTTGAATTCTCCCCTTTGGTGACAAAACCTTGCACCTCTTCAATCTGTCGAAGCCTTTAAAGAAGAAACAACCCTTTCAAAATCTGCCAAATAATGCTTCTGTCAAAACAACTCTTCTCTGTCGAAATGTCGAAAGACAACCTTATTATGTCAAATGCCTAGCTACAAACATTTTCCCAAACTTATCCTGCCAGAATACTATTTGTCCTTTTGTCGAAGCATTGGAGCCTTTAACCTTGTCAGCATCTCTTGAATTTATTTTCTTTCATCATTCTTCGACAGAGATGGCTTCAAGCTCTAAATTTCAACATGTCGAAATTATGAGCTTACAAATTGCCCCCCAGCAAAGATGTTTTCGACTATTCTTGGAGAAATATCTTTTGCTGTCGAAATGACCTTTGACATCCTGTCAGTCTCATTTATTATAAAGTGACTTTGTTGAGTCCCAAGAAAACACC
This sequence comes from Lathyrus aphaca, assembly GCA_963966055.1. Taxonomy (NCBI): domain Eukaryota; kingdom Viridiplantae; phylum Streptophyta; class Magnoliopsida; order Fabales; family Fabaceae; genus Lathyrus; species Lathyrus aphaca. The sequence goes on along the minus strand of OZ014524.1, from coordinate 321,220,759 downwards.
ATGATTTCCACTTTCTGAAAAACGTCACGTCTAGCCCACGTTTACACAATCTCCCATGACCCTATATTTTAGCTAAATCATGGCTCCCTACCAACCGTCACTTTCAATCACCACCAATGGATCAAAAACGCATGTTTCCATTTTTCCAACTGAAAAGTCTTTTCAGTTCTCTTTTTATCATTTCATTTTTCTCTATAAATACCACCTTAAAAACCCTTTTTTTCTTTTTCACATCCTCATAACTCTTCTCCTACCTAACGCAGAAACTCCATCAAAAACCCTTTTCAAAGCTTTCTGCTCCTTCAAACTTCTCATCTTCTCACATTAATGGCTCCTCCAAAAACTGTTGCTGATCGTAGTGCCAAGAAGACCAAGAAAACAGCTGACCTTCCTCCTGCTCATATACTATCTGGACCCATGCAAGTGCAGCAACAACAATACATTCCAGAACCCCCAAATGAAAGGGAGAAAGCAAGCATCTACAGGTCTCAGGTAATGATTCCTATCTCAGTTTCTGGAGTTCACCATGCCATGCTAGGTCCCATTTTTGATCCTAATGCTGACCCTAATCGTTTGAAAGACTTTTATCCCTGTTACTCTGGTTCCAAACCCATAGCTGCTAATAAGAACCCTAGGCCTGTCGAAACAACATCCAAAAAACCTGAAATTCCCATAGCTTCGACAGAAATAGATCTGTCTTATTTGAATCAAACTAGGATTTTTAGGAGTCCTCCCCTGACGAAAGATCCTTCCGACTACTTAGCTTGGCTCACTAGGGTCGAAAGAGTCAAAGAGAAATTCTGGAAGAAAACTGGCATCTATGACCTGATCCAACTGTCGAAGGAAGGTCCACGCTATTGCCAGAACATGCTGCTGGCCTCTTTGTACTTTTGGGATAGTACCTTCAACACTTTCCACCTACCCTGTGGTATGGTTACTCCTACCCTGTTCGACATAACAGCCATTACTGGCCTCAGTCCTTTAGGAGAAATTTTCAACCCTGAACACCTAAATAAGGACCCCATAGGCTTTGACACCAAGCATGCTGGATATTCCGTCTTTATCACTCATCACCAAGGCGAAGATAATGAGGAAGTATCTGACAGAGAGCACATTGCCTTTCTCACTCTATGGCTAGCTAAATTCGTCTTCTGCACTAGGTCACTTCAAGTTGCCAGAAGTTATATTATCATGGCTAATCAACTTCATAATGGAGTTGCATTCTGCCTGAGTGAGTTGCTTTTGGCAAACCTCTACGAATCCTTGAGTGAGAGTGTGAGTAATTTAAAAACCCTCAAGGACAAAGGCAATATTAGTCTCACAGGCCCCTTCTGGCTCCTACAATTGTGGTTAAACGCAACCTTCGAAGCTTGCATCCCTGTCAAAATGCCAGTTGACGAAGAAGAGGTGAAAGAAAGGCGCGTCGAATGGCCTAGGTTAGTCCAACTAACCCCTACTGATGACAACATAGGTATTCGACAAGCATTCACCAGTTACATAATGATGTTCGCCAAACGTTATAAGTTCACTCCTTCCATGGCACCATTTACCAACAGAAATGTGGGTCCCAGATGGTTCACAAGACAACTCCCAGTGGAGAACCAGAAAGAAGAAGACTCTTATATATCCATTTGGGAGGCTTTCCTTATGCCAAGGCACCTTTTCTCCCACCACAGTCTCAACAAAACTAAAGTGTCTCTCATTGTCTACCAACCCAACCTGGTGGCTAGACAATTTGGGCTAATACAGACGAAGACGAAGCCCATTTATCACAAGAAAGGCTCTATTATATTCTATAACTCATTTCAAAGCTTCGACAGAAGTTTAGAGTTATACAACAAATTCTTCGACTCATCTTTGGAAGTTTACCCCACCATCTTTCGACCAAGCTTCCTATGCACTGAAGACTTCGACGTTTGGTGGAAGGAATACTATACTAACAAATTCTTTGATGTAGCAACTTTCACCACTCTCCTGACGAACGCTTTTACTTTTGTGCAGGATAAGAAGAAAAAAGGTACAGATAAACATATCAAAGAAATTCAAAAGTTTCAAAAGTATTTTGAAACTATTTACAGGCCCAGTGATCTTCGTCGAACCATAGGCGAAGCAGCAGTAACTTTAAAACAGAAGTTTACAGAAAAATTGGATAAGTTGGGGGTGCCTTCGTCTATCCCACCACATGCACGTTACAATTTTGCATTCACCACTTTTCCTCCAAAATTCCCTCCACTCCCTTCTGCAGAATTTGGCGTGGCTTTGTGCCCTCCATTTCCAGATTGGTTTGTGTGTGGATCTGATTTAAAACCGCTTCGCGAGTCCAGCAAGAAACTTGCCGAACGTGTGGTTCCGACGAAGTATTACTTGGGCAACTTCACTGGGCACCTTCATGTTGGGATAGAACATATTAGTGTGGAAGAACCCATTCTTGAAGGCGTCGAAGAAATTACATTCCTCCTCTTATCTCTAACTCCTTTTATTTTTATATCAATGTTTATGCAATTCTTTCTCTTTCAGCTGTTAGAATTGTCAAGAAAACTGCTGGCGAAGGAACCTCCTCCAAGACAGTCGAAAAATCTCCCATAACTGCCAAAAAGGTTTCGACAAATAGAAAACACCTCCTTCTTATTTATGTATCTCAATATTCCTTTATACTGAATACCTCTTTTTTTTTACTGCAGGTAACTCGTACACCAGCCAAGAAAAGAAAACAAGAAGAAAAGGAGATGAGTGTCGAAGAGTCTGAGGATGAATCTCCTGAACCTCAACCTCTGAAAAGAAACAAAGGTCTGAAAATAAAAATAGTGGCATCCCAAAGATCCATAGTTCACAGACGAACTCCCCCTGCCAGTCCAACCAACAAAATTCCCTCAAGGAGTGAAAAAAGTGGGGACTCAAGTATTCACACTGAGATCCCTCAGGTATTTATTTTCGACTGACAACATTCCTAGTCTTGACTGCATATATTCTTATCTTATACTTCCCTTTTATGCTCTCTTTAGGTTGTTATTGATGTCGAAGAGACTTCTAAAGTCCAAGAAGAAGTTATTCCTTCTGACTCTGAGAAGACTCTGGCTGAAAGGCTTCAAGAAGACGCCACCCTAGATGCAGGTGTCTATGGACCTCAAACTTTGGACGAATTCAACATTAGTGACTCTGAATCTTCTGGCAATAATTCTCCCTTTCGCCCAGACTTTACTGCGGAGGAAAAAATAGCTCCAGACCAGGATACACCAACTCAAGGACCAACTGCTGCAACAGAAATTGACGAAGATGCTCTTGGCAAGGATGTACAAGCCCAAGAGCCAACTGATACCACAGAGGCTGACAAAGAAATTGTCGAAGAAGAGGTTGATCTGTCGAATCAACCAGAAACCAATTTGAGCCTTCGAGGAACTTCCCAAAATGTTCCTACTCCATCAGAAGTTCCTACAGAAACCCCTTTGGGTACTGGTTCGACAAGCTTATCACACGAGGAAATTGAAAGCTTGAAAGTTATAAAGCCTCTGGAATATTTAAAAGCTCTACTCAATTCCAGGTACAACTTCCAAGACTCTTCCCACAGCGGTTCGACAGCTTCAGGGGCCACTTCTGACATTCAACCCATCAGTGTCATCATGGATGAAATCAAAGCAAAAATCCTTGGGGTGGACCTGTTTGAGACCCTGGCTGAAAATCCTTCTGCCCAGTATGATTTAAAGAAACTCCTGAAACGAGCCAATTTGCTGGAGGCTTCGACTGAAGAGAGTCGTCTGGTGATGGACCTGATGTCAATGATTGATTCTGTAAGTGCTGATTTGGTTCGTCAAAAGGAATTTTCTCAGAACATTACAGCCAAATCTGAAGAATAAGTTTCAGAATGGAATATCGTAGCTTCTTCGACAGACAAAATTTCAGAACTGAACAAGCTTTCTGACGAATACACCAAAGCTGCTGCCGAGTGTGAAAACAACATTCAGGCTTATCAGACTCAGATTGCTGAACTTCAAAAGAAAATCCTCCAAGAGAAGGAACGCCAGGCCACCCTCCAACAGCCCAACCAAGAGGAAATCGACAGTGAACTTCAAAAGGGTCTCCAACATGCAGAATCAGCCCAACAACTTCACAGGGAGATTGACGAACTGACTGTCAATAAGAGTCTCTACGAGCGTCGAATTCAGCTCCAAAAGAAAAAATTCGACGAACTCAAAGCCAACTTCCTTCAACATTAGTTTGTAATAGAAAATAGGAAATTTTATTTGTTTAAGATTTTTTTTTTTTTAGCAATTTCATATGTAATGTTATTTTACGCCATCTGTTTGGCGAAGACAAGTTTTTATTTGCAATTTCATTCTGTTCCTATTTTTATTTCTTGCAATGTTGGTTTATACTTCTTCAAGTACTTGCCATTTATTTTCAGCACTCTTCTGTCTTTTTCTATTTCTTCGACCTCATATGCACCATTTGAAAAAACTCTTAGAATTTTGAAAGGCCCTTCCCATTTAGGGGACCATTTTCCCATTAACCTATCTTTCTTTTCCATGGGCAAAATTACTTTCCAAACTAAATCATCTACTAAAAAGGCTTTAAATTTTACTTTCTTATTGTAAAACTTTTCGACTCTTTCTTTCTGCCTTTTTATTAATTCTAAAGCACATAACCTTTCTTCATCTAAATCAACCAACTCATCCATCATCATACTCCAATAAATTTCAGATGGAATCTCATGATGCCTTTGAATCCGTATTGACTGTAAACAGATTTCGACTGGCAATACAGCATCATGTCCGTAGGTTAACTTAAATGGGGTGGAATTAGTTACCTCCTTAGGAGACGTTCGACAAGCCCAAAGGATTTGATCCAGAGTCTTGTGCCAATTTCTAGTTTTTTTACCCACGTGCTTCTTTATCAGATTTATCACTACTTTGTTGGCTGCTTCGACCTGACCATTTGCTTGGGCATAATAAGGTGTGGAAGTTAGCAACTTAAAACCTGTCTCTTTTGCAAATGCCTGCATATTTCTTCCAGTAAACACAGATCCTTGATCTGTGGTTATAGTCTCTGGTATTCCAAATCTATACATTATATGTTTCTGGATGAAGTCTATGACTGCTTCCTGGTCTACATTCGTCAATGGTATGGCTTCAATCCACTTAGTGAAGTAGTCTACCCCAACTAAAATGTACTTCTGCCCTTTTGAAGAGGCTGGTCGAATTTCACCAATCAAATCTAAAGCCCAACCTCTGAATGGCCAAGGCTTTATAATGGAATGTAACTCATTTGCTGGCACATGAGGTATGCCTGCATGAATTTGACATTCTTGACATCCCTTCGCAAATTCGACACAATCTTTCAACATTGTTGGCCAATACATCCCTTGTCGAAATAGTAACCATTTCATCTTGTACCCTGCCTGGTGTGCACCACATGCACCACTATGCACATTCGACAAAGCTATATAAGCTTCAGTCTCTCCTAGGCACTTTAGTAGAACTCCCTCTGCAGTCTTTTTAAACAATTCATTTCCAAAGAGCACATAACTTATAGCTCTATACTTTATCTTTCTTTCGACTGTCTGGTTTGGATTTTGTAAATAATCTTTGATAGGTTTTCTCCAATCTCCTACCCCTGGATTATCTACATTAAAAATCTCAAAGTTTTCTTCATCACCATATCCCAGTCTTATGGTCTCCAAATCAGATGGGGACAGTCTGGTGGATAAAACTTTTCCTCTTACTTCGACAACTTTCATCAGGTTTTCCTTCGACACTTTATAGCCTGAGGCCAATTGGGCCAAGTCATTTGCTTCCTGATTTTCTAATCTAGGAATGTGTCTAAAGACTACACTGTCGAATCTCTTGAGGAGTCTATTGGCTATCACAAAATACATGATCAAATTTTCTTTGACACATTTGTACTCTTTTGTCAGTTGTTTTATCACCAACTCAGAGTCACCCATTATTTCGACCTCTGTTGCCCCCAATTCCAACAAAATTTCAAGTCCAGCAATTAAAGCTTCGTATTCTGCCTCATTATTCGAACAGATCCCTTCTATTTTGTACTTGAACTTTGTTGGAATTTTATTGGGAGAAATAATTAATACCCCAACACCTGTTCCATTTTTATGACTGGAACCGTCGAAATATAATTTCCAAGGCTCTCTTTCGACATAATTTGTCTCATCTCCAAGTATGGAGTGGTCAGCTATAAAGTCAGCAACCACTTGTCCTTTGACAGCTTTTAGAGGCATATATTTTAAAGAATATTCAGTCAAGGCTAAAGCCCATTTCCCAATTCGACTATGTAGAATAGATTTAGACAACATATGTTTTATTACGTCGAAATGAGAAGATATATGTACATCAATGGGTTTTATATAATGCTTTAACTTTGTACAAGAGAAATATACACATAAACATAATTTCTCTATCATACTATATCTAGTTTCAGCATCATTTAAGACTCTGCTGAGATAATAGATGGCTCTTTCGACGCCATGTTCATCTTCCTGACAAAGCATGCTTCCTAATGTTCTGTCAGATGCTGATATGTAAAGCCTCATGCTTCTTTTTCGACAAGGAGATATTAAGACTGGAGGATTTGCCAGATACTCCTTGATCTTGTCGAAGGCATCTTGCTGTTCTTGCCCCCAAGTGAAGCCCTCCTTCTTCAGTCGAAGTAGAGGTGAGAAGGCCTGAGTTTTTCCACTAAGGTTGGAGATGAACCTTCTGAGAAAGTTGATTTTCGCTAGTAGAGACTGCAATTCCTTCTTTGTCGATGGCGCTTTCGCTTCCATTATGGCCTTAGCTTTGTTTTCATTAATTTCAATCCCTTTCTTGTGGACCACAAAGCCTAAGAAGTCACCTGCCTGCACACCAAAAGCACATTTAAGGGGATTCATTTTCAAACCAAACTTCCTCATCCTTTCAAAGGACTGTCGAAGATGGTTAATATGGTCTGAGCCTGAGGCAGATTTAATCACAATATCATCTATATAAACTTGCATAAATGTTTCAATGAAATCATGAAAAATAGAATTCATAGCCCTTTGGTAAGTAGCTCCAACATTTTTCAAACCAAAGGGCATGACTACCCACTCATATGTTCCTATTGCTCCTGGACAACGAAAAGCTGTTTTTGGAACGTCTTCTTCGGCAATGAAAATCTGGTTATAACCAGAATATCCATCAAGCATACTTAAATACTCATGGCCTGCTGCCGAATCTACTAGCATTTCTGCTACTGGCATAGGATATTCATCCTTAGGGGTAGCCGAGTTTAGGTCTCTAAAATCAATGCATACCCTTAGTTTGCCATTTTTCTTAATCACGGGAACAATATTAGCAATCCATTCGACATACCTTGTTGTACGGATGAACTTGCATTTTAGAAGCCTTTCGACTTCCTCTTTGATTTTCGACAGAATTTCAGGTGCAAAGCGTTTGGGAGTCTGTTTTATTGGCTTCTTCCCTTCCAGTATTGGCAACTTCAATTCGACCAAATTTCTGTCTAAACCAGGCATTTCGTCATAATCCCATGCGAAGCAGTCTTTAAACTCATTCAGCAGTTGGATTATTTCGACTCTAAGTTGAGGATTCATCTTGGCACTGATGTAAGTTGGCCTTTTCTCTGCCCCCAGTCCCAGATTAATCTCCTCCAAAGGATCCTGTGCCACCATTTTCATGTTGGTTGGGGCTGGATCCTTTTCAAACCCCAAGGGTTCGTCATCATAAATGGCATCAAGTCTTTGACTCTGCCATTCGCCATTAGAATCTTCTTCTAAACTCTGCTTTGTATGTTGTTCCTCAATGTTTTCTTGAGGATGTTGTTCTTCGACAACTTGTGTGTTGGTTTCGATAGCCATGTTTCTTACTTCAGCCTCAAGGGCCGCTTTGAGTTGTTTTTCGGCTATATAAGCCGAAATCTTTTCTATTGTTGATGCCTCAGTCATTTTCACTGAACTCACTCCCCCATCCAGTTGGATTGACATGGGCAGTTCCCCAAGTGTAATTTGTCTCCCCAATTACTTCTTTATCCCACTGGAAGCCATGCGTAGGGTGGAGGTACATGGAACAATAGGCGTTGTCGGAGGCCGTTAGGTCAAAACCAGCAGGATTGCATGGTGCTATATGGTCCAGGTTCTTGTCGAAATTACGACTGGTGACATTGTTCACATCAACTGTGAAGTAACTTTGATCTGCTTCTATGTTTTCGACAATCCCATCTGGCCTCCAGATTGCTATCCTTTGATGCATGGAGGATGGCACAGCCCCAATCCCATGGATCCATTCTCTTCCCAACAGCAAGTTGTAGTTTGCCTTCGATGCTATCACCACAAACATTGTGGGCCTGGTAATGGACCCTACAGTCAAGTTCAGTTGTATTACCCCTAGTGTTGTCCCCACCTTACCTTCATAGTTGGACAACACCATGTTGTGAGGCTTAGTGTCAGAGTCATCTTTTCCAATCCTCTTTATCATATAATGAGGAATTAAATTTACAGCTGCTCCACCATCTATCAGAATTTTGTTGACACCCACGTTTTCTACCTTTCCTTTTATGAAAAGAGGCTTTAAGTGAGCCTTCATTGCATCATCTGGCTTTTCGAAGAAAGCATTTTGCTCTTCGACACAGCCATTATTCATTATGTAGTAGCATACAGGCTTAAGGCCTATGCTATCATCTGCCATGTCATCCTCTTCGTCTTCGACTTCCATTATCCTGTCATAGTCTCTGGGCAACACAGAAACCACATTGCAGGTTACGTCGAAGGACGCATCAGACTCTGAACTGAAGTCATCTGTAACTTCTTCATCCACTGGCATTTTGTTGTTTGTTTTCTGCATTTCTGTGGTGTCATTAGATCCATTCTTCTGAGGGGGTTCTTCTTTTTCCAGAGGTCTCCCCTTGCTTGTAATCTGCACACACTTGCTTGATTCATCTTCCTTCTGCCCAACCCTCTTGTGTTCTACAGTTTCTTTTTCAATTTTCTTCTGCCTTTGGAATCTTCTCCATTGGGACCTGGACATAGGATTCTTCCCTTTGTAGTTTTCAGAGACGTACTTTGGCCTTGCCTCCTTTTTTACTTCCATTGAGGGACCCCTGTTCTCTTCAAAACTCTTCCATCTCTTCTGACCTTGGGCATCCCTTATGGGTTGAACCCATTTGTCATCATTTGGTCTGTTGGATGGTTTATAAGTGTTGAAACGTCTTTCTCCCACTCCTTGGATGTGATGCTTCCCTCTTCTTGGGTCGAATCTTTTGTTTCTGGTTGGTGGGACTGTTCCCCAGTTTCTTTTCCTCTGGGTCTTTTCTGCTGCTTCTAAGTCATCAGCTGCTTTCCTGTCGAACACAGCACTTCATCTTGGGCAAAGCATAACTTCTGCGTTCTTCCTTTGACACCTCTGGATGAATTCGACAAGACTTTCGTTCTCTTCTGGGTAAACCAGCTTCTGATGCTTCTCTTGACGTTTCTTTCCCTTGTTGGTGTCTGGTCCTACCTTTTGAGTGATTTCCACCATATGAATCCCAACATTCTGTTCAGTTGTGATTTTCAATTTGTTCATTTTTTCGACTAGCATCATTTCTTCCGGGATATTCTCCTTTGACTGATTCACTCTGCCTTTTGGGTGTGAGCCCTTATGGATGTATTTGCAGCAGTGTGCAACACCTTCGACAGAATGTTCTTCAGTTCTGATGGTACTATTGTCTACTGGTCCGACAGTAAGGACATTGTCATCAGTCCCTATTGTTTTGGTCTTATCTTGGTCAAGGCCCTCAGTGGCCTCTTTTTGGACAGTGAGGGTTTTGTTATCCTCCTCTTCGTCATCATTTTTGAAAGAATCTCCCCATCCTGTGGGTTTGATTTTGTTGATATCTGTTTTGGAGCTTGGTGGTGCTGAATATTTCACCATGAAGTCGAACTTCCCATTCGACTCTCCTAAAGTGTCCCAGATCACCCCCTGCTCAGCATCTCTTTCATATTTTTTCTTGTCGAAACTTCTTCCCACTTTGATTGTATTTCTTTCGTCGAAACCTTCAGTAGTTTCAATGGCATTCCCACTGTCGAAGTCTTCAGAAGCTTTGACTTCTTCTTCCTCAGCCTGGTCTGCAAGGTCATCACCCTCTTCCACCACATTTACATGTGTGTCGAAACCTTCAGCAGCTTCTATCTTGGTGAAGTTGGTGTCGAAGCTTTCAGTAACTTCTACCATTTCAAAACTTTCCTCCGCCATGATCTCCATTTCGACCACATTTACCATTTCTGGTTCAGCATAATTGGCCTCCACAACCTGCATGGGATTGGAGTCAATCCTCATCTGTTGCTTGGCTTTGTCTCCAAACTTCAGCTTTCCATTTTGGATTGCATTCTGGACAAGATCCCTGAAAAGGTAACATTGAGAAGTTTTATGACCCAAGAAATTATGGTATTTACAAAAACCTCTCTTTTTCTGTTGGTCTACAGGAGGCTCCTTAGTGCCTGCTGGTTTTATTAACTGACCATCTTTGACTAATAAATCAAAAATTTCATCACATTTGGTGATGTCGAATGTATAGGTTCTTTTAGGGAACCTGTCATTCTTTTCTACTTCGACAGGATTTTTTCCATTCGACGGGGCTAAAACTTTACAAGAATATGGAGGGCCTTGTTTTAGTTCTGCCAGATCAATTTCTTACTGGTCGAAAATGACTGGTTCATTTTCGTCATAATCATCTTCTTGAACTATGCCCACATAGGCCACTCTTTCCTTCTTGTTTTTATTTGATCTAAATTTTTCATTTTTTAGTCTTTCTATTTGCCTCACTCTGTCTGCCAGTTGTGCCATGTCTCTTAAGTACTGGGTATCCAGTCTTTTCCTTATGGAATAGTCTAGACCCCCTGCAGCCATTTCGACTAGTTCTTGTTCCGACACTTGTGTAAAGCATCTGGCTTTTAATAATCTAAACCTATTCAAATAGTCATCTATAGGTTCAGAAAATTTTCTTTTGACACTTGCCAACTCTTTCAAACTTATCTTGGTTTGTCCCATATAGAATTGTTCATGGAACAATCTTTCTAATTGGGTCCAAGTGAATATTGAAGTTGCAGGAAGAGAAGTAAACCAAGTGAAAGCATTTTTTGTCAAAGAACTGGGGAAGTATTTCATCCTTAAGTTCTCATTATTAACAATCTCTCCTGCCTCTATCAAATAACGCGCTACGTGTTCTATGGTGGACTCACTAGTATCCCCTGAGAATTTGGTGAATTTGGGGACTTTCCACCTTGGTGGTAATTCTTGTTGTAAAACAAATTCAGACAAGGGGGAAGTATAACTAGGCCTTTGTAATCCCACGTTCACCCCATTTTGCGCCATTATTCTCTCAACCATGGTGGCAATATTATTTTCGACATGCAGGTTATTGTAACGCATTCTCTGCTGTAATATTTCATCAGCATTTTGGTCTCTCTGGACTATTATTCTTCTTGGTTCCTGTCGAATGGGCTCTTCTACATTAGGCTGTTCAACTATCACCTCTTGGCCCCTGGGATTTTCATGAGGGTTTCCTAATGGCCTTTGGTTTATAGTAAGTTCCTCTTCTGCAGGCCTATTGGCAGGATTTTGATTCAATTGCAGTCTTTGCTGTGTTTGAGGGACTCCGAAAAAGTCAGCAATGCGTGCCATCTGTTCTGCCAATATTTGGTTTGTTTGGGTAGTGTTTTGTATTAAAGTATTGAACACTTCCCCCATTTGTTGTGTCAAAGCCTGCACCATATCATGATTGCTTTCATCCATCTGTTGACGAATTACTTGTGCAGAATGGTTTGTCATAGTGGGCATATGGAAACCTGGTGGAACTTGATTCATTCTATTTCCATTTCCACCGTATCCTGATCCCTGTAATGGTGATGACATTGGAGCCATAGCATCAGAGAATAATGGTGACGAATTATGTAGGCTTGCCATCATTGAAGTTGGCATTCCATATGGTTGTTCCCTCCCGGTCAAGGGCTGAGAATAATTCAGATATGGCCTGAAGGTATTTCCTCCAGGGGGAGGGGTTCCAAGGGGTCTGGCGTGTCCCATGGTGGAAGAACTAGGCGCATTCTGGGACCCTGAACCCGTTGGTATTGAATCCCCTAATGGAGGCCTAATCTGTTCTAAAAAAGGGCCAGAAACTGGTATTGTTCCTGACGAAGGGATAGGATTAGAAACTGGAATGGTTTCGTCAGGATTGTTTGAAGCATTTGGCAAGTTAGCCATCTTTCTTCCTCTTGTTCTCTTTGGTCTTTCTACGTCGGTTACGGCTAGTTTACCGCTTCTAAGAATCATACAACGTAGCAAGGAACAATTTTTCTAAGAAAGTTCTCTATTAGATTTTATCAACTGCACTGGTCCCACTGGGCGTGCCAATTTGTTCGCAGTGATTTCTGGCGAACAACCTCTGGTTAACCAATTTCTCAGAAAACTGGGTTACTTGCAGGACCAACCAAACAAGTCCTAGGACAACATGTGCAATTATTCTGTCGAACTACTCTTAGTGTTTGTGATTGGTTTATGGTTTATTTTGTCAATACTGTCAAAGTGTTAATAACTTTGATTTTGAAAGTAAAGTAAAGTTTAAGTTTAGAAAACAAAATAAAGTTGAAGTTTTTAAACAAAAGTAAGAAGAACTGTCGAAAGCTATAACTTGCAGAAAAGTAAATAAAGCTTAAAAATGAAATAAACTTGATGAATAAACTGACAATTTAAATAACTTAAAGGATAAACGGTGTTCAAACGTACATGGTTCCAAATATCAAACTCATTTTCTCTCACACTGGGTACTTAGAGTATTTACAGGAATTTTTGTATAAGTTTTCACACACCTATTCTAAACAAAAACTATTCTATTTATATACAAACAAAGTAACTGCCTAGAACGGAAAAATCATAAATAAATGACAAGTGTCAGCATGCATGTAACTTCTTTTCCTGAACCTTCCATGTGTCCAACTGTCAAAGGTTACAACGTTTAAATTTGAATTCTCCCCTTTGGTGACAAAACCTTGCACCTCTTCAATCTGTCGAAGCCTTTAAAGAAGAAACAACCCTTTCAAAATCTGCCAAATAATGCTTCTTTCAAAACAACTCTTCTCTGTCGAAATGTCGAAAGACAACCTTATTCTGTCAAATGCCTAGCTACAAACAGTTTCCCAAACTTATCCTGCCAGAATACTATTTGTCCTTTTGTCGAAGCATTGGAGCCTTTAACCTTGTCAGCATCTCTTGAATTTCTTTTCTTTCATCATTCTTCGACAGAGATGGCTTCAAGCTCTAAATTTCAACATGTCGAAATTATGAGCTTACAGTGACATAAAATTTTGAAATTGTTGGGATAAATATTCGCGGGCATTGTCACTTCTTAAGGTACGGATAGACACACTGAATTGAGTTCTTATTTCTCGATAAAATTGTTCAAAAATAGAAAATAATTCAGATCTATTCTTCATTAAAAATAACCATGTGCAATGTGAAAAATCATCAATGAAGGTGACAAAATACCTAAACTCAAGAGTAGAGACAGTACGCGAGGGACCCCAAACATCGGTATGAACTAAAGCAAAAGGGGACGAAGCTCGTTTATTGACTTGATTAGGAAATTGACTACGAGTGTGTTTCCCTAACTGACACGACTCACATTGTAAATTAGATACCTTCGATAAACTTGGCACCAACTTATGTAATTTTGAAAGACTGGGATGACCTAACTAGGCATGGATAGTGAGTGGAGAATCTTTGGCTGAACATGTCTGAGATGAGACTTATAGGTAATAAAGGCCTTGAGACTCACATCCGACGCCAATCGTATGTCCCGAACACCGATCCTGCAGGATAACATTATTGTTAGTGAAGGTGACACTACAATCAAGAGAAAAAACGACTGACTAAAAGTAAATTAAATGGACAATTCAAAACATAGAGGACAAAAGTAACAAAGAGAGAAGGTAGAATTTGAACAGTACCAATCCCTTCGGATTGGGTTTGAGAACCATTGGCAGAAGTTATAGTAGGTAAGAAACCAGAAGTAGAGAGGGAAGAGAAAATATTTTTATTACCGGTAACATGATCAGACACACTAGAATCAAGGACCCATGGTCTAAGATAAGATGAGAGGAAAACAAATGAATTACCAGTGTGTGATATCGTAGCAGTAGAATAATCTGAGTTTTGATAATCCTGATACCACATGAGGAAATCATCGTAGTTTGGCATAAATTTTTGAGTATCCATGAGTATCTGAGAGGCGGGATCTGGACTGGGTGGAGAGAGGCAACTTGACCGGCGAAAAAAAACTGTCGGAATCGCTGGCACGGGCGGGGCAGCAGAGGTGCGGGTGAACGTGTGCGTGAGTTTCTGACGGCGGGAAAAAGTGCTACGACTGGATCGGAGGGCAACGCACGTCGCCAGAAGTTTGTCGGAACAGTAACAGCGACAGTGGCGACAAGGAGTTACCGAAGAATTTTGAAAAGTGAGAGGCAAACCGGAGTGATAACACGGTTTGCAAAAAAAAAAAATCTCACCGGAAGACAATTGGTCAACCGGGTAAAGCACAACGAAGAAAGAATTGTCTCTTAGCAGGCTCTAGATACCATGTTAAAATAAGCGAGACTAAGAGACATTTAGATTAAACCGTGTGTTTTGAAAAGCACTATGGAGACATTATTATATATAGAGAGATTACAACTAATTACATGATATAGTCGATGTGGGACTATTCTATATATAAATATTCTTAACACTATATATATTTACAAATATCAACACAAGCCATGAACATAATCACAATCAGGATAAACCAGTCAATAATTATAGCAGTGATAAAAGGAATCAGTTTCATGTGAGTCAGTTGAGCTCTTCTTTAGCACATAAACCTTACCAAACTGTAACACCATCTTCAAACATGTGGATTCAGCAAGCTGCAAATGAGTTGTTATCATTTGATTATTGGGATGAACTTGGATCATTTGATTTAGCAAGTTTTATCGCTTGATTTAGTTTTTTGTTATTTTTTAAAATTTATTTCCTTTCTGCATCAATGGTTAGATATGACTTTGGCTTGCTAAATAATATGATTTCTTCTGAGTTTTAAAAGCATTAGTTGAAATAAAATTTGAGTCCCCTATGATGTTAAAAGTGCAGATAGAACAATGGAGAAAAGGAATTGTTGAAATAAGAAATGAAGAAGCTAAGAGTGCATTGTTGACATAAGAAATGAAGAAGCTAAGATCACATATAGAACAATGGAGAAAAATGTCAACCAAAAAAAGAAAGTATGCTTTCAAAGCACGAGTCATGTGTACCGCTACCTGCTCATCATCACCATGAGCCCGTTGTGCCTTAAGGATCGTATCATCATATATGTTCTTCATGAACTCAAATCTAGCATGAACATCCCTGGTCCTATCCACCTCCTTCGCCACCTTCTCTGGATTAGTCCACAGATGTTCTACCATCATCTCGACTGCCTCGTCTTTGGTTATCTGCCCATAATCGAGAAATCTCCCCCTAATCGGAAGATGTAACAAACATGAGACATCGTCCTATGTGATAAACATCTCACCATACGAGAGATGAAACAAAGAGGTCCCGGAGTGCCATCACTCCACGAATGCATTAAGCATCTCGTGATTGACCTGAGTGTAATTGGTCATGCATAGGTCCTTCAGGCTAGATAAAGACAGAACCGTCTGAAATCAGCCCTCCTCGTGTTGAGGCAATGCAACAATCTTCCTCCCGTGGTTCAGAAACTTCTGGGGATCACACTCCTGAAATTTGTAAGAAATAATCAATGTCATTAATAATCAATGTCAAAAATTATCATTGTCAGCAATTAAAATTAACACATAAAAAATAAAGAATCCAACTAATGCTAACTCTCCGTCCCAAATATTTCTGACAGTATGGTCTGGATACAGAGGAAGTAAGGACAAATCATATGGACCTCCTCCAAAATCCTCTCGCTCGGCATCCGCAGCTGCCTTATCCTCCAGAGGTGGCTTTGGATCAATAGAATCATCAACGGGAGGTGACACTAGATCCGTAGGAGGTGGAAATGATTAATCCTGACGTCTGTAGGAGGATGGGGGAAGTGACACGTCAGATGGTGAATCCTGTCTCCTACGGGAAGAAGAATATGGAGTGGCATGAGATGATGTGGCCTGAGGTGAAACACGAGCCCTAGGAGTAGACGACACCCCAGAAGTTGACGCCTTTGCCTGACTAGAGGTACATAGAGCCTTCAGAACGTGCTGAATCTCCTTCCGCCGAATGGATGCATGTTGACCAACCCTGCCATGTCTTAGTCTGTCAACTCTTGCAGCCATTATTCCTGTAAGGTAAAATAAGGCATATCATTAATGCACTCAAACAACACACACAAACAAGAAAATTTAAAAAATAAACATACTTGTCGCACCCTAAATTTTAACCGAGCTTTTTCGAATTTTATTCATCTGGCGCATTTTTATCGAATTATTTGATAGTCGGTCATTTTTGCATTATAATCAATTAATCATTAATCATGCAAATCTATTTATTTTACTTTTAATGTCATATTTTATTCTTGATTTTTTTAGAATTACTTATTTCGCTTTAAGAATAGGAGTTTAGATTATATTAGATATTTTAGAATTAGTTTTAATTTAAATTTTATTTTGGTTCAATTCTAATTTAGAATTTTTTTTATTTAAGTTAATTTAGATTTTAGTTTAATTTCAATTTCAATTTATTTAGTTTAACTTCAATTTATTTAATTCAATATAATTTATTTTTTGATAATCATTTTCAATTTTTTATTTTCTTTTTTATTATTATTATTATTATTAGTTTTATTATTATTATTTATTATTATTATTACTACCTTTCTTTTGTTTTTCTTCATATTCAAAAAAGAAAAAATAGCAAGTGGGGTCCACTACAATGTAGTACAAACACTTCACATGGATTGCCAACTTGGAATTATCAATGGCCAAGAATCATTCTTTTGGCACACATGTAAGTCGGTCACTATGTGACTGCCGTCTGCACGACTTTTACGCATCTTAATTAATTTAACAAGGAATAGAGCTCCGGAGTCTAGCACCCCGCACGTTCTGAAACGAACCACACCTGGGCTAGCCCCACGCGTAGTGTTTCGTTTACTCCTTCGTTATTTAAAATACGTTAATTCTAAAACGTCTAAAAAATATATCCAACTTATTTTATAAATTTAAATACGAAAACAGAGCTCCTGAGTCTAGCATTCTGCACGTTCTGGATTGGATCGTTCCTGGGCTAGCCCCACGCGACGCGGTTCAATCACCGTTCGTATATCAAAATATCTCAATCATTTTACAAATTAATTAACGAAAGAATTGAGCTCCGGAGTCTAGCATTCCGCACGTTCTAGAGTGAATCTCTCCTGGGCTAGCCCCACGCGACGTGGTTCATTCACTCTTTCATATCTTAAAACAATTTAAAATTTACCAACCAATTCATCATTTTCATAATTAATCAGCGAAAGAACAGAACTTCGAAGTCTAGCACTCCGCATGTTTTGGAATGAAACGCTCATGGGCTAGCCCCACGCGACGTGGTTCATTCGCCCTTTCGTTTAAAACATCTTAACAAAAGTCAAACACTTTTCTCTAAAAACGAACATTGTTTAAATCATTCTATCTCGCAAACAAGCTAGCGCTTCAACCTCCACCGCGAGTATAAGTCAACGCTTAGCAGTAGAATGCGTTTTAAACAATCGTTCAATTAAAAAAACACAAACCGTAGTCGTACGAACTACGAAGCTCTGACTTTCCCATTGCACAAGGGAATACGTAGGCACGAAAATTTTAATCCTTCGCGAGCACCCTAATAAATTTTTTTAATTATTTCTCTATTTAAATCACCCTAATAAACATTTAATCTTTTCTCCGTCATAATAATAATAATTTAAAACTTTAAACAAACATATTAACAATCATTTAGAAGACAAAAACTTAAGATCAAACATTTAATCGCATAGTTAAGCTAAGAGGTTCCCGTTGAGTACAACGGACGTGAGGGTTGCTAATACCTTCCCCTTGCGTAACCGACTCCCGAACTTAGAATTTGGTTTCGTTGACCATTTCTTATCCTTCCTTTAGGTTGTATCTATATCTCCCTTTTCTTTAAGTAGAATAAATAGAATTAGGTGGCGACTCTGTTGTTTGTTTTAGGATCGTATTTTTTTTGAGGTACGACAATACTGCATGAAATTCCGAAGATGCATCTCTGGAAATAACATAAAACTATAATGTTGAACAATTTTGGAGATGCATCTCCAAAAACACCATAAAACCATGAACATTTAACAATCCTGGAGATGCATCTCCGAAATTTTCCAAAGTATAAGAATCAATGAATTATTTCGGAGATGCATCTCCGAAAAGTTATGCAACATAGATGTCACGTCAATGGCGAACGTACCTCATTCAAGTTGAAGAAAACATGATTTGATCACTATTTTCGGCCAACAAACAAGTTATACATTATGTATAAACTATGTTACTTGTAATTTTAATACATTTCTAACCCAAAACATTGATTCATACTTGTTTACACTAAACCTCAAATATATATAGAAAACTCAAAAAAATTTATTCGAATTTCACTTAGGTTGAAATTTCCTGTATCACCACAAAAATTTTAAATGTCCAAAACAGTTTGCAACTGTACCGGAAATTTCACTATAATTATAGGAAATTTCATACGGAAATTTGTGTGTTTTTCACCGAGGACAGTTTTGAAAATATAAAATTTTGGGGGGTGTCAGGTTAGGTTAAATTCTGAGGGCAAGGCAATAAAAAGGTAGATTAATTGATACGGGTGGCCCCATATACAAATTACATATAATGCGGTGGTAGGGAAGGAACATATTTCTTTTCTGCATTAGACAAACCCACACGTGACTTTCAAAAATCATTCTTCATTTTGTTATTTCTTTCTCAAGTAATTATTCATCTTCTTCTTCTTACAAACAAAGTATAACTAATCGATGCTATTCAGAAAGAAACACTGTGAAAGTGTCACTCTCAAACTCTGAAAGTGTTGTTAGAAAAGATTGTTTAAAATCCCAAAGAAGATAGTTTTTGAAATGCCGGGGAGTCATCTCTTGTATCAAGTTTAAAATAATTTTCACATGTAACCGCAAGCTGGACATTAATCTATCACTTCACTTTATCTACTTCAGAGCTGTAAGAAAACAAGTTTAAAAAACAACCATATAAGACATACCTAAATCACAAGCAAATGTTCTAGGATTCATTTTGAATTGAAATAGTTTATCACAAGCAAATGTTTGATTTTAGTCCTATTAAAAGCCATTGATGGAACCAATGTTTTATCTACTTTACAACTATAAGATGATAACCAGGTAGAAACTATAACTATAGATAAGAACGTGAGTAGATACTAAAGGTGCCAAAGAGGGACAAGAGAAAACTCACCCAGACAGGAAACTCATGTGATCATTTTGTCATTGATGATTATGAAGGGAATGTGAGCAACCATGCGCCATTCTTTCCCTCGCTTCCTCTGCAAACTTGCTTCCAGTAATGGACAACGAGTGATAGTTAGTACAGACAGAGAGGAAGGCAATCCCTCTTTTGGCAACGACTTGAGTTTGGGAGCATTAACAATCTCAAGTTTTTGGAGAGAGTTTACATGTTGAAACCACTTCCCATCAATGATTGTATCATTAAGATCATAGATGCATAGATTCAGAAGCGATGCAGGTAGAAAAGGCCCCATCAGCATGTTCACCGAATCATAGCCGTTAATCCGCAACACTGAAAGACAGGTGAGATGTTCCCAAGATGGCCCAGTATTCCGCATAATCCCTCCGATAGAACCAACAGTCAGCTCTTGTAAACTGCTAGGCAAATCATCTGCGACAAATGATTGAAGATTTGGTAGATTATCAATTTCCATTTCTCGAAGGTCGGATAGAGTGTGCATTGCTTCAGGTAGTGAAGGAAGTTTCTCACACTTCCACACTGCAAAATAAATGAGGTTTGGAGTGGCCAATCCACCGGGGGGAAATGACTCCAATTCATTACAATCCCATATTTTGATGCTTCTAAGAAATGAGAGACTCTTTTGCGACACATCTTCTGCAATTAATATCGATTTTAGATTTATACAACCCTCAATAAACAGGCTCTTGAGGATAGGGAGAGCACCCAAGGTAAATGATATCATTGAATTACAGCTATAAGATATTTTCAATTCCTCGAGCGACGTGTAATTGTGCAAGTATTCATGAGGTAGAAACTGTAGATTCTCACAATTACTGATTATGAGAAATTTCAAGGTTTTTGGTAAGCCTTCGGTTGGGAAAGACGTTAGAGCTGGAAAGTCCTCTATGGTCAACTGTTGAAGAGAATTAAGAGGGAGCATCAATCTGTTGAATACATCTGACATTGGAGCTATAATTATGATATTGTTATTATCATCTGAATGTCTTGACTCCACCAATAAAGGACATCCTTTTAACTCAAGTTCAGTTAAGGAAGGAAGTTCGTAAGGTATGTCTCCTTGCAATTTAGGACATTCACTTAGCAACAAATGTTTGAGACTAGGAAAATTCATAGTCGGACCTCCAATCATGTTCCATTCCTCCCACTCAGGCATATCCTCAAAGCGTAGAGTCTCCAAGGAGGGAAATGGTTGAAATAAAGCAGAACCATTACTTCCATAGAACTCTTTAGCAACATTGTTTATTGAAAGCATCGAAACAATATTGAGTTCTTTCAAATTACCCAATTGTCCAAGGGGTGGAAGCCGTATACAGTTATCACAATTGGAGATCCTTAAATACACCATATTATCAAATAAAGAATCACCCAACCAATTTGGAATGCTGACTCCACTGTAGCCTTTGATGGTGAGACTTTTCAAATTTTTTGAGGGTTGCAAGTGTTCAAGTACAATACTTTGAACTCGTGGATTTGAAGTAGTACCACAATCCCATTCTAAAGCTAATTCATCTATTCGTTCTTTCATCTTCATATTGGCTTTAAAAGCTTCAATGGGGTCATAAACATTTTGTAGCTGTGAGATGCAAAGTTTTCCATGTAGGTTGGGAAATTTTCCCAACTCTGCAATCTTCATTCCGTCATTATGTTTGCTGACAACAAAGTCGGACAGAGTTTGGAGATTTTGTAGTTTGGCTATTTGAATTGGCATCTCCGTAAATACAGTGTCACTGACCTCAAGGTAGCGTAGATTAACCAACTCTCCCATGTCCTTCGGCATCTCCCTCAATGCAGTGTTACTTACGTTAAGGTAGTATAGATTGACCAATTTTCCCATGTGCTTCGGCATCTCCCTCAATGCGGTGTTACTTACATCAAGGTAGTATAGATTAACCAATTTTCCCATGTCCTTTGGCAATTCAACGAACCTTTTACAGCCTGCCAACAACAAGAACTGCAGATTGTAAAGCTTGCATATTTTAGAAGGCAGCCTTTTGATATTAGTGTGCGAAAGATTTAAGTACCGCATGTCTAACAAATTTCCAATAGAGTCGGGAACCTGAGTGACACTCTTGTAGTTTGACAGCGACAATACGCGTAATTGCTTCATTGTTGGCAGCAAGTCATGTACTACCTTTTTTGATAGAAAACAAAGAGGCAATTGTTCTTGTAATGGTAATGCCAGGAAGGTACGCAGACTTTTTAATCCATACAATTTATCAAATTTATCTGATGAATCATATAGCCCTCTATTGTATGACAAACTATGTACATTTTCATGTAGAATATGTTCGTCCATATTGATACAATATGGAGATGAAACCTCTGTAGCTAAATCATGGATGAAGTTGTGCATTTCAAAGTTTCCTTCCTTGTCACCAATAGACCGCCGATGTATCAACGATCTTGACACTAGTACATCAAAGTATTCATCACCAATTTTTTCCTGATCTTTGGACGATTCCAGTAAGCCTGCTGCAATCCATAACTGAACTACCATCTTTTTTTCTAAGATGGATTTTTTGGGAAAAATTGAACAATATTGAAAACATTGTTTTAAAGGATCAGAAAGAAAATCATAGCTCAATTTGAGAGAAGCTTGCACCTCATAAGCTATATCCTTAACCTTACTATCTAGCACATAATTCCAGTTATTTGGGTACGATAAGACGCGAAGAAGAGTCCCATGTGCTACTGCAGCTAATGGTAATCCATCACATTTTATTGCAATTTTTCTGCCAATTGTTTCTAAATTAACTCGTTGTTGGTAGTTATGTTCTCCAAATGCGTGTTTGGCAAGTAAAGACCAACAATCTTCAAGTTTCAAGGGTCTGAGATAGTGGAGAGAAGAAGAAAGAAAGGTATGCATGGATATTGCAATTCTTTCATCTCGTGTTGTGACGATGACCCTGCTTCCTGTTTCCCCAGCACTCATGATAACCATGAGTAATGTCCAATTGACAAATCTTGCATCCCACACACCATCCAGTACTAGCAAAATTTTAGGGTAAATGGTTGTTTGTGAAGTAGTAATAGATTGAAGAATGGTTTCAAAAACACCGAAATCATCTTCCTCATTTGAGAAATCTGCCCACAGTTTTAACTCAAATTTGTCCTTAACTTGTGGATGATTGTAAAGGTGTTTAGCAAGGAATGTTTTACCAATCCCTGCCATACCCACAATAGAAATAATTTGTATTTTACTATCACCATCACTATCACTAGACAACAAAAGATGTTTAAGTTTCTCAATATCAGCGTCTCTTCCATAAATAGAACAAGATTGATCATCAGAATCACCAAGTTGTTCTCTTGAACTTAAGCCTTGTAATATTTGAATTAAAATTACCGTTTTAGACTTGATCACTGCAGTCAAAAAACTTAAACGAGAATAAATTTTGAGCTGTTCGGGAGTAAGGACAATACCATACCCTAAAGAATCGATTACGTCAAGCAAACTAGCAACTTGAAAGACAGCACGTGTGAGCAAATCTAGCAATTTGTTGTTAGCTTGAGTAGGGATGAGTTTGTTGATAGCATAATGAAGTACATCCTGAAGATTCACCAGTGTTTTCTTCACATTTTTCTCCGATAGAAACAATCTATTTGCATTTAACAAGTTGTCGTTGAGCTCGATAGAACCAATCTTGTCTAATAACTTTTTCATACAATTTGAGAGTGACACGAGTTTTTCTCTCTGAATGGCATCCATTAGTTACTTTGTTTGTAAGAAGAAGATGAAGAATAGATTGAGAAAAAGAAATAACAACAAAAGGAAGAATACCTTTCTCTTTGATTTTTGAAACTGAAAGTCTTTCCTTCGCCGGTGGTTGTTCAATCAAGATCAAGTGGTTACCAAAGTGGACAGTGGACACTTATCTGTTTCTGACTTTCCTACCGGCCTTGATATGGTTTTATGAGAAAACTGAACCGAACTGAACTGAACCATTATATAAGTCATCCGAACCGAACCGAACCATTATATAAGTCATCCGAACCGAACCGAACCGTTATTATTTTTTTCCGAACTGAACCAAAACTTTTGGTTTGGTATAACGGTTCGGAACTCCGAATTGTACTAAGCAATTAGAAGACAAATTTTTCCAAACCAAACCATATCTTTAAGAACCAAACTATTAAATTTTGTTTTTTATGTTTGATATTTTTTTTTAAATTGTTTTTTTTTTATATTTTCGAAAAAAACTCGTTTTTTTTTTATATTTTCGGATATAAATTGGATTTTCTTATGTTTTCGAAAAAAAGTTTTTTTTTTTTTATATTTTCGAAAAAAAATCAGTTTTTTTTTTTATTTTAAAAAAAAAAATCCGTTTTTTTTTTCGAAAAAAAATCGATTATTTGTATTTTCAGAAAAAAAATCGATTATTTTACATTTTCGAAAAAAATTGATTTTATTATATTTTCGAAAAAAAATCGGTTTTTTAATATTTTTGAAAAAAAAAGTCGTTTTTTTTTATATTTTCAAAAATAAAATCGGATTTTTGATATTTTCGAAAAAAAAGTCGTTTTTTTTTTATATTTTCGAATAAAATCGGTTTTTTTAGATTTTCGAAAAAAGTCAATTTTTTTTATATTTTCAAAACCAAAATCGGTTTTTATTTATATTTTAGAAAAAAAATCGTTTTTTTTTATTTTCGAAAAGAAATCGACTTTTTTTATATTTTTGTAAAAAAAGTCATTTTTTTGTATTTTCAGGAAAAAAATCGATTATTTTACATTTTCGAAAAAAATCGATTTTTTTTATATTTTCGAAAAAAAAATCGGTTTTTTAATATTTTTGAAAAAAAAAGTCGTTTTTTTTTTATATTTTCAAAAACAAAATCGGTTTTTTGATATTTTTGAAAAAAAAGTCGTTTTTTTTTTATATTTTCGAAAAAAATCGATTTTTTGATATTTTTGAAAAAAAATCGTTTTTTTATATTTTCATAAACAAAATCGTTTTTTTTTTATATTTTAGAAAAAAATCATTTTTTTTCCGAAAAGAAATCGGCTTTTTTATATTTTTGAAAAAAATCGATTTTTTGAAATTTTGGAAAAAAAATTGTATTTTTGATATTTAGGAAAAAATCGATTTTTTGAATTTTTGAAAAAAAATCAGTTTTTTTTTATATTTTTGAAAAAAAATCGGTTTTTTTATATTTTCGAAAAAATTCTGTTTTTTATATTTTCTAAAAAAAATCGGTTTATTGATATTTTCGAAAAAAATGGTTTTTTGAAATTTTCGAAAAAAATCGGTTTTTTTTAATTTTCAAGAAAAAAATCGGTTTTTTGATATTTTCGAAAAAAATAGATTTTTTTTAATTTTCAGGAAAAAATCGATTTTTTTACATTTTAAAAAAAAATCGGTTTTTTTATATTTTCTAAAAATATTGATTTTTTGATATTTTCAAATAAAGAAGTCGTTTTTTTTTTTATATTTTTAGAAACAAAGTCAGTTTTTTGATATTTTAAAAAAAAAAGTCATTTTTTGATATTTTCGAAAAAAATTGGTGTTTTGATATTTTCGAAAAAATCGATTTTTTGAAATTTTCGAAAAAAAATTGTTTTTTTTATATTTTCGAAAAAAATCTTTTTTTTATATTTTCTATAAAAAAATCGATTTTTTGACATTTTCAAAAACAAAACCGGTTTTTTTGATATTTTTGAAAACAATTAGCTTGACTTTTCAATAGTAGTGAATATTATTTAAAATTTTCTAATAAGTTAATGGTTCACTATTGGTTATGTTTGGTTAATTTTAGTTTGGTTCGGTTCTAGAACCGTTAATAAATAAATGGTTTGGTTCACTAACCAAACATAATGGTTTTGTTATTTTAAACAAGTAACCGGTTACTTACCAGACGGTAACCTGTTACTTGCAGACATCAGTAAAAAATACTGCGTTTGAAAATGCAGAATTTTCCAAAATCCAATCCAATCAACCCCAAACACCAAAATGATTCAAAATAGATGTTTCTATACATACTAGCAACATACTCAAGCATTTTAGTCGATATTTAACCGTTCAAACTCTCGATTTAATCGATTTTACTACAAAACCCTAAAACTCATAAACTCATAACTCAACCAAAAGCTAAAATAAAAGTTTCTATCTAAGAACCCACCAAAAAAGATGAAGATTTGCGAAGAATTCGAGTCGATTCGACTGAAGAATGATGAAGATTGGAGCTCTAGGGCTTCACTTCTCTTCTTCTCTCTTCTCCTTCTTTTCCTTCTTTTCCTCTTACCAACTTTCTTTCCACCAAAAAAATAAGAAAGAAAATGTTATACTTTCTGATATAACAAAATTATATCCAATGGGTCCAAATAGAGGGTATCCAAAAATGTCTCTTAAACAACAATTTAATAAAACCTCTGAGTCAGATAATACTAATTAATTAATTTAAGTTCATCAATTGAACTAATTATTTTGATTGAAAACTCTCATAGCACACCGAAACCTCATTAATATTTAATTAATATTATTCAGAGCATTTAATAATTTATGGGGTATTACACTGATTGTATCAATAAGTATGATAGAGGCCTTCCAACATTTTCTAGCTAAAAGCATAGATAGAAGTAAGTTAGCTTCAATGATCTATGGAGTTAGTAGAAATGGTAAGAAAGGTTTGGGATATACATAAACTTTCAAATCTGATGAAAGTATACCTGTAAAACCAAAACCTCTCTATGATCATTTCATACCTTCTGGTACTAGACTTGATTATTCTGAGCTTGTACAAGCACCTTCATAGACACATAAATATGATCACAAACCAAAGTATCATGCACAAATTCCTTTAGATTATCCTGCTGCACAAAAACCCCAAGTTGTCAGAAACTCTGAGAGGCCTAACAAAAGAGGACCCGAAAGATGGGTACCTAAAGATAAGATAATATATGTTGTAGATATCCTTAGCAGCTTAGTTGAAACGCTAGTCATGGTATATGGACTATGGTTGCTCGCGACACATGACGGGAATAAGGCATATGTTCCAAAGTTTGGAACTTAAGCCTGGAGGATTCGTCAGTTTTGGAGGAAACCAGAAGGGTAAAACCAACAATATTTCTGCCAATTATTTCTAAATTAAATCGTTGTTGGTAGTTATGTTGTCCAAATATGTAACACCCCGATTTCATAATTTATTTAATAAAATAATGATTATGAATATAAGTGGTATTTTTGAATTGTAAGTGAATAATTATTTTATTTAAATAATAATATAATGATAATATGGTATTATTGGAATATTGTTATTAAATAAATAAAATAATAAAAATTGGAGGTCTAAGGGGAAAGGTAGTAAATTGGATTGTTTTATGAGAAGATGAAAGGGGTACATTTTTCTCAGATCGTGTTTTCTCTAAAAAGGAGAAGTTGGCTCTGGAGAAAAGGGAAAAAAAGGATAGAAGAGCAAGAGACCTAAAGCTCCAAGATTAAGATTGTT
This sequence comes from Lathyrus aphaca, assembly GCA_963966055.1. NCBI lineage: Eukaryota > Viridiplantae > Streptophyta > Magnoliopsida > Fabales > Fabaceae > Lathyrus > Lathyrus aphaca. The sequence goes on along the minus strand of OZ014524.1, from coordinate 321,193,822 downwards.
CAAAGAATCAATTGAATTCGAGGTAAGGGGAGAAAGGGTTCAATATTGGGGATCTAACATGAAAGGGTAGTCGAGAGTTCCTTACTCTCTTAGGGATTATGTGATGTTGGTTTATTTGATGAAATTGTGATATGTGTGTGAATCTTATTATTGATTGTTTACGTTGAGAGTAACGACAAGTTTAGTGCTTTCTTAGAATTCCCTACACCTAACTCGAAGAAGTCGATTCAGTCCTTGAACGACATACTCACATTGTTATCATGTTTTGTGGCAAAATCTTCCCAATACGCCTCACCCGTCTCAAATTTACTCCGCAAGGAAGCAATATTTGAATGGACGGAGGAATGTGAGCAGGCCCTACATCACCTCAAGTGAGCATTGTCAGAATCACCGATTTTGTCTAGGCCAACGACCAGGGATGTTCTCCACTTATATCTTTTTGTTAATACTGGGGCCATTAGCACATCTCTCATTAGAGAAAATCTAGAAGGGTAGAAGCCCGTGTATTTTACGAGTAAAGCGTTGCAAGGGCCAGAGCTCAGATACCAACAAATAGATAAGGTCACACTCACCCTCGTGAAAGCAGCTTGAAGACTAAGGCATTATTTCATGGCACACACAGTGGTCGTACAAACTGACCAAGCTATCAAGCAACTACTTGCCCGACCATATAGAGTTGGGAGAATGTTGATATGTTCCCTAGAATTGTCCGAATTTGATATACACTACGAAAGCAGAAAAGCTCTAAAAGCTCAAGCCCTGGGCAACTTCGTGGTCAGGATGACCCTTGCGTAAGCTACACCTAAATGCACCCATAAATAGGTCATCTACGTTGACAAAGCATCTAATACATCAGGCAGTGGAGCGAGGATCATCCTCGAAAACAAAGAGGGACACGTGGTCGAGGTATCATTGGTTCTCTCTTTCCCAATGTCTAATAACCAGGCTGAATATGAAGCTTTCCTGGTAGAACTCCGCTTGGCCAAAGACATGGGTGCTCAGGAGATTAAGATCTACACTGATTCTCAACTCGTAACATCAAAGTTCAAAGGGGAATACCAAGATAAAAACAATCATTTGGTCGAATATCTGGCATTGGTAAAACAGAGGTTGGCATAGTTCAAGTCCTGGGAGCTACAACACATTTCCCGCGAACCCAACTCACGGACGGATGTTTTTTCAAAATTAGCAAGCACACAAAGGAAAGGTGGAAACAAGCCCGTCATACAGGAAATGCTTCCACGCCCTTGCTTCAAGAAATCCACCAAAGTCATCGACGTCAACGTCATAGGTGACAATAATTGTTGGATGACTCCAATATACCATAGCTTAACAATTAGCGAGTTTCCTGAAGATAGCAAGAAAGCCAGCACCACTAGACGTCGCGCATCTTTGTATGTCTTGATAGACAACAAGTTATACCACCGAGGATTTTCTATCCTAATTCTCAAGTGCGTCGAGGAAGAAAGTGTGTCAGACATCTTGCATGAAATACACGAAGTTATAAATGCACAACATCTGGGCGGCAGATCCTTAGCACGAAAGGATTTTAGGGTAGCCTACCACTAGAAAACCATCCAAAACGATGCCAGAGAGCACATGAAGAAGTACGACAAATGTCAACGTCACGGGGAGATGCACCTTAAGCCCTAAACGCACTCAAAACGATGTCTTCTCCATGGAAATTTTCACAATGGGGCATGGACATCCTTCGACCCTTCACCGTAGGTTCATTTCAAAACAAATACCTGATTGTGGTTGTCGACTATTTCACCACATGGATATAAGTTGAGGCTTTGGCCAGAATTACTGCATTCAACATCTTGCGATTTTATAAGAGAAATATCCTATCCAGGTACAACATTCCTCAATCCCTGATCACGGAAAACGGTACTCAGTTCACAGATAGGAATTTCCATACTTTGTCACCAATGTAGATGTTTAGAATTGGCAGAATTTTTGACAAACAAGAAGTGTTGAACTTAGTTCAGGATGTCACACCAGATGTTGTGACATTATCAAACAGAGTATAAGTTAATGAACTTAATTCAGGATGTCACACCAGATGTTGTGACATTGTGTAAGTTAATGAATTAAGTTCAGACATCAGGATGTCACACTAGATGTTGTGACATCTCAAACCTACTACCAGACTTAAATAATGCATAACAGAACTGAGTAAATTCAGGGAATTTATCTGGAATTAATTGTGAATGGATAAACAATACAAGGCGCATCTGTAGAGAGATTAGTTATATGATTTCAGTATAACAGAAGAACTACCTCACCTAGAATCAAGGAAGTAACAAACCCTAATTCAAGGTGATGACAGCATGCGTATCAGGACTGGATAATCTACAGAAAGCCCAAAATCCAAGCATCTATTTAAGGAGAAGAAACTCTCAGAATAGAGTACGAAATTAAGAAGACTAAATAGGGTGTTTGTGTTTAATAACAGGTTTTAGTTGTGCATCACTTTATGAGCTTTTAAGCAAAAGTGTATTGTGTCTTGATTGAAACTGTGAAGTAAAATCAAGCTGTTGTGTTTGAAGTGTGACTTCAATTTTATTAAACATTGTAACATATCACTGTGTGATTGAGGGGGAGTGAGTTGGTACTCATATCTAAGTTGTGTCTTAGGTAGAAATTGCCTTGGGTAGATATTAAGTGAGGGATTAAACTGAGTGGTTTAAGTCCAAAATTAATATTACTTATATTGGATTTCCTTCCTGGCTTGGTAGCCCCCAGATGTAAGTGTGGAGATACACTGAACTGGGTTAACAATTTCCTGTGTTGTTTAATTTACCTGCACTTTAAGTTTTGTGTAAAGTCTTCAAGTGTTTAAACATCTCATTCGACATCACGTACCTGATCCCAGAATTTCAATTGGCATCAGAGCAGGCACCCTGTCTGTTTAACTGGGTGAGATCTAGGGACTACAAATTTTGGGAACATGGACAGAGATGTAGGATCTGTAAATAGACCACCTATATTGGATGGATCCAACTATGACTACTGGAAGCCAAGAATGGCAGCATTCTTAATATCACTTGACAGTAGGGCTTGGAAAGCAGTCAACAAAGGATGGGAGCACCCTGTCCAAGACAACAAGGATGGGGCAAAAGTGTTGAAACCAGAAGAAGAATGGAGCAAGGAGGAAGAAGATTCAGCACTTGGAAATTCCAAGGCCTTAAATGCCTTATTCAATGGCATTGATAGGAACATATTCAGACTTGTGCATCACTGTGAGCTGGCCAAAGATGTTTGGGACACTCTCAAAACAACTCATGAAGGAACATCAAAGGTGAAGATGTCAAGACTTCAACTTCTCACCACCAAGTTTGAAAATTTAAGAATGAAGGAAGATGAGACAATTCATGAGTTTTACATGAACATCTTGGAAATAGCTAATACTTCTGGTGCTTTGGGAGAGAAGATGAGTGATGAAAAGATGGTAAGAAAGATTCTCAGATCTTTACCAAAAAGATTTGACATGAAGGTTACAGCAATAGAAGAAGCTCAAGACATATGCACAATGAAGGTTGAAGAGCTCATTGGTTCCCTTCAAACATTTGAGATGGGAATGAATGATAGAATTGTAAAGAAGAACAAAAGCATAGCCTTGGTTTCAAATACTGATAAAGAAGAAGAAAATAATGAAGCAGACCCTGAAGAAAATTTATCAGAAACAATTGCTATGCTTGGAAGACAATTCAACAAGATTCTCAAAAGAATGGATAGCAGGTCCAGACCAAGTGGAAGAAATTCAAACTCTTCTGAGAATAAAAGACCTTATGATAGAAGGACAAATTATGATTAGAAGACCAACCAAGAAAAAGGGATTAAATGTCATGGATGTGAAGGATATGGTCACATCAGAAATGAATGCCCTACCTATCTAAAGAAGCATAAGAAAGGTCTCTCTGTGACCTGGTCTGATGAAGACTCAGGATGTGATTCAGAAGAAGAATCAGCAATGCACATCACTGCTCTAGCTGGAGTATGTGAATATGAAGGTGGATCCAGTGATGAGGAGCTTACTTTTGAAGAGCTTGAAGAATCATACAAGATGCTGTGTAAAAGGAGCACTGAAGTATTCATGGAGAATATAAAGCAGAAGAAGCAGATTGAGGGATTGAAGGCTGAAAAGACAAGTAAGCTAGAGATCATTGACTCATTGAAAAGTGAAGTAAGCCTACTCAACTCCAAATTGGAACATATGTCCAAATCTGTTAGAATGCTGAACAGTAGCTCAAACACACTGGATGTCATTCTCAACAACAATAAGCATTCAGGGGATAGAACTGGACTGGGATTTAACAAAGCTCAAAAGGTTGAGGCTAGCACCAGAAAAACTACTTCAAATCCCATAAAGTCAAACAAGATGTCCCAACATCATGAAAAGAACATGATGAAAAAGAAGTATCAAAGATGGAGATGTCATCATTGTGGAAGGTTTGGTCACATCAAACCTTATTGCTACAAGTTGCATGGATATCCAAATCAGATGCATCAGAAACCCCCTAAGAAGAAGATAGAGGTCACCAAGAAAGTGCTGCATGGACATCAAAATCAAAGATATCAGCAACCCCCTAAGCAGAAGACAAAGGTCATCAAGAAAGTATGGATACCTAAAGCTAGTCTTCATGCTGATCAAAGCTACATGCCCAAGAACAAGTTCAACAAACAACCTTGGAGCTCTAAAGATGGACACTACACAGGGCAGAGGCATCAAAGGAAACCTCACAACAAGCAAAAATGGTCAAAGAAGGGTGTTGCCTATATAGCTCATACATCTCTCAGAGTATCAGCTAAGGAAGACTAGTACTTTGACAGTGGATGCTCAAGGCACATGACTGGATTGAAGAATCTGCTGGTAAACTTAAAGTCACATTCATCCAGATATGTAACCTTTGGAGATGGAGCTAAAGGAGAAATCAAGGGAGTTGGAACCTTGGACTGCCCAGATGTACCAAGACTAGATGATGTGCTGCTGGTAAAAGGATTGACTGCTAACTTGATCAGCATAAGTCAATTATGTGATCAAGGTTACAGTGTAAACTTTAGCAAAACTGAATGCATAGTGTCTGATAAAGAACAAAAGGTTGTCATGAGAGGAGCCAGATCTAAAGACAACTGCTATATGTGGGAACCTCAAGATTTCAGTCTCACTTCAACTTGCTCCTTAGCCAAAGAAGAAGAAGTGAAGCTATGGCACCAAAGACTGGGTCATCTTCATCTCAGAGGAATAAAGAAAATCATATCTATGGAGGCTGTAAGAGGTATTCCAAAACTGAAGATTGATGAAGGCAAAGTATGTGGTGAATGTCAAATAGGCAAGCAAACCAAGATGTCCCATCCAAAGCTCCAACATCTGACAACTTCCAAAGTTTTGGAATTATTGCATATGGATCTTATGGGACCAATGCAGGTTGAGAGCCTTGGGGGAAAAAGGTATGCCTATGTAGTTGTTGATGACTTTTCAAGATATACATGGATACATTTCATCAAAGAAAAGTCTGATGTGTTTGATGTATTCAAAGATTTGTGCCAAAGAATACAAAGAGAAAAAGCAAGCTGTGTGGTCAGAATAAGAAGTGACCATGGAAAGGAGTTTGAGAATCAAAAATTCTCAGATTTCTGTTCTTCAGAAGGAATAAATCATGAGTATTCTTCTCCTATCACCCCTCAACAAAATGGGATTGTTAAGAGGAAGAACAGAACTATCCTAGAGTCAGTAAGAGCTATGATCCATGCTAAAAAGTTAACATTGTACTTCTGGGCTGAAGCTATGAACACAACTTGTTACATTCATAATAGAGTCACTCTAAGGAAAGGAACCTTGTCCACCATCTATGAAGTCTGGAAGGGCAGAAAACCTACAGTCAAGTATTTCCATGTGTTTGGAAGTAATTGTTACATTCTGGCTGATAGGGATCAAAGAAGAAAGATGGATCCTAAAAGTGATGAAGGGATTTTCCTTGGATACTCCATAAATAGCAGAGCCTATAGAGTATTTAACTCCAGAACCAAGGTTATAATGGAGTCAATAAATGTGATCATTGATGATGCCCCTGCAGATGTTGCAGATGATGTTGGAACATCTGCTGACAGTCAGACTGAAGTTGAAATAAAGAGTGATAATCCTAACTTCACTCTAACTGAGACAAGGACAGAACAATCCAGCAAACCTCCTTCCATCAGAATCCAGAAGGATTATCCTAAAGATCTGATAATTGGTGATCCCAACAGTGGTGTAATCACTAGATCAAGAGAGATGATTTCAGGTTCTTGTTTTGTTTCAAAAATAGAACCTAAAAACATCAAGGAAGCTCTTAATGATGAGTACTGGATTTCTGCTATGCAAGAAGAATTAGGCCAGTTCACAAGGAATGAAGTGTGGGATCTTGTTCCTAGGCCTGATGACATAAATGTGATTGGCACTAAGTGGGTGTACAAGAACAAGTCAAATGAGCAGGGAGTTGTTACAAAGAACAAGGCTAGACTTGTAGCTCAAGGATTCACACAAATTGAAGGAGTAGACTTTGATGAAACCTTTGCACCAGTAGCAAGGCTTGAATCAATCAGACTACTTTTAGGAATTGCTTGTATCCTGAAGTTCAAGCTATTTCAAATGGATGTGAAAAGTTCCTTTCTAAATGGATATCTTAATGAGGAGGTATATGTGGAGCAGCCTAAGGGATTTGTTGATCCAAGCTGTCCAGATCATGTATACAAACTAAGGAAGGCTCTTTATAGTCTGAAGCAAGCTCCAAGAGCATGGTATGAAAGGCTGACTACTTTTCTCACAAAACAAGGATACAGGAAAGGTGGAATAGACAAAACCTTGTTTGTGAAGGATGAAGAAGGATATGTCATGATTGCTCAAATATATGTAGATGACATAGTCTTTGGTGGGATGTCAGACAGGATGGTTAAACATTTTGTCACTCAAATGGAATCTGAATTTGAGATGAGCCTAGTAGGAGAACTAACCTATTTTCTTGGACTGCAAATCAAGCAGATGGAAGACTCCATGTTCATATCCCAAAGCAAGTATGCAAAGAACACTGTCAAGAAGTTTGGGATGGACAGTGCAAGTCACAAAAGAACACCTGCCCCCACTCATTTAAAGCTGACAAAGGATGACAAGGGTGAGAAGGTGGACCAAAGCTTATATAGAAGCATGATTGGAAGCCTATTATATCTGACTGCTAGCAGACCAGATATAGCCTTTGCAGTAGGTGTATGTGCAAGATATCAAGCTGATCCAAAGGTTAGCCATCTAAACCAGGTTAAGAGAATTCTGAAATATGTCAATGGTACTTGTGACTATGGCATAATGTACTCCCATGGATGTGAACCAATTCTCACTGGCTTTTGTGATGCTGATTGGGCTGGAAGTGCTGATGATAGAAAGAGCACATCAGGAGGATGCTTCTTTCTAGGAAACAATTTGATTTCTTGGTTCAGTAAGAAACAAAATTGTGTATCCTTATCCACTGCTGAAGCTGAATATATTGCAGCTGGTAGCAGTTGTTCACAGTTGGTTTGGATGAAGCAAATGCTCACAGAATACAATGTCCCACAAGATGTCATGACATTGTACTGTGACAATTTAAGTTCTATTAACATATCAAAGAATCCTATCCAACACAGCAGGACCAAGCACATTGATATCAGACATCATTTCATCAGAGATCTTGTGGAAGAGAAGGTGATCTCATTAGAACATGTAGCCACAGATCTGCAATTGGTTGATATATTTACTAAAGCTTTGGATGCTACCCAATTTGAAAACCTAAGGGGTAAATTGGGAATCTGCTTATGTGAAATATAGCAGTTATGGAGAAGTGCCAACATGTCCTATGACATCGTGTGGCATGATCACCAGATGGCAACACCAGTCTGGTCAAAAACTCTGTGTATTCCACTCTTTAAAATTCTCCAAGTAACGAATTTTATAAAAGCTCCAGCTTGCTCTCAGCTCTTCATCTCCTCATTATCTTCTCAAAACAAATTGCATGCTATAGCTGATTTTTTGAGCTCATCAAAATCAATCAAACCTAAACTCTTCTTCCACCACATTCGAAAATGTCTCAACATCAAAACCCTAACATCATGGATGAGAATATCAACCAAGAAGATGTGGTGCATGCAACCCCAATCTCTATGGTACCTATGGATACAACTCCCATAGACGAAATCAGAGGAAGTGTTCCTCTTGCTCAAAAGCCTAGAACTCCAAATGTGAGAAGAGCAAAGGAACTTGTGTTCAGCAAAAGCAAAGGGGTTCCTTCATCCTCAAACACCACCCCTAAAGCCTCTGATTATGTGGATGCCTCCATCAAGCATCTTATGAATAGGATTCTGTCTGAACAAAGAGTAGTGCGTGGGGTATCTGTTCCTCTGAACACCATGCCAGCTCCACAAGAAGAACAGAGCAATCAGGCTGAAGAGGACACTCCTGCTCAACAGGATGTCCCAATAAATGTTGAAACATCTGAGGACCAGAACAAAGCCTCAACTGATGATGATGATGAAGCCACTGATGACCAAGCTTCTGTTGATCCACCTACTGAAGAGGAGACTTCCCAACCTCCTCCTATTGAAGCCATAGATGATGACTCTGACACAGAGATCATTGCATCTGTGGACCCTAGCATAGCCAAAAGGCTTAGGGATAGGAAGGAAAAGAAGACTGCAGGACATGCAACTCCTGAAAAGAAACAGCCTACTCCAAAGAAAGACAAGGCCAAAGTGGTATTTGGACCTACTAAACAATGGAGCAAGGTGAATACACAAAAGAGGAAAGCTGTAACTCCACCAAATTCAGATGTTGAAGAGGATGTCCCAACATCCCAACCAAAGAAGAAACCAGCACCTTCAAGGTCTACCTCTGCTATTCTAGAAGCTCCTCTGGACAATGTGTCATTCCATCATGTGTCAAGTGTGAGCAGATGGAAATATGTATACCAAAGAAGGGTGGCACTTGAAAGAGAGCTGGGCAGCAATGCACTTGAGTGCACTGAGGTAATAGACCTAATATCTTTTGCTAGTTTATTCAAAACAGTTTCAAATTTTTCACCCTGCTATGAGCTGCTAGTCAAGGAGTTCATTGTCAACCTGCAAGAGGACTGTGCTGATGGAAAGTCAGAAGAATTCAGAAAAGTCTATGTAAGAGGGAGATGTGTGGAATTCTCTCCTAGGGTTATCAATCATTACCTAGGGAGAGAATCTGATGGGCCTAATGAGCTGGGGAAGACTGACAACCAAATTTGCAAGGTCATCACTGCCAATCAGGTCAAAACTTGGCCAGTCAAGGGCAAACTTTCTGTTAGCTTGCTAACAAGGAAGTATGCAATACTGCATAGGATTGGTACTGTCAACTGGGTCCCTACCAACCATACCTCTTCAATAGCAACTGGATTGGGAAGATTCATTTATGCTGTGGGCACCCAAACAAAGCTGGACTTTGGGGCTTATATATTTGATCAAACACTGAAGCATGTAGGAACATCAGCAACAAAGCTTCCTATTGCTTTTCCATCTCTGCTATGTGGAATCATCCTCAGCCAGTATCCAGGTATCCTCACTGAGAAGGATTCAGTCTGCAAAAGAGAAAGTCCTCTGGCCTTCCATTACAAACTTTTCTTGAGCCATCATGCTGCTGATGTTGAAGCTCCCAGTGGGACATCTGCTGGACCTTCAAAAGCAAAGACTCCCATATCCAAAGCTGCCTTGATTGCAGAACTGAAGAACACCTGCAAAGAGCTGGATGCCAGGAAGCAAAAGCTTGAGGAAATTATTCAAAGGCTGGAGATGGAAGAGAGTTCTCAGAAGGCTGCTAAAACTGATGATGACTCTGATGATGAATCTGAAGAAGAGGAAGATACTGAATATGAAGACTCTGAGTGAAAATGTGTGAGGAAAGTGTACTGTATCAGCATTGTAATTTTGATTTTGTATTTCTCTCTGCTTATGTAATTTGGCCCCAATTTCTGTCTAACAAGGGGGAGAAGAGAACTGAACAACAACAATGTCTGCTGCAGTTTACATGATTAATGAACAAGCTGTTTGTCTGTTTAATATCTGCTTCTGAACTAAGTTTTTTTAAATTCTGTTGAACAAGTCAGAATACATAAAGGTTTGAGGGGGAGAAAACTTTCATATGATTAAAACAGAAAAGAACTTTGCTGCACTCTGATAAATGAAACTCTGCTGCACTCTGATAAAACCAGAAGATTGTGTTAGCCAAAAATTAGCCAAATGGGGAGTTTGTAGATGTTTAGAATTGGCAGAATTTTTGACAAACAAGAAGTGTTGAACTTAGTTCAGGATGTCATACCAGATGTTGTGACATTATCAAACAGAGTATAAGTTAATGAACTTAATTCAGGATGTCACACCAGATGTTGTGACATTGTGTAAGTTAATGAATTAAGTTCAGACATCAGGATGTCACACCAGATGTTGTGACATCTCAAACCTGCTACCAGACTTAAATAATGCATAACAGAACTGAGTAAATTCAGGGAATTTATCTGGAATTAATTGTGAATGGATAAACAATACAAGGCGCATCTGTAGAGAGATTAGTTATATGATTTTAGTATAACAGAAGAACTACCTCACCTAGAATCAAGGAAGTAACAAACCCTAATTCAAGGTGATGACAACATGCGTATCAGGACTGGATAATCTACAGAAAGCCCAAAATCCAAGCATCTATTTAAGGAGCAGAAACTCTCAGAATAGAGTATGAAATTAAGAAGACTAAATAGAGTGTTTGTGTTTAATAGCAGGTTTTAGTTGTGTATCACTTTATGAGCTTTTAAGCAAAAGTGTATTGTGTCTTGATTGAAACTGTGAAGTAAAATCAAGCTATTGTGTTTGAAGTGTGACTTCAATTTTATTAAACATTGTAACATATCACTGTGTGATTGAGGGGGAGTGAGTTGGTACTCATATCTAAGTTGTGTCTTAGGTAGAAATTGCCTTGGGTAGATATTAAGTGAGGGATTAAACTGAGTGGTTTAAGTCCAGAATTAGTATTACTTATATTGGATTTCCTTACTGGCTTGGTAGCCCCCAGATGTAAGTGTGGAGATACACTGAACTGGGTTAACAATTTCCTGTGTTGTTTAATTTACCTGCACTTTAAGTTTTGTGTAAAGTCTTCAAGTGTTTAAACATCTCATTCGACATCACGTACCTGATCCCAAAATTTCAACCAAGATTGGTACCAAGCAGTACTTCGCGTCGGTTGAGCATCCCCAGATGAACGGGAAAGCCAAAGCTGCTAACAGAGTCATCTTGCGAGGCCTTAGACGAAGCCTGGGCGAGGCAAAGAAAAGATAGGTCGAGGAACTCCACAGTGTACTCCGGGCCTACCGGACAACTCCACACTCGACCATAGGGGAAACTCCATTCCAAATGACATATGGTACGAAAGCAGTCATCCCCGTGGAAATCAAAGAAACTTCTCGACAAACAGAGTCTCCTCTGGAAGAAGAACTCAACTAAGAAGCACTAAGAGAAGCGCTCGAATTAGTCGAGGAAATCCATTCAGGGGAAGCTCTCCACGAATAATCCCTAAAAAAAAGATCACATAGCGTTACGATGCCAAGATCATCAAAAAAGAATTCCGGGTAGGTAGTCTTGTCTTGCGTAGAAATCATAAAGATTCTTGCGAGGGCAAGCTCGCAGCTAAGTGGGAGGGCCCATATTGGGTCAAGTCAAAAACCTACACATGGCCCTACTACCTTGAAGAACTAAATGGGGAACCATTTTCTTGACCATGGAACGCTGAAAAGCTTAGACAATATTATAGCTAAGTCCAACCAAAGCACGTAATAGCTGTCGATGGATCTACCCTGTTAACAGAGGGGAAATGCCTGGCCACAGGGATGTACCGTGGTATAGGTACAACCCTTAAACACAACAAAAACGAACTCTTGCCCAATTCTCGGGAAGATGATTTTCCCAATGGGGACACCTCGAACGAGCTCCGCCGTTGCCATACCATCATAGAAGACCCCTAGCTCATGATGGGAAAGGTCTAAGCCTTAAGGGAATAAGGAACTCGACCGAGTCCATGACCCCCTTCTACGATGAAAAATCTCGCTCCTTGATAAGTTCCATACATTGTCGAGTTCATCAAATCATGTCGAGCATATCCACAATTCAATAAAAAATATTTAAAATCACACATATTATGAATAACAATGCACAAACAAGATAAAAAGGCAATAATTATATATTTAAAACCGACCAAAATGCCGGATGTTGTCATAAGTTATACAAAAATGGGACTAAGTCCCATAAATCAAAATACATCAAAAAAGGCACGCAGGTAAAAATAAATATGGCATGCAAGCCAAGAAACCTCACTCCTCATCGAGAGGGATCACTAAGCCTTTCTCCACACGATGAAGAGGACCAGTGTAACACCCGGTTTATTTAATTATTGATTTAATTAAATATTGTCGTATGTTTGGTGTTGTTTTGCGTTGATTTGCTAAGTTGAATTGAATTAAGTTGAATAAGTCGATTAAGTTGATTTAAGTTGTGGTTTTGTTAGTTGAACTAAGTTTTGTTAATTAAGTTGTGGGTTATTAGCAGGATTATGCTATTTTGATAAATGGGCTTGTTTGGTGAGTATGAGTAGTAATTGTGGGAGGTGTATGGTTTAAGCCCAATAGAATTATTAAGATTAATCAAAAGAAAAACCATAAGTTAATTGGAATTAGAGGAAATAGGTTATCAGTAAGAAAAACAAGAAGTGAAGAGAATGTGGTTATGTGAAATGCTTAGGAGAAGGAAAAAGTTAGTGTTCTAATTGAAAACTGTTAGAGTTTCCTTCAATCCAAAGGTAAGGATGGGGTTATAACATTATAACCGGGATTATATGATGAATACATGTGGAATTGGGTATAGGAATCGTTGTTGTCAATTGTTGTTTTGTTTGGATAAATAAGTTGTTTTGATAAATGAGTTGTTATGATGAATAAGTTGTTTTGATGAATAAGTTGTTCTTAGATGATTAATGAAATTATGAATGTGTTATGTTGTTTTTGAATTGTGTGTCGGTTAATTAGTAAAGTAATCGGAGAAAGAATTGGACTAAGAAGAGTTACAGGGACGAAGAAGAGAGAAACAAAGAGGAAGAATTCATGGTTGGAAGTGGGACAATCGTCCCCTCTTCCTGACGTCCGTCTGGGAATTGTGACATCTGTCACATCCCTAGGACGACTGTCACAAAGTGTGACGAGGGTCACACAAAGTGTGACGATGGTCACACGGGGTCTGGGAGAATTTTTTGTTTTGGCTTCTGCTTTCTGTGTCTATAATGTTGTTTGATCATAATTCACTTCTTGTAACATGAATAAGTTGTAAAATATTATATGAAGTAGAAAGGGCATAATAATTAATTGGCAGAGAGCTAAGGCGTAATATAAAGATGGATTAGTAGAAGAAAATTAGGTAATGATGGAATAAGATTAGTAGCAGGTCTGGTGCGTCGGTTACTGTCATGATTTAACAGAAGCAAAATAATAACTAATAATAGGACGTGATAATAGAGTGAGGTAAATAGTTAATAATCAGTTTATTAATTTTTGTATTTTTGTTTTGTTTCTTTGTTGTAAGTTGAAAAATTGTTGTTTGTTGTTTATGTTGCAGTGCCTTATAAGTGGCAAAAAGTATGAGTTGTAGGCCTTTGGCCAAAGTTGAATATTGTTGTGATGCCATGCTGTTATAGTTGTTGTTGTGTGATGTTCATATTGATTCACATAACATATCATACTTAAGTTGGAGCTGTTGGCTTGGATTGGCAAAATAAAATTAAAGGCTTTTGCCTTGTGTTTACGCCTCTATTAATTGGAATGATTATAAGTTGGGATTTTTTCTCCGACGGTACCACATTTATCGCATTTGTCTAAGTTTCATATTATGTTGCCGTGTTGTATCTGGTGTTGGTTTTAAGTATTTTATTAAGTTGTGGTGTGGTGATCTATGTAATCTAATTCAATATGTTATTTATCATATTCTTGATTATATTATTAGATATCTTACCCCTTTTGTTTGAATGTTGCCCTCTGTTGGTAATGTGTAGGTAATCCAGAGTAGAGCGGAGTACCTTAGTAGGTTTGAGTCAGTGTTGTCACTCTGATACATAACACTCGGGGGGGGGGGATAACGCTTGTTTTATGTTGATGTTGGCTTTTGATTTAATTTCTGAATTTTAAAGTTGTTTTATTACAGACTTGTTGTTTTTTTAGTTATTTTCATGTTGAATACGATTTAAATTGTTTTAAGTTGAATTATATGAATCCGCTGGGTATTAATGAAGTAATTATTTTAAATTATCGGGTAGAAATGAGGTGTTACATTAGTGGTATCAGAGCAGGTCGGTCCATCCGGACAAGTTGTCAAGTTGTAGTCGTTTAACAATCGAGTATTGTTGGCTAGTTCTAACTTTTGTTGTGTTGTAGTGATTAAGTTGAGATGGCTAGAAGGAATGATAATGTGATGGCTTCTGCTATGCAAGCAATAGCTCAAGTTGTGCCGAACGCTGGTGAGGATGCTGGATCTCGTAGTTTGACGATTTTTCAGAGAGAGAATCCGCCTACCTTCAAGGGTAAGTATGGTTCTGATGCAACATTGGCTTGGTTGAAAGAGATTGAGAGAATCTTTCGTGTGGTGGATTGCACTCCAACGTAGAAGGTTCGGTATGGGACTCATATGCTGGAAGTCGAGGTTGATGACTGGTGGCTAGAGACTCGTCAGAGATTGTATGATGCAGGTGAGTCGATCACTTGGGTTATGTTCCATAGGGAATTCCCGAGGAATTATTATCCGGAGGATGTTCGTGGAAAGAAGGAGATTGAATTTCTTGAGCTGAAGCAAGGTAACATGTCGGTTACTGATTATGTTGCGAAGTTTGTTAAGGTGGCTAAGTTTTACCCGCACTATAATGAGGCGAATGCTGTATTTTTGAAGTGTGTAAACACCCCAAATTTGCCCTCACCCATTCACACCATGGCTTGTGATCTTTTCATATACATAAGTTCAATCATAGCATCTCATATTGCATATTTGCTTCACTGCATTGGTTCAAAGTCATCTGCATCTAGGGTTTGTGATCTGAGCAATCCAAGAGCCATTTGAGCCACTCCAAAGGTCTTCAATCATTTCAAAGGGGTCCATGTATGTTCAAGCATCATATTGTATCTCCACAAAGTCAAGGAAGTCAAAATCACAAGAACTGAGAATGGCATGGAAGCAGAGCCAGGTTTGACTGCACAGATGACCTAGAATTAGGGTTTTGGTTTCAAAGGCCATAACTCCAATTTTTTTGGTCATTCTTGTTTATATTGGTCTCTATATGGTATAGGGATCATGCATATCAATTTTCATGAAGAAATTCCATGGGGAAGGCATCTGATCAAAAGTTGACTTTTTGAGCAAGTCAGTGCAAAATCAGGGCATCTGAGGCCCTCAATGACCCAACCAAAGGGTGTTCATCATCATTTTGAATGTGTATGATCTTTATTTGATCATAGAAGATGTTAGAAGTTCACAAAATTGAAGAATTTCAAGCCATTTGCAAAGTTGACTTTTTGGGAAAATGACTTGTAATGGAAACTTGCCATTTTGGGAAACTTTTTCAACCCTTGCTTTTTGATTCAAAAATGCCTCAAATGGGAAAACTTTGGTCATGAAAGTTGTAGAATGGATCATTCCCTTTTCAAAAAGTACAAGAACTTGTTCTAATTCATTTTGGATCAAAAGTTATGGTTTGTCAAAGTTGGGGAAAATCACATAATTTCAAGTTTTCTACCAAAGAGGCAAAGTTGCAAAACCACTTGCCAAGACAAATTGTGCTATCAAATGGACTTCTAATATTCACACAAACATGAACCAATGTCTAAAGGTCAGATTTCATCAAGAGTTTGCTCATTTTTATGACTTGTGGATCAAGAAACTTCAAAAGGGCCAAAGTTGAACAAAGTTGCAAAACCTCACTCAAACCCTAATCCATGTGCTGGCTGACTTCAAAATTGATCCTATGGTCCTCCTCACTTCTTGCTGCGCAGGACACCCCTCTTGTCCTTGGCTAGCCATGTGCCCATACCTCTCTTACACAAAGCTTGACTTTTTTGCAAAAGACCCATACCAATCACAATAGGGCACACCAACTCCACAGACCTATCCATGAGTGATAAGTGGACAAAATGGAACTCAACACAACACACAACTTATGCTGAAACACTCTCCAAGCCAGCATTCTCATTTTCCACCTCTTATGCAACTTCCTTCGAAACTCATCATACAAGCTTCAAACACAAAAACAAACTTCACCATTGATCTCAAAATGTTCCACTGATCACAAACCAACCATTGAAACAACCTGAAACCTCACACAAACCAAATACGATTCCTCCCTCCTCCTGAACAGAACTTCTGCAAACTCACAAACCAACCATTATAAACTCCAACCAAGCTTCATAACTTCATCAAGAGGACCATTGGGATCATTTTGAGGCAAAGAGGCAAGCAGAAAGCTCCTGGACTGAAAGCTCAAACTCAGGTAACATGATGAACAAATTTTCCAGAACTTTGATTTCTTGTTAGAATGTTGTTCTGTATGCTGCCCTGGTCATGGGGATCTATTTATTTTTGAAAATGAGCCAGAAACAAGCATGTTATGATGTTCTGAAAGTTTGCCCGTGAAAATGTTTTTGCTCGTTTCCTTTGATTCACGAAAAATAAATGATGTTTGTGTTAGGGTTTATGTTTAGTGATGATCATAGATTGATTCTGGAGAGTTTTGTGAGGTTTTGATGCGTTTTGAGGGAGATTGAGATTTTGGCTGGCCGGAGAAGATGACCGGAACACTGTTCCGGTCACCTGAAAGTGTTTAGGGTTCAGATTAGGGCTTAATGACGTAATTAGGCTAGTTTGAATGTGGGCCGTCCATTAGCGCGCGTAGTCAATTCCCGCCCCTGTGAGTTTGAATCTCATCCATTGGATTGGCTGACTTTCTTCTTTTTCATTTAAAATTCATTTTATTTTCATTTGTTTTGATTTATTTTGCACGAATTAATTAAAATAGCAAAAAATGTTTAAAAATTATGAAAATTTTTGTCAAAGTTTTCATTATTTTTCAGAACACAAAAATATTTTTATTTTTATTTTTTGCATTAAAAATTATTTTTAAATCATTTAAAAGTTTATTTTTAATTAATTAATTAATTAAAAATACTTTTAGGTATTTAAAAATCACAAAAAAATTCATGTAACCTTTAAAAACATTTAGAAACATTGTCCAACTCTCAAACTAAATTTCTTTTTTGTTCTTGATGCCTTTTGATAATTTTCTTTGGATTTAATTTCATTTCAAGGCTTTATTTTGTTTCAAACTTCAAAAATTCATTTCTGCCTAACCATTGAGAGTCGAATCATGATTCTTTTTGCATTGCATCTTGTATAGCATGTAGTTTATAGGATAAAATTGGCATGAATTGATCTTGCATTTTCAATTTGTTTTTGCATTTTTCTTGACAAGGTACCTTAAAACCCTAGCAATCTTAGGAAATTCATAACTTCCACTAGATTAAGAATTGGATCCCCTCCTTTGGGCAGTGAGTTTTTATAGGTTTAGGGTTCCTTTGATTGCATTTTCAAATTTTTATCATGTCATATGCTTCTGGTTTTGGATTTTTGCTTTGTATGTTGCATATAACCCTAATTCATGCCTTCCTTTGCATCCATCTTTCATTTGCTTGCATACCATGACTTGCCATGACATTTTGTGCATCCATTTGATTCATAATACATATTAGGACATATTAGAATCATTATTGATCATTTCATCTTTCATTTGCCATGTTATATGCCTTTTGCATTCCATAACTTTTCATGTACATTCATGGTTCAAAACATGCTTCATCTGCATCCATTGCCTTGTATGATCATTCTCATGCCTTGCCTCATGTTTGCATCATCTCTTATCATCATTAACATCATACTCATGCTTCTGGTTTTGGTTTGCATCATTGCATTGCATCTCATTTGCATTGCATTTCATTTCTTTACTAACTTTTCAGGTGGTAAGTTGTATTGAGAAGTGAATTTGCCTTCACTTCTCACAATCTCTTTTCATCTCTCTTATGCATCATTGCTGCATTTTTGTATGTGTATTGGATTGAGCTTGCTCATTCTTGTTCATCTCACCTTCTTTCCTCAAGCAACTTGTCTTCTTAAGTGAAGCAAGTTGTTTTGCTTCTCTTTGCTCCTCTTGTTTGCTTCTCTCCTTGGTGGCTCTTTGAAGATTTCCTTCTTAAACCCCACAAACCCTAGGAATGACCAAGCATGATAACAATTAGGGTTTGATTAGTCCCCCACTTAGCTTTTACCTTTGTGTCTCTTTGAGTCTTCTCTTCTCATCTCATAATCAGGGACTAAACCCTAAAGGCTTTAAGGCTTTGTGATTAAGCTTATGCCTGCATCCTTCTATTAGGATGGAATGTATAACTTTAATCCTAAGTGTTAAACCCTTAATGTGTTTAAATCCTTTAATCAATCCATCTAATAATCATCAAGACATCAAACTTGTAACTTGGGCCTTGCATTAGGGTTCTAATTCTTCCTTAACTGGTTAAGAAGGACTAACCCTAGTGTTAATGGACAAGTCCCCCTCAAGTTGTCTTACAAATCATAAAATCCACTTCTTCATCTTATCATTAACTAAAATCCATCTAATAAAGGCTTTGTTTTGTCATGAGGTTAATCCCTAATCATGGATTAAGTTGATGAGTCTTCCTCAGCTTAAACATTCTCATCTATTATCCTTCTATTAGGATGGTGTAATGAGTCTGTTTAATCCCTGATTATGGCTTAGTCTCATTACTTAACACTAAACAAAAACAACAAAAACATCTAAATAATAACAAGTAGGTTAATGATCTTAATCCTACATCAAAAGGTGATTAAGTGTGAGATGCTGACTTCACACTTAAGGTATCCTCATTACCCCTAATCAGAGGGAGGATGTGATGAGTTTACTAACCCTTGGTTTAGGCTTAAGCTCATTAACTTATGACAAACCTTCAAAAATTCAATAAAAGATTGAAAACACAAAAACAAACAATAATCGTCTCCTCTGGGATTCTTTTCTCATCTTATTCACTCACAAACGAGAACTTGCTTCTTCCGTCTAATGCAAGACAGTTTGCACCTGAGCCAGACAGGTCATACACTTGAGCATAGGCAAGCAAGCAGTTCATAAGTCAATTCTTTCAGTCTCTTTGGGTCGAACTACGGTGTTCTGACTTCCTCATTGCACGAGAGGATACGTAGGCATAACTTAACAGTTATCGAACAAAAGTCTCTGTATATTCCCCCTCCTTCCAGTATTATTCTTTAGCCTCAAAATCTTGAGCATTCCATTCTTGTTCTTACACTGACACTTTATATACTTCACTTCACATTTCTTTTACACTGACACTTGCATTCTTTCCCAGCTTTGATACACAAAATAGCACTGACACTACCCCTTTAAAACACAAATCTTTTAAGCGTGGATCCCGTCAAGTACGACAGACAATCTGGGTGCTAATACCTTCCCAGGTTGTAACCAACCCCCTTTCTCAGTTTCTCTGGTTCGCAACCGTCTTATCCATATCTTTCTTAGGTTTATGCAGCATTACCTTTCCTTCGGGATAAAAATGCCTAGCTGGCGACTCTATTCATCTTTCCTCCTTTTCGCCGACCGTTCGCGTCTGTACCCCTTCTGACCCGAGATGTCATTTGGTGGGAGCGACAGCTTGGCGACTCTGCTGGGGACCCTTATACTGTAACCAGGGCTTCTGGTTCTTTTTGTGGGTTCCTCCTAGCGCTTGTTTGATTTGTGTTTACTGGGGTGTTATGTGCTAATTGTGTTTGTATATTTGCTTTATTTACTGCTTTATGTACAGTTATTTATTGCTTTCTTTACAACTTTATATATCATACTGTCATATTGTCATCTGGCTGGATCTGGTTTTTTGCTTTGGTGGGTGGGGTTCATTGAGAGTTTAAGGTCCTATACCTGGGACCTGAGTGACACCTAGGCTAGAGTGGTTCATGTTCTTTCCCATTCCATTTCGGTCTGGTGCGGGAATATGAAACACAGTTCAGATGTGGGTTTCTTCTTGAGAACTCTGTGCTACAGATTTCCTGTAGTGCTAGGGCTATCTGGGAAGCCTGCTAAGTCTGGATGACCTTTATTATGACCTTCAGAAACTGAGGTGAATTAGAGGAGGATCTTTTATGGTTATTGTAAACACTGTACCCCCGGGTTAGAAGTGTTTACACTTCTCATAACTAATCCAAGTCTGAGGATCCTTGTTTTAGAACATCACCTGTGAGGGGGTTGGGCTGTTTGCAGGAACCCTTGGCCACATCATACCCTGTTACCTATTGTGTTTAAGAATGCTTCACTTTGGACAGTTCTTGTGATTTAACCCTAGACATGCGACTCTTTATTTGAGTCCCCCACCTTGGTTAATGGTCTTCTGAACCTCCATCTGGACTTCTTGAATATACATGGACCTTTATATCAAGGCAGTAATCAGATCCAGCTTGATCATAAACCCCTTGCATATCATTTGCATACATCATCATTGCATCATTTAAAATTTGTTTATTTGTTTTTCAAGGTATCCATATTACATCTGGCTTGGTTTTGACCCCTTCATCTGCATAGACCCTTGTTCATCAGTTATCTGCTTCAACTATCTTCATCAGTTGCCTGCTTCAGCTACTGTTATCACCAGTCTCAGCCTGTCAGTGGCTCATCACCAGTAACAGTCTTCATCATCAACAGTTATTTTCAGCTCTTCATCAGCAGTCATGGTACCCAAGAAGAGCAACATTTCATACCATTTCTTTGAGCCTGTGCTGGCTGGCATCAGGCAGGTCCAGGCACTTATCACTCCAGACCACATCCCATTATTCAGAGAACATTATGGAGGCATCCTTGATATGGTTATGGACTTGGACCCTTCTCAGAGGAGTTTGATCCACACTTGCCTACAGTTCTATGATCCTCCGTTGAGATGCTTCACTTTCCAGAATTTTCAGTTGGGACCTCTGTGTCGCTCCCGGGATTTTCATCCTGGTACAAACGCGAAAGTGGCGCGGAAAAAGTTAGAGTCGCCAGCCAGACATTTTTATCCCAAAGGAATGGGAAAGGTAATGTTGCACAAACCTGAGGAGGAAGGAAAAGGACGAGGCCTTGCGAACCAAAGATCTGGATACGGGAGTCGGTTACGAATTGAGAAGGTATTAGCACCCCAATCCGTCCGCCGTACTCGACGGGATCCACGCTTATAAGTCTGTTTTCAAAGGGTGAGAAATAATATGCTGTTCGAATAAAGGAATAGCTATCTGGAATGAAATGGAAATGAGAAAAGAAACGGAATTGACAAATGGAAATAAAGGGGAAAAATGTAGGGAAAAAGAAAGATTGTGCTCGAATGGGCCCTACCCCACTGCCTACGTACCTCATCGGGATAAATGAGGATCAGAGACGCCGTAGTTCGTCTAACTAAGGCTTACACTCATTTGTGATTTTTAGGATGACATTGCCATAGTTCTAGCTCAGGTGTTACCGGCTCTGACTCGAGGGTGTTTACCGTGTCGCTGTTTGAACTGTCGAGACAAGTCATGTTCGTCCGTAAAGTGTATGAGATGAGAAAAGAAGACGTGACTTCTTGGTTTGTTGTCTTTTATAAGAAATGTTTTGAATTTGTGTTTATTGAATGTACAACACTAAAGACTATGACACAGGAGCGAATACTTTCCAAGATCGCCCCCAATGGAACGTTTGAAAGGATCCTAGAAGAGCGAAGGAGACCTCCATTAATCATTTCCCGTATAGCTTAAGGCTCGTGGCGTATTGTACACCTTTTCCTTTATTAAGTGTTTTTGATTTTATTTTAAAATGAGAAGAGAGACTCAAATTGTCAAAGGAAAAATTCTAAGGAAAAATTCTAAGGAAAACTAGACTTACCCTAAGTTAATGGAATTCATGGATGACCTATGGTTAATGAGGTTTGAAATTAAATCTACCTAAGAGATATTAAACTACAAATTAGAATACAAGTGTTAATAGTGAACAATATGGTCCTCCTAAGTCATGGTGGGTAAAAACGTATATGAAATGTAAATGGGATGAAACAATGGATCGGGTGGGTCGATTGCGTGGTGCTGAGACGCACGACTTATGGTGTGAAACATACAAGGCTTGCTTTTGGTTGAATGGAGTGTAACGATGGTAATCGAGGAACCCTAAAGTCACATGCATTTTTATTTGTTTATTTGAAAACTTACTCGACGTTGGATCGAGTATCTTTTATTTATTTTTGAGATTTTGGTTTTCTATCGATTCATTTTATCTTTTCTAATCCTAGTTATAAAAAACTATACAAGCATACAAGCATTACACTATTACATCACAAAGTACACAAAATATAAAACATAATCGAGGCATAAAGGTATCCAAGTCCATAAGCCAATCCTTGAAAACATACCTTGCACAAAAAAACAAATAGTTAGTGAATGATATGAATCATGAATATGCATAATATGATGGAATGAATTAGAATGGAAAAAATATCAAAGGTCATAAAAAAAATGTGAAATTAAATCCCTAGGGTATCTAACTTGATTATAACACTATGTCAAAAAATCTCTTAAAATTTCTAATTCTAACTATGGTAAATGACCACCTAATTCTATGCAAGGTTTAATCATAAATTTACACAAATTACACTATCAAAATAGTATAAAAAATGTCCTAAAAAATTCACCAAAAATATTCTAGGTTCTTCTATTTGTCCTTTAATCATAGCAAAAAGAATGGGCAAAAAATGTCATGGGAAGTGGTGGAAATAAATTGTACAAATTTATGTGTCCAAATGGAAATTCAATATAAGTCCATTAAATTAAAAAATCGAAATTTAATCGAAAAATGGTTAAAATCAGAAAACAAAAATTGGGAGAAGTTCTAAATTGACTTAATATTATAATATCATTTTTATAGAATTTTATTATTAGTTTTCGTATTTTTCATGGAATTAAATCAAAAGATATAAAAAAAATAGAAATTAAAAGAAGAATAGAAAGGGGGGAAGAATAGAAATATTTTTTAAGTTAAAAATGGGACTGGGCTTGCGTTGGGTGCTGATAGCAATTTGGGACAGGCCCATAACTTGATATTAATGTTGATTAATGAATATCCTAATATTCTAATGAAACTTTAATATTCTAAATAAACTTTAATATCCTATTAAGTTTATTCAGATTTGATTAATTCTTAATCTCCTAATGGTAAAACTTCAAAGGCCATCACTTACAAAAAGAAAGAAGAAAACAGCAAACCCTAAATCATGCCCTTTTTTTCGCGCCGCCCCTACCTCTCATCCCTCTTCTCTCTCAAAATTCGTCCTCTTCCAAAAAAACTCTAACCCGCCGCAGCTTCTCTCCTTCTCATACCCTCTTCTTCCTCCTTGGTGAAGCCCTAGCCGCCGCCACCTCACACTCCTTCTTCCCCTTCTTCCGCCGCTAACCTAAATCAACCTTCCTCGTCTTCTTCTTCTCCCATCAACAAACCCTTTCCTTCTATTTTTTTCCGCTGCGCCGTAACCCTCACCCTCCTTCTCCATTCTCAGCCGCCGCAGTGCTCTTCCTCCTCTAACCTCACCTAAACCGTCACCTCCATTCCATTGCTCATCCCTAACCGAACAAAACGGCCACCACATTCTAACCTAACAACCAGCCCTCGCCGAGAATCCACAATCGGCATCACCAAACAACAAGAACAGAAACGCGATCGGAAACCATCGAAAATAATGTTTGAAAGAGTTCAGAGTCTTACGCGGAGATACGAAGTTGAAATCGTTGATGGACTCCGTGCGACGAAAAGTGATGATTCTGTTTTGTGCGACTGAAGATGATGAAGGTGAGGTGAAGTCTATACGGATGTGTTGAGGTGGTCGCGGTGCCGTCGTGAAGCCGAGAATGAATTCTAAGGACAGGCGATGAGAATGCGAAGGTGGAGTCGTCTCAATTGTCTCCGTCGGCGAGCGGTATATTCAGGTAGACACTTTGCCTTTTCTTCACCTTGCTCATGAACCTGAGTCCGAATTATTGACTTTCTGAGAATTTTGGCCTGCAGGTTCCTTCGGATGAAACCAAAAGATTGGTGATGATGAATGTTGCGGATTGCTGACAGTGGCGGTCCCAATGATAGGAATTCGTTGATAATTGCAGAGCTGGATTGACGAAGCTGTGTTGATGAACGATCGAAGAGGACAACGGTTGATCCTAACTTTGAAGCTGTTGAGGGCAAGGGTCTTGGTGGTGGCGAAACAGAATTGAAAATAATGCCGCTTTGAGAATGATGAATTCAAGCACAGGCCGTGAAGAGAGAAACGGTTTCCTCTCGGAGTTGCTTAGATGATACTTCGTAGACGAGTCGAAGTTCACAGTTTCAGGTATACATATTATTCTACTGTTTTCGCTCGATTCCGCTCTTTTTCTATGCTCTTTCTGAGATTGTTGTTTGAGTTTTCTCAGGCCTGACTTTCTTGTGATTCTGGTCCATGCTCCATGCTTCTGGATTGATGATTGGTATTCTTGAGCTGCTCTGATATTGACTGTTCTTGTTGCAGGTTTATTCTTGTTGTTGAAGAATTGTTCCTGAATCGTTTCTGAGTTGTTGCAGGAGATTTGAGTTGATGATTCGTGATGATGATGGATGATGAAGGTTCTATGAGAGATTGTGGAGATGATGATGAATATCTGAGAAGAGGAGGGTGAAGCAAAGGTATGAAGAAAAAGTTGAATGGGGTGAATCTGAATCTCAAAAACCGAAGAAGAAAAACAATTGAAATAGAGAAGGTTCTTTATAGAAGATTGGGGAGAGCTATGTGATGAAACTCATGTGAAGTTTCTAGAGAAAAATTCTGTTAAGAGTTTGTTGATTCAGTTATGATTTTTAACCGTTTTCATTTTTTTGTTTTATCAGTTCATAACTGATTTTTATGTTGCATTTCGCCTTCCTGTATTGAGTTTCTTCTTTCTCTTTATTGTACTCCTCAAACTGAAATTTTTCTCTATCTGCTATAATAATAATAATAAAACCATTTTGTTGAATAAGTCTCTCAATTCTGCAATAATAGAAAAACAATCCTTTGATTTGCACGCTCTTCATTTTTCCTTTTGCAAGCGGGTTACACTTAGACGGCTTGGCTATTAACGGGTGTAAGCCGTTTACTCTACAACAAACTTCTTTCTCTCTTTAAATTCATACTTTATTATAAAGTAAGATAAACAAAAGCCCAATGGGCCTTATAACGCAAGCCCAAAATATGAAATGAAACTTGGAATCGGATTAAATTTTGTTTAATGGTTTTATGGTCTTGAATTGAGATGGATATTAAGACGAAACTCAAAAGTGAGTATTGGACTTGGTGAGGAGTAAATAAGGACTAGGGGATTTAATTAGAGAAAAGAAAAAGAAAAGGTCTTAAACGAAACGTGACTAATAAACTTAAACTAATTGATTTGTGAATAATCTTCTAATTTGGAGTTAAACTAAGATGAAAAATGGATGATAAAAGAAAGCGTTAATCAATTTTTGTGAATAAGGGTATGACAAGAAATGGGTTTCAAATAAATAGGATTGAAAACACGAACGAAACGGGTAGTGAACTAGAAAGAATATTAGCATGAGAAGACCCTAAGTAATTCATACAACCAATCCTTACATGATTATTTCATCTCAGACTTGCACCTTCGACGAATCCTCAGTTTTTCGACCAAGTTTCAAGCTCAAACCTCCTTAACTTGTATTACCAACAATGAAATATTAAGCGGACCACAATGTCTTGATTTTTTTGTATGAGTCCGCGCTAGATCTTCTTGTACCAGAAATATCACAATGCCTTTGATGTGAGGACTTGAACACCATTTTCGATCTTATCAACAAAACCATACCCGGAATGAAAACCCTTGAAACGCTTAAGTGGAATACCATAGCTGAATAACTACTTATGAATGCCATAACATAATGAGAGATGTAGGTGACCATGAAGCTTAAATCCAGTAGACGGTAATAAATCAGAGGGCAAATTTTGGGGTGTTACAGCTGCCCCTATTCAATTACTGTAGACTTGAATGGATGATAGCAGTTGCTTTCAGACGTTTGAAGTATGCAGGGATTGAATACTAGAAATAACCCGAAAATTTGCACTTTGTGGCAACGAAACAGGGGAATAAACTCAACCTGAACGAACTCTGCTTGGATATAATTATGATGGGGAGAATAGTAAATAGGGGATGCCTTTTGGGTGATGTCAGACGGCTACTGACTTGCCACACTGCGAGTGATCTTTGATAGGTTGTAACAATGTCTTAATGGTGTATTATTGGATGGAGTTGGACGAATAACGACTTGCCATGCTGTGGGTGGACTTTGATCAGCTTGCGATAGAATTTTAAGATACTTTGCCACCCTGAGGATGGACTTTTGCCAATCTGCGGTTGGACTTCAGATACTTTACCACACTGCGGGTGGATTGCTGGATAATTTGCCACACTGCGGGTGGACTTTAAGAATTTTCCACACTGCGGGTGGACTTTTGAAATTTGCCACCCGTAAATGGACTTTGGCCAGTTTGCGGCTGGACTTTTGCTCACTACGGGAGACTTTTGCTCACTACGGGAGGCTTTTGCCCACTGCGGGGGACTTTTGAGATTTGCCACACTGCGGGTGGACTTTAGCTCACTACGGGAGACTTTTGCTCACTACGGGAGACTTTGAAACTTGCCACACTACGGGTGGACTTTCGCTCACTACGGGAGACTTTTGCTCACTACGGGAGGCTTTTGCTCACTACGGGAGGCTTTTGCCCACTGCGGGGACTTTTGAAACTTGCCACACTACGGGTGGACTTTCGCTCACTACGGGAGACTTTTGCTCACTACGGGAGGCTTTTGCTCACTACGGGAGGCTTTTGCCCACTGCGGGGGACTTTTGAAACTTGCCACACTGCGGGTGGACTTCCGCTCACTACGGGAGACTTTTGCTCACTACGGGAGGCTTTTGCTCACTACGGGAGGCTTTTGCCCACTGCGGGGGACTTTTGAAAATTGCCACACTGCGGGTGGACTTTCGCTCACTACGGGAGACTTTTGCTCACTACAGGAGGCTTTTGCTCACTACGGGAGGCTTTTGCCCACTGCGGGGGACTTTTGAAAATTGCCACCCGAAGATGGACTTTGGAATCTGCCACCCGAAGATGGACTTTGGCCAGTCTGCGGCTGGACTTTGAAATCTGCCACCCGAAGATGGACTTTGGCCAGTCTGCGGCTGGACTTTGCATATGTTGAATTGCATGGTATGTTGCCCCATGACACTGGGGATATTATGTCTTGAGTATTGTTAATGAACTGGCGTGGATGTAAAAGAAATTCCTGACGCGGAAGTAATAAGACTTTGCCAACTCTGTGGGGAAACACAATGATCGCGTATTCGATCCCAAGAGGTCCTGTGGAGATAACATCTCTGTCGGAGAAGAGTGTGAACAATTCATCTGTCCCGAATTATCACCTTTGCCAAAAATAAATTGGACTTTTAGATTTGAAGGTCGTGCTTGGGGATACCTCGACTATTGGGGATTATCCACTCTTATGGATCTGCTGGGGAGGAGAATGATTTATCTGAAATCTTCTAGGGGAATAAGAATTGCCTTAGATCTGTTGAGGAACCGAGATCAAGGAAACCATCTGAAGGAAAAAATGCTGACTTTAGTGAGGATAACTTCCATTTGTCTGTTGGGGATGACTAGAAACCGAGACACATCCTGCTGAGGAGGAAAGATTTCAAGTTGTCTCGTGCTGGGGATTAGTTGCTTCTGTATGGATTCTACCTCAAGAGGATTTTACAAAAGACTTGGTGTCTTTAAACTCTTAGGCACCGTAACGACTGCATGATTCAGTGTAACAACCTTGCTGGGGAGGTAACCATTGCCAATGCAGATGAGTTTGTATCTATCAGAAGTGTTGAACGAGATAGTTGGCTTGACAAGTGACCACGGTGTTCTAAACTCCGGGTAAATGCTTTCGATCGTCTGTCTTCAAGAAAGAATGAACTCTTGTACTATTGGGGTGGCCTGCCCCAGTACGAGTACTCGAATAGTTTTGCACTTGACTGACTGATCTTTGCTCTTGGAGAGATTTGAATCTCGAAGTGATTGCCCCAGTTTGACTGAAGTTTGAAGAGATTGCTCGACTTAACTGCCCCGGATTGGCTAGCTCTTATTGTGACTAATTAGGAAAGTCCTTGCTCAATGAAGCTTTCTTAGAAAAGTAGACCTTGACGTGACGGTCTTTCGGAAGTTTTAGACTTCTCAACTTGGCAAGCTTAAGCTTCGGGATTGACTTTCTGCATGTGAACCATTTATGATGCCAAACAAATGTACGCAAGCAAAAAAATGTTTATTCTTAGAATGATAATTCTAATGCAACACACATGTTAAACTTGAAGTTTTGAAAATGGATCGTTTAACCTTCGTGAGAGAATCACTGGTTAAGATACGACCTTATTTTGAATGAGAGTATGTACATGCAATACCAACAAATGTCTTTTAGAATAACTCATAGGAGTCAGGAACGCGGTCTCGTGGTAGTACGCTCTCAAATTAAACCTGTTTCAGTTAGGACTTTTAAGGGTTGTATCGTGGCCTGGTTCACGGTTATAGAAACAAAGGATATAGGCTCGAAGTTTATTTGTGCCCACCCACTCTTCGTGATGTTCTCCATTCCTACATTCAGCTAGTTTTCACAAGTATTCACCTTTCATAAGGGTTTCGTGTCGATTGAGGAACCATTGCTGCTATTAGTTCAAGCACCAATCAGGTTATTATTGAGAGTCAGTCACTCCTCTATCTTTCAGCTCAGTATTATGAATGGTCTCATGCTAGGGCTCAAATTTCTGGGATGCCCTTCACCATTGAGGATGCACCTGGACCATCCACAGTACCACCTCCAGCCACTGTCAGCCTGGAGGAATTTGAGAAACTGAAAGAGAGGAATGAAAATCTGTCTCAAGCTCTGAAGAAAACCCTCTAGGAGAGGAGTGATGGTCGTATAAACATTGAGAGGTTGGAGAAGCTCAGAGTGGAACATCTGGCCAAGATTGAGAAAGCAGAAGACTACATCAAGAAATCAAGAGCTGGAGAGCAAATTTTGAAGAATGCCTGCAAAGAGGCCCAGTTTCAGAAGGCTAGGACTGATCTTTATCTAAAAGAAAGTCAAGATAGGTGGGTCAGAATCACTGAAGCTCGCACTCAAGAGGATAAGAGAACTCAGGCTAGGATTGAGCAGTTAGAGGCCATTGAGAGGAAACAACAGGAGGCTCTGCTAGCAGCCCAGAAGGAGATTTCAGAATTGAAGATTAGGGCTAGTGTGAAGAGGTCAAAGGACCAAGACAGGCACAAGAAGCTGACTACTGCTATTGCCACCAGGAACCTTCTTATCAGAAACATTACAGAACATCCGGCTGGTCCTGTAACTGAAGCACTTTTGAAGGAGGTTAAGGAGGATGAGTTTGGCTTAGATGTTTGACTTATTTGCTTGTTGTTATTTCCATTTCATGTACTTTTCTTTTTTGTGTTGTATTTTGACCCTTCAGGGGCATATGTTGTAAAAACAAACTATGTATGATCCACCATTTGTAATGTATTTGTCAGTTTGTTTCATTTGAGTTTCTTTTCTCAAGCAACCTCAAAGCATCTTCCTCAGGGTCTGGAAAGGTCAAAACCAAGTGCCAAGCCGGATACCTTGGAAACAAATAAGCATACTGCATTGCATACTAACCTTTGTTTTGTTTTGTAGGTTTTGTTTTTGGTTTGTTTGTTACTAACTCTGTTGTGATTCAGGAATTATTGCTCGCCGTCGGGTGTTCCCTCTCAACCGTCCACATAGATATCCTACTCACAACAATCTTCCTGGTATCCAGATGGATCAAGTACAGCAAGAGCTGACAGAGGTCAGAACCCAGATGGTTAACGAAAGGCTGGAGATGAGAAACCAAATGACCCAATTCATGGAAGTAATGAATGGCCTGGCTCAAAGTCAAGAAAGGCTAAGGGCATTGGTAGAAAGACAAACCCCAGAAGAACCTCCCCTGGGAAATGGAGGAACAAGTAACAATGAGAGGGGTCAGCCTCATGTTAATCCACCAGTATATGGGCCTCATCTACATCCGGAAGTCAACATCCCGGGTATTGTGCAAGGAAATACTACTGGAGGAAGA
Organism: Lathyrus aphaca; assembly: GCA_963966055.1. Lineage (NCBI taxonomy): Eukaryota > Viridiplantae > Streptophyta > Magnoliopsida > Fabales > Fabaceae > Lathyrus > Lathyrus aphaca. The sequence continues at coordinate 321,163,452 of OZ014524.1, read as the reverse complement.
GTCTTACAAGAAGACCCCCAAGAAGAGCAGTTTACTGTGATGGGAGCTGGGGATGAAGTTTATGATAGAAGGTTTGACGAAATTGCTGAGAAGTTGAGATCTCTGGAGTCTCAAAACTCCCTAGGTTTTGATGTCATGGATATGGGGTTAGTGGATGGGGTAAGGATTCCCCACAAGTTTAAACCCCCGTGCTTCGAGAAGTACAATGGAACGTCCTGTCCACGAACTCACTTGCAGTCTTTTCTGGGAAGACTTAAGGCATACACAATGGATGAGAAACTGTGGATGTTTTACTTTGAAGATAGTTTGACTGGGGCTTCAAGGGAATGGTACTCTCACTTGACCAGGGCTACTATCAGGTGCTGGAAGGACCAAGCTGAAGCTTTCATCAGGCAGTACCAATACAATCTAGACATGGCTCCTAACAGGACTCTCCTGATGGGAATGTCTCAGTCCTCCAGAGAAAGCTTCAGGGAATATGCCCAGAGGTGGAGACAGCTTGCTGCTGCTGTCCAGCCACCCATGTCGGAAAGAGAAATGGCTGACATGTTCATGAACACTCTACAAGGAACATATATTGACAGGCTAGCTACCTTTTCTTCCACCAGCTTCGCTGACGTAGTCATAGCTGGAGAAAGAATTGAAAGCCTTCTGAAGATGGGTAAAATTTCTGATAATGGTGCAAGTTCTTCCAGTAACTCCAGGAAGCCTTTTGTGGGACCTAGAAGAACCGGTGAGACAAATGCCATTCATGCTGGCAGGGGCAGGCCTCAGTATGTCCACAGATCAGTAGCAGCTGTCACTATTCCAGCTCCGATTCCTCAGCAACCAACATATCAACCATAACAACAACCACACTATCAACAGCAAGTTCAGTATCCGCCACAGAGAAACTACAACAACAACAACAGCAATCAACAGCAAAGACCCTTTCAGCAAAGACCATCACAGGCAAATAGGGTGATTGACCCTATCCCTATGCCTTATGCTGCCTTATTGCCACAACTCCTGAAGCTCAACTTGGTTGAGTTAAGGACATTGGCACCTCCAGATCCTTCCAATCTTCCAAGAAATTACGATGTCAACGCTCGGTGTGCTTTTCATTCCAATGCACCTGGCCACAATACTGAGAAATGCAGGGATTTACAAATGAAAGTGCAAGATCTGGTAGATTCTAAAGCCCTCAACTTTGCACCCCTGTCAAATGTCAACAAGAATCCCATGCCCAATCATGGAGGACCAAGAATTAATGCTATTGAGGAAGACAAGCCATCTTTCTTAATCACCAGTGTTGGGCAAATTCGGACACCTCTGGTAGAAATTAAAGCTCAACTCCTAGAATGCCAGATGTTCCCTGGGTGTGAGCTCGGTTGTGGTTATTGCAACATTTCGGTCAACGGGTGTGATAATTTGAGAAGCGGCAGAGATGGTCTTATCAAAAGTGGTATACTTCAGATCACAACATCAGCTCCTACAAATCCATCAATCCATTTGACAACAATTCCTGACTCTTCTACAACTGCAACAACAATCATTCCAACCAATTCATCAATATCATCAACAATGGCTCCATCCATTACTTCAACAAATCAGATGTCAACAACCATTTCTTCTACAACATCAGCACCCCTTTATTCAGCAGAATCTTCTACAACGCCAACAGAAATTGATAAAGATATTTCAGCAGTCACCATTTACTATGATCCATCATATGTTCCTCCAAACAACAACTTTCAACAACAAGCAGTGGCATCTCCTGCCAGGTCACCAGTCACCATCTACTACGATCCGCACACCATTTTAGTACCCTCCTCTGCAGCAGTCAGTCCAGTTACCATCACGGTGCCTGGACCCGTTCCATATTAAAGCAGTAATGCCATACCTTGGCATTATGGCTCTGACCTCTACTGTAGCGGGGAGAAAATCACTTTGGATTCTTCAACCTCTTCTCCACAGATTGATAATGTTGGGGGAGGCGGAGGCTTCACCAGAAGCGGACGCCTTTTTGCCTCACAATTGCAAAAACCTAATGCCGAAGCAGAAGCTGCTGCCAGAGCAAAAGGAAAGAGTGTGGTATTTGAAGAGCCGGCTGTCAAAGAAACTCAGAAGACATCTTTTAAGCAAGATGTGGACGAGTTTATGAGAATCATAAAGAGAAGTGATTACAAGGTGGTGGATCAGCTTCACCAAACTCCCTCAAAGATCTCCATTTTATCCCTGTTGATGTGTTCTGAAGCTCACAGGAATGCATTATTAAAAGTCTTGCACGCAGCATATGTGCCAGAGGAGATCACTGTTAATCAGCTAGAAACTGTGGTGGCAAATGTCAATACCAGTCATGGACTGGGCTTTACCAATGCTGACTTAACAACTAAGGGACGTAACCACAACAAGGCTTTACACATCACTCAATGTTCTATCAAAGAAATCCTTGGTGAAGCTGGAGTACGATGGCTTGGCTCTACGTCCAAGTAATTTAGTGGTGAGAGCATTTGATGGCTCTAAGAGATCGGTGCTAGGGGAGATTGATCTGCCTGTGATGATTGGCCCACAGACTTTTAAGATTACCTTCTATGTGATGGACATTCAGCCGACCTACAGCTGTTTGTTGGGTAGACCTTGGATCCATGCCGCTGGCGCTGTTACGTTTACCCTTCACCAAAAGCTGAAATTCGAGTGGGAAGGCCAGATCATCACCATCTGTGGAGAAGAGGACATCTTTGTTAGCCATCTGGCTACGTACAAGTACATCGAGATGGATGGAGAAATCCATGAAACTATGAGCCAGGGGTTTGAGGCCCTGAACATTAATGAAGCATCTGCTGTACTGGGAACCTCCATGACGTCTTATCAGCAAGCCAGGAAGGTTGTTGAAGAGGGTACTGCCCAAGGCTGGGGCAAGCTGCTGCCTGTGGAGAAGAAGGAGGACAAATTTGGGTTGGGTTACAAACCAACTCAACAAGATCAATCAGAGGCTGCCAAGAAGCCCAACTTTGTCAGCGGGGGAATGCTCACCCCGAATGCAGTGAACAACTTGGAAGATGAGTCGGAAGATGAGCGCAACCTGGAGAGCTGGATACGTCCAAGGATCCCGGGGAGCCGTATCTCAAACTGGTCTTCCCAGGAAATTATAAGGGTTACTCCTGCAGAGTAATTATTATTTCCTGTATATTTTAAGCATGCATCAAGTCTTGCATCTTGCCCAAGATGACAAGACTCATTTTGTAATCGGGCCATCTTGTAATTTTGTGCAAACAGATCAATCAATGAGTATCGGACATCTTTTGCAAATGAGTCTTTTTCTTTTCCGCTCACTGTTTTTCATTTTTCTTTTTGTACAAAAATAAAATGGCAATGTTTTCCAAAATGATAACTTTACTTCACTTTTTCTAAACAAGATTAAAATCGATCACTAAAATGAGCAATCTAAACCCTTGCAGAGAGTGCCTTTCAGACTGCACCGACAACAGCACAGCTATGGCTTCGTATGACTTTGACAATCCAATCAATCAAGCTGATGAAGGGGTTGAAGAAGATTATGAGCTTCCTGAAGAGCTATCCAGGTTGTTAAGGCAAGAGGAGAAGGTTATCACTCCTCATCAGGAGGAGGTCGAAACGATTAATCTTGGTACAGATGAAGATGTGAAAGAGGTTAAGATTGGGGCCTGCTTACAAGACTCAGTGAAAGAGCAACTGATTGACCTGCTTCGTGAATATGTGGATGTGTTTGCTTGGTCTTATCAGGATATGCCAGGGTTGGACACCGATATTGTTATGCACAAGCTGCCTTTAAGAGAAGACTGTCCGCCGGTAAAACAGAAACTGCGCCGTACTCGCCCAGATATGGCAATGAAGATTAAAGAAGAGGTACAAAAGCAGTGGGACGCCGGGTTCCTTGCTGTGACTAGCTATCCGCCGTGGGTTGCTAATATTGTGCCTGTGCCTAAGAAGGATGGCAAGGTGAGGATGTGTGTGGATTACCGAGATCTGAACAGAGCCAGCCCGAAAGATGACTTCCCTTTACCTCACATTGATGTATTGGTTGATAATACGACTCAGTTCTCGGTATTCTCCTTCATGGACGGATTTTCAGGATACATTCAGATCAAGATGTCACCTGAAGACATGGAGAAGACAACTTTCATTACACCATGGGGCACGTTCTGTTACAAGGTGATGCCATTCGGACTGAAGAATGCGGGTGCCACGTATCAACGAGCTATGGTAACATTATTCCATGACATGATCCATAAAGAAATAGAATGTTATGTGGATGACATAATTTCCAAGTCCCTCACAGAAGAAGACCACCTGGTAAATCTGTTGAAGTTATTCAAGCGTCTGAGGAAGTACCAACTGAAGTTGAACCCCAACAAATGCACATTCGGGGTGCGGTCCGGTAAGTTGCTGGGATTTATTGTAAGTGAGAAAGGGATTGAAGTTGACCCTGATAAAGTCAAAGCCATTCAAGAAATGCCTGCACCAAAGTCAGAAAAAGAAGTTCGGGGGTTTCTAGGTAGATTGAACTACATTTCACGGTTCATATCTCACCTTACAGTAACCTGTGAGCCTTTGTTCAAATTGTTAAGAAAAGAACAAACGGTCAGGTGGAACGAGGACTGCCAGAGGGCTTTTGACAAAATCAAGGAATACTTGCAAGAGCCTCCTATCCTTATGCCTCAAGTTGAAGGAAGACCTCTAATAATGTACTTGACAGTATTAGAAGAGTCAATGGGGTGTGTGCTGGGCCAGCATGACGAGTCTGGTCGAAAAGAGTATGCAATATACTACCTAAGCAAAAAGTTTACCGACTGTGAACAACGTTATTCACTGCTCGAGAAAACTTGCTGTGCTTTAGCGTGGGCTGCTCGCCGACTGAGACAGTATATGTTGACCCACACTACCTTACTGATCTCAAAGATGGACCCAGTTAAGTACATATTTGAGAAGCCAACACTTACCGGACGGGTTGCAAGATGGCAAATGATTCTCACAGAATATGACATCCAATACACATCTCAAAAAGCCATTAAGGGCAGTGTATTGTCTGATTACCTTGCTGAGCAACCCATCGATGATTACCAGCCTATGAGATTTGACTTCCCTGATGAAGACATCATGTTCATAAAAGCAAAAGATCATGAAGAGCCTGTTCACACTGAAGGGCCTGACCCAGAAGAAGAATGGACTATGATGTTTGACGGGGCTGTTAATATGAACGGTCGTGGTGTTGGTGCAGTACTCATTACACCTAAAGGAGTTCACATGCCTTTCTCGGCAAAACTCACCTTTAACTGCACTAACAACGAAGCTGAATACGAAGCTTGTATTATGGGTCTTGAGGAAGCCATTGACCTCAGGATCAAGACTTTGACTGTATTCGGAGATTCAGCTTTGGTAATCAATCAAACCAACGGCAAATGTTACACCCACCAGGATCATCTGATACCTTACAGGGATTATACAAGGAGGTTGTTGACTTTCTTTACAACGGTCAAGCTTGAGTATATCCCTCGAGACGAGAATCAATTTGCAGATGCTCTGGCTACCATTTCATCCATGATCAAAGTTCAAGCTGCCAACTTTGTGCCTCAGATTTCAGTGTCCAGACTTGACAGACCAGCATATGTATTCTCAGCAGATGTTGTTAAGGATGATAAGCCTTGGTTCCATGACATTAAGTGCTTCTTGGAGGATCAGACATACCCACCTGGGGCATCTTCTAATGATAAGAAGACATTGAGAAGGCTTGCTGGTAGTTTCTTCCTGAATACTGATGGTTCCCTGTACAAGGGAAACTTTGATATGGTACTCCTCAGATGCGTTGATAGAATAGAAGCAGACTTGTTAATGCACGAGGTGCACGAAGGATCTTTTGGTACCCATGCCGGAGGGCATGCAACGGCAAAGAAGTTGCTAAGGTCAGGTTACTACTGGATCACAATGGACGCCGACTGTTGTGCTTATGCCAGAAAGTGCCATAAATGCCAGATTTATGCGGATAAAGTGCATGTGCCTCGAAATACTCTGAATGTGATGTCTTCACCCTGGCCCTTTGCCATGTGGGGCATTGATATGATTGGCAAAATTAAACTGACTGCTTCAAATGGCCACAGATTCATCCTGGTAGCCATTGACTATTTCACCAAATGGGTTGAAGCAACTTCATATGCAAATGTTACAAGGCAAGTGGTAGCCCGATTTCTGAAGAGAGACATCATCTGTCGATATGGAGTGCCCGAGCGAATCATTACTGATAATGGTTCCAACTTGAACAACAAAATGATGGCAGAACTGTGCCGGGACTTCAAGATCCAACACCACAATTCTTCTCCTTACAGGCCAAAGATGAATGGCGCTGTTGAGGCAGCTAACAAGAATATCAAGAAGATTGTGCAGAAAATGGTAGTCACCTACAAAGATTGGCATGAAATGCTACCATTTGCCTTGCATGGGTACCGTACGTCAATCAGGACATCCACTGGGGCAACACCGTATCAACTTGTGTACGGTATGGAGGAAGTCCTACCTGTTGAGGTTGAATTACCCTCCTTACGGGTATTAATGGATGTTAAGCTGAACGAAGCAGAGTGGGTCCGGTCCCGATATGAACAACTGAGTCTGATTGAAGAGAAGAGATTAGCTGCAGTTTGTCATGGGCAGCTGTATCAGAAAAGAATGAAGAAAGCCTTCGATCAGAAAGTCAGGCTCCGAGAATACCAAGTAGGAGATCTTGTGCTGAAAAGACTCCTCCCTCCTCATACAGACCACAGGGGCAAGTGGACTCCGAACTATGAAGGGCCATTCGTAGTAAAGAAAGTTTTCTCCGGTGGAGCACTCATGCTCATCACTATGGATGGTGAAGACTTCCCGTCCCCTGTGAATTCAGATGCAGTTAAAAAATACTTCGCATGAAAATGACCCGCTGGACATAAAAACAGAATGTAAGTCCAGGCAAAAATAGGGCATCCCGGCGAGTCAAAAATAGAATAAAAGACTCGGGCAAAAATAAGGGAAAATATACAAAAAAATGTACACCCGCTGAGTTGAAAAGCCGCATCGGACAACTCAGGCAAAAATGGGCATCCCGATGGATTGAAAACCCGAAGGGGCGATCCATGCAAAATAAGGGAATAAGCGAACAACTGTACTCTGAATTCATCTGTATCACTCACAACTTGGTAAGCTTCGAAAGGTTCAAGTTTCGGTCAGAATCATCCTTCTTCAGAAAGCAGGATGAGAAGAACGTCAATGTCATACGAGTCATAGCAAAGGGAAGCTCCTTGAAGCGTCATCAACATTGCCAATACCTTTTATTTCTCAATTTGTAACAATCTCCTCACTTTAGAGGGATTTGTTTCCTTGACTGTATCTTGCCAATTCAGGGCACATGAATTAATAAAATCAGATTTTCAGTCATGTTTCGTCTCGTACATTTTATTTTCGTTTGCAAGATGTCCGATGTCTTTAAGATACTGATTGCATAAATACAGATGCTTCTCTTCCAAAAAATACGTGCTTGCAGGAAATATACTTACTCCCGGGAGTGTCTAAACTCCTATGATGGAATCCGGTGAGGGATACCTCGGGATTACTTGTGCATTTCTCTATCTTTTCAGGATTGCAGGTATTCAGAACACAACATGGGGCATGAAAGCTTCATCCCAGCAAGCTGGCAAACCATTATCTACTCAGTCCTAGCACCGGAGGTATTTTCTCCCCAGTTGTGTTGCCATTTGTCACCTCCTCCCCAGCCCAGTACAAAAGTCAGGGAACCATCTCCCCAGAGCTTCAGCCTCTACCCAGAAGATCAACGTCTGAAGATCTCACAACAGAGTGAAGCAAGCTTCTACAAACCCCAGCTAGGTTCCTCAATACCAAAGATAGGTCTATCAGCGACCTATATCCCCAAGCAGAGTTCCATATGTCAGATCTACCAATGATCTCATCCCCAGCTGGGATGTTCACTTCAAGCAGATCAACCAGAGATCTTCGTAGCAACGGGACCCGGATCCCGGATCGGTATCTTTGCATGATCATGGCATTAGCATCATATTCTCCCCACATAGCGTAGCATTCCGTCTAATACGGAGCATTACGGCAAAAATCAAACATATTGCATAATCATAAGCCATGTTATGAATCAAACACTTGTGAATTTTGACAATCTATCAACAAGATACAGAAGATTCTCCAGATCCCCCGGCAGGAAGCCAAGGCATTTGCCTTACACTTGTAAATACAAATACACACTCCTTTTGGCACTCGTCCGTGTCATCATTCCCCCAGTAAAGTCGCCCGAGCTTTCTTTACAAACCGACACTTATACATTACAGATACTTCTTGACACCCGTCCGTGTCATATCCCCAGTAGAAAGCCAAAGCGTCCCCTTTGCACTCACAAATACATATGTCTACAGATTCCCTGACACCCGGCCGTGTCACCTTCCTCAGCATGGAAACCTAAAACATTCTGTAAACCATACACTTGTTTATATTACACTTTCCTCTTTTAACACTCGTCCGTGTCACTCTCCCTAGGAAGTTTAACACTCCCGTACGCCACTCGTACTTATTACCCCTGTTTCACTCATACAGATACTCATTCATATCTTGTATACACCACTCATACCTCTACAGAATCAACACTCGTCCGTGTTCTTTGTTAACCAGTTGATACTCATCCATATCATCATCTCTGAACACGCGTCAACGTTTGTTTCTACCTGATACTCATCCGTATCATAGTCTTAAGGATGCTCGTCCGCATCTTTAATCCATACACGTGTCGAACACTTATGTCTTCTTGAGTTTAGACACTCGTCTGTGTCTACTATTCCCCAGAGGAGTCCCCTCAGATTCGACACTCGTCCGTGTTCCTTGTTAACCAGTTGGTACTCGTCCGTATCATCATCTCTGAACACGCGTCAGCGTTTGTTTCTACCTGATACTCGTCCGTATCATAGTCTTAGAGATGCTCGTCCGCATCTTTAATCTATACACCGTACCCAAACACTAATACCTCTCTTTTCTTAGATATAGACACTCGTCCGTGTTTACTTGTCCCAACAAATTCCAGCAAAACTTCTTTTCTATCTGACATTCGTCCTATGTCATGATACCCGTTTGGCAGCCGTACCTTGCCAGGTGATCGTCCTTCACCTTTGGATGACCGTCCCTCATCCTTTTCCCAGCGGTGTCTCCATTATTGGAACCCTTTTCTATCCGGCATTCGTCCTATGTCGTGATATTTAGCAGCCGTCCCCTGCTAGGTGATCGTCCTTCACCTTTTGATGATCGTCCTTCATCATTTTATCCGATGGCCGTCCCCATCGTTGATCTTGTTATCTGACATTCGTCCTATGTCATGATACCTTCGGAGCAGCCGTACCCTGCTAGGTTATCGTCCTTCACCTCTTGATGATCGTCCTTCATCATGCTTATCCGATGGCCGTCCCCATCGTCGACCTTTTTATCCGACATTCGTCCTATGTCGTGATACTTCTGGCAGCCGTACCCTGCCAGGTGATCGTCCTTCACCTTAGATGACCGTTCCTCATCTTATCCCCAACAGAGCAGCCGTCCCCTGCTAGGTGATCGTCCTTCACCTTCGATGACCGTACCTCATCATTTATTTCATTTACCTATAATCCCCAGAGAATTTTATAGCTTTACTTGATGGTCGTCCCCATCACAATGTCTTATATCCCCAACATGTCGGCCGTCCCCGTCATCACTCTTTCTCCAGCAGTCATCCTCTGCTCGACGGTCGTCCTCCGTCGCCCGCACTTTATGAATATACTTTATTTTCTTTTACAATCTATATCCCTTTTCTTCTTCATCCTGTGAGTGCAAATTTTGGACTGTCTTTGGTATTCAACCACAAGTTATCTTGTTTGCCTGTTAAGCCGTTGCTTACATCCTGCACAGCTAACTCATGTTTGAATAGGGGCAGCTGTAAACACCCCAAATTTTCCCTCACCCATTCACACCATGGCTTGTGATCTTTTATATACATAAGTTCAATCATAGCATCTCATATTGCATATTTGCTTCACTGCATTGGTTCAAAGTCATCTGCATCTAGGGTTTGTGATCTGAGCAATCCAAGAGCCATTTGAGCCACTCCAAAGGTCTTCAATCATTTCAAAGGGGTCCATGTATGTTCAAGCATCATATTGTATCTCCACAAAGTCAAGGAAGTCAAAATCACAAGAACTGAGAATGGCATGGAAGCAGAGCCAGGTTTGACTGCACAGATGACCTAGAATTAGGGTTTTGGTTTCAAAGGCCATAACTCCAATTTTTTTGGTCATTCTTGTTTCTATTGGTCTCTATATGGTATAGGGATCATGCATATCAATTTTCATGAAGAAATTCCATGGGGAAGGCATCTGATCAAAAGTTGACTTTTTGAGCAAGTCAGTGCAAAATCAGGGCATCTGAGGCCCTCAATGACCCAACCAAAGGGTGTTCATCATCATTTTGAATGTGTATGATCTTTATTTGATCATAGAAGATGTTAGAAGTTCACAAAATTGAAGAATTTCAAGCCATTTGCAAAGTTGACTTTTTGGGAAAATGACTTGTAATGGAAACTTGCCATTTTGGGAAACTTTTTCAACCCTTGCTTTTAGATTCAAAAATGCCTCAAATGGGAAAACTTTGGTCATGAAAGTTGTAGAATGGATCATTCCCTTTTCAAAAAGTACAAGAACTTGTTCTAATTCATTTTGGATCAAAAGTTATGGTTTGTCAAAGTTGGGGAAAATCACATAATTTCAAGTTTTCTACCAAAGAGGCAAAGTTGCAAAACCACTTGCCAAGATAAATTGTGCTATCAAATGGACTTCTAATCTTCACACAAACATGAACCAATGTCTAAAGGTCAGATTGCATCAAGAGTTTGCTCATTTTTATGACTTGTGGATCAAGAAACTTCAAAAGGGCCAAAGTTGAACAAAGTTGCAAAACCTCACTCAAACCCTAATCCATGTGCTGGCTGACTTCAAAATTGATCCTATGGTCCTCCTCACTTCTTGCTGCGCAGGACACCCCTCTTGTCCTTGGCTAGCCATGAGCCCATACCTCTCTTACACAAAGCTTGACTTTTTTGCAAAAGACCCATACCAATCACAATAGGGCACACCAACTCCACAGACCTATCCATGAGTGATAAGTGGACAAAATGGAACTCAACACAACACACAACTTATGCTGAAACACTCTCCAAGCCAGCATTCTCATTTTCCACCTCTTATGCAACTTCCTTCGAAACTCATCATACAAGCTTCAAACACAAAAACAAACTTCACCATTGATCTCAAAATGTTCCACTGATCACAAACCAACCATTGAAACAGCCTGAAACCTCACACAAACCAAATACGATTCCTCCCTCCTCCTGAACAGAACTTCTGCAAACTCACAAACCAACCATTATAAACTCCAACCAAGCTTCATAACTTCATCAAGAGGACCATTGGGATCATTTTGAGGCAAAGAGGCAAGCAGAAAGCTCCTGGACTGAAAGCTCAAACTCAGGTAACATGATGAACAAATTTTCCAGAACTTTGATTTCTTGTTAGAATGTTGTTCTGTATGCTGCCCTGGTCATGGGGATCTATTTATTTTTGAAAATGAGCCAGAAACAAGCATGTTATGATGTTCTGAAAGTTTGCCCGTGAAAATGTTTTTGCTCGTTTCCTTTGATTCACGAAAAATAAATGATGTTTGTGTTAGGGTTTATGTTTAGTGATGATCATAGATTGATTCTGGAGAGTTTTGTGAGGTTTTGATGCGTTTTGAGGGAGATTGAGATTTTGGCTGGCCGGAGAAGATGACCGGAACACTGTTCCGGTCACCTGAAAGTGTTTAGGGTTCAGATTAGGGCTTAATGACGTAATTAGGCTAGTTTGAATGTGGGCCGTCCATTAGCGCGCGTAGTCAATTCCCGCCCCTGTGAGTTTGAATCTCATCCATTGGATTGGCTGACTTTCTTCTTTTTCATTTAAAATTCATTTTATTTTCATTTGTTTTGATTTATTTTGCACGAATTAATTAAAATAGCAAAAAATGTTTAAAAATTATGAAAATTTTTGTCAAAGTTTTCATTATTTTTCAGAACACAAAAATATTTTTATTTTTATTTTTTGCATTAAAAATTATTTTTAAATCATTTAAAAGTTTATTTTTAATTAATTAATGAAAATTAATTAATTAAAAATACTTTTAGGTATTTAAAAATCACAAAAAAATTCATGTAACCTTTAAAAACATTTAGAAACATTGTCCAACTCTCAAACCAAATTTAGTTTTTGTTCTTGAAGCCTTTTGATAATTTTATTTGGATTTAATTTCATTTCAAGGCTTTATTTCATTTCAAACTTCAAAAATTCATTTCTGCCTAACCATTGAGAGTTGAATCATGATTCTTTTTGCATTGCATATTGTATAGCATGTAGTTTATAGTATAAAATTGGCATGAATTGATCTTGCATTTTCAATTTGTTTTTGCATTTTTCTTGACAAGGTACCTTAAAACCCTAACAATCTTAGGAAATTCATAACTTCCACTAGATTAAGAATTGGATCCCCTCCTTTGGGCAGTGAGTTTGTATAGGTTTAGGGTTCCTTTGATTGCATTTTCAAATTTTTATCATGTCATATGCTTCTGGTTTTGGATTTTTGCTTTGTATGTTGCATATAACCTTAATTCATGCCTTCCTTTGCATCCATCTTTCATTTGCTTGCATACCATGACTTGCCATGACATTTTGTGCATCCATTTGATTCATAATACAACTTAGGACATATTAGAATCATGATTGATCATTTCATATTTCATTTGCCATGTTATATGCCTTTTGCATTCCATAACTTTTCATGTACATTCATGGTTCAAAACATGCTTCATCTGCATCCATTGCCTTGTATGATCATTCTCATGCCTTGCCTCATGTTTGCATCATCTCTTAGCATCAATAACATCATACTCATGCTTCTGGTTTTGGTTTGCATCATTGCATTGCATCTCATTTGCATTTAATTTCATTTCTTTACTAACTTTTCAGGTGGTAAGTTGTATTGAGAAGTGAATTTGCCTTCACTTCTCACAATCTCTTTTCATCTCTCTTATGCATCATTGCTGCATTTTTGTATGTGTATTGGATTGAGCTTGCTCATTCTTGTTCATCTCACCTTCTTTCCTCAAGCAACTTGTCTTCTTAAGTGAAGCAAGTTGTTTTGCTTCTCTTTGCTCCTCTTGTTTGCTTCTCTCCTTGGTGGCTCTTTGAAGATTCCTTCTTAAACCCCACAAACCCTAGGAATGACCAAGCATGATAACAATTAGGGTTTGATTAGTCCCCCACTTAGCTTTTACCTTTGTGTCTCTTTGAGTCTTCTCTTCTCATCTCATAATCAGGGACTAAACCCTAAAGGCTTTAAGGCTTTGTGATTAAGCTTATGCCTGCATCCTTCTATTAGGATGGAGTGTATAACTTTAATCCTAAGTGTTAAACCCTTAATGTGTTTAAATCCTTTAATCAATCCATCTAATAATCATCAAGACATCAAACTTGTAACTTGGGCCTTGCATTAGGGTTCTAATTCTTCCTTAACTGGTTAAGAAGGACTAACCCTAGTGTTAATGGACAAGTCCCCCTCAAGTCGTCTTACAAATCATAAAATCCACTTCTTCATATTATCATTAACTAAAATCCATCTAATAAAGGCTTTGTTTTGTCATGAGGTTAATCCCTAATCATGGATTAAGTTGAGGAGTCTTCCTCATCTAAAACATTCTCATCTATTATCCTTCTATTAGGATGGTGTAATGAGTCTGTTTAATCCCTGATTATGGCTTAGTCTCATTACTTAACACTAAACAAAAACAACAAAAACATCTAAATAATAACAAGTAGGTTAATGATCTTAATCCTACATCAAAAGGTGATTAAGTGTGAGATGCTGACTTCACACTTAAGGTATCCTCATTACCCCTAATCAGAGGGAGGATGTGATGAGTTTACTAACCCTTGGTTTAGGCTTAAGCTCATTAACTTATGACAAACCTTCAAAAATTCAATAAAAGATTGAAAACACAAAAACAAACAATAATCGTCTCCTCCGGGATTCTTTTCTCATCTTATTCACTCACAAACGAGAACTTGCTTCTTCCGTCTAATGCAAGACAGTTTGCACATGAGCCAGACAGGTCATACACTTGAGCATAGGCAAGCAAGCAGTTCATAAGTCAATTCTTTCAGTCTCTTTGGGTCGAACTACGGTGTTCTGACTTCCTCATTGCACGAGAGGATACGTAGGCATAACTTAACAGTTATCGAACAAAAGTCTCTGTATATTCCCCCTCCTTCCAGTATTATTCTTTAGCCTCAAAATCTTGAGCATTCCATTCTTGTTCTTACACTGACACTTTATATACTTCACTTCACATTTCTTTTACACTGACACTTGCATTCTTTCCCAGCTTTGATACACAAAATAGCACTGACACTACCCCTTTAAAACACAAATCTTTTAAGCGTGGATCCCGTCGAGTACGACGGACAATCTGGGTGCTAATACCTTCCCAGGTTGTAACCAACCCCCTTTCTCAGTTTCTCTGGTTCGCAACCGTCTTATCCATATCTTTCTTAGGTTTATGCAGCATTACCTTTCCTTCGGGATAAAAATGCCTAGCTGGCGACTCTATTCATCTTTCCTCCTTTTCGCCGACCGTTCGCGTCTGTACCCCTTCTGACCTGAGGTGTCATTTGGTGGGAGCGACAAAGTGCATCTAGTTTGATAATGTATTGTCTCTTGAGATTAAGAAGGCATTTGGACATCAGAAGATTCGTGTCTTCGCTGATTTGGTTGATAGTTGCAGGATCTATAAAGAGAATAACAATGCTCATTAATGAGAGGAAAGGCAAGCACCAATAGAGTTTTGGCAAGCCTTATGATGCTCCAGCTGGGAAAGGTAGACATAAGGTAGCCGATGGTAAGAGAACTAATGGGGGAGATGCTCCTGCTGGTATTGTTTGTTTCAAATGTGGGAAACTTGGTCACAAGAGTAATGTGTGTACTGCTGAGGTTAAGAGGTGTTTCCGTTGTGGTAATACTGGGCATGCAATATTTGAATGCAAGCATAAAGAGATGATTTTCTTCAACTATGGTGAAGAGGGACACATTTGTAGTCAGTGTGAGAAACCAAAGAAGGCGCAGATTGGAAAAGTGTTTGTGTTGGCTGGGACTCAGACAATTAATGAGGACAGACTCATCCGAGGTACATATTTCATTAATAGTACTCCTTAAATTACTATTATTGATACTGGTGCTACACATTGTTTTATTGTTTCTGATAGTGTTAGAAGACTGGGTCTTAATTTGTCTGCTATAAATGGATAGTTGGTCGTTGAGATTCTGGCTAAGGGATCAGTGACTACTTATCTTGTGTGTTTAAGGAGTTCATTCTCTATCTTTGATAGAGACTTTGCTGTTGATTGTGTGTGTTTAACATTAACCTAAATGGATGTGATTTTAGGAATGAACTTGTATAGTATAACTATGTTCATATCAATTGTTATAGTAAGTCGGTGAGGTTTTCTACTCCTGAAGAGGAAGGAGTTGGTTTGTTGTCTTTTAGAGAGTTGCAGCAGTTGATGAAAGAAGAAGCTCAGATGTTTCTGTTGATGGCGACATTGTCCATCAAGAGAAAAACTAAGATTGAGGAGTTGCAGGTGGTGCGTGAATTTCCTGAAGTTTTCCCTGATGAAATTCCTGATGTACTACCAGAGAGAGAAGTTGAATTTGCAATTAATCTTGTACCTGATACTAGGCATGTGTCTATGGCACCGTACATGATGTATGCATCTGAATTGTCTGAATTAAAGAAGAAATTGGAGGATTTACTTGAGAAGAAGTTTGTGAGACCAAGTGTATCATTATGGGGAGCTCCAGTGTTGTTAGTAAAGAAGAAAGATGGAAGTATGAGACTTTGTGTTGATTACAGATAATTGAATAAAGTGACGGTTAAAAACAAGTATCTGCTTCCGAGAATAGATGATTTGATGGATCAGTTGGTAGATGCTTGTGTGTTTAGCAAGATCGATTTGAGATCGGGTTATCATCAGATTAAGGTGAAATATGAAGATATTCAGAAGACAACATTCAAAACATGTTATGGACATTACGACTAATCGGTGATGCCTTTCGGTGTTACTAATGCGTCAGGAGTATTTAAGGAATACATGAACTGTATCTTTCATATTTATTTGGATCGTTTTGTGGTGGTGTTCATTGATAATATTGATTTACTCTAAGTCGGAAGAAGAGCATGGAGAACACTTGAAGCCAATATTGCAAGTTTTGAAAGAAACAAAGTTGTATGTGAAGTTGTTTTAATGTGATTTTTGGTTGAAGGATGTTAGATTTCTTGGGCATGTTATTTCAGGAAGTGGCATTGTTGTGGATCCATCTAAAGTTGATGTTGTGTTGCAGCGGGAAACTCCAAAATTGGTTACCAAGATTAGAAGTTTCTTGGGTCTAGCTGGTTATTATAGAAGGTTTATCGAAGGTTTTTCTAAGTTGGCACTTCTGTTGACTAAGTTGACTTGTAAGAGTAAGGATTTTGTGTGGGACGTTCAATGCGAACAAAGTTTTACTGAATTGAAGAAGAGGTTGACGTCGACTCCGGGTTTGACACTACCAAATGCAGGAGAACCGTTTGTGGTGTATTGTGATGCTTATATGATGGGTTTAGGAGGCGTGCTTATGCAAAATAACAAGGTGATTTCTTATGCATCAAGGCAATTGAGAACTCATGAAAAGAATTATCCTACGCATGATTTAAAACTTGCTGCAGTTATTTTTGTGCTGAAGATTTGGAGGCACTATCTTTATGGTTCTAGATTTGAAGTTTTTAGTGACCATAAGAGTTTAAAGTATTTATTTGATCAGAAGGAGTTGAATATGAGGCAATCAAGATGGTTGGAATTATTAAAGGAATATGATTTTGCTTTGAACTACCATCCAGGTAAAGCTAATGTTGTAGCTGATGCTTTTAGTCGGAAAACATTGTATATGTCGACAATGATGGTTAAAGAGTTGGAACTAATTGAACAGTTCAGGGATATGAGTCTAGTTTGTGAAGTTACACCGAAGAGTGTTATGTAGGGAATGTTGAATATTAATAATGATTTTCTAGATAGTATCAGAGAGGCCCATAAGATAGATGTGAAGTTGGTAGATTCAATGGTAGGAATCGATCAGTCTGAAAATTGTGATTTCAAGTTGGATGCACGGTGTGTTGAGATTTTATGATCGAATTTGTATTCCCAATGATGCAGAGATAAAGAGAATGATTCTTGAAAAGAGACATAAAAGTAAGTTGAGTATTCATCCAGGAGCTACAAAGATGTATCAAGATTTGAAGAATTTGTTTTTATGGCCTGGGATAAAGAGCGATGTAGCGTGTTTTATGTATGCATGTTTAACTTGTCAAAAGTCGAATGTTGAACATCAGAAGCCTGCAGGATTGATGCAACTGTTAGAAGTTCCAGAATGGAAATGGGATAGAATTTCAATGGACTTTGTGACGGGATTGCCTAATACTTCAAGAGGGCATGATTCAATTTTGGTGAATGTTGATAGGTTTACAAAGTCGGATCATTTCATTCCTATTAACATTATTTTTCCAATATCTAAGTTGGAAGAGGTTTATACTAGTGTGATTGTTAAGTTGCATGGTGTTCCTTTGTGTATTGTATCAGATAGATATCTGAGGTTTACATCTGATTTTCAGAAGAGTTTGCAAGAGTCATTGGGTTCTAAGTTGAGGTTGAGTTTAACGTATCATCCTCAGACAGATGGTCAGACAGAGAGAACTATCCAGTCGCTAGAGGATTGTTTGAGGGTGTGTGTTCTTGAGAAGGAGGTTCGTGCGATACTTATCTTCCTTTGATAGAATTCACTTATAATAATAGTTACCATTTTAGTATTGGAATGCACCTTTTGAAGCGTTGTATGGTCGGAGATGTAGAACTCCTTTGTGTTGGCATGAATATGGAGAAAGTGTAGTGTTTGTGTAACACCCTAATTTCATAAATTAATTAATAAAATAATTATTGTGAATATGGTGGTATATTTGGAATAATAAGTAAGGGAACTATTTTATTTAAATAATAATATGATAATGAGGTGGTTGTAAACACCCCAAATTTGCCTTCACTTGTTCTCCCACCATGGCTTGTGATCTTTCATTTTTTGCATTTACATAAGCATACGATCTCACATTGCATATTTGTTTCATCTACATAGTTTCACTTCATCTGCATTTAGGGTTTGTGATCAGGAGAATCCAAGAAGTGATATGAGCCATACCAAAGGTCTTGAAGCTTTCCAAGAGGGTCCATGTGTGTTCCATAATCATAATATGCTCCCCAAAGTTCATGAAAGTCAAGAAATCACAAAGAATGACAAAGGCATGGAAGCAGAGCTAGGGTTTTCCTGCACAGATGACCAAAATTAGGGTTTTGGTTTCAGAGGCCTTAAATCCAATTTTTTTGGTCATTCTTATTTCTAATGTTCTTAATATGTTATAAGGGTCATGTGTACCGAGTTTGATGAAGAAAATCAATGTGGAAGTCATCTGTTCACTGGGTAACTTCTTGAGCAAGTTAAGTCAAAATCAGGGCATCTGAGGCCCCCAACAATGGAACCCAAGGGGTATTTTCATCAAATTGAAGTTTTATGATCTTTATTTGATCTTAGAAAAGGTTGGAAGTTCACAAGATTGAAGAATTTTGAGCCATTTGCAAACTTGCCAAAAATGGAAATGACTTGTAATGGAAACTTTCCATTTTGGGAAACTTTTTCAACCTCCTCTTTCTCAACAAAAAATGCTTCAAATGAAAAATTCTTGGTCATGAAAGTTGTATATTAGGTCTTTCCCTTTTCAAAAAGTACAAGAACATGTCTTGATTAGGGGTGTTCATGGGTACGGGCCAACCCGCGAACCCACTCACCCAACCCAACCCAACCCTTATTTTTAACCAACCCAATCATGCACAGGTCCAACCCGAACTAACCCATTCAAACCCATTGGTGTTTGGTTCGGGTAACGGGTTTGAAGTTTTAAATCCAAGAACCCGCGAACCCAACCCATTAATATATCTCACACTATTTTTATTTAATTTTATTTATAAATTATCAAGCATAATTCTTAGAATGCATATATTTTTTAATATAATTATAGTTTTTATTAATGGTAAAAACATAAGTCTAAATCAAATTTGAGAGATCAATTTTATCTATTCAAAGAGAGATATATCTTACTTTTTATATTATACTTTACACCGTTTGTATATTTTTCTAATTTTTTATTAACCAATAAATTTTATTCAAATTGAATACTAAAAGCTTATGATTTTTTAAATTTTTTTGTAATATAAATAAGTTAATTAAATGATAGATTTTATTTAGAATTTGAAAATTATGTTTAGTAGATGACCCACGAACCCAACCCATTGATAAGCGGGTTGGATTGGTTCGGGTATAATCTTGAAATTACGGGTTGAACACTCAACCCAACCCAAAGAATATTGATCGGGTCGGGTATTGGATTTAATCAAATTAGACCCAACCCAACCCGCGAACACCCCTAGTCTTGATTCATCCTAGAACTCAAGATATGGCCTTTCAAAGTTGGCAAAAATCCTATAATTTTCAAGTTCATGCCAAAGAGGATTTTTTGCAAATTCAAGTTTCAAGCCATTTCATGACCTCTAATCAACTTCTAAACATCATAAAAACATGGTACAAAGCATTTGAACCAAAATTGTGTCTTGGATTGCAAGTTTCCACAAGACATTTTCATGAAAAGTTCAAAGAGGGAAAATTGCAAAATGCCTTGGATCCTTCCATCCACTTGTGCCAGCTGCATCAAACCAATTCTATGCCACACACCCCAAAAAGCCAACTCTGCCATGGCCCATACCTCCAAGTACACAAATTTGACTTTTTGGCAAAAACCTCCCATACCAATCAAGCTGAGCCACAACAACTCTTCTGACCAATCAAGACTTCACATACATGCCTCATGGACCTCATTTCATATCATCTTGGAGCCTGAAACACAACACAACTCAGAATTCACAAAATCCACCAAAACCTTCATCTATTCGAATTGCACAACACAACCATCAAACTTCAAAACAAACTTCACCAATCATCTTCAAATCACTCATAGAACACAAACCACCCTCTGAAAAGCCCTAAAACACAGCCAAACCAAAACACGATTCTTGGTGCAGAGGAACTGAAACTCATAAACCAAGCCATACAAACTTGTTCCAAGCATTGCAACATCATCAGGGATCTCATTGGGGTTGGTTTGAACCAAGAAAGAGGCCAGAAAGCTCAGGGATTGAAAGCTTCATCTCAGGTAACCATGAAGAACAATTTTTCCAGAACTCCTATTTTAAGTTCTTAAATGCTTCTACATGATGCACTGGTCATCCTGATATGTTTACTTTTGAAAATGGTTAAGAATCAAGCATGTATTGAACTTCTGAAAGCTTTGAATATTTTTCCGTTTTGCTTCGAATCATGTTGTTCTTGAGTGATAAATGTTATTTGATGCTGGATTCATGCTTAGGGATGTTAGAGGACCATTTCCAGAGCTTTAGAGGGTTTGATTTAGCCTAGGGAAGAAGTTAGGTTGAGTGGGCTGCCGGAGAAGATGACTGGAGCTAGCTCCGGTCACCTGAAAATGATTAGGGTTCCTAATTAGGGTTTAGTCTTCAGTTTAAATATGGACCATTGGATTTGGTTTCGCGCGCGTGTGAACTGTTCAGATCATTTCACTTAAGTTTAATTTTTAATTAATTAATTTAATCTGCTAATTAACCCAGTGCAATCCAGGCCCTCAATCTGCGCGCACAGTCTTCCCCCTTTTAAACCTCAACCCTCAGATCAGTTGACTTCCCTTTATTTCATTTTTAATTCATTTTTATGGCATTTTCTTTTTCATTTTTATTTAAAATAGTTAGAAACATCACAAAAATGTAATATTTTGCATTTCTGATCCAAATATTTTTCTTAACCCAAAAATGATTTTTATTTTATTTTTTGCATTAAAAAGGAATTTTTAAAATATTTAAATGTTATTTTTAATTAACTAATGGATTTTAATTAATTAAAAATACATTTAGGTTTCTAAAAATCACCAAAAAATCTTGAACCATTCCAATACATTTAGAAACATTTTCAAACTCTTCATACAAATTTCTTTTTAGGTTTGATCATAATTTCACAATTTTCTTTGAATTAGGGTTCTTTAAAATCACATTTTCTAACCCTAATTTGAAAAATTCATTTCTGCCTAACCATGAAGAGTTTGAACTTGATTCGTTTTGCATTGTTTCACATATTGCATGTAGTTTCTAGGTTATTTTTCTCATGAATGTATCTTGCATTTTCAATTTGATTTGCATTTTTCCTTAAGAATCACCCAAAAACCCTAGCAAACTTAGGAAATTCATAACTTCCACTAGGGTAGGCTTCTGACTTTCTCCTTTGGAGTGTGATCTTGTATAGGTTTAGGGTTTGATTGAGCTTGGTTTCAATTTTTTTTATCATGATGCATGCTTCTGTTTTGATCATTTGCATCTCATACATCCATAAAACCCTAATTTCTCATGTTCATTTGCATCCATCTTTGCATATCATCATCATGTGAACTTGCCATGACATTACACGCATTCATATGACATCTTAGACATCTTAGAACATGTTATAACATTGCTTGATCATTTCTTCATTCATTTGCTATGTCTTGCATTCATTACATTTCATAAACATCCATGTGTTTTCAAACATTTAAGCATGCTTTCATGACATCTCATATTTGTATGATCATACATATGTATCTTGTATGGCTTTACATCATCTCATATGACATTTGCATTACACATTCACTTCTGACTTTGGTCTTAGCATCTCATCTCATTTCATTTCTTTATGCTTTATGTCTTATGCATTCATACTAACATTTTCAGGAACTTTTGGTAAGTTATTTGGGAAGTGGAATTAGGGTTACCTGCATCCTTCTCTTAGGATGGAGTGTATAACTTAAATAAAGGCTTACAAACTTAAAATCCACTTCTTAATCTCATCCATTAATTAAAATCCACTTAATAAAGGCTTGTTATATAATGAATTTAATCCCTAACCATGGATTAAGTTGAGGTATCTTCCTCAGCTTAAGTGTTCTCATCTATCATCCTTCTCTTAGGATGGTGTAATGAGTTCACTAATCCCTGATTAGAGATTAAACTCATTACTTAACACTAAACAAAAACCAAAAAACATCTAAATAATCACAAGTAGGTTAATGATCTTAATCCTACATCATTATGGTAATTAAGTTGAGATGTTTATCTCATACTTAAGTATTCTCATTATCCCTAATCAGGGAGGATATAATGAGTTTACAAACCCTTGATTTAGGCTTAAGCTCATTAACTTATGCAAAACACCAAAAACAATAACAAGACTGAAAACACAAAAACAAACAATAATCGTCTCCTCCGGGATTCTTTTCTCATCACACTCATTCACAAACGAGAACTTGCTTCTTCCGTCTAATGCAAGACAGTTAGCACTCGAGCCAGACGAGTCATACACTTGAGCATAGACAAGCAAGCAGTTCACAGTCAATTTCATTTTCAGTCTCTTTGAGTCGAACTACGGTATTCTGACTTCCTCATTGCACGAGAGGATACATAGGCATAACTTAACTATTATCGAACAAAAGTCTTTGTGTCTTCCCCCTCTTTCAGTATTCTTTCTAAGCCTCAGTTCCTGGGAAATTCACTGTTTTTGCACTGACACATGTACATTCATTCCTTAGCTTTTGCACACAGATAACATATACACTACCCCTTTAAACACAATCTTGTAAGCGTGGATCCCGTCGAGTACGACGGATAATCTGGGTGCTAATACCTTCCTAGGTTGTAACCAACCCCCTTTCTCAGTTTCTCTGGTTCGCAACCGTCTTATCCATCTCTTTCCAGGTTTATGCAGCACTACCTTTCCTTCGGGATAAAAATGCCTAGCTGGAGACTCTATTCACTTCATTTTCATTTTCTCTTTTCGCCGACCGTTTGCGTCTGCACCGGGATGCAAATCTCCGGGAGCGACAGTGGTATTATTTTATGATGGTTTTGTCCCGTTTTATTGGTCAATATCTATACCATTAGTCTAAGGTATTGAGGATAATATCTAGGTGTAGTTATAGGACCTGACAACCAATAATTAGCGTTTTAGTTTTACGTGATTGTTTTAAATTGTATGACCTTGCTAAAGATCAATTGGGCTGTGTTGACTATGAAAATGTTTGTTATGTACTTGTATAAACTATATGATGGAATGGTTGATAACTGATGAAGATCATTGAGGATCGTGTTATGCGGATATATGCTAGTGTATGTGTAATCGAGTTTTGCATACGCATACATGTTTGGTGGAATAATCATGTCTCAGATTGAGCGTAAGTGATTATTCAGATTCATTGTGAATCAATGTTGCAGGGATGATCGTGTCTCAGTAGGAGCGTAAGCGATACATCCGAAGTTCGAATTGATGAACCAATGATTAAGTCGGTACCGCATTTGCATTGTGTCGTGGATGTTGATGTCTTGTTGTTTTATTTTGTATGTTGATCTCTTGTGTGATTACTCTTTCAAAATGTTATTTGCACCGTTATATATTGAATCTTTTTCTCACCCCTCTTGTTTTTGTTGTTGTGTTTGTACTTCCTTGGGAGTACAGATAACCTAGGTACATGAGAGTGCTTTGGTGTTGCTTGCTCGAGTCATAGGGCGCTCTGATACGTAACACGGGAATGAGGACTTTTGCTACTTTGTTTTTATTTTTAATTTCCAAATTTGTTAGTTAATTATCCATTTAATTAATTAAAGAGATTGTTTTGTTTTTTTTGAAATGTTTATGCCGATGAGCATATATGATAACAAACTATTTATTTCCGTTGTTTAATGAAAGACTACATTGAATTTTGTTTTCTTTTGAAATGTAGCATCTCACTTTTGTATTAGAACTCTGATTTTATTGAGAAAAACGTTAATTATATATTTTGGAAAAAGTGGGTGTTACAGCTTGGACCTGAGATTGTTCGAGAGACTACTGAAAAGGTGAAGTTGATTCAAGAGAAGATGAAAACTTCCCAAAATCGGCAAAAGAGTTATCATGAAAAGGAAGGAAAGATTTGGAATTTTAAGCTGGTGATCATGTATTTTTTAGAGTTACACTTGTAACCGGTGTTGGTCTTGCGTTGAAGTCTAAGAAGCTCACTCCTCGTTTTATTGGTCCATATCATATTTTGGACAAAGTTGGAAATATTGCTTATAGAGTGGCTTTACCACCTAATCTTTCGAATTTGGTTTCGCTCGCGTGTGAACGGTTCAGATAATTTCACTTAAGTTTAATTTTAATTAATTAATTTAATCTGCTAATTAACCCAGATGCAATCCAGGCCCTCCATCTGTGCGCACAGTCTTCCCCCTTTTAAACCTCAACCCTCAGATCAGTTGACTTCCCTTTATCTCATTTTTAATTCATTTTTATGACATTTTCTTTTTCATTTTTATTTAAAATAGTTAGAAACATCACAAAAATGTAATCTTTTGCATTTCTGATCCAAATATTTTTCTTAACCCAAAAATGATTTTTATTTTATTTTTTGCATTAAAAAAGAATTTTTAAAATATTTAAATGTTAATTTTAATTAATTAATGGATTTTAATTAATTAAAAATACATTTAGGTTTCTAAAAATCACCAAAAAAATCTTGAACCATTCCAATACATTTAGAAACATTTTCAAACTCTTCCTACAAATTTCTTTTTAGGTTTGATCATAATTTCACAATTTTCTTTGAATTAGGGTTCTTTAAAATCACATTTTCTAACCCTAATTTGAAAATTTCATTTCTGCCTAACCATGAAGAGTTTGAACTTGATTCTTTTTGCATTGTTTCATATATTGCATGTATTTCTAGGTTATTTTTCTCATGAATGTATCTTGAATTTTCAATTTGATTTGCATTTTTCCTTAAGAATCACCCAAAAACCCTAGCAAACTTAGGAAATTCATAACTTCCACTAGGGTAGGCTTCTGACTTTCTCCTTTGGAGTGTGATCTTGTATAGGTTTAGGGTTTGATTGAGCTTGGTTTCAATTTTTTTATCATGATGCATGCTTCTGTTTTGATCATTTGCATCTCATACATCCACAAAACCCTAATTTCTCATGTTCATTTGCATCCATCTTTGCATATCATCATCATGTGAACTTGCCATGACATTACACGCATTCATATGACATCTTAGACATCTTAGAACATGTTATAACATTTCTTGATCATTTCTTCATTCATTTTCTATGTCTTGCATTCATTACATTTCATAAACATCCATGTGTTTTCAAACTTTTAAGCATGCTTTCATGACATCTCATCTTTGTATGATCATGCATATGTATCTTGTATGGCTTTGCATCATCTCATATGACATTTGCATTACACATTCACTTCTGACTTTGGTCTTAGCATCTCATCTCATTTCATTTCTTTATGCTTTATGTCTTATGCATTCATACTAACATTTTCAGGAACTTTTGGTAAGTTATTTGGGAAGTGGATTTGCCTTCACTTCCCACCTCTTCTTATCTCATTCTTATTCATTCTTACTTGTATTTGAAGTGAACTTGTTCACTTATGTTCCATCCTTCTCACTTTATTTCTTTCAAGTTACTTATCTTCTTCAGGAAATAAGTAACTTATTCTTCTTTCCCCTTCTCTTTTCATCTGCTTCTTCCATTGGTGGCCTTGAAGATCTTTTCTCTTAAGCCTAACAAACCATAGGATACCCAAGCATGATAACTTTTAGGGTTACGTATAGTCCCCCTTAGTCTTTTACCTTTGAGTCTCCTTGATTCTCTCTTCTCATCTCAATAACCTGAGACTAAACTCTTAAAGTTTTAGGACTTTGGAATTAGGGTTACCTGCATCCTTCTCTTAGGATGGAGTGTATAACTTTAATCCTAAGTGTTAAACCTTTAATTTGTTTAAACATCTTAATTAAATCACCTTAATAATCACTAAGACTTTATCTTGTAACTTGGGCCTTACATTAGGGTTCTAACTCTTCCTTATGGTTAAGAGGGACTAACCCTAGAGTTTAATGGACAAGTCCCCCTCAAATTGTCTTACAAACTTAAAATCCACTTCTTAATCTCATCCATTAATTAAAATCCACTTAATAAAGGCTTGTTATATAATGAATTTAATCCCTAACCATGGATTAAGTTGAGGTATCTTCCTCAGCTTAAGTGTTCTCATCTATCATCCTTCTCTTAGGATGGTGTAATGAGTTCACTAATCCCTGATTAGAGATTAAACTCATTACTTAACACTAAACAAAAACCAAAAAACATCTAAATAATCACAAGTAGGTTAATGATCTTAATCCTACATCATTATGGTAATTAAGTTGAGATGTTTATCTCATACTTAAGTATTCTCATTATCCCTAATCAGGGAGGATATAATGAGTTTACAAACCCTTGATTTAGGCTTAAGCTCATTAACTTATGCAAAACACCAAAAACAATAACAAGACTGAAAACACAAAAACAAACAATAATCGTCTCCTCCGGGATTCTTTTCTCATCACACTCATTCACAAACGAGAACTTGCTTCTTCCGTCTAATGCAAGACAGTTAGCACTCGAGCCAGACGAGTCATACACTTGAGCATAGACAAGCAAGCAGTTCACAGTCAATTTCATTTTCAGTCTCTTTGAGTCAAACTACGGTGTTCTGACTTCCTCATTGCACGAGAGGATACATAGGCATAATTTAACTATTATCGAACAAAAGTCTTTGTGTCTTCCCCCTCTTTCAGTATTCTTTCTAAGCCTCAGTTCCTGGGCAATTCACTGTTTTCGCACTGACACCTATACATTCATTCCTTAGCTTTTGCACACAGATAACACATACACTACCCCTTTAAACACAATCTTGTAAGCGTGGATCCCGTCGAGTACGACGGATAATCTGGGTGCTAATACCTTCCCAGGTTGTAACCAACCCCCTTTCTCAGTTTCTCTGGTTCGCAACCATCTTATCCATCTCTTTCCAGGTTTATGCAGCATTACCTTTCCTTCGGGATAAAAATGCCTAGCTGGCGACTCTATTCACTTCATTTTCATTTTCTCTTTTCGCCGACCGTTTGCGTCTACACCGGGATGCAAATCTTCGGGAGCGAAAGTGGTATTATTATAATATTATTATTAAATAGGCAAAATACCCAAATTGGTCCCTTAGTTCTACCACTGGGTCCAATTTCGTCCCTTAAGTTTAAAAAGTGTCAAAAAGATCCTTTAATTTTTTAAATGGTTCCACGTTGGTCTTGTCCGTCAAATGCCCCCAAACAGACGTTTATTCATGCGTATGTGGCATGGTGACATGGCATATTTCATCTTCTTCATTAAAGCCTTATGGAATAGGGTTTTTGTTGTTAGATGTCTCGTATTCTCTGTACAGAAATATCAATAATTAAAACTACAAGGTTCCTCGATTGTGGACTTGATGCATTCGTTCCATTGTTTTGATAAATCCATCAGGTATACTCTAAGAAGAAGACGTATTTATTATTTATCACTATGTGGCTACAAATAGCAAAGAGGTTAAGACTTGAGAGAGGTAAAAAGGACAGGATAATAAGAATAAGGTTGTTTGTAGTCAACTATCTTTGTTTACAAACCACAAGCACATGTGAACTTGAAAGCACATCTTGGATTTTTCTTAATCAAACATGCATCAAAATTAAGCAGAAGTCGTTACCTCAACACGACGCTAAAGATCACTTGAAGCATGGATTACACCGTTGCTGAAGTATGAATGAGCATATTCTTCTATGTTATCCAGACAACAATTAGATGTTATCATTAGCATACACAATAAATTTGATCTAGTAAAAAAATTGAAATTGAATTTCTCTTATTCAAAGCTATACATATGTGGATAAGTATGAAGTCATATATTCAACCTATCACCCAAAATTGTTGATAAATCTTGTAGCTATTTATCTGAATAAAGCTTTAATTCAACCAATACCAGTAGATCAAATATCTATATCAAAACATGCCACTATTGCTTTTAAGGGTATCAACATACATTGTGTTACTTATCAGGATATCAACATACATTGTGTTAATCTACTTTATTTAACAGGGTATCAACATACATTGTGTTCCTTATCCAAATATCTATTGCTTTGCAGCAAGGTTTACTACTCAAAAGAACAATACATTGCGTAAATTCTTGCTGATCAAAAGAAAATTGTGTGCTATAAGCCACAAATAAGTTGTTTATCAAAAACTTTCCTTAGTATTTAAGTGATCATTGAATCAATGCTAGTAAGTAGTGTTTTAACAAGAAAAAATAAAATAAAAAATCAGTAAGAAAGCAATTAACCAAACACCCTTTTCTGTTTTCTCTTTTGTATTTGAAAACTAAAAACAGATTTTTGAAAAGAATAAAAAAAGAATCAAACAAAAGCAAAGTGTGATTATGAAGTATAAGATGAGCCTAAGCATGAGCATTTACAACATTCATGTACTCATTTACAACATGCAGGAAAATTAGAGAATATATGATAAACATGGAAATCTATGAAAACACCATCAACCACATAATTTTCCATATTACAAGAAGCAACATTTTTATTCAATGTAGAAAACAACTAATGAATTAAAATTTACAATGATTTAAAATTCATATAGATTTTCCATATTACAAGAAGCAACATGTTTGGTGCAGTCTAACAAACATCAACATTGTCCCTCACAATGAGCTCCCTTCCAACAATCTTTGACATAATTTGGATAGCATTGTGACAGTCTCCACAAATGAGTAGATTATTGATGATTCTAAGTGTAACCCTTCTTTCATCCTTCTCTCAGACATTTTAACAAATACCCTTCGCGCATCCTTCAAGCTACCACATTTTACATACATCCTAATCAACCCATTTCCCTACCTCAAGTGACTTCAAATTCTCTCAAAATTTCAAGAGGAAAAAGTAAACATTATAATAAGCAAAAACACCTTGACCCATGAGTTCCAAAACTTGATTGAGGTTACCCTCTTGAAGCAAACGTGACAATTCTTCATTTTGATGTTGATAGAGGTGGGGTCTTTCTTCTGTGAGTGGAACGAGAGTTGTTGGTTCCATTTCAGAGAGGGTGAATATCATAGGTGCAGAATGGGGGTAGAAGAAGACGAAGATGGGTTTGAGAAGTTTCTGTAATTTTAGCTTCATGGCCATGCTACACTGCTACTTTCTTCAGAATTTATTTTTTGTCCCAATAACACTCAAGACTTTCCTTTTTATGTTTTCAAATCCAACATGGCATCCATATGGTACATGACTCACAGTGCTAACGGCAGGGACTAACGTGGGCCCTTTTAAAAACTTAAGGGATCATTTTGTCACTTTTTAGAGTTAAGGGACCAAATTGGACCCTGATGTAGAGTTAAGGGACCAATTTGAATATTTTGCCTATTAAATAAATAAAATAACAAATTGGAGGTCTAAGGGGCAAGGTGGTTATTGTGTTATGTTATGAAAAGGGTTGAACGATTATTTTTCCTCATATCGTGTTTTATAACGAAGAAGAAGCTGGCTCTGGAGAAAAGGGAGAAGAGAAGAGAGATCAAGAATCGTAGAGTTCCAAGATCAAGAATTTGAAAAGGATCACTGGAATTTGAGGTAAGGGGGAGAAAGGGATTTTACATTGGTGACTTAACATGAAAAGGGTAATTGGGAGCTCCTTACTCTCTTAGGGATTATGTGAATTTGATTGATTATGATGAAATTTTGATATGAATATGTATATTGTGATTGTATATGTTTGAAGTTTTGATGTTGAATTGTATGTTGTATGGGGATTATGAGAAATTTGTCTATGAATGTTGTGGATGATAAAACCAATAGGGAAGATGAAGAAAACCTAAGAATTTCCTAATTTGATTAGTAAATGTTAGACTAAGAAATTGGGTAATGTTAGAGGCATAAAATGGTAATAAGAACAAGAATTGAACTGTTTTGGATGCTAAAAATGAAGTAAAATGAACTGGATTCGGACTGGTATAGAAGGGGGAAGAAAAAGTGATTTTTTAGAAAAGCTGAATTTTGGGTCGCAGGGCTCCTGACACGGGTGGCAGTGTCAGGCTTCTGGAAAATGATTTTTGTGGGAATTTTGGAGAGGTTGGCTACCGAGGGCCTGACACGGGCCGTGTCAGGTGACACGGGTGGCCGTGTCAGCCTTCTGTCTTGGGCAAAATTTTGATTTTTGAAAGGGAATGTCAGGCCGTGTCAGGGGACACAGGGGGCCGTGTCAGGCCTCTGTTTGTGGCAAATTTTCGATATTTTAAGATGGTTTTGTCCCGTTTTATTGGTCAATATCTATACCATTAGTCTAAGGTATTGAGGATAATATCTAGGTGTAGTTATAGGACCTGACAACCAATAATTAGCGTTTTAGTTTTACGTGATTGTTTTAAATTGTATGACCTTGCTAAAGATCAATTGGGCTGTGTTGACTATGAAAATGTTTGTTATGTACTTGTATAAACTATATGATGGAATGGTTGATAACTGATGAAGATCATTGAGGATCGTGTTATGCGGATATATGCTAGTGTATGTGTAATCGAGTCTTGCATACGCATACATGTTTGGTGGAATAATCATGTCTCAGATTGAGCGTAAGTGATTATTCAGATTCATTGTGAATCAATGTTGCAGGGATGATCGTGTCTCAGTAGGAGCGTAAGCGATACATCCGAAGTTCGAATTGATGAACCAATGATTAAGTCGGTACCGCATTTGCATTGTGTCGTGGATGTTGATGTCTTGTTGTTTTATTTTGTATGTTGATCTCTTGTGTGATTACTCTTTCAAAATGTTATTTGCACCGTTATATATTGAATCTTTTTCTCACCCCTCTTGTTTTTGTTGTTGTGTTTGTACTTCCTTGGGAGTACAGATAACCTAGGTACATGAGAGTGCTTTGGTGTTGCTTGCTCGAGTCATAGGGCGCTCTGATACGTAACACGGGAATGAGGACTTTTGCTACTTTGTTTTTATTTTTAATTTCCAAATTTGTTAGTTAATTATCCATTTAATTAATTAAAGAGATTGTTTTGTTTTTTTTGAAATGTTTATGCCGATGAGCATATATGATAACAAACTATTTATTTCCGTTGTTTAATGAAAGACTACATTGAATTTTGTTTTCTTTTGAAATGTAGCATCTCACTTTTGTATTAGAACTCTGATTTTATTGAGAAAAACGTTAATTATATATTTTGGAAAAAGTGGGTGTTACAGCTTGGACCTGAGATTGTTCGAGAGACTACTGAAAAGGTGAAGTTGATTCAAGAGAAGATGAAAACTTCCCAAAATCGGCAAAAGAGTTATCATGAAAAGGAAGGAAAGATTTGGAATTTTAAGCTGGTGATCATGTATTTTTTAGAGTTACACTTGTAACCGGTGTTGGTCTTGCGTTGAAGTCTAAGAAGCTCACTCCTCGTTTTATTGGTCCATATCATATTTTGGACAAAGTTGGAAATATTGCTTATAGAGTGGCTTTACCACCTAATCTTTCGAATTTGGTTTCGCTCGCGTGTGAACGGTTCAGATAATTTCACTTAAGTTTAATTTTAATTAATTAATTTAATCTGCTAATTAACCCAGATGCAATCCAGGCCCTCCATCTGTGCGCACAGTCTTCCCCCTTTTAAACCTCAACCCTCAGATCAGTTGACTTCCCTTTATCTCATTTTTAATTCATTTTTATGACATTTTCTTTTTCATTTTTATTTAAAATAGTTAGAAACATCACAAAAATGTAATCTTTTGCATTTCTGATCCAAATATTTTTCTTAACCCAAAAATGATTTTTATTTTATTTTTTGCATTAAAAAAGAATTTTTAAAATATTTAAATGTTAATTTTAATTAATTAATGGATTTTAATTAATTAAAAATACATTTAGGTTTCTAAAAATCACCAAAAAAATCTTGAACCATTCCAATACATTTAGAAACATTTTCAAACTCTTCCTACAAATTTCTTTTTAGGTTTGATCATAATTTCACAATTTTCTTTGAATTAGGGTTCTTTAAAATCACATTTTCTAACCCTAATTTGAAAATTTCATTTCTGCCTAACCATGAAGAGTTTGAACTTGATTCTTTTTGCATTGTTTCATATATTGCATGTATTTCTAGGTTATTTTTCTCATGAATGTATCTTGAATTTTCAATTTGATTTGCATTTTTCCTTAAGAATCACCCAAAAACCCTAGCAAACTTAGGAAATTCATAACTTCCACTAGGGTAGGCTTCTGACTTTCTCCTTTGGAGTGTGATCTTGTATAGGTTTAGGGTTTGATTGAGCTTGGTTTCAATTTTTTTATCATGATGCATGCTTCTGTTTTGATCATTTGCATCTCATACATCCACAAAACCCTAATTTCTCATGTTCATTTGCATCCATCTTTGCATATCATCATCATGTGAACTTGCCATGACATTACACGCATTCATATGACATCTTAGACATCTTAGAACATGTTATAACATTGCTTGATCATTTCTTCATTCATTTTCTATGTCTTGCATTCATTACATTTCATAAACATCCATGTGTTTTCAAACTTTTAAGCATGCTTTCATGACATCTCATCTTTGTATGATCATGCATATGTATCTTGTATGGCTTTGCATCATCTCATATGACATTTGCATTACACATTCACTTCTGAATTTGGTCTTAGCATCTCATCTCATTTCATTTCTTTATGCTTTATGTCTTATGCATTCATACTAACATTTTCAGGAACTTTTGGTAAGTTATTTGGGAAGTGGATTTGCCTTCACTTCCCACCTCTTCTTATCTCATTCTTATTCATTCTTACTTGTATTTGAAGTGAACTTGTTCACTTATGTTCCATCCTTCTCACTTTATTTCTTTCAAGTTACTTATCTTCTTCAGGAAATAAGTAACTTATTCTTCTTTCCCCTTCTCTTTTCATCTGCTTCTTCCATTGGTGGCCTTGAAGATCTTTTCTCTTAAGCCTAACAAACCATAGGATACCCAAGCATGATAACTTTTAGGGTTACGTATAGTCCCCCTTAGTCTTTTACCTTTGAGTCTCCTTGATTCTCTCTTCTCATCTCAATAACCTGAGACTAAACTCTTAAAGTTTTAGGACTTTGGAATTAGGGTTACCTGCATCCTTCTCTTAGGATGGAGTGTATAACTTTAATCCTAAGTGTTAAACCTTTAATTTGTTTAAACATCTTAATTAAATCACCTTAATAATCACTAAGACTTTATCTTGTAACTTGGGCCTTACATTAGGGTTCTAACTCTTCCTTATGGTTAAGAGGGACTAACCCTAGAGTTTAATGGACAAGTCCCCCTCAAATTGTCTTACAAACTTAAAATCCACTTCTTAATCTCATCCATTAATTAAAATCCACTTAATAAAGGCTTGTTATATAATGAATTTAATCCCTAACCATGGATTAAGTTGAGGTATCTTCCTCAGCTTAAGTGTTCTCATCTATCATCCTTCTCTTAGGATGGTGTAATGAGTTCACTAATCCCTGATTAGAGATTAAACTCATTACTTAACACTAAACAAAAACCAAAAAACATCTAAATAATCACAAGTAGGTTAATGATCTTAATCCTACATCATTATGGTAATTAAGTTGAGATGTTTATCTCATACTTAAGTATTCTCATTATCCCTAATCAGGGAGGATATAATGAGTTTACAAACCCTTGATTTAGGCTTAAGCTCATTAACTTATGCAAAACACCAAAAACAATAACAAGACTGAAAACACAAAAACAAACAATAATCGTCTCCTCCGGGATTCTTTTCTCATCACACTCATTCACAAACGAGAACTTGCTTCTTCCGTCTAATGCAAGACAGTTAGCACTCGAGCCAGACGAGTCATACACTTGAGCATAGACAAGCAAGCAGTTCACAGTCAATTTCATTTTCAGTCTCTTTGAGTCGAACTACGGTATTCTGACTTCCTCATTGCACGAGAGGATACATAGGCATAACTTAACTATTATCGAACAAAAGTCTTTGTGTCTTCCCCCTCTTTCAGTATTCTTTCTAAGCCTCAGTTCCTGGGAAATTCACTGTTTTTGCACTGACACATGTACATTCATTCCTTAGCTTTTGCACACAGATAACATATATACTACCCCTTTAAACACAATCTTGTAAGCGTGGATCCCGTCGAGTACGACGGATAATCTGGGTGCTAATACCTTCCCAGGTTGTAACCAACCCCCTTTCTCAGTTTCTCTGGTTCGCAACCGTCTTATCCATCTCTTTCCAGGTTTATGCAGCACTACCTTTCCTTCGGGATAAAAATGCCTAGCTGGAGACTCTATTCACTTCATTTTCATTTTCTCTTTTCGCCGACCGTTTGCGTCTGCACCGGGATGCAAATCTCCGGGAGCGACAGTGGTATTATTATAATATTATTATTAAATAGGAAAAATACCCAAATTGGTCCCTTAATTCTACCACTGGGTCCAATTTCTTCCCTTAAGTTTAAAAAGTGTCAAAAAGATCCTTTAATTTTTTAAATGGTTCCACGTTGGTCTTGTCCGTAAAATGCCCCCAAACGGACGTTTATTCATGCGTATGTGGCATGGTGACATGGCATATTTCATCTTCTTCATTAAAGCCTTATGGAATAGGGTTTTTGTTGTTAGATGTCTCGTATTCTCTGTACAGAAATATCAATAATTAAACCTACAAGGTTCCTCGATGTCGCTCCCACCAAATGACACCTGGTCAAATAGGGTACAGACGGGAATGGTCGGCGAAAGGGAAAAAATGAATAGAGTCGCCAGCTAGGCATTTTTATCCCAAAGGAAAGGTAATGCTGCATAAACCTAAGAAAAGATGGATAAGACAGTTGCGAACCAGAGAAACTGAGAAAGGGGGTTGGTTACAACCTGGGAAGGTATTAGCACCCAAATTGTCCGTCGTACTCGACGGGATCCACGCTTGAAAGATTTGTGTTTTAAAGGGGTAATGTCTGTGCTATTCTGTGTACAAAAATCTGGAAAAGAATGCAAGTGTTAGTGTAAAAGGAAATGAAGTGAAATATGAGAGTGTCAGTGTAAGAAAGAATGGGAAGCTCAAGACTATGAGGCTTAAAGAATACTGCTGGAAGGATGGGGAATATACAAAGACTTTTGTCCGATAACTGTTAAGTTATGCCTACGTATCCTCTCGTGCAATGAGGAAGTCAGAACACCGTAGTTCGACTCAAAGAGACTGAAAGATAAATTGACTTGTGAACTGCTTACTTGCTTATGCTCAAGTGTGTGACCTGTCTGGCTCAGGTGCAAACTGTCTTGCATTAGAAGGAAGAAGCGAGTTCTCGTTTATGAGTGAATGAGATGAGAAAAGAATCCCGAAGGAGAAGATTATTGTTTGTTTTTGTGTTTTCAATATTTTATTGCTTTTGAAGTTTGTCATAAGAAAATGAGCTTAAGCCTAAACCACGGGTTAGTAAACTCATCACATCTTCCCTCTGATTAGGGGTAATGAGGAAACCTTAAGTGTGAAGTAAACACCTCACACTTAATCACCATGGTGTAGGATTAAGATTATTAACCTATTTGTGATTATTTAGATGTTTTTGGTATTTTTGTTTAGTGTTAAGTAATGAGTTTAAGCCATAATCAAGGATTTAATAGACCCATTACACCATCCTAATAGAAGGATAATAGATGGGAACATTTAAGCTGAGGAAGGCTCCTCAACTTAATCCATGATTAGGGATTAATCTCATGACAAAACAAAACCTTTATTAAAGTGGATTTTAGTTAATGGTAAGATTAAGAAATGGATTTTATAGTTTGTAAGACAACTTGAGGGGGACTTGTCCATTAACACTAGGGTTAGTCCTTCTTCACCAATTAAGGAAGAATTAGAACCCTAATGCAAGGCCCAAGTTACAAGCTTGATGTCTTAGTAATTATTAAAGTGGATTGATTAAAGGATTTAAACACATTAAGGGTTTAACACTTAGGATCAAAGTTATACACTCCATCCTAATAGAAGGATGCAGGCATAAGTTTAATCACAAAGCCTTAAAACCTTTAAGGTTTAGTCCTTGATTAAGAGATGAGAAGAGAAGACACAAAGATGACACAAAGGTGTCATACCCTAAATTTGTCCTCCCTTTTTTTTAGTTTTAT
This sequence comes from Lathyrus aphaca, assembly GCA_963966055.1. Taxonomy (NCBI): domain Eukaryota; kingdom Viridiplantae; phylum Streptophyta; class Magnoliopsida; order Fabales; family Fabaceae; genus Lathyrus; species Lathyrus aphaca. Next base: position 321,127,046 of record OZ014524.1, on the reverse strand, counting down.
CTGTATTGGTTTCTATGTCACTAACCACTAAAAATATATATATGTTGCTTTTGGTTTTCATATTTCTTGTAGTCTAAGCAGGAGCTACAAGGGTTAATCAGGGTTCGGAATAGTACATGGGATAGTTCACATTACAAGGCCCAATTAACTACATTCGTAAAATGGCTTATGCGATTGGTAAAATAGGTCAATTTCTCAAGCCGTATTTCATGTGGATGTTGTTCCATTTATTCAAGTCAAGGTGGTTGCTGTGAATTAGTCCAAAGGCCATGGTTAAAATTCATGCTCTTATGACCAAGATAGAATTGATTTCAATTTATGATTAGTGGCAAAGTAAAAAAAATGGTAAAGTATGCGCCTCTCACAAATCAAGTTGTGTGTGAAAAGTTTTCTTTTCATGGTTAGAATTATATCACATTTCAAGTTCGGCTGATATCATATTTCAAGTTTGGTTGATGTCCTCATTTGTATTGCATTAGTAAAAGTTTGATCCTCATTCATGTGTTGAAACAATCTTGATTATTTTGGTTCGGCTAATGAGCTATGGACTTTGGAAGTTGGAATGAGTTGGAAGTCAAGCCAACGCATCATGTTCACTTCAAGGATGAAAGGGATTTACCAAAATTACATATAATTGAAGTTTTGTCTCAAGGCCATTTTTGTTTGTGTGAAGTCACTAATCCATTCATGCCAGACTATGCCAAGTTTGTTTTGGATAACGTTTATCAATAGATTTTGGGAAGGAAATATCAAGGTTATTTACACTGTTTGAGATTTACTTGAAATCAAAGAGGTCCATATTCATGTGAAGTCCAAATTTACAATTCATTGGGATTCAAAATCATAAAGTTCAAATTGAAAGTCAAATTCAGAAATTTGTTGCATTTATTTTTATTACAAGTATGACCAAACAAACAAGCATAAAAGTCAATATATCTTGAAGCTGAATAAAGGTTCTTCCCAAACTTTCGCCTTTTCCTCCTCCAACCTTTTTGCCATATTCGCCGATTTCTTCATTCATCGTACAAGGCTTCACCAACTTGAAGCTTGATGCCATGATCCCTAAGTTTTCAACATCTGTAAAATAAAAAAAAGATAGAAACCTATTGCATCAACAAATACTACAATAATGCAGGAAGGGTGATTAAAATTCACATGAGGTGATATAATACAGGTCTGTAAGATACCATGATTAGGCATCAACATGAATACACCATCTCAGCAGCAGTCTGCAGGTGGTTACGATCATTACAATCAACAGCCCCAGCAACGGCGAAATCTTGGGGGTCCTGCTCAGCCAGCTAGTGGGTCTGCTTACAATTACAGTCAGCCACCTGCCACTGGCTATAGCCAACCAGGACAGGGTTATGGTCAGGAAATCTATGATGCGTATAATGCAACAATCTAGGTTCATAAAAATGTCCAATACAATGAGATGTAAGGAGAAACAAGACAATCCCAAAGTCTATACCTCAAGCGTCTTCGTTCGTCGAAAGTGTTCCAAGTATTAAGACAAGGATACGACTTCACCTACAAGATGCCAAAACCAAGGAATCGGCAAACCATCAAGGCATGATAGTGGCAAGGCAGCTATGAAAGTAGGGCCATCTGTACCAAGGCTATGAAGCATTTCCGCGGAGGAACTCAACAAGCTGCAGAGGTTCAATGAGTAAGGTTAGCATACAAGCAGGCAAAGGTCAGCAGGAAAGTAAGTTCAGGATTCATACCATACTCCAAGAGGAAAAGTTATTTGAGATAGCTTGATGTTCAAACATAGCATCAGAAAGGCATAGTTGTTGTGGTCACTGAGATAAGCTGAGTCGCAACTCCAAGCACGACAATACCGGTTTTCCTTCACCTGTTGTCAGTGGATTTACATTGTCAAAGAGAGCCAATTCTTCATAATATTGGTGCTGAGATCACATGAAATTATACAAACGACAATAAGAATTGTATCAGTACACAAGAATGCCAAACCTGCAGCCCAATTTCAGTTTTTGAAAGCAGCAGTTATTCCTCAGTCCAGAACTCCAGCTTTGAGTTACCAGTGATTCCGGCAAAGCGTCCTCGCAGTAAACGTCGGCGTCTCTCAAGCTTTAACAAACTTTTCGTACCATTCTTATCTTCAGGCTCCGTTTACGTGCGTTACCGAGAATCTGGCCATAATTATAATTGTCTTCCTCATTGCGAAGAGCATCCTGCATATGCATTGGTCACCTGCGGAGACAAGTAATAGAACAATTATAAAAAAGCACCGGTTAAGAAGAAGCAGCTAGAGAAAGTGGTGAACTCGCCTTTTCAAGAAGAGGCCTAAGCAATTTGGGATCGGTGTTGCTTGGTCTCCAAAAAAGATTTGACACGGTTTGTGAAATGGCCTAAAGTTGTTCAAGTCCAGAAGAAAAGAGGATCCTCAAGCAGAGGTCGAAGGTTCCACCGACACTTAATCAAATTCTCCTATACGCAGATTCAATATCCTTCTGAAATAAACACCAAGTCTGCACTGAGCAAAGGCAGGGATTAGTTCAAATAAAGCATCCATAGGTATAAAGAACAAGACAGTTAATTTGCAGTAGAAATAGGATTTTACAGTCGTACAAAAATAAAATCAAAAGGGCCCCACAAGAATTCTAGAAGCAATCTTCAATTTCACTGCAGACAAACAACTCCGTGACTCACCAAGGATCGGTCCCCACACAAAATCTCACAAATTCCCTCTAACGGAATGATTCTACAGCTCACCAATTTCTTCCTCATTTTTCCAATTCTACCCCCTTTGAATGCCTCTATTTAACAGACCTGTGCTCACACATTGGAAAGGGGGGAGAGATTAGACACAAAAACAAAAACCAAGGAAATACATAGAGACCCATAGAAAACCCTAATATCACTTTGTGAACTTCAATTCCAATCAACCTCACAGAACCAAAAGAAAGCGGAAACAATGAGAATCTGAAATTAAACACAAACGAAAACATCATCATACCATAAACCCGACCGTAAGAGCAAGCAAACACAAAAAACTGAACCACCGTTAACCACCGTGAATGAAGAACTGAGACGCGCGAGATCCGTGAGAGCTAACAAACGAAAACCCACAACCGTCGCCATGTTTGTAAGTGAAATCATCTGAATCAAACTGTGAGTGAATCAAAACGCGTTAATGCAGAGAGAAATCGTCGCTGAAAGGGTTTGAGAACATCATCGATTTGTCGTTTGAAACCGAGTTTGAGAGTGAGCCGTGAAGTCATCGCCGTGGGGTTCAAATACCGAGAGAGTGACGCCGAGAATGGTTGGCGAAGCCGCACGATCGAGAGTTTGTGAGATGGAGATTCGCGAACGTTAGACCGTCAATAGTCGTGAAAGAGGAAGGTGGATTCTTCGTTTCTTTCCTGTGAATAGTATACGAGTTTTTTTTTACATTTGACTTTGTTTTCTTTTTTAAAAGAGGTTGGAAGCTGAACATTAAGTTTTTTTTAGGGTCCTTTGTTGGAGTTGGGGCTTTGGGCCCAACGGTTTGGTTTATTTTTGTTCTTTAGATAACTATGTTTTTATGAAATATTTGTCAAACCTTGGCTCTACTGCATTATTTTATCTAGGTCACTAGATGTATGCTTTATTCTATGTTCATGTGCTCACATGTTGTGCATGTTGAACTACTAATCAGATCCAATAGAGCTGATCAACCAGAAGGTCCTTTAATTCTATTATTTTTCTGGAAAGGGCTTATGTGTTTTTGGGTCTATGATATAAACGCAATTTTTCGATATTCGATTTACCGACATTATCAAAGTTGCTATGAGACCACATTTTATTTATTTTATTTCTAACAATTTCTAATTAATTTTTAGATTTATTGTTATTGATTTATTATTATTTAGGGCCAATGAAATAATTGCAACTATTCGATATTCGATTTTAAATCGACGTTATCAAAGTTGTTATGAGGCCACTTTTATTTTTCGCTATTATTTAATCGATTATTCGATTTATTCGGTTAGTGATAAAATGTGATATTCGATTATTTTAATCGACGTTATCCATTAAATTGAGACCGATTTCATTATTTCCTCATTATTTTATTATTGGGCCTATGATAAAAATACGGTTTATCGATATTCCATTAAGAGACGTTATCTAAACCGATTTGAGGCCATTTTTCTATTTTCTATTTATTTATCGATTTATTGATTTATTTCGCATTTTTATCTGGTCTATGATATTATTATCCGATTTGTGACATTCGATTTACCGACGTTGTCCAAATTGATATGAGACCGTTTTCTATTATTTTATTGGTCTTCTAATTAATTTTAGATCCATTATTATTTATCGAATTTATTATTTAATCGGCCAATGATAAGTGGTGATATTCAATTTCTAATAAATCGACGTTATCACCTAATTTGAGGCCACACTTTTATTTATTTTTTTCTTATTATTTCTCATTATCTCAATTTATTTTATTACCGGCCGATGAATAGATATTTAAATATTCGATTTCAAATAAATCGACGTTATTGAAATTAAATATGAGGCCAAATTCTTATTTTATTATTATTTCGACTTTATTTTATTTTTATGGTCGATGATATAACAAACGATCTAAATGTTCGATTTCGACAAATCGTTATCATTTAGATCAATATGAGACAAATTCTATTCTTTTTATCGCATTTCTTCTATTTAAATAATTATTTGATTTATAAAGTAATGCTCGACTTCTTATAGAATGATTCTAACTTTGAATTGATTCTAAGACAGTTAAAGAGCTAAATTTCGACGCTTTCAGTTTAATTCGAGCTCCAACGGCTCCACCTTAGCTTAGTATTTGGAATCGTTCTTGCGTAACCATTTAACCCTTAACCTCCATTTTGCATTCACCTTTCGCGATCGCTTTCTGCCTCGCAATCGACCTACCAAAATGGTTCTTTTAAATCCAAACCCTTGATCTAACGTCAAGTGGTCTTAGGTATTAAAACACTTTAATAATATGAGAGAAATTGTACGCCACGAGCCTTAAGTGGTAGAAAGGAGGATTACGAGCTCTCGTTATTCGCTCTGATTATTCCGTCGTAAGACACTTGGCTTGTTGGTTCGGAATAAACTATCCATGGTCTTTAGTGCAATTCAACTCCTAAAGAAAGATAATAAAACTTAATTCCTTTTCCTCTTTTAGCAAGTATTTCATTAGGCATAGACATCCTTTCGTGCGTGACAACTTAGAAGGTTCCCATCGAGTACGATGGATGTAGGGGGTGCTAATACCTTCCCCCTGCATAACCGACTTCCGAACCTAGGCAATGGTTCCACCGACCTTGTCTTTATCCTTTCTTCCCGGGTTGTATCTATATTTTCCCTTTCCCTCTTTGGGAATAAATCAAAATTAGGTGGCGACTCTCAAGTCAGCCCAGCCGCGACCGCATTCGCGAGGATCGTATTTTTCGAGGTACGACAAAAGGCAAAACTAATAGGGGACTAATCAAACCCTAATTGTTATCATGCTTGGGTATTCCTAGGGTTTGTGAAGCTTGCAAGAAGATATTCAAAAGATCCACCAAGGGAAGAAGCAGGATGGAAGGAGGAAGAAGCAGAAAGAAGCAAGACAACTTACTTCAATCAAGAAGATAAATTGCTTGAAGAAAGAAAGAGGAGAAGGAACATGAATGATCAAGATCACTCTAATACAAATACAAAATGCAGAAATGAATGCATAAGAGATGAAAACAGGTTATGAGAAGTGAAGGCAAATTCACTTCTCAAAGACTTACCACCTGAAAAGTTAGCAATAAGGAATGAAGTGAAATGGAAATGAGATGAGATGCAAGGATGCCAACCAAGATCAGAAGCATATTAAGGTATAAATGATGTTAAGAGATGATACAAAAGGTAGACATGAGATGTGGATGATCATACAAGAAATGAAAATGCAAAATGAAACATGAAAGGAAGCATGAAAGTTCATAAAACCTATGAGATGCAATGAAAGCAAAAGCATGGCAAATGGATGATGCAATGATCAAACATGATTCTAATGTGTCCTAAGATGTCTTATATGTCATGTGGATGCACAAAATGTCATGTCAAATTCATGTATGCAAGCATATGAAGGATGAATGCAAATGAAGGCAAAAATTAGGGTTTATACATAACATGCAATACAAAATTCAAAACCAGAAGCAAGACATGAGATAAAAAATTGAAAATAGGATCAAAGGTACCTTAAACCTATACAAGTTCATTTCCCAAAGGAGGATACCTAAACCTTAACCTAATGGAAGTTATGATTTTCTCAAGTTTGCTAGGGTTTTAGGATGCCTCAAAAGGAAAAATGCACAACAAATTGAAAATGAAAGATAAATTCATGCCCATTTTATCCTACAAACTAAATGATATGAGGAATGCAATGCAAAAAGAACCAACATCAAACTCTTCATGGTTAGGCAGAAAGGATTTTTCTAAGTTAGGGTAAAAATATTGACTTTTAAGAACCCTAAATCCAAAGAAAAATGTCAAAATAGGTCAAGAACCAAAAAGAAATTTGTGTGAAGGGTTTGATAATGTTTCTAAATGTTTTAAAGAGCTCTCTGAATTTTTATGGAATTTTTAAATACCTAAATGTATTTTTAATTAATTAATTCTCATTAACTAATTAAAATAAACATTTAAATATTTTAAAAATACGAATTTTATGCAAAAAAATAAAATAAAAATTATTTTCAGAATGAGAAAATTATGTGAAAGGGAAATGCAAAATATAAATTTTTTTGAAAGTGTTCTGCTATTTTTAATAAAATGTACAAAGAAATGCAATTAAAATGAAATTAAATTGTGAATTAATGGAAGTATGCTGATCCAGTGGTCCAGATTCAAATGGAAAGGGGAGGGAATTGACTTCACGCACTATCCAAGGGCCAGAATTCAAACTACGCTAATTACACAATTAAACCCTAATCTGAACCCTAATCACTTTCAGGTGACCGGAACAGTGTTCCAGTCATCTTCTCCGGCTAGCCTCTCATCCAATCTCCCTCAATACGCAACCCCAAGCCCTTAAACTCTCCAGAAATGATCCTCACACCAACCCCAACAAGAATCACACAACAAAATTCATTTATTCATCATCAAGAACATGAATCGAAGCAAAACGGAAAACATATCAGAAATTTCAGAAGCTTATGAAATGCTTATTTCTCAATCATTTTCAAAAGTAAAGACATCATGATCATCAGGAGAGCACATAGAATCAATTAAGAACTTAAAATGAAGGTTCTGGAAAAAAAGTTCTTGAGCTCACCTGAACTGAAGCTTTCGAAAATGGCACTGGATGGTTGCTTCTTTGCTTCAAATCAGCTCCAATGATCCTCCTGAAGAGTTTGTGATGCTTGGTTGGAGTTTAAATGGTCTCCAAATGAAGTTGGCAGAAATTTAGTTCAAGCAATGTCAAAATCGTGTTTTTGATTCAGGGTGTTTTAGGGGAAAATGAAGGGTGGGAAATGATCAGCAGTGGATATGGAGTTGAATGATGGAATTTGTTTTGAGGTTTGATGGCTGAGCTATGAATTTCGAAGGCTTTTGCATAAGAGGGAGTTTTTATGATTGCTGAGTTCTTGGAGGTTTCAGCTTGTGTTATGTTATGGAATGGCTTGCTTTTGGTACACATATCATGCTGGGATAGGTCAGAGGGTGGGTGGTGGCCTATGTTGATTGGTATGGGCAAGTTGCAAAAATGTCAACATGACTTGTACTTGAGGTATGGGCAAGAACACAGCTGGCCCTTGGGCATGTCCATGCGCAGCTGACTTCATGGAGGTCCACAAATCCATTCTTGAGGCAATTCAGCAAGAGAGAAGAAAGTTATGGGGTGTTTTACAATTATGTGATGTTTTGGCCCCTTTTGGAAATCTTAATGATCAAGGCATGAAACTTGGAATTTCTTTGGGCAATTCTGAATTTTATGTCATGTATGATGTTTTTGCAATGCTTAGAAGTCAATTAGAGGTCACATTTGGCTTTGGCAAGTGTTTTTGCAAACTTCCCTCTTTGGTACATAAGTGAAATTTTGTGATTTTTCCCAACTTTGCAAAGCCATAACTTGAGTTCTATGATGAATTAGGTCAAGTTCTTGTACTTTTTGAAAAGTTAATGATCCAATCTACAACTTTCATGACCAAGAATTTTTCATTTGAAGCATTTTTGAATCAAAAAGAGGAGGTTGAAAAACTTTCCCAAAATGGCAAGTTTGCATAACAAGTCACTTTCCCAAAATGGCAACTTTGCAAATGGCTTGAAATTCTTCAATTTTGTGAACTTATAACTTCTTCTAAGATCAAATAAAGATCATATACATCCAAAATGATGGAGAAGACACCTTGGTTGGATGATTGGGGGCCTCAGATGCCCTGATTTTGCACTGACTTGCTCAAGAAGTCATCTTTTGATCAGATGCCTTCCCCATTGAATTTCTTCATGAAAATTGGTATGTATGATCCTTGTAGCATATAGAGACCCATAGAAACAAGAATGACTAAAAAATTTGGAGTTATGGCCTCTGAAACCAAAACCCTAATTTTAGGTCATCTGTGTAGTTAAGCTTGGCTCTGCTTCTATACCTTCCTCAGTTCTTGTGATTTTCTGACTTTCTTGATCTTGGGAGGATATAATATGATGCTTGGACACACATGGACACTCTTAAGATGATGGAAGACCTTTGGAGTGGCTCAGATAGCTCAGGGATGGCACAGATCACAAACCCTAGATGCAGATGACTTAGAACCAATGCAGTGAAGCAAAAATGCACTATGAGATGATATGATTGAACTTATGCAATATGAAAAGAATCACAAGCCATGGTGAAAAAAGTGAGGGAAAATTTGGGGTGTTTACACTCGATTGTGGACTTGATGCATTCGTTCCATTGTTTTGATAAATCCATCAGGTATACTCTAAGAAGAAGACATATTTATTATTTATCACTATGTGGCTGCAAATAGCAAATAGGTTAAGACTTGAGAGAGGTAAAAAGGACATGATAATAAGAATAAGGTTGTTTGTAGTCAACTATCTTTGTTTACAAACCACAAGCACATGTGAACTTGAAAGCACATCTTGGATTTTTCTTAATCAAACATGCATCAAAATTAAGCAGAAGTCGTTACCTCAACACGATGCTGAAGATCACTTGAAGCATGGATTACACCGTTGCTGAAGTATGAATGAGCATATTCTTCTATGTTATCCAGACTGCAATTAGATGTTATCATTAGCATACACAATAAATTTGATCCAGTAAAAAAATTGAAATTGAATTTCTCTTATTCAAAGCTATACATATGTGGATAAGTATGAAGTCAGATATTCAACCTATCCCCAATATTGTTGATAAATCTTGTAGCTATTTATCTGAATAAAGCTTTAATTCAACCAATACCAGTAGATCAAATTTCTATATCAAAACATGCCACTATTGCTTTGCAGGGTATCAACATACATTGTGTTACTTATCAGGATATCAACATACATTGTGTTAATCTTCTTTATTTAACAGGGTATCAACATACATTGTGTTCCTTATCAAAATATCTATTGCTTTGCAGCAAGGTTTACTACTCAAAAGAACAATACATTGCATAAATTCTTGCTGATCAAAAGAAAATTGTGTGCTATAAGCCACAAATAAGTTGTTTATCAAAAACTTTCCTTAGTATTTAAGTGATCATTGAATCAATGCTAGTAAGTAGTGATTTAACAAGAAAAAATAAAATAAAAAGTCAGTAAGAAAGCAATTAACTAAACACCCTTTTATGTTTTCTCTTTTGTATTTGAAAACTAAAAACAGATTTTTGAAAAGAATAAAAAAAGAATCAAACAAAAGCAAAGTGTGATTATGAAGTATAATATGAGCCTAAGCATGAGCATTTACAACATTCATGTACTCATTTACAACATGCAGGAAAATTAGAGAATATGTGATAAACATGGAAATCTATGAAAACACCATCAACCACATAACTTTCCATATTACAAGAAGCAACATTTTTATTCAATGTAGAAAACAACTAATGAATTAAAATTTACAATGATTTAAAATTCATATAGATTTTCCATATTACAAGAAGCAACATGTTTGGTGCAGTCTAACAAACATCAACATTGTCCCTCACAATGAGCTCCCTTCCAACAATATTTGACATAATTTGGATAGCATTGTGACAGTCTCCACAAATGTGTAGATTATTGATGATTCTAAGTGTAACCCTTCTTTCATCCTTATCTTAGACATTTTAACAAACACCCTTCGCGCATCCTTCAAGCTACCACATTTTACATACATCCTAATCAACCCATTTCCATACCTCAAGCGACTTCAAATTCTCACAAAATTTCAAGAGGAAAAAGTAAACATTATAATAAGCAAAAACACCTTGACCCATGAGTTCCAAAACATGATTGAGGTTACCCTCTTGAAGCAAACGTGACAAGTATGCATTTTGATGTTGATAGAGGTGGGGTATTTCTTCTGTGAGTGGAACGAGAGTTATTGGTTCCATTTCAGAGAGGGTGAATATCATAGGTGCAGAATGGGGTAGAAGAAGATGAAGATGGGTTTGAGAAGTTTCTGTAATTTTAGCTTCATGGCCATGCTACACTGCTACTTTCTTCAGAATTTCTTTTTTGTCCCAATAACACTCAAGACTTTCCTTTTTATGTTTTCAAATCCAACATGGCATCCATATGGTACATGACTCACAGTGCTAATGGCAGGGACTAACGTGGGCCCTTTTAAAAACTTAAGGGATCATTTTGTCACTTTTTAGAGTTAAGGGACCAAATTGGACCCTGATGTAGAGTTAAGGGACCAATTTGAATATTTTGCCTATTAAATAAATAAAATAACAAATTGGAGGTCTAAGGGGCAAGGTGGTTATTGTGTTATGTTATGAAAAGGGTTGAACGATTATTTTTCCTCATATCGTGTTTTATAACGAAGAAGAAGCTGGCTCTGGAGAAAAGGGAGAAGAGAAGAGAGATCAAGAATCGTAGAGTTCCAAGATCAAGAATTTGAAAAGGATCACTGGAATTTGAGGTAAGGGGGAGAAAGGGATTTTACATTGGTGACTTAACATGAAAAGGGTAATTGGGAGCTCCTTACTCTCTTAGGGATTATGTGAATTTGATTGATTATGATGAAATTTTGATATGAATATGTATATTGTGATTGTATATGTTTGAAGTTTTGATGTTGAATTGTATGTTGTATGGGGATTATGAGAAATTTGTCTATGAATGTTGTGGATGATAAAACCAATAGGGAAGATGAAGAAAACCTAAGAATTTCCTAATTTGATTAGTAAATGTTAGACAAAGAAATTGGGTAATGTTAGAGGCATAGAATGGTAATAAGAACAAGAATTGAAATGTTTTGGATGCTAAAAATGAAGTAAAATGAACTGGATTCGGACTGGTATAGAAGGGGGAAGAAAAAGTGATTTTTTAGAAAAGCTGAATTTTGGGTCGCAGGGCTCCTGACACGGGCTGTGTCAGGTGACACGGGTGGCAGTGTCAGGCTTCTGGAAAATGATTTTTATGGGAATTTTGGAGAGGTTGGCTACCGAGGGCCTGACAAGGGCCGTGTCAGGTGACACGGGTGGCCGTGTCATCCTTCTGTCTTGGGCAAAATTTTGATTTTTGAAAGGGAATGTCAGGCCGTGTCAGGGGACACAGGGGGCCGTGTCAGGCCTCTGTTTGTGGCAAAGTTTCAATATTTTAAGATGGTTTTGTCCCGTTTTATTGGTCAATATCTATACCATTAGTCTAAGGTATTGAGGATAATATCTAGGTGTAGTTATAGGACCTGACAACCAACAATTAGCGTTTTAGTTTTACGTGATTGTTTTAAATTGTATGACCTTGCTAAAGATCAAATGGACTGTGTTGACTATGAAAATGTTTGTTATATACTTGTATAAACTATATGATGGAATGGTTGATAACTGATGAAGATCATTGAGGATCGTGTTATGAATGATTATGTTCATGCTGATATATGCTAGTGTATGTGTAATCGAGTCTTGCATACGCATACATGTTTGGTGGAATAATCATGTCTCGAATTGAGCGTAAGTGATTATTCAGATTCATTGTAAATCAATGTTGCAGGGATGATCGTGTCTCAGTAGGAGCGTAAGCGATACATCCGAAGTTCGAATTGATGAACCAAAGATTGAGTCGGTACCGCATTTGCATTTTGTCGTGGATGTTGATGTCTTGTTGTTTTATTTTGTATGTTAATGTCTTGTGTGATTACTCTTTCAAAATGTTATTTGCACCGTTATATATTGAATCATTTTCTCACCCCTCTTGTTTTTGTTGTTGTGTTTGTACTTCCTTGGGAGTACAGATAACCTAGGTTCATGAGAGTGCTTTGGTGTTACTTGCTCGAGTCATAGGGCGCTCTGATACGTAACACGGGAATGGGGACTTTTGCTACTTTGTTTTTATTTTTAATTTCCAAATTTGTTAGTTAAGTATCCATTTAATCAATTAAAGAGATTGTTTTGTTTTTTTTGAAATGTTTATGCCGATGAGCATATATGATAACAAACTATTTATTTCCGTTGTTTAATGAAAGACTACATTGAATTTTGTTTTCTTTTGAAATGTAGCATCTCACTTTTGTATTAGAACTCTGATTTTATTGAGAAAAACGTTAATTTTATATTTTGGGAAAAGTGGGTGTTACAGCTTGGACCTGAGATTGTTCGAGAGACTACTGAAAAGGTGAAGTTGACTCGAGTGAAGATGAAAACTTCCCAAAATCGGAAAAAGAGTTATCATGAAAAGGAAGGAAAGATTTGGAATTTTAAGCTGGTGATCATGTATTTTTTAGAGTTACACTTGTAACCGGTGTTGGTCCTGCGTTGAAGTCTAAGAAGCTCACTCCTCGTTTTATTGGTCCATATCAGATTTTGGACAGAGTTGGAAATATTGCTTATAGAGTGGCTTTACCACCTAATCTTTCGAATTTGCATGATGTGTTCCACGTGTCACAACTTCAAAAGTACATTTCAGATCCATCTCATGTGATTAGTATGGACGATGTGTAAGTACGAGATAATGTTACTGTTGAGACAATGCCTGTATGAATAACGGATAGTGAAATGAAGATTCTAAGAGGTAAAGAAACTGTGTTGGTAAAAGTAGTATGGTTGGGAGCAGTCAGATAAAGTATGACGTGGGATTTGTGTCGCTCCCCGGACTCTCGTCCCGGTGCAGACGCGGACGGTCGGTGATGTTGGAGGTTGAAGGTTGAATAGAGTCTCCAGCTAGGCATTTTTATCCCGAAGGAAAGGTAATGCTGCATAAACCTGGAAGGGTATGGATAAGACAGTTTCGAACTAGAGAAACTGAGAAAGGGGGTTGGTTACGACCTGGGAAGGTATTAGCACCCAGATCGTCCGTCGTACTCGACGGGATCCATGCTTACAAGATTGTGTTTAAAAGGGGGTAGTGCATGTGCTGACTGTACATAAAGAGCTAGGGAGAAAAGAATTTACAAAGTGTCAGTGCAAAGAAGAAAGTGAGATGCTCAAGACCGAGGCTTAGAAAGAAAGCTGGAAGGAGAGGGGAGACAAAGAGACTTTTGTTCGATAACCGTTAAGTTATGCCTCTGTATCCTCTCGTGCAATGAGGAAGTCAGAACACCGTAGTTCGACTCAAAGAGACTAGGATGATTTGTTGTGAATTGCTTGCTTGTCTATGCTCAAATGTGTGACTCGTCTGGCTCGAGTGCTAACTGTCTTGCATTAGACGGAAGAAGCGAGTTCTCGTTTTCAGAGTGAGTGTGCTGAGAAAGGAATCCCAGAGGAGACGATTATTGTTTGTTTTTGTATTTTTAGTTTTTTTATTGTTTTTGGTGTTTTGCATAGGATAATGAGCTTAAGCCTTAATCAAGGGTTTGTAAACTCATTATATCATCCCTGATTAGGGATAATGAGCCTACTTAAGTGTGAGATAAGCATCTCAACTTAATTACCATGATGATATAGGATTAAGATCATTAACCTACTTGTGATTATTAAGATGTTTTTAGGTTTTGTTTAGTGTTAAGTAATGAGTTTAATCTCTAATCAGGGATTAGTGAACTCATTACACCATCCTAAGAGAAGGATGATATATGAAAACACTTAAGCTGAGGAAGACTCCTCAACTTAATCCATGGTTAGGGACTAAATTCATTATATAACAAGCCTTTATTAAGTGGATTTTAATTAAAGGTGATATTAAGAAATGAGTTTTAAGTTTGTAAGACAACTTGAGGGGGACTTGTCCATTAAACACTAGGATTAGTCCCTCTTATCCAAGAGGAAGATATGTAACTCTAATATAAGGCCCAAGTTACAAGCTTAAGTCTTAATAGTTATTAGGTGTTTTGATTAGAAGGTGTAAACAAATTAATGGTTTAACACTAAGGATTAAAGTTATACACTCCATCCTAAGATAAGGATGCAGGCATAACCCTAATTCAAAGTCCTAAAGCTTTAAGTGTTTAGCCTTGATTATGAGATGAGAAAAGAGACTCAAGGAGAATCAAAGGTAAAAGCCTAAGGGAGACTATGCACAACCCTAAAGTTATCATGCTTGGATGTTCCTATGGTTTGTGAGGCTTAAAGAGAAGATCTTCAGAAGGCCACCAAGGAAGAAGAAGCAGATGAAAAGAGAAGAAGAAAGGGGATAGGTTACTTACTTCCTAGAGAAGATAAGTAACCTAAAAGAAAGAGATAGGAGCAAGGGAGCACAAGTGAAGCAAGTTCACTTCAAAGGCAAGTAAATATGCAAATGAAAAGATGAGAAGAGGTGGGATGTGAAGGCAAATCCACATCCCAAACAACTTACCATAAGCCCCTAAAATGTTAGTATGAATGCATAAGGTATGAAACAAAAGGAAATAAGACAAATGAAGATGCAATGATCAAAACCAGAAGTGAATATGCTATGCAAATGTGTTATGGAACGATGCAAAGACATTTGAGATGCTTATGAATGTTCATACAAGGGATGGGATACAAAGAGAAACATGTTAGAAGCTTGAAAACACATGGATAAACATGAAATGTAATGAATGCAAAGCATACCAAATAAATTAAGAAATGATCAAGCAATGTTCTTACATGTCCTAAGATGTCTAAGATGGCATACAAATGCTTGGAATGGCATGACAAGTTCATATGATGATGATATGCAAAGATGAATGCAAATGAACATGAGAAATTAGGGTTTTATGAATGTATGAGATGCATATGACCAAAACAGAAGCATACATCATGATAAAAATTTGAAAATGAACTCAAACAAACCCTAAACACATACAAGATCACTCCCCAAAGGTGGAGGTCAGAAGCTAAACCTAAGTAAAGTTATGAATTTCCTAAGTTAGCAAGGGTTTTTGGGTGGTTCTTCATGAAAAAGGCTAAAAAAATTTAAAACGCAATGCAAAATTATGAGTTGAATAACCTAGATACTAGATGCAAAGTATGAAACAATGCAAAAAGAACCAAATGCAAACTCATCTTGGTTGATCATAAATGATTTTTTCAAGTTAGGGTTAGAAAAATGTGAAATTTGGAAACCCTAATTGATGATTAATTGTGAAAATATGATCAAACCTAAAAAGAAATTTGTGTGGTGGGTTTGTAATTGTTCTAAATGCCTAAGAATGCTTCATGAATGTTTTTGTGATTTTTAGATACCTAAATGTATTTTTAATTAATTAAAATCAATCAATTAATTAAATAAAACATTTAAATGATTTAAAAATACATTTTAATGCAAAAATAAAAAATAAAAATGATTTTGAGTTTAGAAAAATATTTGAAGTGAAAATGCAGAAAATGAGATTTTTAGAAATGTTTTTGCTATTTTTAATAATTATATGAAAAGAAATGCAAGAAAATAAAAGAAAATTAAAAATATGCAAGATCAAAGGCTGAGATTTGAAGCTGGGGTTTGGCGCGTGTTTGGGTGGTCAGGATTGAATCTGATTAAATTAAATTAATTAAACTAATTAAAATGGATTAGGGTTAAGTGAGTTGATCTGGGCCATTCACGCACGCGGGAAACATGATCCAAAGGTCTAAATTCAAACCTGACTACTTAATTATGGATTAGCCCTAATTAATCTCAGGCGACCGGAGATAAGCTCCGGTTGTCTTCTCCGACCAGCTCCTCACCTGAACTCACTCCCTAGGCCACCCCAAGCTTTCTAAAGCTCCAGAATCAACCCCCAAACAACATTCAACAAGAATCAAGCCACAAAATTCATTTATTTTGCATCAAACAAGATAATCAAAGCAAGTAAGTTTCACGGGCAATATTTCATAAGGCTATGAAATGCTTAAAACTCAACCATTTTCAAAAGTAAAAGCATCATGATGATTAGCATAGCATATAGAACCATATTGTAACAAAAGAAATGAGTTCTGGAAAAATTATTCTAAGGAGCTACCTGAGCTGAAGCTTTTCCACTTTGAGCTTTCTGACCTCTTCCTTTGTGCAAATCACCTCCAATGATCACACTGATGTTATTGAGAAGCTTTGCAAGAGTTTAAATGACTTTGTTTGTATGTTTCAGTTCTGATAGTGCAGGAATCATGTTTTGGCTTGAGGGGTTTTCAGGCCATGGTGAAGGGTGCTTTGTGTTCTATGATGATGGTGAGGTGAATGGTGAAAGAATGAGTGAGTTTTGTTGGCTGAAGAGGGAGATTCGAAAAGATGAAGTTCTATGGAAATTTTGTGATTCTGAGCTTATGAGATGTTTCAGGCTTGTGTGTTGTATGAAATGAGGTCCTTGATGTCCACATAAGTCATGCTGATTGGCCAAAGAGTTGTTGTGGCATAGTGTGATTGGTATGGGCCAATTTGCAAAAAATTCAAAGTTGGTGTATCATAAGCATGGTTGTGGTCAGAGGTGATCGAAAGGATGGATTTGCCTCAGCTGAGTTTATGGAGAACCCTTGGATTGATTTTGAGGATCTGTACCACTTGATTCATGAGATAGCAAGACTTTTGCATTTTCCCTCTTTGGAAATTTTGTGAAAATGAGGCATGGTTTCTTGTGATCCAAGGCACAAATTTGGTCAATGCAAGTTGTGTTATCATGTCATGATGCTTAGTGGTGAATTAGAGGTCATTAGAAGTCTTGAAACTTGATTTTGCAAAATTCCCTCTTTGGCATGAACTTGAAAATTATAAGATTTTTCCCAACTTTGAAACATCATATCTTGAGTTCTAGGATGAATCAAGAGTAGTTCTTGTACTTTTTGAAAGTGGGAAGATCCAATCTACAAATTTCATGTTTGAAGATTTTTCATTTGAAGCCTTTTTGATCAAGAAAGAGGAGGTTGAAAATCTTTCCCAAAATGGAAAGTTTTCATTACAAGTCATGTCCAAAAATGAAAAGTTTGCAAATGGCTTGAAATTATTCAATCTTGTGAACTTCTAACCACTTCTAAGATCAAATAAAGATCATAGAACCTCAAAATGATGAAGATGACCCTTGGGTACCATTGGTGGTGGCCTCAGATGCCCTGATTCTGACTTTTCTTGCATAATAAGTTACCAGTTGATCAGATGACTTCCACAATGAATTTCTTCATCAAATTTGGTACATATGCTCTTTATAACATATTAAGACCAATGGAATCAAGAATGACCAAAAAATTTAAGATTAAGGGCCTCAAACCCAAAACCCTAATTTTAACTATCTGTGTAGAAACTGCTCAGTCCGCCTCTATGCCTCTGCAATGCTTTGTGATCTCTTGACTTTTAAGAACCACGGGGAGCATAATATGATCATAGAACACACATGGACCCTCTTGACAAGCTTCAAGGCCTTTGATATGGCTCAGATCACTTCTTGGATTCCCCTGATCACAAACCCTAGCTATGCAACTTATGCAGTGAAACAAATATGCAATGTGAAATGATATGCTTATGCAATGCAATATGAAAGATCACAAGCCATGGTGTGAGAAAAAGGAGAGGGAAAATTTGGGGTGTTTACAGCTGCCCCTATTCAAGCATGAGTTAGCTCTGCAGGGTGTAAGCGCCTGGCTTAATAGACAAACAAGATAACTTGTGGTTGAATACCAAGACAGTCCGAAATTTGCACTCTTTTATTAAAAGAAGAAAAGGGATATAAATTGTAACAGGAAGTATAGTATGAGTATCAAGTGAAAGCGATGGAGGACGACCATCGAGCAGAGGACGACTGCTGGGGATAAAAAACGGTAAGTAAAGCAATGACGAGGACGACCATCATGCTGGGAAATAAAGAGACCGCGATGGGGACGGCCATCGGGTAAAGAAATAAAACTCTCTGGGGATTAAAAAATGAGGAAAGAACTGACGGGGACGGCCATCAGGTTAAAGGGTAAATAAACCGCGACGGGGACGACCATCGGGTAAAAGAATAAATGAAATAATGATGAGGGACGGTCATCAAAAGGTGAAGGACGATCACCTAGCAGGGGACGACTGCTGAAAATATCACGACATAGGACGAATGCTGGATAGAAAAGATCAACGATGAGGACGACCATCGGATAAGCATGATGAAAGACGATCATCAAGAGGTGAAGGACGATCACCTAGCAGGGTACGACTGCTCTGGGGATTATCGTGACATAGGATGAATGCCGGATAACAAAGATCAACGATGGGGACGACCATCGGATAAATGATGAGGGACGATCATCATAAGGTGAAGGATGATCACCTAGAAGGGGACGACTGCTAAAAGATATCGCGACATAGGACGAATGCCGGATAGAAAGTTCTAACAATGGGGGACTTCACTGGGAAAAGGATGAGGGACTGTCATCCAAAGGTGAAGGACGATCACCTGGCAGGGGACGGCTGCCGAAAATATCACGACATAGGATGAATGCCGGATAGAAAGGAACAACGATGGGGATGACCATCGGATAATTGATGAGGGAAGGTCATCAAAAGGTGAAGGACAATCACCTGGCAGGGGACGGCTGCCGAAAATATCACGACATAGGACGAATGCCGGATAGAAAGTATTTTTGTTGGTGACTTACTGGGGAATGGTAAACACGGACGAGTGCTTAATCTTAAAATAAAAGGTATAAGTGTTTGACAGTGTGTATAAACTAAAGATGCAGACGAGCATCCTTAGGACCACGATACGGACGAGTATCGATAGAAACAAACGCTGACACGTGTTTAAGGATAATGATATGGACGAGTATCAATCGGTTAAGCAAGGAACACAGACGAGTGTTGATCTGCTAAGGAGATGATATATACAAGATACGGACGAGTATCAGAGGATTGTGTATAAGTATGTATAAGTGATTGACTTGCTGGGGAAAGATGTGCAAGACACGGACGAGTGTCAAAAAGATTGAGCAAGGGACACAAACGAGTGTTTGACTTGCTGGGGAAGTATGACACGGGCGAGTGTTTAAAAGAATATGTACAAGTATGAACAATTATCTGTATTGAGAGTGCAAAAGGTATTCTGGCTTTGTCTGTGGGGGATAAGTTTTGTATATTGCTGGTGAAGTGATTCTGATGTTTGCAGGAGATTGGCTCGAACCTGGCTTATGATCATGCAAATGTTTGATTTTTGCTGTAATGCTCCGTATTAGACGAAATGCTATGCTTTGTTTTGGGGAAAATGATGTGAATGCTATGATTATGCAAAATGAGAGAACCGATCTGAGATCCGGATCCTACGGGGAGAAAGATCTCTGGGCGATCTGTCTGGAGGGAGAACTTCGCTGGGGAAAGAGATCGTTAGGCAATCTGTGGGGAGAGAGGATCACCGAACGATCTTCCTAGGGAACTCTGTGGGGATCTTGGTTGGGGATGCTCCTGTTGAAGAGACTCACGCTGGGGATGAGGAGGCTTCGGAAACTCCGCTGGGGAACAGAAAACCCTGGCAACTCTACTGGGGAGAAACTGGCAACTTTGTGGGAAAGCGATTTTGCCGACTCTGCTGAAGATGAGAAAATCCTGGAAACTCTGATGGGGAACAGAAAGTCCTGGCGACTGGCTGAGGAAGGGGACTCTTCCCACTCTGCTGAGGATGAGAAAATCCTGGCGACTCCGTTGAGGAAAAGAAGATCCTGGCAAATCTACTGGGGAAAACTTTGGCAACTTGCTGGAGATGAGAGGATCTTGGTAACTTAGCTGAGGAAAACTCTGGTGACCTCACTAGGGAAAAGAAGACTCTGGCAATTCTTTAGGGAAAAAGAAATTCCTGGCGACTTTTCTAGGAAGAAGGAGTTCTTGGCAACTTCGCCGGGGAAGAGCAGTTCAGGCATTTCTCAGGAGATCCTGCTTGAGGAGGAGAGAAATTCTGGGAAGTAATTTGTTGTAACTCCTTCGTCAAAGTGACACGCTGGGGATTTAATGAGTTTCTTGAAGGATCCTCCGAGGGGATGACAACTTTGTGGGGGAAAACTCCTGTCAAGTAACCCTGCTGATGAGGTGATTGCTGACTTGGCTGGGGATACGAGGCTTGATATACCCCATGCGGTGAGATTGTCTGCCTTGAGTACCTGCAACATGTTAAAAAGAAACGCACAAGTGTCCCGAGGTATCCTCAACCGGATTCCGTCATACGAGTTAGATTTGCTCAAGAGTGCATATTTCCTGCAAGAATTTTAAAAAATGGCCTATATGTTTTCATGCAAGTGTTGTATTATGAACTTTGGACATTTTGCAAACGAAACAAAAATGTACAAAACAAAGTGTGACTGAATATTTTGATTTTATTGATTTGTGTGCCCTGAATGGGCAAGTACAGTGAAGAAGCGAATCCCTGAAAGGAGGAGATTACTGTAAAATTGAGAAAATAAAGATGTTGGCAATGTTGAAATTGACGCTCCAGTGAGTTCCCTTTGCTATGACCTGTATGACCTTGACGTTCTTCTTATCTTGCTTTCTGAAGAAGGTTGATTCTGACCGATGCTTAATCCTTTCTAAGTTTGCCATGTTGTGAGTGATACAGACGAACTCAGAATGCAGTTTTTCGCTTATTCCCAAATTTTGCGTGGATCGCCCTTTCGGGTTTTCAATCCACCGGGATACCCATTTTTTCCTGAGCTGTCCGATGTGGCTTTTCAACACAGCGGGTGTACACATTTTTTTATTTTAATTTTTACCTTATTTTTGCCCGAGTCTTTTATTCTGTTTTTGACTCGCCGGGATGCCCTATTTTTTCCTGGACTTACATTCTGTTTTTATGTCCAACGGGTCTTTTATGCGAAGTATTTTTTAACTGCATCTGAATTCGCAGGAGATAAGAAATCCTCGCCATCCATAGTAGTGAACATTAGTTCCCCACCATAGAAAACTTTCTTTACTATGAATGGGCCTTCGTAGTTTGGAGTCCATTTTACCCTGTGGTCTGTATGAGGAGGAAAAAGTCTTTTCAGAACAAGCTCTCCCACTTGGTATTCCCGAGGTCTGACTTTCTGATCGAAGGCTTTCTTCATTCGCTTTATATATAACTGCCTATGACAGATGCTGCTAATCTCTTTTCTTCAATCAGACTCAATTGATTATATCGAGATCAGATCCATTCTGCTTCATCCAGTTTCACATCCATCATTACCCGTAAGGAGCGTAGTTCAACTTCAACGGGTAGGACTGCTTCCATACCATATACAAGCTGATAAGGTGTTTCCCCCGTAGATGTTCTGATAGAGGTTCGGTACCCATGCAAGGAAAATGGTAGAATTTCGTGCCAGTCTTTGTAGGTGACTACCATATTTTGCACAATCTTATTAATATTCTTGTTAGCGGCCTCAACAGAGCCATTCATCTTTGGCCTATAAGAAGAAGAGTTATGATGTTGAATTTTGAAGTCCCGGGAAAGTTCTGCCATCATCTTGTTATTCAAATTGGAACCATTATCAGTAATGATTCGCTCGGGAACTCCATATTGACAAATGATGTCCCTTTTCAGAAATCGAGCTACCACTTGCCTGGTGACATTTGCATATGAATCTGCTTCAACCCATTTGGTGAAGTAATCAATGGCTACCAGGATGAATCTGTGACCATTTGAAGCAGTCAGTTCAATCTTTCCAATCATATCAATGCCCCACATGGCGAAGGGCCAAGGTGAAGACATTACATTCAAAGGATTCGGAGGCACATGCACTTTATCTGCGTAGATCTGGAATTTGTGGCATTTTTTGGCATAAGCACAACAATCTGCATCCATTGTGATCCAGTAGTAACCTGATCTTAATAACTTCTTGGACATTGCATGTCCTCCGACATGGGTACCGAATGAACCTTCATGTACTTCTTGCATCAGTAGGTCTGCTTCCTTTTTGTCAACACATCTGAGCAAGACCATGTCGAAGTTTCATTTGTACAAAGAACCATGAGTATTGAGGAAGAAACTGCCAGCTAGCCTTCTTAATGTCTTCTTATCGTTTGACGATGCCCCAAGTGGATATGTATGAGATTCCAAGAAGCATTTGATGTCATGGTACCAAGGCTTGTTATCAGTGACAGTGTCCACAGAGAATACATATGTCGGTCTGTCCAGTCTGGATACCAAAATCCGAGGTACATAATTGGCGACCTGTACTTTGATCATGGACGAAATGGTGGCCAAAGTGTCTGCAAACTGATTCTCATATCGAGGGATGTATTCAAGCTTAACTGTTGAGAATAAGGTCAACAATCTCCTCGTATAGTCACGGTAGGGAATCAGATGCTCCTGATGAGTGTACCACTTGCCGTTGGTCTGGTTGATTACCAAAGCTGAATCTCTGAATACATTCAAGGTTTTGATCCTGAGGTCAATGGCTTCCTCAAGACCCATGATACAAGCTTCATATTCTACTTCATTGTTAGTACAGGCAAAGGTGAGCCTTGCTGAGAAAGGCATATGAACTCCTTTGGGTGTAATAAGCACTGCACCAACCCCACGACCATTGCAATTAACTACCCCGTCAAACATCATAGTCCATGCTTCTTCTGGATCGGGTCCTTTAGTGTGAATAGGCTCTTCACAATCTTTTTCTTTTAAGAACATGATGTCTTCATCAAAGAAGTCATATCTCATAGGCTGGTAGTCATCAATGGGTTGCTCAGCCAGATAGTCAGACAATACACTGCCCTTGATGGCTTTCTGAGAGGTGTACTGAATGTCATATTCTGTTAGAATCATTTGCCACCTGGCAACCCTTCCGGTAAGCGATGGCTTCTCAAATATGTACTTGACTGGATCCATCTTTGAGATCAATAAGGTAGTATGAGTCAACATATATTGTCTTAGTCGGCGAGCAGCCCACGCTAAAGCACATCAAGTTTTCTCGAGCAGTGAATAATGTTGTTCACAGTCGGTAAACATTTTGCTTAGGTAGTATATTGCATACTCTTTTCGACCAGACTCGTCATGATGGCCCAACACACACCCCATCGACTCTTCTAATACTGTCGGGTACATGATTAGAGGTCTTCCTTCAACTGGAGGCATGAGAATCGGAGGTTCTTGCAGATATTCTTTGATCTTGTCAAAAGCTCTCTGACAGTCGTTGTTCCACCTGACTGTTTTCTCTTTTCTTAACAGCTTGAACAAGGGTTCGCAGGTTGCAGTGAGATGTGATATGAACCTTGAGATGTAGTTCAATCTACCTAAGAACCCTCAAACTTCTTTCTCAGTCTTAGGTCCAGGTATTTCCTGAATAGCTTTGACTTTGTCGGGATCAACCTCAATTCCTTTTTCACTTACAATAAAACCCAGTAGCTTACCAGAACATACCCCGAATGTGCATTTGTTGGGGTTCAACCTTAACTTATACTTCCTCAGATGCTTGAACAATTTCAGTAGATTCACCAAATGATCTTCCTCTGTAAGGGACATGGCAATCATATCATCCACATAACACTCGATTTCTTTATGGATCATATCGTGGAATAATGTTACCATAATCCGTTAATATGTTGCACCGACGTTCTTCAGACCAAATGGTATTACCTTGTAACAGAACGCGCCCCAAGGCGTGATGAAAGTTGTCTTCTCCATTTCTTCAGGTGACATCTTAATCTGATTGTATCCGGAGAATCCATCCATGAAAGAAAATACCGAGAACTGAGACATGTTATCCACCACTACATCAATGTGAGGTAATGTGAAGTCATCTTTCGGGCTAGCTCTGTTCAGATCCCCGTAATCCACACACATACACACCTTGCCATCCTTCTTAGGCACAGGTACAATGTTAGAAACCCACGACGGGTAACTATTTACAACAAGAAAACCGGCGTCCCACTGCTTTTGTACTTCCTCTTTGATTTTCATGGCCATGTCCGGGTGAGTACGGCGGAACTTCTGTTTGACCGGAGGACAATCTTCTTTCAATGGCAGCCTGTGCATGACAATATCTGTGTCTAAACCCGACATATCCTGATAAGACCAAGTGAACGCATCGACATATTCTCGAAGCATACTGATGAGCCGTTCTTTCACTGAAGCTTGCAGACCGGCCCCGATCTTCACTTCTTTCACATCTTCCTCGGTACAAAGATTGATAGTCTCAACCTCCTCCTGATGAGGAGCAATCACTTTTTCCTCTTGTCTCAATAACCTGGCTAACTCTTCAGGAAAATCATAGTCTTCGTCAACCCCTTCATCTGCTTGATTAATCGGATTGTCGAAGTCATACAAGGTCATAGCAGTGTCGTTGTCGGTGCATTCTGGGGGGCTATCTCTACAAGGGTTGAGATTTTTTCAGTTTAGTGATTGATTTTATCTTATTTAGAAAAGTGAATGAAGTTTATTATTAAGAAAAACATTGTCATTTATTGTTTTGTGCGAAAATAACAAAAATGAAAAGACAGTGAGCGAAAAGATTGTTTGCAAAAGATGTCCATTGTTCATTAATTTCAATTTGCACAAAATACATATATGGCCCTATTACAAAATGAGTCCTGACACCTTGGGCAAGATGCAAGACTTGATGCATGCTTAAAATAGGAAATAATAATTACTCTGCAGCAGTAACCCATATAATTTTCTGGGAAGACCAGTTGAGGACTTGTTGGCCCGGGACTCTTGGACGAATCCATCTTTCCAGGTTGTAGTCTCTTTCAGCCTCGTCTTCCACATTGTTGATAGCATCCGGGGTCAACATTCCCCCACTTATGAACTTGGGAGCTTCGGCAGCCTCCTCTTGGACCTGTCGGGATGGTCTGTAACCCAAACCGAACTTGTCTTCCTTTATCTGAACTTGCAGCAACTTGCCCCAGCCTTGAGCACTCCCGTATTCAACAACCTTCCGAGCTTGTTTGTAAGAAGCAATTGAAGTACCTGACACTTCAGCTGTTCCATCATTGACATTAAGAGCTTCAAAACCCTGACTCATTGTTTCATGGATCTCTCCATCCATCTCTATGTACTTGTACATAGCCAGGTGACTGACGAAGATGTCTTCTTCTCCACAAATTGTGATAATTTGGCCCTCCCACTCGTATTTTAACTTCTAGTGAAGGGTAGACGTTACTACGCCAGTGGCATGAATCCAGGTTCGACCCAACAAACAGCTGTAGGCAGGCTGAATGTCCATCACATAGAAGGTAGTTTTGAAAATTTGTGGGAAAATTACCACAGGCAGCTCAATTTCTCCGAGAACCGATCTCTTAGAACCATCGAAGGCTCTCACAACCAGGTTGCTCGGACGGAGTGCAAGACCATCATATTCCAACTTGACCAAGGCTTTATTTGGAAGGACATTGAGAGATGACCCAGTGTCAACCAAGACATGATAAAGTACAACACCTTTGCACTCCAAGGTGATATGTAAAGCCTTATTGTGGTTACGGCCCTCCTTAGTCAGATCAACATCAGTGAAACCTAGTCCATGACTAGTGTTGACATTTGAAACCACTGCCTCTAACTGATTGACTGTGATCTCCTCAGGAACATAAGCTGCATGCAAGACTTTGAGCAATGCATTCCTGTGAGCTTCGGAACACATGAGCAGAGATAGAATGGAGATCTTGGAGGGTGTCTGGTGGAGCTGGTCCACAACTTTATAGTCACTCTTCTTGATAATCCTCATGAACTCGTCCACATCCTGATTAAAGGATATCTTCTGAGTCTCTTTCACAGCTGGTTCTTCTGGTACCACATTTTTGCCTTTGGCTTTGGTAGCAGCTTCAGCTTCAGCATTAACTCTTGGGAACTGTGAGGCAAAGAGACGTCCATTTCAAGTGAAGCCTCCTCCTCCTCCTACATTATCAATCTGTGGTGTAGAAGTGGAAGAATCAAGAGTAACTTTCTTTCCGTTGCAATATAGATCTGAGCCATAGTGCCAAGGAATGGAACTGCTATTGTCATATGGAATTGGTCCAGGTACCGTGATGGTTACCGGCCTGATTGCTGCGGAAGAAGGAGTTGTGACAGTTTGTGGATCATAATAGATTGTGATAGGAGGTCTGATCGAAGATGGTGCAGGTGCAGGAAGTTGTTGATGCTGAGGAGGGTGCTGTTGAAAGTTGTTGCTGAGAGAATTTGAAACATGGATGGTTGTTGGTTCATAATAAATGGTGACCATCGAGATATCATTGATGGTTGTTGTTGTTGTAGTAGACTCCGTTGGAATGATGTTTGTTGATGTTGTAGGAGATTCCTTTGAAATGGTATTTGCTGATGTTGTATGAGGGTTTTTTGTTGCAGTTGTAGCAGATGGAACTGTTGAAGTGATCTGTAGGGTGCCTTCTCTGATAAGATTGCTGATACCCTTCTTCAAATCTGCATAGCCATTGGTAGAAACTTTGCAATCTTCACAATGGGCCTCACAACCCAGGAACACTCGGCACTTCAATAGTTGAGCTTTCACTTCGGCCAGTGGTGTTTGAATACTTGCAACATCATCAATCAGAATTGCTAGTTGGTCTTTTTCAATTGCATTGATCTTCGGTCCACCATGATTCGGTATTGGATTCCTTGTGACATTTTGTGGAGGTGCAAAATTCAAAGCTTTGGAATCAATCAGATCTTGGACTTTCATGTGCAAGGCCCTGCATTTCTCTATTGTATGGCCAGGTGCATTGGAGTGGAAGGCACATCTGGCGTTGACATCATAGTTCCTTGGAAGATTCAGAGGGTCTGGTGGAGCCAGAGTCCTCAATTCAATCAGGTTGAGCTTCAATAACTGTGGAAGCAGAGCTGCATAGGGCATCGAGATGGGATCGATAACCCTGTTAATTTGAGAAGGCCTTTGTTGGAAAGGACATTGTTATTGGTTATTGTTGTTGTAAGGTCTTTGTTGTTGGGGAAATTATTTTTGTTGTGGGAAGTGTTGTGGCTGAGGTGTTGGAGTAGGGATAGTGACAGCTGCTACTGACCTTTGCATGTACTGGGGCCTACCTCTGCCCATATGAACTGAGTTAGTTTTACCTTTTCTTCGAGGTCCTGAGAAAGGTTTCCTGGCATTGCTGGAACTAGCACCGTTGTCAGAGATCTTACCCATCTTCAATAGACTTTCAATTCTTTCACCAGCTATAACCACATCAGCAAAACTGGTAGAGGAGAAGGCAGCAAGCCGGTCAATATAGGTACCCTGTAAGGTGTTCATGAACATGTCAACCATTTCCCTTTCAGACATAGGTGGCTGGACAGCAGCAACAAGTTGTCTCTGCCTTTGGGCATATTCCCGGAAACTTTCTCTTGAAGATTGAGACATACCCATCAGGAGGGTCCTATTGGGAGCCATATCCAGGTTGTACTGATATTGGCGTATAAAGGCCTCGGCTAAGTCCTTCCAGTTTCTGACTGTAGCTCTGGATAAGTGAGAATACCACTCCCTGGATGCCCCGGTTAAACTGTCTTCAAAGTAAAACATCCACAGTTGTTCATCCATGGTATAAGCTTTCAATCTTCCCAGAAAAGATTGAAGGTTGGTATGAGGACAGGAGGTACCGTTATACTTATCGAAGCAAGGAGGTTTGAGCTTGTGGGGAATCCTTACTCCTTCAACTAGGCCCATATCCATTACATCAAATCCAAAAGAGTTTTGGGATTCCAAGGATCTCAGCTTCTCAGATATTTCGTCCAGACGACGATCATAAACTTCATCAGCCCCAGCTCCTAACACTGTAAACTGCTCGTCCTGAGGATCTTCCTGTAGAACCCGATCTCTAGTGTTTCTCTAGGTATTTCCAATAACATTGACTCCAGGGTTGATGTGGGGCCCAAACTCTGGTGAATTTGCTTGCGGCTGATCGCGCGCGTTGTTACTTGTACCCCTAGTGCCCGCATGGTTATCTTCTGGAGTTTGCCGCTCGACTAACTCCCTCAATCTTTCTTGGGTCTGTGCCATCCCATTCATCACAGCCATGAATTGATTCATCTGAGTCCTTACTTCTGTCCTCACATCAGTCATCTGAGTCCTCATATCTGTCAGTTCTTGCTGAAGTTAATCCATCTGTAGACTCGGAAGGTTGTTTCTGGTTGGATACCGGTGGATGCGATTGACGGGATAGACCCTCCTGCAAGCAATATTTCCTGAAACAAGCAACAAAGTGAGAAAATGACAACAAAACACCTGCGACACAAAGAATATGAGGTTAGCATGCAATGCAATATGTCTATTTGTCTTCAAAGGGTATCCAGTTTGGCTCTTTGGTTTTGACCTTCCAGACCTCTGGGAATGATGGAGATGTTGAAGTGAACGAAGTTCAAAAGAAGATCCAGGTAATACATAAACCATAACATTAAAAAATGCCAAAATACGTAGTTTATGATTACAACCAGCTCCCATGGTGGGTCAAAATACAATCAAGTCAAGAATACAAACAAAATCACCATGGAGAATTAAAGTACAACCAAAATAAAAATACAAGTAAAAGAGAAATCAAACATCCAACCCAAATTCATCCTCCTTGACTTCTTTCAGGAGAGCATCAGTCACTGGTCCAACTGGATGCTCTGTGATAGTCCTGATGAGAAGGTTTCTGGTTGCAATGGCACTTGTCATCTTCTGATACTTGTCTTGTTCTTTTGATCTCTTCAACCCTTCCCGGAGTTTTAACTCAGAGATTTCCTTCTGTGCTGCTAACAGGGCCTCCTGACTCTTCTTCTGATTGGCTTCCAGTTGCTCTATCTTAGCCAGTGTCTTCTGATCTTCTTGAAAACGAGCTTTAGTGATCCTGATCCATCTAGCCTGACTCTCTTCCAGATAGTGCTCAGCTCTGGCTTTCTGAATCTTGGCTTCTTTGCAAGCATTCTTCAATACCAGTTCTCCCACTCGGGCTTTTCTGATGAAGTCCTTTGTTTTCTCTACCTTAGTCACATGCTTGATACAGAGTTTCTCTAATCTCTCATTGTCCAGACGACTATCATTCCTTTCCCAAAGGGTCTTCTTCAAGGCTTTAGCAAGCTGGGCATTCCTTTCCTTCAACTTCTCAAATTCTTCCAGACTGACTGTAGCTATGGGCTCCACTGCTGATGGCCCTGGCACATCTTCCAGGGTGAATGGCATACGAGTAATCTGTCCTCTGATGCGCGACCATTCAATGTACTGAGCTGAAGATATGTTGTTACACTTACCCAGAATAGCAGTCCCTTTAGCCTGTATGTGGTCCCAAGCCCAGGCTGCTTGTCGGACGGTGGCATGATTGTTCTGAAAAACATAGTAAAGAGACTCTGCTAAGTCCTGCTCTCGAGGTGGGTGTACCAGGGCATACCCTAATTGTCTTCTGAAAAGTAAAGGATTGTAGTTGATGCAACCCTTCACTCCAATAAGTGGTACATTTGGGTACTGACCACAACTTGTAATTATGTCCCTTCCATTGGTGTTCTGAGTACACCACCTGATGTCTTCTGAAGTAAGGGCTATCATCCTTTTAGCCCAATTCCTTGTCTGATGAGGATTCAAGAAAGCTTCCGTCTTCGGCATATATCTGTTGCTCCCGGGATTTTCATCCTAGTACAAACGCGAAATTGGCGCGGAAAAGGGTAGAGTTGCCAGCCAGGCATTTTTATCCCGAAGGAATGGGAAAGGTAATGTTGCACAAACCTAAGGAAGAAGGAAAAGGATGAGGCCTTGCGAACCAAAGATCTGGGTCCGGAAGTCGGTTACGAATTAGGAAGGTATTAGCACCCCAATCCGTCCGCCGTACCCGACGGGATCCACGCTTATAAGTCCGTTTCAAAGGGTGAGAAATAATATGTTGTTTGAAAAAAGAATGACTATCTGGAATGGAATGGAATGAGAAAAGAAATGGAATTGAAAATGGGAATAAAGGGAAAAAATGTAGGGAAAATAAAGATTGTGCTTGAATGGGCCCTACCCCACTGCCTACGTACCTCATCGGGATAAATGAGGATCATAGATGCCGTAGTTCGTCTAACTAAGGCTGAAACCTGTTTGTGATTTTTAGGATGACGTTGCCATAGCTCTAGCTCAGGTGTTACCGGCTCTGACTCGAAGGTGTTTACCGTATCGCTGTTTGAACTGTCGAGACAAGTCATGTTCGTCCGCAAGGAGTATGAGATGAGATGAGATGAGAAGACGTGACTTCTTGGTTTATTATTTTTTAGAAGAAGTGTTTTGAGTTTGTATTTTTCGTATGTACAACACTAAAGACTATGACACATGAGCGAATACTTTCCAAGATCGCCCCCAATGGAACGTTTGTAAAGCATCATAGAAGAGTGAAGGAGACCTACACTAATCATTTCCCGTATAGCTTAAGGCTCGTGGTGCATTGTACACCTTTTCCTTGATTAAGTGTTTTGATTTTCTTTTAAGATGAGAAGTGAGACTCAGGTTATCAAAGGAAAAATTCTAAGGGAAACTAGACTTACCCTACGTTAGTTGAGTTTGAAGATAACCTATGGTTAGTGAGGTTTGAAAGATTAAATCTACCTAAGAGATATTAAACTACAAATGCAAGTACAAGAGTTAATAGTGAACAATATGGTCCTCCTAAGTCACGGTGGGTCAAAACGCGTATGAAACATAAAAGGGATGAAACAATGGATCGGGTGGGTTGGTTGCGTGGTGCTGAGACGCACGACTTATGGTGTGCAACATACAAGGCTTGCTTTTGGGTGTGATGGAGTGGAACGATGGTAATCGAGGAATCCTAAAGTCACATGCAACTTTATTTATTTTGAAAATTTACTCGACGTTGGATCGAGTCTTTATTTATTTCATTTTTGAGATTTTGTTTTCTAGCGATTCATTTTATCTTTTCTATCCTAGTTATAGAAACTATACAAGCATACAAGTACTACATCACAAAGTACAAAATACAAAAACATAATCGAGGCATAAAAATAATCCAAGTCCATAAGCAAGTCCTCGAAAGATACCTTGCACAAAAAGAAAATAGTTAGCAAATGAGATGAATCATGAATATGTATAATATGACGGAAATGAATTAAAATGAAAAAAATATAAAAAGTCATGGAAAAAATGTGAAATTAATTCCCCCAGGGTCTCTAACCTTATTATAACATTTTGGTAAAAATCTCTTAAAAATTCTAAGTCTAACCATGTCAAATGGTCCTTTAAATCTATCTAAGATTCAATCACAAATTTATACAAATCACACTACCAAAACAGTAGATAAAATTCCCTAACAAATATACCAAAAATATTCTAGGTACCTTAATTTGTCCTCTAATCATAGCAAAAAGAATGGATCAAAAATGTTAAAGGAAGTGGCAGAGATAAAATGTACAAATTTATGTGTTTATGAAGGAATTCAATATAAATCAACTAAAATGAAAAATCGAATTTAAATTGAAAAATGCAGAAATTCAGAAAGTAAAAATTGGGAATGGTTCTAAATTGAATTAATATTCTATCCTAATATTTGTAGAATTTTATCATTAGTTTTAGTTTTTTTTTTATGATTTAAATTGAAGAGGCATTAAAATAGAAAAATAAAAAGAAAGAAAATAGGAGGGGGGTGATAATAGAAATGTTCATAAGTTAAAAAACCAAATGGGCTGAAAACGGGGGTGCGGATAGAAATCCGTTGGGCCCAAATATGCAGGTTATGGGAGAGTGCATGGTAATTTATGGTGGGATGGTCCGCAGGTGATTGGAAAGGTGGTCCAACCGGACGGTGACAAGTGTCACCACAGGATTGGACCCCAAAAACTGAATCTTATCCTCTTCCAAACTTTGAAAACAAAAATTAACGGTGGATTTAATATGTTTTATGGTGAATTACCCCTTTTAATTCCTCTTAATCATTCATTAATCCCTTTAATTTCCATTAACTCCATAATATTCTTAAGCTTTACACTAATTAACCTATTATGATTTTAAAAAAAAACATAAAAACACAAGAATAACACAGGTTGAGATTAAAATCAAATGAAACCCTAAAACTCCCTTCTCCACTACCGCGGCGCCCATCTTCTTCATCTCATCCCTACCACCGCCGCAGCAAAGAACCGCGCCACAGGAGCAATTGATGTCGCTTCTAGCTTAGCAACCGTCGGTTCTTTCCATAACCCAGAAACTCGCACCATGCCAACAATCCTCCTCCGCCATCATCTTCTTCCTCTCTTCTCTCCGCCTAGACCTAAGCGGCGCCTCCGCGAATCAATTGAAGAAGACGACGGCCCCCCTCTCAATCACTTCCTAAACCTCATCTTAATCCTCAAATCCGAAACCCTAACCCTCACAATTTCAAATCCCTAAATCCGAATCCTTCCCAACTCAAACCTTGCGACCCTTTTTGTTCGGATTCATGGGGTTCTTGCTCCTCTTAGTCAAAGCTTATACAATGGTAGCGAATATTTTGAAAGTTTCAAGTTGAAATCGACCTACCTACAGAACGACGGCGGTCCGGACGAATGCTCTGAGTAAGTTCCTCTTCGATCCTCTTTCTTTCTTCGCTTCTGTTGGTTTGAGTTTCTGTTGATGATTTCGTTATGCCATTGATGAATCTTCGAGGAGGATTAACGTTGTGTTGATGTTGATTTGCAGGTCAGGATGATTTGCTGATGACGGACGTGATATCATCGTTGTAGACTGATGATGAAGAGTGAACAGCTTCAGCTAGGGTATGTATCTTGCGCTCTGTACATTGCTTTCGGATTTGCGAAGATCTCACTAAACTCAGAATCTGACTGGTTGTTTGTTGAAGCTGCAGGCTCGTGAAATTTGTTGATATCGATATATTGATGAAGATTGATGAGAGTTGAAGGGAGAGTGAAGATATGGTGTTGTTGTGGCTGCGATGAAAACTGAATCACTTATCACAGCAGGTTGGTGAGGAAGGTTCCAATCGAAAACAAATTGAGATGATGATGGAGGATTCGAATTATAGAGTGAAGATTGAAGAAACCATTTGATTGAAGGTTGAGATTGAGGTATGAATTAGAAACTCACGATTATTGCTTTCTTATTCTTCTGTGATATCTCATTACCGTCCTTTCGATCTTCGCTTTTGTGCGTTGAAATTCTGATATGCCTTACTCTTCTAATTTCTTGCGTATGATTGAATGTGTTTGCACCATGTGAATCCTTGAACTGCGGTTGTTGATAAACTTACAGGTTCCATATTGTTGAAGATTAAAGGGGCTTTATGGTGGTTGAATGATGAAGATATTGATCGAATGGTGATGGTGATTAAGAAATTCGAAGAAGCTGTCAAAAAATGAGTGAAAGAGGGTTGAAGATAATGCAGAGAAATGAGGGCCAATAGAAGATTGTAGAAGAGGGATTGAGGTTGAAGATTGAGAGATTGCAGGATTGAGTGGTTGAAGGATGCAGAAGAAAAAAATGGTGAAAAAACGAAGAAGAGGCAGTGGAGTCTTTATATGGATCATCCATGGTGAGGGTTAAAATGGGGATTTCATGATGAATTCGGTTAGAGTTAATTACAAATTCTGTTTGAGATTCTTCCTGAAGGTTCTTCTGGTGTAATTGAGCTCTATTAACAATTTTTTTTCCTAACTGATTTTTCCTTTCTTCTGATATGCAATTCTCTGATTTTTTTTGCTGATGCTTGTAACTGAATTTCCTTAGACTTTTGTAATTGAAAAATGTTATTGTTAGAGTTCCACTGGTTTTTTATCCGAATTTTTAATATATATATATTTTTGAGTTATGAGTTCTTGGATATCCATTGACCAAACCTGATTTTTGTTCTAAGTAAATATTTAAAAAAAAACCCAACTGAACAGAAATAGTGTGTTATATCATTTTAAAAAAAAATAGAAAACAAGAACTTTGGACTAAGAGAAAGGTTATATATAAAAAAAAGAGGATATTATTAAAAACATTGGACCAAGAGGATGGACAATTATGCTTTCAAACTTACAAATGGACTTGATGGTATCAAATCAAATCAATAAATTTAGAATTAATATGAAGGCAAAAATGATTATGGCTGATTTTTTAGAAAGGAGACTAAAAAAAAAAGATGTGATTAACTCGGACTAAAAGGATAACGATCATAGAAATTAGGCATGGGTTTAATGGGAACTAATAACTACTTTAATTATGGATTAATAGTTGAATATTGGTTCAAAAAATAGAAAAAGTAGAATTCAAGAATGGATTTTAAAAAATAAATTTTAGACCATAGAACTTGGTTTTAAATTTGGGATATGACACAACTATTAATACGAAAGTGGTCATTGGTTAGAAAGAAGAAAATTTATATCCTGAGAAATTTGTATCTTGAGTTTTGAGATGAACCTTCCTCGCACCTTGTGTGCTAGACACACTTGAACAATCAAATATACTTAATCCCAAGTCAAACTTCAAGTCCAATTACTTAATGAATTCCCAAGTTTAAATGTTAATCCGGTTAATCCGCATCACCAGCAACTTAGAGAATAAACATGCTCTGATCACAATATGGATCCGTAATTTGATCTCTTTCATCCTAACCCACTGCTATGTAAAACAATCCAATCTGATATTCGGCCTTGAGGACCATTGATCTCTTTAACATGAAACCCTAAGTCACTCTGAATGCACACTGATGAAGAAAGCAGCCTGAGATGTTGAAAGGAAACGAACCCTTATTTTGCATCAAATACAGTTGAACACCTTGATGATGAATAATCGTCAAGAACAAAATCCTTGAGGATTACTGCATCAGGGAAATAAACCCTAACTAAGTGTCAAGAGTACAATAAGATGAAATTGTTGACGACCACATAAGAAAAATTTGAATTCACCAGATAACCATAATTTGGGTGCAAAAAACCCTAATTCCACAATCCATGAAACAAAACTCCAGTGAAATAGAAACCACAAACCAATGGAATAGCCTGTTTTCATAGGGCATTAATCTAATGCCTTAGAAGCTCAATGAAACGCATAATTGCGAATATTACGACCTAATGAGAAATGCAGATGAATG
This sequence comes from Lathyrus aphaca, assembly GCA_963966055.1. Taxonomy (NCBI): domain Eukaryota; kingdom Viridiplantae; phylum Streptophyta; class Magnoliopsida; order Fabales; family Fabaceae; genus Lathyrus; species Lathyrus aphaca. Next base: position 321,091,646 of record OZ014524.1, on the reverse strand, counting down.
CGAAACATGAGCCTTTTAGAGGGTAATAAATAAGAGGGCAAATTTTGGGGTGTTACAGCTGCCCGTATTCAATCACTGTAGACTTGAATGGATGATAGCCGTTGCTTTCAGACGTTTGAAGTATGCAGGGATTGAATACTAGAAACAACCAGAAAACGTGCACTCTGTGGCATCGGAACATGGAGATAAACTCAACCAGATCAACTCTGCTTGCATATAATTATGATGGGGAGAATAGTAAACAAGGGATGCCTTTTGGGTGATGTCAGACGGCTACTGACTTGCCACGCTGCGGGTGGACCTTGATAGGCTGCAACAATGCCTTAGTGATGTATTATCGGATGAATAACGACTTGCCACGCTGCGGGTGGACTTTCAACAATTTGCGACCGAATTTTAAGATAATTTGCCACCCTGAGGATGGACTTTTGCCAATCTACGGTTGGACTTCGAATACCTTTCCACCCTGCGGGTGGACCCTGGATAATCTGCCACACTGCAGGTGGAATTTGGGAATCTACCACACAACGGGTGGACTTCTGCCCACTACGGGGGCCTTTGCTCGCTACGGGAGACTTTTGAGAATTCGCCACCCGGAGGATGGACTTTGGCCAGTCTGCGGCTGGACTTTAAGAATTTGCCACCCAGAGGATGGACTTTAGCCAATCTGCGGTTGGACTTTGAATGAATTGTCACGCTGCGGGTGGACTTTGAGAATTTGCCACACTGCGGGTGGACTTTGGAATTTTGCCACACTACGGGTGGACTTTAGAAATTTGCCACACTGCGGGTGGACTTCTGCTCACTGCGGGAGACTTTTGAAACTTGCCACCCGAAGATGGACTTTGGCCAGTCTGTGGCTGGACTTTTGCTCCCTGTGGGAGACTATTGCCCACTGTGGGGGACTTATGCTCGCTGTGGGAGACTTTTGAAACTTGCCACCCGAAGATGGACTTTGGCCAGTCTGTGGCTGGACTTTTGCTCACCGTGGGAGACTTTTGCCCACTGTGGGGGACTTTTGAATTTTGCCACCCGAAGATGGACTTTGGCCAGTCTGTGGTTGGGCTTTGCATATGTTGAATTGCACGGCATGTTTCCCCATGACACTGGGGATATTATGTCTTGAGTATTGTTAATGAACTGGTGTGAATGTAAAAGAAATTCCTGACGCGGAAGTAATAAGTCTCTGCTAACTCTGTGGGGAAACACAATGATTGTGGATTCGATATCAAGAAGCCCTGTGGGGATAACATCTCTGTTGGAGAAGAGCGTGAATAATTCATCTGTCCCGAATTACCACCTTTGAAAAAATAAATTGGACTTTAGACTTGAGGACCGTGCCAGGGGATACCTCGACTATTGAGGATTATCCACTCTTATGGGCCTGTTGGGGAGAGAATCATTTATCTGAAGTCTGCTAGAGGAATAGGAGATGCCTTAGATCTGTTGAGGAACCGAGATCAAGGAAACCATCTGAAAGAAAAGCTTGGTGTCTTACTGGGAATAACTCTCATTCGTCTGTTGGGGATAACCAAAACCGAGACACATCCTGCTGAGGATGAAAGATTTCAGGTTGTCTCGTGCTGGGGATTAGTTGCTTCTGTATGGACTTTACCTCAAGAGGATTTTACAAAAGACTTGGCGTCTTTAAACTCTTAGGTATCACAACGACTGCATGAATTAGCGTAACAACCTTGCTGGGGAGGTAACCATTGCCAATGCAGATGAGTTTGTATCTGTCAGAAGTGCTGAACGAGATAGTTGGCTTGACAAGTGATCACGACATTCTAAACTCCGGGTAAATGCTTCCGATCGTCTGTCTTTGGGAAAGAATGAACTCTCGTACTATTGGGGTGGCCTGCCCCAGTACAAGTATTTGAATAGTTTTGCACTTGACTGACTAATCTTCGCTCTTGGAGAGATTTGAATCTCGAGGTGATTGCCCCAGTTTGACTGAAATTTGAAGATATTGCTCGACGTAATTGCCCCAGATTGGTTAGCTCTTACCATGGCTGGTCGGGAAAGTCCTTACTCAATGGAGTTTTCTCGGAAAAGTGCACCTCAACGTGACTGTCTTTCAGAAGTTTTAGACTTCTCAACTTGGCAAGCTTAAGCTTCTAGATTGAATTTCCGCATGTGAACCATTTATGATGCCAACAAATGTATGCAAGCGAGAAATGTTTATTCTTAGAATGAAAATTCTAATGCAACACACATGTAACTCTCGAAGTTTTGAAAAGGGATCGCAAACCTTCGTGAGCGAATCACTGGTTAAGATACGACCTTACTTTGAATGAAAGTATGTATATGCAATACCAACAAATGTCTTTTAGTACAATTCGTAGGAGTCAGGAACGCGGTCTCGTAGTAGTACGCTCTCCAATTAACCCTGTTTCAGTTAGGACTTCTGAGGGTTGTATCGTGGCCTGGTTCACGGTTATAGAAACAAAGGATATAGGCTCGAAATTTATTTGTGCCCACCCACTCTTCGTGATGTTCTCCATTCTTATGTTCAACTAGTTTTCACAAGCATTCACCTTTTATAAAGGTTTCGTGTTAAATGAGGAACCATTGCTTCTATCAGTTCAAGCACCAATCAGGTTATTGTTAAGAGTCAGTCACTCCTCTATCTTTCGTGTCTGTACCACAAGACTTTGTTCTTGTGTAATCCTTTCCGTCTTTCCTTTTGCGTTATTTTGATTTATCCCTAACTGTTGCCTGGACTGATTCTTGCGAATCTTTGATTGTGAAGTCCCGCGGGATGCCCTAACTTTTGCCTAAGTCGCTTGTTTTCAAGTTTCTACTTAGCGGGCTTTTCTTTTCTTTTTCTTTTTGCATTTTGAATCAGTCGTGTGCCACTATTTACCTTGATTGCTTTGCGAGGGTTGTGACTTCCTCATTCTTTGGTCGACGAAGGATAACCATTGTGGTTTTCAATCTTTGGACCTTTTGACTTGGATAACGATTGCAGTTTCGGGTCTTTGGACCTCTTGATTAGCATAGTAGGATGTAATGGATCCTCAAATACACTCTTTTATGAAAGCCTGAACGCTTGGTCCGACTAGCTGACATCTACCCTTCCCCTGGGTTACATGTGAGGTTTTTTTTATGCGAAAAGAAACTCTTACTTCAAGGCGCAAAGGGGTTAGCAAGTGTTTATCTTCCTTATATCTCCAGTGTTTAGGGATTTGAAACAAAGTCTGTACATCGTCAACAGGGCCTTACTTGAGAACACACAATTAGAGATTCCTGCATTTTTGTATCGTCATTCTCCTTCACAGAATTTATGCATGACAATTGGTATTGCGATGTACACATGCGAAATTATAAGAGAATGCAAATGAATTACTTTAAGAAAATAATGTGAGTTTTATTATTGCTAACATTCAAAAGCAAACAAATTTCATACATGTAGACAAATGTTTAGCATATAAAAGAAACTACAAATGGAAATGTAGTAAAGAAACTGAATATTGCCGTAGTTGAGGAGGCTTGACTCCGTCTGGACCTGTCAGTCTTGGATACCTTCAGTGATCAATAGCTCTTTCACAGACTTGTAATTTTCAATTTGCAGCCGTATACCTAACCATGTCAATCATACCTCTTCTTCTAGCTATTTTGACTCTGACACGAGACATCTGAAGGAAAAAGTGAAGCTGGGGAGTAAATTTGCCACATAAGGTTGCTCAGAAAGACCTAATGATCTTCTGCCTACGTATCTCCATTGACTAATGACCAATGAAGAATCAGAGCGACGTAGTTCCCCTCAATAGGGATGAAAATGAACAATGAAGAAAGGCAAACACATAAATGCCATCACTGAGAGTATTTGAATACTGCTGGCTTTATTTGCTTCATGAATACCCTGGCGTCCTGGGTGATTAACTTGAAGACTTCAGCTTAACGCGGACCATCTAGTAGAACAACCGTGACACCGGTTCCATTGTGACTAGGCATTGGATTTTGGAGTACATTTGGGAGAGGAGCGAAATTGATCGCCTTGGAGTCAACTAGGTCCTGTAATTTGTTCTGAAAAGCCCAACATTTCTCAATACTGTGCCCCTGGGCACCCGAATGGAATTCGCACCTGGCGTTAGCATCAAAATTCGGAGGCAGATTTTCAGGAGGAGGAGGTCTCATGGTACGAAGCTCGACCAGGTTCAACTTTAGCAGCTCTGGGAGAAATACAACATATGGGCATGGGACGGGATCAAGTTTGCGGTTTCTCGCTCTTGTTCTTTCCTGAAACGGTCTCTGTACCTATTGTTGCTGACCCTGTGGTCGTTGTTGTTGAACCTGTGGAGTAATAGTCACTGTAGCTGCTTGGTAGTAACCTTGAGATTAACTTTTGTCTCGGCCTCTATACACATCATTCGTCTCGGCTTCTCTTCTTCTTTGGCCGTTGCCAAAAGGCTTTCTCACACCAGAAGAACTAGCACTGCTTGCATCCTGAATCTTTCCCAATTTCAGAAAATTCTCTATTCTTTCTCCAGCAATGACGATATCAAAAAAGCCAATGGACGGGCAGGCGGCCAGAAGATCCAAGTAAACACCTTGCAAGGTGCCCATAAACATGTCGGCCATTTCCCGATCCAGCAATGGAGGTTGAACCTGTGCGGCCAGCTCACGCCACCTCTGGGCATACTGCTTAAAACTCTCCTTCGGTCCTTGAGACAAGTTCTGCAACTGAGTGCGATTCGGAGCCATATCAATGTTGTATTGATACTGATTGAGGAATGCTTCAGCTAGATCTTTCCAACTTCGAATAGAGACCCGACTCAGCTTCATGTACCAGCTCAACAAAGCTCCAAATAAACTGTCTTGGAAGAAATGCATCAAAAGTTTCTCGTCATCAGTGTGAGCCGAGATTCTTCCAAAGTACGTGTGAATGTGAGTCCTAGGGCACGTGCTGCCATTGTACTTGTCAAACGATGGTGTCTTGAACTTGGGAGAGATTCTGACTCCTGGTACTAACCCGAGATTAGTTACATCGATGCCCAAGGAATTCTGACATTCCATGGCCTTGATCTTCTCTGCCAGCTCTTCATACCTGCGATTGTTGATCTCATTCATGTTACCCATATCAGCATCCAGTAGAGTGAACTGGTCCTCTTGATTGTCTTCTAAACCTGCATTACGTGCTGCGGTCCTATTTGGATTAGGCTCTCCGTTACGAGCAGCGTTAGAATCCACATTCTCAGTCGGTATTCCAGTATTAACATTCCCATGGGGTTGCTCAACCATCATCCTGAGACGCTCCTGGTTCTGGGCCATGCCAGTCATCATGTCCATAAACTGGTCCATCCTCTGATGGAGCTCGTTGAGATCATTCTGCATTCGTTCAACAATCCTTACCCGGTTTCCTTTAGTCGGATATCGGTGAACGCGTTGACCAGCTATATTGCCTGCAGTTGAATAAATTAGAAACTCTGGGTAACCTGCAAAAACACAAGAATATGATATGCAGGAAATGAATGCTTATGACATGTTGATTCACTTTTAGGGCATTCCATCCCCTGATTCCAATTTTGTGAGTTTGATGAAGAAAGAAGCTTTTTTTGCTGTAAATAACAAGCAATGTTGGTAACATAAGGTGTGTGTGTGTGTGTAGCAGACGTGCAAAACAATTCTGAGAATACGAATACCAACGTGTTTTGCAAACGTGTCAGATGTGTCGGTGATCACAAAGTGAGAGAATACGACATGATAGTAAAGAAACCTTTTTATGATAAGAACTTTGTTGATATAGTCAAAACACCCAAATGATGGATTCAAACAGAAGTGCAATGATAAAAAGATTCCATCAACAGTCCTGATGGTAATCCCACAACATACAAGAAAACAAGAAGATGTCTTTGTCAACGCGATCCTCTATCTAGGTCTGAGTCAATGATCGGTCCTGTTTTAGGAACTTCTACCAATTCCTTCATCTGCACCTGGTTGTCTTCAAACCTCTTCAGCTTCTTCTGATAGCAGATCATCATCCGCTTGTAGTAAGCAGCTTCCTCTCGGGATTTAGCAAGTTCTACATCCTTTTCTCTCAACTTACCGGCCATCTTTTCGTCTTTCTCCTTTAACTTACTCGCGATCTCTTTAGCTTGAACTTTGTCTTGTTCCTCTCTTTTGATCCTGTAAGCAACATGCCTCTTTTTCATGTTCTCAAACATCAAAGTCTTCTGATCCAGTTGCCTTCTAGTTTCAATGTGTTCCTTAGAAGAACTTCTAGTAGCAAACTCGAACGTCTCATACCGAGCTAACTCAATTTCACACTGTTTCCTTGCAATAGCATTCTTCTCAGCATCTTCTTGAGCTTTCCACTCAATCTCAAGTCTGGCGTGATTAGCTTTAGCAAGCTCCTGACTCAACTGTGCATTCTCCTTTAACAAACCGTCTCTTTCCGTCTTCATCTTGTTGAACTCTTCAATGCTAACTGTGGTAGGCTGTTCAATGACCGTGGGATATAGAAGAGGCGCAGGCCCAAATGGTAATAGTAACACTTCAACCCGTTCTCTTAGCCATTCTGCAAACGGTGGATACATTCGACAATTTCCTACTCCCAAAGTCTTCTTCCCTCTTTTCTTTCGACTATGCCAAGCATTAGAAGCTTTCTGAGCAATCTCGAATCTGCTTGTTGATTGGAAGTACAAGGACTCTGTAATGTCCACAGCGGCTGGTGGTTCCTTTAAGACGTACCCGAACTGTCTAACCGTGAGGGAAGGGTTATAATTAATTCCCCATTTCCTCCTGATCAATGGAACTTTAGGGAATCCTCCACAACTATGAAGAATGTCGATGCACCGCAGTCCCTGATTAACCCAGACAATGTCCTTTGCTTGCAAGCCCATCAGTCTTTCTGACCATTCAAGTGTGTTTTTCGTCCTTTCAAAAGCCCCTGATTGTGGAAGAAAGCATGTGAACCACTTATAGAATACAGTCGCGCAACAATTCAACATTCCACCCCTTTGTTTTTCATTCTTATAATGCACAGAGTGGTAGAGATCACCTAAGAGAGTAGGAACAAGATTCTTTGCTATGAAAATTCGAATAGCATCGACATCCACGAAATTCGGCATGTTCGGGAACAAAGTGATTCCATAGATACACAAAGCTAGGATCACATTGAAGGTACTCCAACTTTTTGCCTCAGCTGCTTTGGCAGCCTCATCCAACAAGAAACTCAAATGATATCCTCGGAAGCCTCCTCTGCTATCAATCCGGTCTTCCAATAATGACCTGCTCAAATAAAGAGCAGTTGCTACATCTTTGAAGTCGGGGTCAATCTTGGACCCAAAGAATGGTGCACAGTCCTTCACGGAAACTCTCAGGATGCTCGAGTACTCCTCTAATGTAGGTGCCAATACGAAGTCAAAAGGTACGAAACATCTAAGCTGTGGATCATAAAACTGTAGCAAGGTGTGCATCCCTCTGAAAGCGTAGTCATTAATGGGCTCTATGAAATACAAAATCCACCTGTAATCCTGCTTGAAGACATTGAGAACTTCTCGAGGAGCTAAGGCTTTCACTTTGAGGATTTCTTTCACAACAGGCTGATGAACCTTGTAGGAGATAATACACTTGGTCTTTCTCTTGGATTCCATGCTCATAGATCAATACCCACAACTGGAATCAAGGATGTGATATGCAACCCTACAAATGAATAAACATGCGTTAGGAATGCAAGTATACGGATGATGTGATGCAATGCAACGGCATGTGATCACTGTTGCATATATTGGGCACTGTTGTACTGCCTTCTGGTTTGCCTAAATACCGACTGTCAAGAATACCAGATCATGAGTATGTGTTGGAAGAAAACCCAAGTATCAAGAACAAGGTAGGTTGAAAGTTTAGTTTTCCTGCAAACCTGTAAACCCCTCCCAATCTCACGGGTATGCTACTACGGGTCAACATCACGGACTCTCAAAGCCGAATAACAATAATACGTTCACCATTTCCGAGAAATGGCTCATGACCAAATCAGGGAATCGGTTTGGCATTATGTATTACTCAGGGAGGCCTCAACTGAATTCCGGAAAAACAAGCATCCCTCATAAGTTCCCGGCTTCAAGCACTGAAGTCGAGAAACAATAGTACATTCATCCTGAAGGGTACAATACTACCGTCATACGACCAATTGCTTTAACTAGGTTCCTACGAGAGAACAAGGTCATCATATGCGATTTCCTAGTGGGCCCTCGGGTGTGAATGGGTTTGCCACGAAATGTGGTCTGCCACTGTCACCACTGGAGAGGGTTGTTTCCACTAAGGTCCTCGATGATCTGTTCCCAGTGTTAGCAGCTCAGGTGGGCACATTCTATGGTCTGCCTAGGCAGTATAGAACATATCCCAAGAGAGCCTGATCCGGGTGTGGGACTTGTGAAAACTACACGTGATTAAGACCACGCAAGCCACACGACTGCCCACTCTAAATCCTATGTGTATACTCAAGCCGGGTATTTGGCTTATCTCACAATAATCCCATCCCGCCAAGGAAAACCAGAACAGCCAGTACAGTATATGCCAGTATATGCGACAGTAAAGTAAAGTGCAGAAAGCTGTAAATAAAGCTGTAAAGTAAAGCGATAAACTGTAAATAAAACAATAAAGCTAAACTAAAGCATAATAGCGAATGAATAAGCACCCGAAGAAAACAGAAACAAACAAGCGCTAGGATTGACTCTCAAAGGGGAAATTAGAATTTCTAAAAGTTCCCAGCAGAGTCGCCAGCTGTCGCTCCCGGGATTTTCATCCTAGTACAAACGCGAAAGTGGCGCGGAAAAGGGTAGAGTCGCCATCCAGACATTTTTATCCCGAAGGAATAGGAAAGGTAATGTTGTACAAACCTAAGGAAGAAGGAAAAGGACGAGGCCTTGCGAACCAAAGATCTGGGTCCGGAAGTCGGTTATGAATTAGGAAGGTATTAGCACCCCAATCCGTCCTCCGTACCCGACGGGATCCACACTTATAAGTCTGATTCAAAGGGTGAGAAATAATATGCTGTTTGAATAAAAGAATGACTATCTAGAATGGAATGGAATGAGAAAATAAATGGAGTTGAAAATGGGAATAAAGGGAAAAAAGGTAGGGAAAATAAAGATTGTGCTCGAATGGGCCCTACCCCACTGCCTACGTACCTCATCGGGATAAATAAGGATCAGAGACGCTGTAGTTCGTCTAACTAAGGCTGAAACTTGTTTGTGATTTTTAGGATGACGTTGCCATAGCTCTAGCTCAGGTGTTACCGACTCTGACTCGAGGGTTTTTACCGTATCACTGTTTGAACTGTCAAGACAAGTCATGTTCGTCCGCAAGGAGTATGAGATGAGATGAGATGAGAAGACGTGACTTCTTGGTTTATTATTTTTTAGAAGAAGTGTTTTGAGTTTGTTTTTTTCGTATGTACAACACTAAAGACTATGACACAGGAGCGAATACTTTCCAAGATCGCCCCAATGGAACGTTTGTAAAGCATTCTAGAAGAGTGAAGGAGACCTCCACTAATAATTTCCCGTATAGCTTAAGGCTCGTGGCGCATTGTACACCTTTTCCTTGATTAAGTGTTTTGATTTTCTTTTAAGATGAGAAGTGAGACTCAGGTTATCAAAGGAAAATTTTTAAGGGAAACTAGACTTACCCTACGTTAGTTGAGTTTGAAGATAACCTATGGTTAGTGAGGTTTGAAAGATTAAATCTACCTAAGAGATATTAAACTACAAATGCAAGTACAAGAGTTAATATTGAACAATATGGTCCTCCTAAGTCACGGTGGGTCAAAACGCGTATGAAACATAGATGGGATGAAACAATGGATCGGGTGGGTCGGTTGCGTGGTGCTGAGACGCACGACTTATGGTGTGCAACATACAAGGCTTGATTTTGGGTGTGATGGAGTGGAACGATGGTAATCGAGGAATCCTAAAGTCACATGCAACTTTATTTATTTTGAAAATTTACTCGACGTTGGATCGAGTCTTTATTTATTTCATTTTTGAGATTTTGTTTTCTAGCGATTCATTTTATCTTTTCTATCCTAGTTATAGAAACTATACAAGCATACAAGTACTACATCACAAAGTACAAAATACAAAAACATAATCGAGGCATAAAAATAATCCAAGTCCATAAGCAAATCCTCGAAAGATACCTTGCACAAAAAGAAAATAGTTAGCAAATGAGATGAATCATGAATATGTATAATATGACGGAAATGAATTAAAGTGAAAAAAATATAAAAAAGTCATGGAAAAAATGTGAAATTAATTCCCCAGGGTCTCTAACCTGATTATAACATTGTGTTAAAAAATCTCTTAAAAATTCTAAGTCTAACCATGTCAAATGGTCCTTTAAATCTATCTAAGATTCAATCACAAATTTACACAAATCACACTACCAAAACAGTAGATAAAATGCCCTAACAAATACACCAAAAATATTCTAGGTACCTTAATTTGTCTTCTAATCATAGAAAAAAGAATGGATCAAAAATGTTATAGGAAGTGGCAGAAATAAAATGTACAAATTTATGTGTTTATGAAGGAATTCAATATAAATCAATTAAAATGAAAAATCAAATTTAAATTGAAAAATGCAAAAATTCAGAAAGTAAAAATTGGGAATGGTTTTAAATTGAATTAATATTCTATCCTAATATTTGTAGAATTTTATCATTAGGTTTAGTATTTTTTTTATGATTTAAATTGAAGAGGCATTAAAATAGAAAAATAAAAAGAACGAAAATAGGAGGGGGTGATAACAGAAATGTTCATAAGTTAAAAAACCAAATGGGCTGAAAACAGGGGTGCGGATAGAAATCCGTTGGGCCCAAATATGCAGGTTATGGGAGAGTGCATGGTAAGTTATGGTGGGATGGTCCGCAGGTGATTGGAAAGGTGGTCCAACCGGACGGTGACAAGTGTCACCGCCGGATTGGACCCCAAAAACTGAATCTTATCCTCTTCCAAACTTTGAAAACAAAAATTAACGGTAGATTTAATATGTTTTATGGTGAATTACCCCTTTTAATTCCTCTTAATCATTCATTAATCCCTTTAATTTCCATTAACTCCATAATATTCTTAAGCTTTATACTAATTAACCTATTATGATTTTTAAAAAAAACATAAAAACACAAGAATAACACAGGTTGAGATTAAAATCAAATGAAACCCTAAAACTCCCTTCTCCACTACCGCGGCGCCCATCTTCTTCATCTCATCCCTACCACCACTGCAGCAAAGAACCGCACCACCAGAGAAATTGATGTCGCTTCTAGCTTAGCAACCGTCGGTTCTTTCCCTAACCCAGAAACTCGCACCATGCCAACAATCCTCCTCCGCCATCATCTTCTTCCTCTCTTCTCTCCGCCTAGACCTAAGCTGCGCCGCTGCGAATCAATTGAAGAAGACGATGGCCCCCCTCTCAATCACTGCCTAAACCTCATCTTAATCCTCAAATCCGAAACCCTAACCCTCACGATTTCAAATCCCTAAATCTGAATCCTTCCCAACTCAAACCTTGCGACCCTCTTTGTTCGGATTCAGGGGGTTCTTGCTCCTCTTAGTCAAAGCTTATACAATGGTAGCGAATATTTTGAAAGTTTCAAGTTGAAATCGACCTACCAGCGGAACGACGGCGGTCCGGACGAATGCTCTGAGTAAGTTCCTCTTCGATCCTCTTTCTTTCTTCGCTTCTGTTGGTTTGAGTTTCTGTTGATGATTTCATTATGCCATTGATGAATCTTCGAGGAGGATTAACGTTGTTTTGATGTTGATTTGCAGGTCAGGATGATTTTTTGATGACGGACGTGATATCATCGTTGTAGACTAATGATGAAGAGTGAACAGCTTCAGCTAGGGTATGTATCTTGCGCTCTGTACATTGCTTTCGGATTTGCGAAGATCTCACTAAACTCAGAATCTGACTTGTTGTTTGTTGAAGCTGCAGGCTCGTGAAATTTGTTGATATCGATATATTGATGAAGATTGATGAGAGTTGAAGGGAGAGTAAAGATATGGTGTTGTTGTGGCTGCGACGAAAACTGAATCACTTATCACAGCAGGTTGGTGAGGAAGGTTCCAATCTAAAACGAATTGAGATGATGATGGAGGATTCGAATTATAGAGTGAAGATTGAAGAAACCATTCGATTGAAGGTTGAGATTGAGGTATGAATTCGAAACTCACGATTATTGCTTTCTTATTCTTCTGTGATATCTCATTACCGTCCTTTCGATCTTCGCTTTTGTGCATTTAAATTCTGATATGCCTTACTCTTCTAATTTCTTGCGTATGATTGAATGTGTTTGCACCATGTGAATCCTTGAACTGCGGTTGTTGATAAACTTACAGGTTCCATATTGTTGAAGATTAAAGGGGCTTTATGGTGGTTGAATGATGAAGATATTGATCGAATGGTGATGGTGATTAAGAAATTCGAAGAAGCTGTCAAAAAATGAGTGAAAGAGGGTTGAAGATGATGCAGAGAAATGAGGGCCAATAGAAGATTGTAGAAGAGGGATTAAGGTTGAAGATTGAGAGATTGCAGGATTGAGAGGTTGAAGGATGCAGAAGAAAAAAATGGTGAAAAAACAAAGAAGAGGCAGTGGAGTCTTTATATGGATCATCCATGGTGAGGGTTAAAATGGGGATTTCATGATGAATTCGGTTAGAGTTAGTTACAAATTCTGTTTGAGATTCTTCCTAAAGGTTCTTCTGGTGTAATTGAGCTCTATTAACAGTTTTTTTCCTAACTGATTTTTCCTTTCTTCTGATATGCAATTCTCTGATTTTTTTTTGCTGATGCTTGTAACTGAATTTCCTTAGACTTTTGTTATTGAAAAATGTTGCTGTTAGAGTTCCACTGGTTTGTTATCCGAATTTTTAATATATATTTTTTGAGTTATGAGTTCTTGGATATCCATTGACCAAACCTGATTTTTGTTCTAAGTAAATATTTAAAAAAAAAACCCAACTGAACTGAAATAGTGTGTTATATCATTTTTTAAAAAATAGAAAACAAGAACTTTGGACTAAGAGAAAGGTTATATATAAAAAAAAAGGATATTATTAAAAACATTGGACCAAGAGGATGGACAATTATGCTTTCAAACTTACAAATGGACTTGATGGTATCAAAACAAATCAATAAATTTAGAATTAATATGAAGGCAAAAATGATTATGGCTGATTTTTTAGAAAGGAGACTAAAAAAAAAAGAAGTGATTAACTCGGACTAAAAGGATAGCGATCATAGAAATTAGGCCTGGGTTTAATGGGAACTAATAACTACTTTAATTATGGATTAATAGTTGAATATTGGTTCAAAAAATAGAAAAAGTCGAATTCAAGAATGGATTTTAAAAAATAAATTTTAGACCATAGAACTTGGTTTTAAATTTGGGATATGACACAACTATTAATACGAAAGTGGTCATTGGTTAGAAAGAAGAAAATTTATATCCTGAGAAATTTGTATCTTGAGTTTTGAGATGAACCTTCCTCGAACCTTGTGTGCTAGACACACTTGAACAATCAAATATACTTAATCCCAAATCAAACTTCAAGTCCAATTACTTAATAAATTCCCAAGTTTAAATGTTAATCCGGTTAATCCACATCACCAACAACTTAGAGAATAAACATGCTCTGATCACAATATGGATCCGTAATTTGATCTCTTTCATTCTAACCCACTGCTTTGTTAAATAATCCAATATGATATTCGGCCTTGAGGACCACTGATCTCTTTAACATGAAACCCTAAGTCACTCTGAATGCACACTGATGAAGAAAGTAGCCTGAGATGTTGAAAGGAAACGAACCCTTATTTTGCATCAAATACAGTTGAACACCTTGATGATGAATAATCGTCGAGAACAAAATCCTTGAGGATTACTGCATCAGGGAAATAAACCCTAACTAAGTGTCAAGAGTACAATAAGATGAAATTGTTGACGACCACATAAGAAAAATTTGAATTCACCAGATAACCATAAGTTGGGTGCAAAAAACCCTAATTCCACAATCCATGAAACAAAACTCCAGTGAAATAGAAACCACAAACCAATGGAATAGCCTATTTTCATAGGGCATTAATCTAATGCCTTAGAAGCTCAATGAAACGCATAATTGCAAATATTACGACCTAATGAGAAATGCAGATGAATGTGAAGCATGAGCCCTTTAGAGGGTAATAAATAAGAGGGCAAATTTTGGGGTGTTACAATGTCTTATCAACCAAGTGTAGAAAAGAGGTGCACAACATCTAACCAGTCTTCCCCTATGTTTCTCATTTCTCTGATGCACTGAGTAGTAGAAATCTCCTAGCAAGGTAGGAACTGGATTCTTGAGCATGAAGATGTGGATATCATTATTGCTTACAAACTTAGGCTCGTCTGTAAACAAGATGATACCATATATACTAAGAGCCAAGAGGGCACAAACAGTTTCCCACTTCCCAGTTGCAGCATGACTGGTAGCCTGAGTGATTAAAAAGTCCAAATGAAGGCCTGGGATTCCAGCCTTGGAAGTCATGTGCTCATCAATGATAGTTGCTTCCAGATGTAATGCCTTAGCTATGTCTTCATTCTTAGGAGCATTCATCTCAGGGTTGAAAGGAATTCCTCTTTTGATAGGGACACCCAACAACATAGAATACTCATCCAATAGAGGACCTATCTGAAAGTCTGGGAAAGTGAAGCAACGGAGAGGAGGATCATAAAATTGAAGACAGGTGTGAATCTTGCTCCTATGTGAGGCATCCAAGTCCATGATCATGTCCAGGATACCACCATAATGTTCTCTGAATAAGGGGACATGATCAGGAGTGATGAGAGCCTGTATCTGCCTGATGCCTGCTTGAGGGTACTCAAAGAAATGATATGTGATGTTGCTCTTTCAGGTTGAATCCATACTGAAGATATGCTGATGAAGATAACTGGAGAAAATAGCCAAAGCAGATAGCTGAAGAGGATATCTGATGAAGATGGCTGAAGCAGAAGAACGGTCAAAACCAAACCAAAGAAGATGTGGATACCCTACAAAACAAATAGACAAAATGTTAAATGATGCAATATGATGTATGCTTATGATATGCAAGGGTTTTTGATCAGGTGCTGGATATTCAGTTGCTTTGATAGGGTCTATGAGTGTGAAGAATTCCGGATGAAGGTCTGAGAACCAGTAACCAGGTGGGGGACTCAAATAAAGAGTCACTTGTCCAGGGTTTCATAGAATTAGTCCAAAACAGTGTAACCTTAAAACAAAATCTAGTAACAGGGTATGTTGAGGGCAAGGGTTCCTGCAAACCTGTAAACAACCCCACCCACTCACAGGTATTGTTCTAGAACAAGGATCCTCAGATTCAGATTTATTATGAGAAGTGTAAACACTTCTAACCCGGAGGTACAATGTTTACCCTAATCATAAAGAATCCTCCTCTAATTCACCTCAGATGCTGAAGGTCATCTAAAAAGGTCATCCAGACTTAGCAGGCTTCCTAGATAGCCCTAGCACTACAGGAAATTCGTAGCATAGAGTTCTCAAGAAGAAACCCATGTCTGAACCGTGTTTTCATATTCCCGCACCATACCGAAATGGAATGGGAAAGAATATGAATCCACTATAATCCTGTGTCTGTCACTCAGGCCTTTGTGTTGGACCTTTCTTACTGGAATACCCCTCCCACCAAAGCAATCCAGCAAACCAGCACAAATGATATGATAATAAAATTAAATGCATAAAGCGGTAAATGAAAGCGATAAAGTAAATGCAGTAAATAAAGTTGTACAGAAAGCAATAAATAAAGCAAAGACAAAAACACATATAACACATAACACCCCCAGTAAACACAAACAAACAAGCGCTAGGAGAAACCCACAAGAGAACTAGAAGCCCTGGTTGCAAAGGTTCCCTAGTAGAGTCGCCAAGCTGTCGCTCCTCGGACTCTCGTCCCGGTGCAGACGCGGACGGTCGGTGATGTTGGAGGTTGAAGGTTGAATAGAGTCACCTGCTAGGCATTTTTATCCCGAAGGAAAGGTAATGCTGCATAAACCTGGAAGGGTATGGATAAGATAGTTGCAAACTAGAGAAACTGAGAAAGGGGGTTGGTTACGACCTGGGAAGGTATTAGCACCCAAATCGTGCGTCGTACTCGACGGGATCCATGCTTACAAGATTGTGTTTAAAAGGGGGTAGTGTATGTGCTGACTGTACATAAAGAGCTAGGGAGAAAAGAATGTACAAAGTGTCATTGCAAAGAAGAAAGTGATATGCTCAAGACTGAGGCTTAGAAAGAAAGCTGGAAGGAGAGGGGAGACAAAGAGACTTTTGTTCGATAACCGTTAAGTTATGCCTACGTATCCTCTCGTGCAATGAGAAAGTCAGAACACCGTAGTTTGACTCAAAGAGACTGGGATGATTTGCTGTGAACTGCTTGCTTGTGTATGCTCAAATGTGTGACTCGTCTGGCTCGAGGGCTAACTCTCTTGCATTAGACGGAAGAAGCGAGTTCTCGTTTTCAGAGTGAGTGTGATGAGAAAAGAATCCCGGAGGAAACGATTATTGTTTGGTTTTGTATTTTCAGTTTTTTATTGTTTTTGGTGTTTTGCATAGGATAATGAGCTTAAGCCTTAATCAAGGGTTTGTAAACTCATTATATCATCCCTGATTAGGGATAATGAGCCTACTTAAGTGTGAGATAAGCATCTCAACTTAATTACCATGATGATATAGGATTAAGATCATTAACCTACTTGTGATTATTAAGATGTTTTTGGGTTTTGTTTAGTGTTAAGTAATGAGTTTAATCTCTAATCAGGGATTAGTGAACTCATTACACCATCCTAAGAGAAGGATGATAGATGAGAACACTTAAGCTGAGGAAGACTCCTCAACTTAATCCATGGTTAGGGACTAAATTCATTAAATAACAAGCCTTTATTAAGTGGATTTTAATTAAAGGTGAGATTAAGAAATGAGTTTTAAGTTTGTAAGACAACTTGAGGGGGACTTGTCCATTAAACACTAGGGTTAGTCCCTCTTAACCAAGAGGAAGAGATGTAACCCTAATATAAGGCCCAAGTTACAAGCTTAAGTCTTAATAGTTATTAGGTGTTTTGATTATAAGGTGTAAACAAATTAAAGGTTTAACACTAAGGATTAAAGTTATACACTCCATCCTAAGATAAGGATGCAGGCATAACCCTAATTCAAAGTCCTAAAGCTTTAAGTGTTTAGCCTTGATTATGAGATGAGAAAAGAGACTCAAGGAGACTCAAAGGTAAAAGACTAAGGGAGACTATGCACAACCCTAAAATTATCATGCTTGGATGTTCCTATGGTTAGTGAGGCTTAAAGAGAAGATCTTCAGAAGGCCACCAAGGAAGAAGAAGCAGATGAAAAGAGAAGAAGAAAATGGATAGGTTACTTACTTCCTGGAGAAGATAAGTAATCTAAAAGAAAGAGATAAGAGCAAGAGAGCACAAGTGAAGCAAGTTCACTTCAAAGGAAAGTAAATATGCAAATGAAAAGATGAGAAGAGGTGGGATGTGAAGGCAAATCCACATCCCAAACAACTTACCATAAGCCCCTGAAATGTTAGTATGAATGCATAAGGTATGAAACAAAAGGAAATAAGACAAATGAAGATGCAATGATCAAGACCAGAAGTGAATATGCTATGCAAATGTGTTATGGAATGATGCAAAGACATGTGAGATGCTTATGAATGTTCATACAAGGTATGAGATACAAAGAGAAGCATGTTAGAAGCTTGAAAACACATGGATAAACATGAAATGTAATGAATGCAAAGCATACCAAATGAATGAAGAAATGATCAAGCAATGTTCTTACATGTCTTAAGATGTCTAATATGGCATACAAATTCTTGGAATGGCATGACAAGTTCATATGATGATGATATGCAAAGATGAATGCAAATGAACATGAGAAATTAGGGTTTTATGAATGTATGAGATGCATATGACCAAAAAAGAAGCATACATCATGATAAAAATTTGAAAATGAACACAAACAAACCCTAAACACATACAAGATCACTCCCCAAAGTTGGAGGTCAGAAGCTAAACCTAAGTCAAATTATGAATTTCCTAAGTTAGCTAGGGTTTTTGGGTGGTTCTTCATGAAAAATGCTAAACAATTTGAAAATGCAATGAAAAATTATGAGTTAAATAACCTAGATACTAGATGCAAAGTATGAAACAATGCAAAAAGAACCAAATGCAAACTCATCATGGTTGATCAGAAATGATTTTTTCAAGTTAGGGTTAGAAAAATGTGAAATTTGGAAACCCTAATTCATGATTAATTGTGAAAATATGATCAAACCTAAAACGAAATTTGTGTGGTGGGTTTGTAAATTGTTCTAAATGCCTAAGAATGTTTCATGATTGTTTTTGTGATTTTTAGATACCTAAATGTATTTTTAATTAATTAAAACCAATTAATTAATTAAATAAAACATTTAAATGATTTAAAAATACATTTTTAATGAAAAAATAAAAAATAAAAATGTTTTTGAGTTTATAAAAAAATTTGAAGTGAAAATGCAGAAAATGAGATTTTTAGAAATGTTTTTGCAATTTTTAATAATTATATGAAAAGAAATGCAAGAAAATAAAAGAAAATTAAAAATATGCAAGATCAAAGGTTGAGATTTGAAGCGGGGGTTTGGCGCGTGTTTGGGTGGTCAGGATTGAATCTGATTAAATTAAATTAATTAAACTAATTAAAATGGATTAGGGTTAAGTGAGTTGATCTGGGCCATTCACGCACGCGGGAAACATGATCCAAAGGTCTAAATTCAAACCTGACTACTTAATTATGGATTAGCCCTTGTCGCTCCCACCAAATGACACCTCAGGACAGAAGGGGTACAGACGCGAACGGTCGGCGAAAAGGAGGAAAGATGAATAGAGTCGCCAGCTAGGCATTTTTATCCCGAAGGAAAGGTAATGCTGCATAAACCTAAGAAAGATATGGATAAGACGGTTGCGAACCAGAGAAACTGAGAAAGGGGGTTGGTTACAACCTGGGAAGGTATTAGCACCCAGATTGTCCGTCGTACTCGACGGGATCCACGCTTAAAAGATTTGTGTTTTAAAGGGGTAGTGTCAGTGCTATTTTGTGTATCAAAGCTGGGAAAGAATGCAAGTGTCAGTGTAAAAGAAATGTGAAGTGAAGTATATAAAGTGTCAGTGTAAGAACAAGAATGGAATGCTCAAGATTTTGAGGCTAAAGAATAATACTGGAAGAAGGGGGAATATACAGAGACTTTTGTTCGATAACTGTTAAGTTATGCCTACGTATCCTCTCGTGCAATGAGGAAGTCAGAACACCGTAGTTCGACCCAAAGAGACTGAAAGAATTGACTTATGAACTGCTTGCTTGCCTATGCTCAAGTGTATGACCTGTCTGGATCAGGTGCAAACTGTCTTGCATTAGACGGAAGAAGCAAGTTCTCGTTTGTGAGTGAATAAGATGAGAAAAGAATCCCGGAGGAGACGATTATTGTTTGTTTTTGTGTTTTCAATCTTTTATTGAATTTTTGAAGGTTTGTCATAAGTTAATGAGCTTAAGCCTAAACCAAGGGTTAGTAAACTCATCACATCCTCCCTCTGATTAGGGGTAATGAGGATACCTTAAGTGTGAAGTCAGCATCTCACACTTAATCACCTTTTGATGTAGGATTAAGATCATTAACCTACTTGTTATTATTTAGATGTTTTTGTTGTTTTTGTTTAGTGTTAAGTAATGAGACTAAGCCATAATCAGGGATTAAACAGACTCATTACACCATCCTAATAGAAGGATAATAGATGAGAATGTTTAAGCTGAAGAAGACTCCTCAACTTAATCCATGATTAGGGATTAACCTCATGACAAAACAAAGCCTTTATTAGATGGATTTTAGTTAATTATAAGATGAAGAAGTGGATTTTATGATTTGTAAGACAACTTGAGGGGGACTTGTCCATTAACACTAGGGTTAGTCCTTCTTAACCAGTTAAGGAAGAATTAGAACCCTAATGCAAGGCCCAAGTTACAAGTTTGATGTCTTGATGATTATTAGATGGATTGATTAAAGGATTTAAACACATTAAGGGTTTAACACTTAGGATTAAAGTTATACACTCCATCCTAATAGAAGGATGCAGGCATAAGCTTAATCACAAAGCCTTAAAGCCTTTAGGGTTTAGTCCCTGATTATGAGATGAGAAGAGAAGACTCAAAGAGACACAAAGGTAAAAGCTAAGTGGGGGACTAATCAAACCCTAATTGTTATCATGCTTGGTCATTCCTAGGGTTTGTGGGGTTTAAGAAGGAAATCTTCAAAGAGCCACCAAGGAGAGAAGCAAACAAGAGGAGCAAAGAGAAGCAAAACAACTTGCTTCACTTAAGAAGACAAGTTGCTTGAGGAAAGAAGGTGAGATGAACAATAATGAGCAAGCTCAATCCAATACACATACAAAAATGCAGCAATGATGCATAAGAGAGATGAAAAGAGATTGTGAGAAGTGAAGGCAAATTCACTTCTCAATACAACTTACCACCTGAAAAGTTAGTAAAGAAATGAAATGCAATGCAAATGAGATGCAATGCAATGATGCAAACCAAAACCAGAAGCATGAGTATGATGTTAATGATGCTAAGAGATGATGCAAACATGAGGCAAGGCATGAGAATGATCATACAAGGCAATGGATGCAGATGAAGCATGTTTTGAACCATGAATGTACATGAAAAGTTATGGAATGCAAAAGGCATATAACATGGCAAATGAAAGATGAAATGATCAAGCATGATTCTAATATGTCCTAAGATGTATTATGAATCAAATGGATGCACAAAATGTCATGGCAAGTCATGGTATGCAAGCAAATGAAAGATGGATGCAAAGGAAGGCATGAATTAGGGTTATATGCAACATACAAAGCAAAAATCCAAAACCAGAAGCATATGACATGATAAAAATTTGAAAATGCAATCAAAGGAACCCTAAACCTATACAAACTCACTGCCCAAAGGAGGGGATCCAATTCTTAACCTAGTGGAAGTTATGAATTTCCTAAGATTGATAGGGTTTTAAGGTACCTTGTCAAGAAAAATGTAAAAACAAATTGAAAATGCAAGATCAATTCATGACAATTTTATCCTATAAACTACATGCTATACAAGATGCAATGCAAAAAGAATCATGATTCAACTCTCAATGGTTAGGCAGAAATGAATTTTTGAAGTTTGAAACAAAATAAAGCCTTGAAATGAAATTAAATCCAAAGAAAATTATCAAAAGGCATCAAGAACAAAAAAGAAATTTGGTTTGAGAGTTGGACAATGTTTCTAAATGTTTTTAAAGGTTACATGAATTTTTTTGTGATTTTTAAATACCTAAAAGTATTTTTAATTAATTAATTTTCATTAATTAATTAAAAATAAACTTTTAAATGATTTAAAAATAATTTTTAATGCAAAAAATAAAAATAAAAATATTTTTGTGTTCTGAAAAATAATGAGAACTTTGACAAAAATTTTCATAATTTTTAAACATTTTTTGCTATTTTAATTAATTCGTGCAAAATAAATCAAAACAAATGAAAATAAAATGAATTTTAAATGAAAAAGAAGAAAGTCAGCCAATCCAATGGATGAGATTCAAACTCACAGGGGCGGGAATTGACTACGCGCGCTAATGGACGACCCACATTCAAACTGGCCTAATTACGTCATTAAGCCCTAATTTGAACCCTAAACACTTTCAGGTTACCGGAACAGTGTTCCGGTCATCTTCTCCGGCCAGCCAAAATCTCAATCTCCCTCAAAACGCATCAAAACCTCACAAAACTCTCCAGAATCAATCTATGATCATCACTAAACATAAACCCTAACACAAACATCATTTATTTTTCGTGAATCAAAGGAAACGAGCAAAAACATTTTCACGGGCAAACTTTCAGAACATCATAACATGCTTGTTTCTGGCTCATTTTCAAAAATAAATATATCCCCATGACCAGGGCAGCATACAGAACAACATTCTAACAAGAAATCAAAGTTCTGGAAAATTTGTTCATCATGTTACCTGAGTTTGAGCTTTCAGTCCAGGAGCTTTCTGCTTGCCTCTTTTTGCCTCAAAATGATCCCAATGGTCCTCTTGATGAAGTTATGAAGCTTGGTTGGAGTTTATAATGGTTGGTTTGTGAGTTTGCAGAAGTTCTGTTCAGGAGGAGGGAGGAATCATATTTGGTTTGTGTGAGGTTTCAAGTTGTTTCAATGGTTGGTTTGTGATCAGTGGAACATTTTGAGATCAATGGTGAAGTTTGTTTTTGTGTTTGAAGCTTGTATGATGAGTTTCGAAGGAAGTTTCATAAGAGGTGGAAAATGAGAATGCTGGCTTGGAGAGTGTTTCAGCATAAGTTGTGTGTTGTGTTGAGTTCCATTTTGTCCACTTATCACTCATGGATAGGTCTGTGGAGTTGGTGTGCCCTATTGTGATTGGTATGGGTCTTTTGCAAAAAAGTCAAGCTTTGTGTAAGAGAGGTATGGGCTCATGGCTAGCCAAGGAAAAGAGGGGTGTCCTGCGCAGCAAGAAGTGAGGAGGACCATAGGATCAATTTTGAAGTCAGCCAGCACATGGATTAGGGTTTGAGTGAGGTTTTGCAACTTTGTTCAACTTTGGCCCTTTTGAAGTTTCTTGATCCACAAGTCATAAAAATGAGCAAACTCTTGATGCAATCTGACCTTTAGACATTGGTTCATGTTTGTGTGAAGATTAGAAGTCCATTTGATAGCACAATTTGTCTTGGCAAGTGGTTTTGCAACTTTGCCTCTTTGGTAGAAAACTTGAAATTATGTGATTTTCCCCAACTTTGACAAACCATAACTTTTGATCCAAAATGAATTAGAACAAGTTCTTGTACTTTTTGAAAAGGGAATGATCCATTCTACAACTTTCATGACCAAATTTTTCCCATTTGAGGAATTTTTGAATCAAAAAGCAAGGGTTGAAAAAGTTTCCCAAAATGGCAAGTTTCCATTACAAGTCATTTTCCCAAAAAGTCAACTTTGCAAATGGCTTGAAATTCTTCAATTTTGTGAACTTATAACATCTTCTATGATCAAATAAAGATCATACACATTCAAAATGATGATGAACACCCTTTGGTTGGGTCATTGAGGGCCTCAGATGCCCTGATTTTGCACTGACTTGCTCAAAAAGTCAACTTTTGATCAGATGCCTTCCCCATGGAATTTCTTCATGAAAATTGATATGCATGATCCCTATACCATATAGAGACCAATAGAAACAAGAATGACCACAAAAATTGGAGTTATGGCCTTTGAAACCAAAACCCTAATTCTAGGTCATCTGTGCAGTCAAACCTGGCTCTGCTTCCATGCCATTCTCAGTTCTTGTGATTTTGACTTCCTTGACTTTGAGGAGATACAATATGATGCTTGAACATACATGGACCCCTTTGAAATGATTGAAGACCTTTGGAGTGGCTCAAATGGCTCTTGGATTGCTCAGATCACAAACCCTTGATGTAGATGACTTTGAACCAATGCAGTGAAGCAAATATGCAATATGAGATGCTATGATTGAACTTATGTATATGAAAAGATCACAAGCCATGGTGTGAATGGGTGAGGGAAAATTTGGGGTGTTTTCAGCTGCCCCTATTCAAACATGAGTTAGCTGTGCAGGATGTAAGCAACGGCTTAACAGGCAAACAAGATAACTTGTGGTTGAATACCAAAGACAGTCCAAAATTTGCACTCACAGGATGAAGAAGAAAAGGGATATAGATTGTAAAAGAAAATAAAGTATATTCATAAAGTGCGGGCGACGGAAGACGACCGTCGAGCAGAGGACGACTGCTGGAGAAAGAGTGATGACGGGGACGGCCGACATGCTGGGGATATAAGAGATTATGATGGGGACGACCATCAAGTAAAGCTATAAAATTCTCTGGGGATTATAGGTAAATGAAATAAATGATGAGGTACGGTCATCGAAGGTGAAGGAAGATCACCTAGCAGGGGACGGCTGCTCTGTTGGGGATAAGATGAGGAACGGTCATCTAAGGTGAAGGACGATCACCTGGCAGGGTACGGCTGCCGGAAGTATCACGACATAGGACGAATGCCGGATAAAAAGGTCGACGATGGGGACGGCCATCGGATAAGCATGATGAAGGACGATCATCAAGAGGTGAAGGACGATCACCTAGCAGGGTACGGCTGCTCCGAAGGTATCATGACATAGGACGAATGTCAGATAACAAGATCAACGATGGGGACGGCCATCGGATAAAATGATGAAGGACGATCATCAAAAGGTGAAGGACGATCACCTAGTAGGGGACGACTGCTAAATATCACGACATAGGACGAATGCCGGATAGAAAAGGGTTCCAATAATGGAGACTCCGTTGGGAAAAGGATGAGGGACGGTCATCCAAAGGTGAAGGACGATCACCTGGCAAGGTACGGATGCCAAACGGGTATCATGACATAGGACGAATGTCAGATAGAAAAGAAGTTTTGCTGGAATTTGCTGGGACAAGTAAACACGGACGAGTGTCTTTATCTAAGAAAAAAGAGGTATTAGTGTTTGGGTACGGTGTATAGATTAAAGATGCGGACGAGCATCTCTAAGACTATGATACGGACGAGTATCAGGTAGAAACAAACGCTGACGCGTGTTCAGAGATGATGATACGGACGAGTACCAACTGGTTAACAAGGAACACGGACGAGTGTCGAATCTGAGGGGACTCCCCTGGGGAATAGTAGACACAGACGAGTGTCTAAACTCAAGAAGACATAAGTGTTCGACACGTGTATGGATTAAAGATGCGGACGAGCATCCTTAAGACTATGATACAGACGAGTATTAGGTAGAAACAAACGCTGACGCGTGTTCAGAGATGATGATATGGATGAGTATCAACTGGTTAACAAAGAACACGGACGAGTGTTGATTCTGTAGAGGTATGAGTGGTGTATACAAGATATGAATGAGTATCTGTATGAGTGAAACAGGGGTAATAAGTACGAGTGGCGTACAGGAGTGTTAAACTTGCTAGGGAGAGTGACACGGACGAGTGTCAAAAGAGGAAAGTGTAATATAAACAAGTGTATGGTTTACAGAATGTTTTAGGTTTCCATGCTGAGGAAGGTGACACGGACGGGTGTCAGGGAATCTGTAGACATATGTATCTGTGAGTGCAAAGGGGACGCTTTGGCTTTCTACTGGGGATATGACACGGACGGGTGTCAAGAAGTATCTGTAATGTATAAGTGTCGGTTTGTAAAGAAAGCTTAGGCGACTTTACTGGGGGAATGATGACACGGACGAGTGCCAAAAGGAGTGTGTATTTGTATTTACAAGTGTAAGGCAAATGCCTTGGCTTCCTACCGGGGGATCTGGAGAATCTTCTGTATCTTGTTGATGGATTGTCAAAATTCATAAATGTTTGATTCAGAACATGGCTTATGATTATGCAATATGTTTGATTTTTGCCGTAATGCTCCGTATTAGACGGAATGCTACGCTATGTGGGGAGAATATGATGTTAATGCCATGATCATGCAAAGATACCGATCCGGGATCCGGGTCCCGTTGCTACGAAGATCTCTGGTTGATCTGCTTGAAGTGAACATCCCATCTGGGGATGAGATCATTGGTAGATCTGACATATGGAACTCTGCTTGGGGATATAGGTCGCTGATAGACCTATCTTTGGTATTGAGGAACCCAGCTGGGGTTTGTAGAAGCTTGCTTCACTCTATTGTAAGATCTTCAGACGTTGCTCTTCTGGGTAGAGGCTGGAGCTCTGGGGAGATGGTTCCCTGACTTCTGTACTGGGCTGGGGAGGAGGTGACAAATGGCAACACAGCTGGGGAGAAAACACCTCCGATGCTAGGACTGAGTAGATAATGGTTTGCCAGCTTGCTGGGATGAAGCTTTCATGCCCCATGCTGTGTTCTGAATACATGCAATCCTGAAAAGATAGAGAAATGCACAAGTAATCCCGAGGTATCCCTCACCGGATTCCATCATAGGAGTTTAGACACTCCCGGGAGTAAGTATATTTCCTGCAAGCACGTATTTTTTGAAGAGAAGCATCTGTATTTATGCAATCAGTATCTTAAAGACATCGGACATCTTGCAAACGAAAATAAAATGTACGAGACGAAACATGACTGAAAATCTGATTTTATTAATTCATGTGCCCTGAATTGGCAAGATACAGTCAAGGAAACAAATCCCTCTAAAGTGAGGAGATTGTTACAAATTGAGAAATAAAAGGTATTGGCAATGTTGATGACGCTTCAAGGAGCTTCCCTTTGCTATGACTCGTATGACATTGACGTTCTTCTCATCCTGCTTTCTGAAGAAGGCTGATTCTGACCGAAACTTGAACCTTTCGAAGCTTACCAAGTTGTGAGTGATACAGATGAATTCAGAGTACAGTTGTTCGCTTATTCCCTTATTTTGCATGGATCGCCCCTTCGGGTTTTCAATCCATCGGGATGCCCATTTTTGCCTGAGTTGTCCGATGCGGCTTTTCAACTCAGCGGGTGTACATTTTTTTTATATTTTCCCTTATTTTTGCCCGAGTCTTTTATTCTGTTTTTGACTCGCCGGGATGCCTTATTTTTGCCTGGACTTACATTCTGTTTTTATATCTAGCGGGTCATTTTCATGCGAAGTATTTTTTAACTGCATCTGAATTCACAGGGGACGGGAAGTCTTCACCATCCATAGTGCTGAGCATGAGTGCTCCACCGGAGAAAACTTTCTTTACTATGAATGGCCCTTCATAGTTCGGAGTCCACTTGCCCCTGTGGTCTGTATGAGGAGGGAGGAGTCTTTTCAGCACAAGATCTCCTACTTGGTATTCTCGGAGCCTTACTTTCTGATCGAAGGCTTTCTTCATTCTTTTCTGATACAGCTGCCCATGACAAACTGCAGCTAATCTCTTCTCTTCAATCAGACTCAGTTGTTCATATCGGGACCGGACCCACTCTGCTTCGTTCAGCTTAACATCCATTAATACCCGTAAGGAGGGTAATTCAACCTCAACATGTAGGACTGCCTCCATACCGTACACAAGTTGATACGGTGTTGCCCCAGTGGATGTCCTGATTGACGTACGGTACCCATGCAAGGCAAATGGTAGCATTTCATGCCAATCTTTGTAGGTGACTACCATTTTCTGCACAATCTTCTTGATATTCTTGTTAGCTGCCTCAACAGCGCCATTCATCTTTGGCCTGTAAGGAGAAGAATTGTGGTGTTGGATCTTGAAGTCCCGACACAGTTCTGCCATCATTTTGTTGTTCAAGTTGGAACCATTATCAGTAATGATTCGCTCGGGCACTCCATACCGACAAATGATGTCTCTCTTCAGAAATCGGGCTACCACTTGCCTTGTAACATTTGCATATGAAACTGCTTCAACCCATTTGGTGAATTAGTCAATGGCTACCAGGATGAATCTGTGGCCATTTGAAGCAGTCGGTTCAATTTTTCCAATCATATCAATGCCCCACATGGCAAAGGGCCAGGGTGAAGACATCACATTCAGAGGATTTGGAGGCACATGCACTTTATCCGCATAAATCTGGCATTTATGGCACTTTCTGGCATAAGCACAACAGTCGGCGTCCATTGTGATCCAGTAGTAACCTGACCTTAGCAACTTCTTTGCCATTGCATGCCCTCCGGCATGGGTACCAAAAGATCCTTCGTGCACCTCGTGCATTAACAAGTCTGCTTCTGTTCTATCAACGCATCTGAGGAGTACCATATCAAAGTTTCTCTTGTACAGGGAACCATCAGTATTCAGGAAGAAACTACCAACAAGCCTTCTCAATGTCTTCTTATCATTGGAAGATGCCCCAGGTGGGTATGTCTGATCCTCCAAGAAGCACTTAATGTCATGGAACCAAGGCTTATCATCCTTAACAACATCTGCTGAGAATACATATGCTGGTCTGTCAAGTCTGGACACTGAAATCCGAGGCACAAAGTTGGCAGCTTGAACTTTGATCATGGATGAAATGGTAGCCAGAGCATCTGCAAATTGATTCTCGTCTCGAGGGATATACTCAAGCTTGACCGTTGTAAAGAAAGTCAACAACCTCCTTGTATAATCCCTGTAAGGTATCAGATGATCCTGGTGGGTGTACCATTTGCCGTTGGTTTGATTGATTACCAAAGATGAATCTTCGAATACAGTCAAAGTCTTGATCCTGAGGTCAATGGCTTCCTCAAGACCCATAATACAAGCTTCGTATTCAGCTTCGTTGTTAGTGCAGTTAAAGGTGAGTTTTGCCGAGAAAGGCATGTGAACTCCTTTAGGTGTAATGAGTACTGCACCAACACCACGACCGTTCATATTAACAGCCCCGTCAAACATCATAGTCCATTCTTCTTCTGGGTCAGGCCCTTCAGTGTGAACAGGCTCTTCATGATCTTTTGCTTTTATGAACATGATGTCTTCATCAGGGAAGTCAAATCTTATAGGCTGGTAATCATCGATGGGTTGCTCAGCAAGGTAATCAGACAATACACTGCCCTTGATGGCTTTTTGAGATGTGTATTGGATGTCATATTCTGTGAGAATCATTTGCCATCTTGCAACCCGTCCGGTAAGTGCTGGCTTCTCAAATATGTACTTAACTGGGTCCATCTTTGAGATCAGTAAGGTAGTGTGGGTCAACATATACTGTCTCAGTCGGCGAGCAGCCCACGCTAAAGCACAACAAGTTTTCTCGAGCAGTGAATAACGTTGTTCACAGTCGGTAAACTTTTTGCTTAGGTAGTATATTGCATACTCTTTTCGACCAGACTCGTCATGCTGGCCCAACACACACCCTATTGACTCTTCTAATACTGTCAAGTACATTATTAGAGGTCTTCCTTCAACTGGAGGCATAAGGATAGGAGGCTCTTGCAAGTATTCCTTGATTTTGTCAAAAGCCCTCTGGCAGTCCTCGTTCCACCTGACCGTTTGTTCTTTTCTTAACAATTTGAACAAAGGCTCACAGGTTGCTGTAAGGTGAGATATGAACCGTGAAATGTAGTTCAATCTACCTAGAAACCCCCGAACTTCTTTTTCTGACTTTGGTGCAGGCATTTCTTGAATGGCTTTGACTTTATCAGGGTCAACTTCAATCCCTTTCTCACTTACAATAAATCCCAGCAACTTACCGGACCGCACCCCGAATGTGCATTTGTTGGGGTTCAGCTTCAGTTGGTACTTCCTCAGACGCTTGAATAACTTCAACAGATTTACCAGGTGGTCTTCTTCTGTGAGGGACTTGGCAATCATGTCATCCACATAACATTCTATTTCTTTATGGATCATGTCATGGAATAATGTTACCATAGCCCGTTGATACGTGGCACCCGCATTCTTCAGTCCAAATGGCATCACCTTGTAACAGAACGTGCCCCATGGTGTAATGAAAGTTGTCTTCTCCATGTCTTCAGGTGACATCTTGATCTGATTGTATCCTGAAAATCCATCCATGAAGGAGAATACCGAGAACTGAGCCGTATTATCAACCAATACATCAATGTGAGGTAAAGGGAAGTCATCTTTCGGGCTGGCTCTGTTCAGATCCCGGTAATCTACACACATCCTTACCTTGCCATCCTTCTTAGGCACAGGTACAATATTAGCAACCCACGGCGGATAGCTAGTCACAGCAAGGAACCCGGCGTCCCACTACTTTTGTACCTCTTCCTTGATCTTCATTGCCATATCTGGGCGAGTACGGCGCAGCTTCTGCTTCACTGGCGGGAAGTCTTCTTTTAAAGGCAGCTTGTGCGTGACAATATCGGTGTCCAACCCTGGCATATCCTGATAAGACCAAGCAAACACATCCACATATTCACGAAGCATGTCAATCAGTTGTTCCTTTACTGAATCTTGTAAGCAGGCTCCGATCTTAACCTCTTTCACCTCTTCTTCTGTACCAAGATTAACCGTTTCGACCTCCTACTGATGAGGAGTGATAACCTTCTCCTCTTGCCTTAACAACCTGGCTAGCTCTTCAGGAAGCTCATAATCTTCTTCAACCCCTTCATCAGCTTGATTGATTGGATTGTCAAAGTCATGCGAAGTCATAGCTGTGCTGTTGTCGGTGCAGTCTGAAAGGCACTCTCTGCAAGGGTTTAGATTGTTCATTTTAGTGATCGATTTTAATCTTTGTTTAGAAAAAGTGAAGTAAAGTTATCATTTTGAAAGCATTGCCATTTTATTTTTGTACAAAAAGAAAAATGAAAAATAGTGAGCGGAAAAGAAAAAGACTCATTTGCAAAAGATGTCCGATATTCATTGATTCATCTGTTTGCACAAAATTACAAGATGGCCCGATTACAAAATGAGTCTTGTCATCTTGGGCAAGATGCAAGACTTGATGCATGCTTAAAATATACAGGAAATAATAATTACTCTGCAGGAGTAACCCTTATAATTTCCTGGGAAGACCAGTTTGAGATACGGTTCCCCGGGATCCTTGGACGTATCCAGCTCTCCAGGTTGCGCTCATCTTCCGACTCATCTTCCAAGTTGTTCACTGCATCCGGGGTGAGCATTCCCCCGCTGACAAAGTTGGGCTTCTTGGCAGCCTCTGATTGATCTTGTTGAGTTGGTTTGTAACCCAACCCAAATCTGTCCTCCTTCTTCTCCACAGGTAGTAGCTTGCCCCAGCCTTGGGCAGTCCCCTCTTCAACAACCTTCCTGGCTTGCTGATAAGACGTCATGGAGGTTCCCAGTACAGCAGATGCTTCATTAATGTTTAGGGCCTCAAACCCCTGGCTCATAGTTTCATGGATTTCTCCATCCATCTCAATGTACTTGTATGTAGCCAGATGGCTAACAAAGATGTCCTCTTCACCACAGATGGTGATGATCTGGCCTTCCCACTCGAATTTCAGCTTCTGGTGAAGGGTAGACGTAACTGCACCAGCGGCATGGATCCAAGGTCTACCCAACAAACAGCTGTAGGCCGGCTGAATGTCCATCACATAGAAGGTAATTTTAAAAGTCTGCGGGCCAATCATCACAGGCAGATCAATCTCCCCTAGCACTGATCTTTTAGAGCCATCAAATGCTCTCACCACTAAGTTACTTGGACGCAGTGCCAAGCCATCATACTCCAGCTTCACTAAGGCTTTCTTTGGTAGAACATTGAGTGAAGACCCAGTGTCCAGCAGTACATGGGATAGAAATGCACCCTTGCATTCTAGAGTGATGTGTAAGGCCTTGTTGTGGTTACGTCCCTCAGTTGTTAAGTCAGCATTGGTAAAGCCCAGTCCATGACTGGTATTGACATTTGCCACCACAGTTTCTAGCTGATTAACAGTGATCTCCTCTGGCATGTATGCTGCGTGCAAGACTTTTAATAATGCATTCCTGTGAGCTTTAGAACACATCAACAGGGATAAAATGGAGATCTTTGAGGGAGTTTGGTGAAGCTGATCCACCACCTTGTAATCACTTCTCTTTATGATTCTCATAAACTCGTCCACATCTTGCTCAAAAGATGTCTTCTGAGTTTCTTTGACAGTCGGCTCTTCAAATACCACACTCTTTTCTTTTGCTCTGGCAGCAGCTTTTGCTTCGGCATTAGGTTTTTGCAATTGTGAGGCAAAAAGGCGTCCGCTTCTGGTGAAGCCTCTGCCTCCCCCGGGGGTACAGTGTTTACAATAACCATAAAAGATCCTCCTCTAATTCACCTCAGTTTCTGAAGGTCATAATAAAGGTCATCCTGACTTAGCAGGCTTCCCAGATAGCCCTAGCACTACAGGAAATCTGTAGCACAGAGTTCTCAAGAAGAAACCCACATCTGAACCGTGTTTCATATTCCCGCACCAGACCGAAATGGAATGGGAAAGAACATGAACCACTCTAGCCTAGGTGTCACTCAGGTCCCAGGTATAGGACCTTAAACTCTCAATGAACCCCACCCACCAAAGCAAAAAACCAGATCCAGCCAGATGACAATATGACAGTATGATATATAAAGCTGTAAAGAAAGCAATAAATAACTGTACATAAAGCAGTAAATAAAGCAAATATACAAACACAATTAGCACATAACACCCCAGTAAACACAAATCAAACAAGCGCTAGGAGGAACCCACAAAAAGAACCAGAAGCCATGGTTACAGTATAAGGGTCCCCAGCAGAGTCGCCAAGCTGTCGCTCCCACCAAATGACACCTCAGCTCAGAAGGGGTACAAACGCGAACGGTCGGCGAAAAGGAGGAAAGATGAATAGAGTCGCCAGCTAGGCATTTTTATCCCGAAGGAAAGGTAATGCTGCATAAACCTAAGAAAGATATGGATAAGACGGTTGCGAACCAGAGAAACTGAGAAAGGGGGTTGGTTACAACCTGGGAAGGTATTAGCACCCAGATTGTCCGTCGTACTCGACGGGATCCACGCTTAAAAGATTTGTGTTTTAAAGGGTAGTGTCAGTGCTATTTTGTGTATCAAAGCTGGGAAAGAATGCAAGTGTCAGTGTAAAAGAAATGTGAAGTGAAGTATATAAAGTGTCAGTGTAAGAACAACAATGGAATGCTCAAGATTTTGAGGCTAAAGAATAATACTGGAAGGAGGGGGAATATACAGAGACTTTTGTTCGATAACTGTTAAGTTATACCTACGTATCCTCTCGTGCAATGAGGAAGTCAGAACACCGTAGTTCGACCCAAAGAGACTGAAAGAATTGACTTATGAACTGCTTGCTTGCCTATGCTCAAGTGTATGACCTGTCTGGCTCAGGTGCAAACTGTCTTGCATTAGACGGAAGAAGCAAGTTCTCGTTTGTGAGTGAATAAGATGAGAAAAGAATCCCGGAGGAGACGATTATTGTTTGTTTTTGTGTTTTCAATCTTTTGTTGAATTTTTGAAGGTTTGTCATAAGTTAATGAGCTTAAGCCTAAACCAAGGGTTAGTAAACTCATCACATCCTCCCTCTGATTAGGGGTAATGAGGATACCTTAAGTGTGAAGTCAGCATCTCACACTTAATCACCTTTTGATGTAGGATTAAGATCATTAACCTACTTGTTATTATTTAGATGTTTTTGTTGTTTTTGTTTAGTGTTAAGTAATAAGACTAAGCCATAATCAGGGATTAAACAGACTCATTACACCATCCTAATAGAAGGATAATAGATGAGAATGTTTAAGCTGAAGAAGACTCCTCAACTTAATCCACGATTAGGGATTAACCTCATGAAAAAACAAAGCCTTTATTAGATGGATTTTAGTTAATGATAAGATGAAGAAGTGGATTTTATGATTTGTAAGACAACTTGAGGGGGACTTGTCCATTAACACTAGGGTTAGTCCTTCTTAACCAGTTAAGGAAGAATTAGAACCCTAATGCAAGGCCCAAGTTACAAGTTTGATGTCTTGATGATTATTAGATGGATTGATTAAAGGATTTAAACACATTAAGGGTTTAACACTTAGGATTAAAGTTATACACTCCATCCTAATAGAAGGATGCAGGCATAAGCTTAATCACAAAGCCTTAAAGCCTTTAGGGTTTAGTCCCTGATTATGAGATGAGAAGAGAAGACTCAAAGAGACACAAAGGTAAAAGCTAAGTGGGGGACTAATCAAACCCTAATTGTTATCATGCTTGGTCATTCCTAGGGTTTGTGGGGTTTAAGAAGGAAATCTTCAAAGAGCCACCAAGGAGAGAAGCAAACAAGAGGAGCAAAGAGAAGCAAAACAACTTGCTTCACTTAAGAAGACAAGTTGCTTGAGGAAAGAAGGTGAGATGAACAAGAATGAGCAAGCTCAATCCAATACACATACAAAAATGCAGCAATGATGCATAAGAGAGATGAAAAGAGATTGTGAGAAGTGAAGGCAAATTCACTTCTCAATACAACTTACCACCTGAAAAGTTAGTAAAGAAATGAAATGCAATGAAAATGAGATGCAATGCAATGATGCAAACCAAAACCAGAAGCATGAGTATGATGTTAATGATGCTAAGAGATGATGCAAACATGAGGCAAGGCATGAGAATGATCATACAAGGCAATGGATGCAGATGAAGCATGTTTTGAACCATGAATGTACATGAAAAGTTATGGAATGCAAAAGGCATATAACATGGCAAATGAAAGATGAAATGATCAAGCATGATTCTAATATGTCCTAAGATGTATTATGAATCAAATGGATGCACAAAATGTCATGGCAAGTCATGGTATGCAAGCAAATGAAAGATGGATGCAAAGGAAGGCATGAATTAGGGTTATATGCAACATACAAAGAAAAAATCCAAAACCAGAAGCATATGACATGATAAAAATTTGAAAATGCAATCAAAGGAACCCTAAACCTATACAAACTCACTGCCCAAAGGAGGGGATCCAATTCTTAACCTAGTGGAAGTTATGAATTTCCTAAGATTGCTAGGGTTTTAAGGTACCTTGTCAAGAAAAATGCAAAAACAAATTGAAAATGCAAGATCAATTCATGCCAATTTTATCCTATAAACTACATGCTATACAAGATACAATGCAAAAAGAATCATGATTCAACTCTCAATGGTTAGGCAGAAATGAATTTTTGAAGTTTGAAACAAAATAAAGCCTTGAAATGAAATTAAATCCAAAGAAAATTATCAAAAGGCATCAAGAACAAAAAAGAAATTTGGTTTGAGAGTTGGACAATGTTTCTAAATGTTTTTAAAGGTTACATGAATTTTTTTGTGATTTTTAAATACCTAAAAGTATTTTTAATTAATTAATTTTCATTAATTAATTAAAAATAAACTTTAAATGATTTAAAAATAATTTTTAATGCAAAAAATAAAAATAAAAATATTTTTGTGTTCTGAAAAATAATGAAAACTTTGACAAAAATTTTCATAATTTTTAAACATTTTTTGCTATTTTAATTAATTCGTGCAAAATAAATCAAAACAAATGAAAATAAAATGAATTTTAAATGAAAAAGAAGAAAGTCAGTCAATCCAATGGATGAGATTCAAACTCACAGGGGCGGGAATTGACTACGCGCGCTAATGGACGACCCACATTCAAACTGGCCTAATTACATCATTAAGCCCTAATCTGAACCCTAAACACTTTCAGGTGACCGGAACAGTGTTCCGGTCATCTTCTCCGGCCAGCCAAAATCTCAATCTCCCTCAAAACGCATCAAAACCTCACAAAACTCTCCAGAATCAATCTATGATCATCACTAAACATAAACCCTAACACAAATATCATTTATTTTTCGTGAATCAAAGGAAACGAGCAAAAACATTTTCACGGGCAAACTTTCAGAACATCATAACATGCTTGTTTCTGGCTCATTTTCAAAAATAAATAGATCTCCATGACCAGGGTAGCTTACAGAACAACATTCAAACAAGAAATCAAAGTTCTGGAAAATTTGTTCATCATGTTACCTGAGTTTGAGCTTTCAGTCCAGGAGCTTTCTGCTTGCCTCTTTGCCTCAAAATGATCCCAATGGTCCTCTTGATGAAGTTATGAAGCTTGGTTGGAGTTTATAATGGTTGGTTTGTGAGTTTGCAGAAGTTCTGTTCAGGAGGAGGGAGGAATCGTATTTGGTTTGTGTGAGGTTTCAGGCTGTTTCAATGGTTGGTTTATGATCAGTGGAACATTTTGAGATCAATGGTGAAGTTTGTTTTTGTGTTTGAAGCTTGTATGATGAGTTTCGAAGGAAGTTGCATAAGAGGTGGAAAATGAGAATGCTGGCTTGGAGAGTGTTTCAGCATAAGTTGTGTGTTGTGTTGAGTTCCATTTTGTCCACTTATCACTCATGGATAGGTCTGTGGAGTTGGTGTGCCCTATTGTGATTGGTATGGGTCTTTTGCAAAAAAGTCAAGCTTTGTGTAAGAGAGGTATAGGCTCATGGCTAGCCAAGGACAAGAGGGGTGTCCTGCGCAGCAAGAAGTGAGGAGGACCATAGGATCAATTTTGAAGTCAGCCAGCACATGGATTAGGGTTTGAGTGAGGTTTTGCAACTTTGTTCAACTTTGGCCCTTTTGAAGTTTCTTAATCCACATGTCATAAAAATGAGCAAACTCTTGATGCAATATGACCTTTAGACATTGGTTCATGTTTGTGTGAAGATTAGAAGTCCATTTGATAGCACAATTTGTCTTGGCAAGTGGTTTTGCAACTTTGCCTCTTTGGTAGAAAACTTGAAATTATGTGATTTTCCCCAACTTTGACAAACCATAACGTTTGATCCAAAATGAATTAGAACAAGTTCTTGTACTTTTTGAAAAGAGAATGATCCATTCTACAACTTTAATGACCAAAGTTTTCCCATTTGAGGCATTTTTGAATCAAAAAGCAAGGGTTGAAAAAGTTTCCCAAAATGGCAAGTTTCCATTACAAGTCATTTTCCCAAAAAGTCAACTTTGCAAATGGCTTGAAATTCTTCAATTTTGTGAACTTCTAACATCTTCTATGATCAAATAAAGATCATACACATTCAAAATGATGATGAACACCCTTTGGTTGGGTCATTGAGGGCCTCAGATGCCCTGATTTTGCACTGACTTGCTCAAAAAGCCAACTTTTGATCAGATGCCTTCCCCATGGAATTTCTTCATGAAAATTGATATGCATTATCCCTATACCATATAGAGACCAATAGAAACAAGAATGACCAAAAAAATTGGAGTTATGGCCTTTGAAACCAAAACCCTAATTCTAGGTCATCTGTGCAGTCAAACCTAGCTCTGCTTCCATGTCATTCTCAGTTCTTGTGATTTTGACTTCCTTGACTTTGTGGAGATACAATATGATGCTTGAACATACATGGACCCCTTTGAAATGATTGAAGACCTTTGGAGTGGCTCAAATGGCTCTTGGATTGCTCAGATCACAAACCCTAGATGCAGATGACTTTGAACCAATGCAGTGAAGCAAACATGCAATATGAGATGCTATGATTGAACTTATGTATATGAAAAGATCAAAAGCGATGGTGTGAATGGGTGAGGGCAAATTTGGGGTGTTTACAGCCCTAATTAATCTCAGGCGACCGGAGATAAGCTCCGGTCGTCTTCTCCGGCCAGCTACTCACCTGAACTCACTCCCTAGGCCACCCCAAGCTCTCTAAAGCTCCAGAATCAACCCCCAAACAACATTGAACAAGAATCAAGCCACAAAATTCATTTATTTTGCATCAAACAAGAGGATCAAAGCAAGCAATTTTCACGGGCAAAATTTCAGAAGGCTATGAAATGCTTAAAACTCAACCATTTTCAAAAGTAAAAGCATCATCATGATCAGCATAACATATAGAACCATTTTGTAACAAAAGAAATGAGTTCTAGAAAAATTGTTCTAAGGAGCTACCTGAGCTGAAGCTTTTCCATTTTGAGATTTCTGACCTCTTCCGTTGCGCAAATCACCACCAATGATCACCCTGATGCTATTGAGAAGCTTTGCAAGAGTTTAAATGTCTTGGTTTGTGTGTTTCAGTTCTGATAGTGCAGGAATCGTGTTTTGGCTTGAGGGGTTTTCAGGCCATGGTGAAGGGTGCTTTGTGTTCTATGGATGATGGTGAGGTGAATGGTGAAAGAATGAGTGAGTTTTGTTGGCTGAAGAGGGAGATTCGAAGAGATGAAGTTCTATGGAAATTTTGTGATTCTGAGCTTATGAGATGTTTCAGGCTTGTGTGTTGTATGAAATGAGGTCCTTTATGTCCACATAAGTCATGTTGATTGGCCAGAGAGTTGTTGTGGCATAGTGTGATTGGTATGGGCCAATTTGCAAAAAAGTAAAAGTTGGTGTATCATAAGCATGGTTGTGGTCAGAGGTGATCTAAAGGATGGATTTGCCTCAGCTGAGTTTATGGAGAACCCTTGGGTTGATTTTGAGGATCTGTACCACTTGATTCATGAGATAGCAAGACTTTTGCATTTTTCCCTCTTTGGAAATTTTATGAAAATGAGGCATGGTTTCTTGTGATCCAAGGCACAAATTTGGTCAAGGCAAGTTGTGTTATCATGTCATGATGCTTAATGGTGACTTAGAGGTCATTAGAAGTCTTGAAGTTTGATTTTGCAAAATTCCCTCTTTGGCATGAACTTGAAAATTATAAGATTTTTCCCAACTTTGAAAAATCATATCTTGAGTTCTAGGATGAATCAAGAGGAGTTCTTGTACTTTTTAAAAATGGGAATATCCAATCTACAACTTTCATGTTTGAAGATTTTTCATTTGAAGCCTTTTTGATCAAGAAAGAGGAGGTTGAAAATCTTTCCCAAAATGGAAAGTTTTCATTACAAGTCATGTCCAAAAATGGAAAGTTTGAAAATGGCTTGAAATTCTTCAATCTTGTGAAATTATAACCACTTATAAGATCAAATAAAGATCATAGAACCTCAAAATGATGAAGATGACCCTTTGGTACCATTGGTGGTGGCCTCAGATGCCCTGATTCTGACTTTTCTTGCACAATAAGTTACCAGTTGATCAGATGACTTCCACAATGAATTTCTTCATCAAATTTGGTACACATGCTCCTTATAACATATTAAGACCAATGGAATCAAGAATTACCAAAAAATTTGAGATTAGGGCCTCAAACCTAAAACCCTAATTTTAAGTCATCTGTGTAGAAACTGCTCAGTCTGCCTCTATGCCTCTGCAATGCTTTGTGATCTCTTGACTTTTAAGAACCCTGGGGAGCATAATATGATCATAGAAAACACATGGACCCTCTTGACAAGCTTCAAGGCCTTTGATATGGCTCATATCACTTCTTGGATTCCCCTGATCACAAACCCTAGCTATGCAACTTATGTAGTGAAACAAATATGCAATGTGAAATGATATGCTTATGAAATGTAATATGAAAGATCACAAGTCATGGTGTGAGAAAAAAGGAGAGGGAAAATTTGGGGTGTTTACAATTTGGAAATCCAGATGCGGGAGTCTTATCCCAAGTTGTTTGAGCAAGGTAAGATTTTTGAGGAGGAATTATCCTAAGTGGGAGAGTGTTGTAATGCCCTATTTATTTAATTAAATATTTTTGTATGTTTAGTGTTGTTTTGTGTTGAGTTTCTAAGTTGGTTTGAATCAAGTTGAATAAGTCGATTAAGTTGATTTAAGTTTTGTCTTTGTTAGTTGAACTAAGTTGAGTTAATTATGTTGTGGGTTATTAGTAGGATTGTGCTATTTTGATAAATGGGCTTGTTTGGTGAGTATGAGTCGTCCCGGACCATCGTAAGGAAAACTATAACCAAAATCTTTTTTATCCGACATTAACTTGGAACCACGTGCATCTAAATCACCATTTACTAAGATCAATCAAAAGAAAAACCATAAGTTAGTTGGAATTAGAGGAAATAGATTATCAGTAAGAAAAATAACAAGTGGAGAGAAGGTGGTTACGTGAAGTGCTTAGGAGAAGGAAAAAGCTAGGGTTTCGATCAAAAAGTGTTAGACTCGCCTTTAATCCAAATGTAAGGGTGGGGATTCTAACCTTATAACCTGGATTATATGATGAATACATGTGGAATTGGGTATAGGAATCGTTGCTGTCAATTGTTGTTTTGTGTGGATAAATAAATTGTTTTGATAAATGATTTGTTCTGATGAATAAGTTGTTTTGATGAACAAGTTGCTATTAGATGATTAAGGAAATTATGAATGTGTTATGTTGTTGTTGAATTGTGTGTCAGTTGATTAGTAAAGTAGTCGGAGAATTAAATGGACTGAGAAGAGTTACAGGGACAAAGAAGAGAGGAACAGAGAGGAAGAATGGAAGATTGAAAGTGGGACGACCGTCCCCTCTTCCTGACGTCCGTCTGGGAATTGTGACTGTCGCTCCCCGGATTTCTATCCTGGTACAAACGCGAAAGTGGCGCGGAAAAAGAATAGAGTCGCCAGCCAGGCATTTTTATCCCAAAAGAAAGGGAATGGTAATGCTGCACAAACCAGAAAAAAAGAAAGAGGAAGGAAACAGGTCCTACGAACCAAAGAGACTGAGTTCGGGAGTCGGTTACGACCTGGGAAGGTATTAGCA
This sequence comes from Lathyrus aphaca, assembly GCA_963966055.1. Lineage (NCBI taxonomy): Eukaryota > Viridiplantae > Streptophyta > Magnoliopsida > Fabales > Fabaceae > Lathyrus > Lathyrus aphaca. The sequence continues at coordinate 321,051,552 of OZ014524.1, read as the reverse complement.
CCTAGATCATCCGCCGTACCCGACGGGATCCACGCTTGCAAGAGATAACTGTTTCAAAGGGTGAGGGTATGAAAACTGCAGCAAAAGAAATGAAAATGAAAAGAAACTGGAACTGGAAAAGAAATGAATAAGAGAACAAAGAGAAAAAATGTAGGGAAAATAAAGATTGTGCTCGAACGGGCCCGACCCCACTGCCTACGTACCTCATCAGGATAATGAGGATCAGAGACGCCGTAGTTCCCCTAACTAGGGGTAACAAGGAAATTGCTTGTGAATTAAGGCTTGAACTGCCTATGCCATTGCTCAGGTGTTGCAGGCTCGGACGACGAGTGTGTAACCGTCTTGCAAAATGACATGTAGGAGCAAGTTCGCGTACGGAGCGAAAGAGATGAGAAAAGAATTCCCGAAGGAAATACGCTTATTGTTTGTTTGTGCTTTTTATGAAGCTTTTATGAGTGTGTCGCAAGAAAGTGAACTCAAGCTCTTTTCGATGGAATGTGCACTGGTCACTACATTCCAAGATGGAATAATAGAACAAGCACACTCAAGTAAGGAGAAGATCCCCAAAACTTGAACCCAAATATTAGGGCTTAGGCTCACTAAATTGTTTACTTATTAAGTGTTTTGATTATTTACATGAAGAAGTGTTTTTTAAGCTTTTCTTTTATGAAGAAGATACCTTGATCAGACTTGTGCATCACAAGGTAAACTTGTATTATCCCAAGATGGGAAGACTACAAGCATATCTCATGGAATAAGGCTATGGATCAATGCATCACTTCAAACTTATTAAAGTGTTTTTTAGAGTTATGAGATGAGAAGAGAAGAAGAACCAAAAGGATCTCAAAGGAAAAATTCTAAGGGGGACTAAAATAATCTTAAGTGTTAACATGCATGGATGTCCTAAGGGTTAGTGAGGTTTCTATCCTAATGAACAAGGAAAGAAGAAGAAAAAGAAGATAGAAGAAGGGATGAGAAAGGCCTAAGCCCAACAAAAAAGGGTTAGTTCACATAAACATAAGAGGAAGAGATGAGAATTGGAGATGCAGAACTTAATTCCCACATCTCTCACTTACCATAGCCCCTACAAGGTTAGTATGCACATAAATGAAACAAAATGAGCAAGATAACATGCTAACATCAAACAATCCGAAGTGACATGATATGAACAAATGCGCTATGCAAATGCAACTCAAAGAAATGAGGACAAGAAGTTTATGAGACAAAAGATGCAACATGAAGCACTTATGAGAACACATGCTAACTTATGGAATATGCAAAACAAAATGCACAAAATATGAAAACAAGACTCACAACCAGAATCAAAACAAGATAAGGAATGGATTGGGAAGCCAACAAGATGAAAAGAAAGGACACACAAGACCAAACAATGCCAAATGGAAGCAAAAGAAACCAAAAGATGAAGTGAAACACTTAAAGAAGCAAAAAGACTTAAAGAAGAAGTAAACTCAAAAATCCAGAAGACACAAGACCTATACTAGGACCAGGAAGGTACCCATACCCCAAAGGAACCCCAAATGAGAAGAAAAAGAGGGCACAAGTGCCTTTCTAGGCTTATGAGGGACTTAAAGGTTCAAAGGAAGCAAAACGGGACAAAGTTCAAGATAAAATCCACAATAAATCAACCAGCCATCTAATAACTCCACAACTGAAACCACATGACCTTCAAACATGTTATATCAACCAGCCAAAAGGATTTGCAAAGATTCAGAAAGGAACTAAGTCAAATGGAAGCAAGAACACAAGCTAGGACAGAAAACTTACATCACATGTTACAAGACCAAGACTCAAGAAATAAATTTCCAAAAATTGAGAGAAAACTCTCATGAAAAGAAAAATGAATTAGTAACACAAAGCAAAAGGAATGGGATCAAAACTCAAAATATTGAAGTCTATGGAAATTGGACAAGGCAGACTGGTCAATAAAGACTTAAAAATAAGCTATGAGCAATGGCGAATTAATTCTGGCACGCGGATCAATTAAAAAATAAAATAAAAATATGATAAAAAACTAGAGACACAAAATAACATTCAGGATTTTTTTGGGAATTTTTAGGTGATTAGAACTATTTTAAACGAATTAAAATGAAACTGAAATAAAAAGAAATTAAAGTTGAAAAAAGAAATAAAAAGAATTGGAGGTGGTGTATGAAGCAGGCCTTGTATGTAGGAAACGGATTGGGCTTGGAACAGTGAGGTGTGGATAGGAACTGGTAGGAGGCCCACGCGCTGATGCTCATGCTGTTGTTATTGTGTGGATTAATTGGAATAAAAGAATAAAAGCTGGGGAATAATGCTGGACGCTGGATGAATCTGACGGCAGTGGTTAGGGACCTCATTAAATGAGGTGGCGCCTTCATGTGCTGCCATTGGTTATTATAAAGTGAGCTTACGAAAATAACAATGAACATGGTTACACGTTGCCTTTAATTAAAACAGAATTTATAAAACTTAAAAAGAAAAGAAGCAATGACACGTGGCGCTGTCTGGCGCGTTGGATGGTGGATCCAAGGGTTGTGGTTCATCTTCTCCAATGGAATTCACAAGACAAATTCCGATGACCGGAGCTAGAACTCCGGCACCGGAGACCAAACCAGAGGAAAAAATTCATCAAATAATGCAAACCAATAGTTCAAATTGACTAACTCAACATCACTGAATCCAAATATGATGTCAAAAATAGCTAAAACTCGAAGAATCGGCCGGATCGAAGCAAAACAACATTGATCATCAAACTTTAAATGCACATAACTCATGATATAATGCACCAAAATCAAATCTATAAAGTGCATCATGATCAGGGAAGAACAAGGAACACATATCAACAATAAAATTCCATTTCCAGAACAAAAAGTTTCAAGCCATACCTGAGATGGAGATCTCGAAATGTTGAAATAGAAAGCCAAATAATCCGTGAAAATCACTCCTCTTACTCCTTAGATTTAAAATAAATGCATCTAAGGTCTTGAAATGGTGTAGATCTGAAGTTTCAACACAAGAGGCTTTGAAATGGTGAACCTCCAATTTTGTGATCTAAGCTTGAATGAGTGGATGATTCTTGATCTTGATGATTCACTGATCAAGAATATGGAAGAGATTTGTGGAGAATGTAAAGGAATGGAGAGATATGAAGCAAAATGCAAAAATGCAAGAAGGTTGAGAATGAGAGAATGAGAGAGATTCAAATCTGGTTTTTGCTTCTTTTTCTTTGTTGTCATGTTTAGAGTGAGTGCTGAAAGTGTGAAAGAAATTGCACGAAAATTCAATGAGAAAAGTGTGAATATGCAAATTATGCACTTGGTGGAAAATGCATGCTCTCCTCATGCTTCCTTGGGCCTCTCAGCATGTGCAAGTTTCAATCTCCACCCTTGATCCAAATCCATTAACTTCTGGCCCTTAGATCAAACCCTCACACTTAATTCATGAATTTTGCAAATTGGCTTGTTTTGGAGGGAGTTTTCAAAAGTGTATGAAAATGACCATTTCTTTTGAGCCAATTGGTCTTAAGGCAATGTATTTTAAGTTAGAAACAAGTTTGGGCCTGAACCAATTCACAAAATTAAGATTGGAGCCTTCTTGCACATGATGCATTTTTGAAAAAGTGATTTTTTGCCCTTCGGAAAGGAATTTTCGAATGCCTTAGAGGGAGATTGGTAAATCCGGTGAAAACGCACTTGTACTTTTCGAAAATGGCAGCCCTTACTCTCCAACTTTCATGTTTGACTTTGGTCCATTCGGAGAATTTTTGATCATGTTAAGGCCACTTGAAGATTAGGGCCAAAGTTGCCAAATTTGCAAAACTTCAAAAACCAACTTTGTACCATTTTTGCAAAACCCCTCAAATCTCCATGATTCTTGAACTTTAGGCATTCCAAATCTCTTATAACATTGTAAGAATCCCTCTTGGCCAAAAAATTTAGGTTGGACCCCTTGAAATTGCACAGTTGACTTTTTATGGGCTCTGTTGACCTTTTCCTTCATCTGCAAGCAACCGAGGCATTGACTGACTTCCACATGGAATTTTCTCATTAAATTTGACACATAGGATCCTCTTAACATGTAGAATACTTGGCTCACAAGAAATAGCCAAAGTTGTGAGATCTTGATACTTGAATCCCAAACCATAATTTGGGTGCTTTGCATAGGAGCTTTGCCTTGTCCTGAGATCTCTGATGATCATGCAATCTTCTGAGCTTTTGCCAATGGACTTGATCTTGTAATTGGAGTGTAGACTCACCATAGAACTTGTACAAACTCACTGGGACCCTTGTCATGGCTTGAAATGCTTCTGGGAACTCCACAAATGACCATATGTTTGATGCTAGGACATGAGGGATGTTATGCTTCATCTTTCCATGATATGATGCTGAGGAAATGATATGAGTATGGTGAATATGATGTGATTATGATGCTTAAAAAGGAGAGGGCAAATTTGGGGTGTTACAGTTGCCGCTATTCAATCATCAGTTAATCTGAAAAGGACGATAGTACGGGCTATCGACCATTCAAGATAAACTGTGGTTTAATACCAAGAAGACCAGAAATTTGCACTCTGACGAAGAATGCAACACTGGGAAATAAACCCAACCAGGTGACGCTCTGGGGACTGCAGGGGAGAAAGAAGCAGACGAGCTTCTTCCAAGTTGAAACTGATATCTGGAATAAGAATACGTTGACAGACGAGCCTTCAAACAATCCTGTTACGCCAGGAACTGGACATACGAGTCCTCAAAACACTGCAAGAGCATGAACTGAGACAGACGAGTCTTCAAACCATCCTGTGATGCCAGGAGCTGGACAGACGAGTCCTCAAACACTTCAAGAACATAATCTGAGACAGACGAGTCTCCTTCGAATTTACATGTTACGCCAGGACCGGTAATGCACTTAAGTATGTGGGATAGACATGCAATCAAGGTAGACGAACCTTCTTCATATATTATCCGCGGATATATGGTATAAGACAGACGAGTCTTCTTCGAGCAAACCTGTTACGCCAGGTGCATCAACCATAATTGGTGCCTGAGACAGACGAGCCTCCTTCGGATTTACCTGTTATGCCAGGACCGGAAACCATTTTGACATTAATTCCCACTGTCAGGATTCGAAACCTCTTCAATACAGACGAGTATTGGATGATCATCAAGATAACACAGACGAGTGTCATAACTCAATGATACAGACGAGTATCAGACGATGATCCGAGAAACACAGACGAGTGCTTCAGGCAATGATACATACGAGTACCAGCCACTGGTATAGACGAATACCAGAAATTCAAACACAGACGAGCGTTTGAAGCAGCAATAGAAATACCAGGATAAACAGCAAATCCTTATAATACAGATATAAGCTAGCACAGACGAATGCTGGGGATGATATGAACGAGTATCCAAGTGAAGCAGACGAGCTTCAGAACACAGACGACTTCTGGGGAATAAAAGCAGACGAGCTTCAAACAAACACAGATGAGTGCTAGACAGTTGCAGACGAGCAAAAGCAGAAAATACATATCAAGGCACAGACGAGTGTAGAAAAGGATCCAACACCAAACACAGACGAGTGTTGAGAAGTTGCAGATGAGCAACAACAAATATCATATCAGAACACAGAAGAGTGTTGAGGAGTCGCAGACGAGCAATCACAAAGATAACCACAACACAGACTAGTGTTGGGAATTTGCAGACGAGCAAAATCAAGATAATCATAACCACTGCTGGGGAAATCAAACGAGCAATACCAAAGGGTCAACACAGACGAGTGTTGAAGGATGCAGATGAGCATCAATAAAACAGTAATACATCCCTGTTGGGGAATACCCTGCTTAGGGATAACACAGACGAGTGTTGAAGATTGCGGACGAGCAATAAACGAACGCCTGATTGGCAACAAGAGATACAACTCTGCAGGGGAAGACAAGTCAAGAGGTCTGGATACCCACTCTGACTGAGGTGATGAATACCTGACTGTATCATCAAAAATACCCAAAAGTATGGCAACTTCGCTGGGGAAGATTTCACTGACGGAAGTGAAAATCCAATATGAACTCTGTGGGGACAGGATCATCTTCAGAATCAGCTGGGGAAGCTGCTTGAACAAAAAAACTAGCTGGGAAGAGCACCTGCTGATTCAAGACTCTGAGAGGATATAAGGCTTTCAGTCCCACCCGCTGGGGAATACTATTGATGAGGATAGAATACTGATAATTCCACCTCTGGTGATGTCAGGCGTTCAGATACCTGCTGGGCATACTCCACTGGGGAAGAATGAAATGCTTGGGCTGCTGCCAAGGCTTAGCTGGATAAAAATATCTGCTGGAGATGCCAGGCTTTCAGATACCTGCTGAGGAAAAAAATCTCTGCTTGGGGAGATACTCTATTGGGGAAGAGTAAATTGCTTGGGAGAATGTGACGCCATCCTGCAACCTGCAACATCAGAAAACACAAGTGTGCCTCGGGGATTTGCATGGTATGATCTGTTCATCCATCGTCACCCGACACTCAAAGAGGGTTACAGTTTCCCTGCATGTCAGTTTTCTTTTCAAAATTATCACCATGTTTAGATGCACTGCTATTTTTGCTGAAAATTCAGGACATTTTGCAAACAAAAATAAACACACACAGCTTTTTGACTGAATATTCTTTTTATTGAATGGCCTCTGAATAGGAAAAGATTTTACAACAGGAAGCAACCACCTGGAAAGAGGTAGCCACCAAAAATTGAGAAAAGAAACTATCCTAATGGCAATGTACACGACATTCCACGGAGTTCCATTTCTGCTATGACCAGCATGTCTTCGAGACTCTCCATTCTGCTTTGGCCTTCTGAGGGGATGAGGGGACTGTTTCCTATCCTTCTGATATTGTCAAGTTGTACGAAACGATGATGTGGTTCAGATAACTCGGATCGCAGTTGTTCGCTTATTCCCTTGTTTTGCGTGGATCGCCCTTTTGGGTTTTCAATCCATCGGGATACCCTTTTTTGCCTGAGCTGTCCAATGCGGCTTTTCAACTCAGCGGGTGTACATTTTTTTTTATTTCCCTAACTTTTGCCCGAGCTTTTTATTCTGTTTTTAGCTCACCGGGATGCCCTTTTTTTTGCCTGGACTATAATTCTGTTTTTGTGTCCAGCGGGTCTCCTTATGAGAAGTATTTTTTAACTGCGTCCGAGTTAACAGGGGACTGGAAGTCAACTCCATCCATAGTGGTGAGCATCAGTGCTCCTCCTGAGAAGACTTTCTTCACTATGAATGGTCCTTCGTTGTTTGGGGTCCACTTGCCCCTGTGATCTGAACCTGGAGGAAAGATCCTCTTCAACACAAGCTCTCCCACTTGATACTCTCGAGCACGTACTCGTTGGTCGAATGCACGCCTCATTCTCCTCTGATAAAGCTGACCATGATAGATAGCCGCCAATCTCTTTTCCTCAATTAAACATAGCTGATTATAATGAGCACGCACCCATTCAGCCTCATCAAGCTTGACATCCATCATTACGCGCAGTGAAGGAATCTCTACTTCAACAGGCAGGACTGCTTCCATGCCATACACCAGATAGAAGGGAGTTGCCCCCGTTAACGTCCTGACTGACGTTCGGTACCCATGCAAAGCAAATGGTAACATCTCATGCCAATCTTTGTAGGTGACAACCATTTTCTGCACAATCTTCTTGATGTTCTTGTTTGCCGCCTCTACCGCACCATTCATCTTTGGTCGGTAAGGAGAAGAATTGTGATGTTGTATTTTGAAGTCCCGACACAAGTCTGCCATCATCTTGTTGTTGAGATTAGAACCATTGTCAGTAATGATCCTTTCGGGCACTCCGTATCTGCAGATGATATCTCTTTTCAGAAATCTTGCCACCACTTGACGAGTGACGTTGGCATAAGATGCTGCTTCTACCCATTTGGTAAAGTAATCAATCGCGACCAGGATGAAGCGATGACCATTTGAAGCAGTTGGCTCGATCTTCCCGATCATGTCAATGCCCCACATAGAAAAGGGCCAAGGAGATGACATGACGTTGAGCGGGCTCGGAGGAACATGCACTTTGTCTTCATATATTTGGCACTTGTGGCACTTACGAGCGAATGAACAACAGTCTGCATCCATTGTCATCTAGTAATACCCTGATCTCAGCAATTTCTTAGCCATAGCATGCCCTCCTGCATGGGTACCGAAAGATCCTTCGTGGACTTCCTGCATCAACAGGCTTGCTTCGTGTCTATCCACGCATCTGAGCAAGACCATGTCGAATTTTCTCTTGTACAAAAACCCGTATGTGTTCAAGAAGAAGCTAGCAGCAAGTCGCCTCAAGGTCTTCTTGTCATTGGAAGATGCCCCAGTTGGGTATTCTTGTTTTTCCAGGAATATCTTGATATCAAAATACTAAGGTTTCTCGTCAGACACGACGTCTATAGAGAAGGCGTGAACTGGAGCGTCAAGCCTGGAGACGTCAAATCTGGGCACATAATTCCAACACAAGACTTTAATTGACGAAGAGAGAGTGGACAATGCATCGGCAAACTGATTTTCATCACATGGTATGTACTGAAGTTTAATTGTCATGAAGAATGTCAACAGTTTTCTAGCATAATCCCGGTATGGAATTAAATGCTCCTGATGCGTATACCACTTGCCGGTAACTTGGTTAATGACGAGGGCTGAATCTCCGAATATGTCGAGGTTCTTAATCCGAAGATTAATTGCCTCCTCTATTCCCATTATACATGCTTCGTACTCCGCTTCATTGTTGGTGCAGCCGAATGTGATTCTGGCAGCGAAGGGTAAATGAGCACCTTCAGGAGTAATAAGTACGGCACCAACTCCACGACCATTGATATTGACTGCCCCATCAAACATCAACTTCCATTTGGATGCAGGGTCAGGCCCCTCCTCCGAAAGTGGTTCCTCATAATCGTTTGTTTTGAGGTACATGATGTCCTCATCAGGGAAGTCAAACTTCATTGGCTGATAATCATCCTCAAGAGGTTGCTGTTCAAGGTAATCCGACAATACACTTCCCTTGATGGCTTTCTGAGAAGTATACTGGATGTCGTATTCAGTTAAAATCATCTGCCACCTAGCAACCCTTCCGGTCAACGCTGGTTTCTCAAAGATGTACTTGACAGGATCCATTTTGGAAATGAGCAATGTGGTATGAGTCAACATGTACTACCTCAGTCGGCGAGCAGCCCATACCAAAGCGCAGCATGTTTTCTCGAGCAGTGAGTATCGGGATGCACAATCGGTAAAATTTTTGCTAAGGTAATAAATAGCGTACTCTTTTCGACCAGACTCGTCATGTTGGTCTAGAACACACCCCATTGACCCTTCTAGCACGGTCAAGTACATGATTAATGGTCTTCCCTCTACTGGAGGCATTAGAATTGGAGGTTCCTGCAAATATTCTTTTATTTTGTCGAAAGCTCTTTGGCCATCATCGTTCCACTTGACCGTTTGCTCTTTTCTTAGCAGTTTGAATATTGGTTCGCACGTGGCAGTTAGATGAGATATGAACCGAGAAATGTATTTCAACCTCCCTAAAAACCCTCTCACTTCTTTTTCCGTCTTCGGTGCAGGCATATCTTGAATAGCTTTTACTTTAGCAGGATCTACCTCGATTCCTCTTTGACTTACAATGAAACCCAGCAGTTTCCCAGAACGCACCCCGAAAGTGCACTTGTTCGGATTCAACCTCAGCTTGTACTTGATCAGTCTATCAAAAAGCTTCTTCAGGTTGACCAGATGCTCCTTTTCGTCTCGGGACTTAGCAACCATATCGTCCACATAACATTCAATCTCCTTGTGGATCATGTCATGGAACAATGTGACCATCGCCCGTTGATAAGTTGCCCCGACGTTCTTCAAACCAAAGGGCATGACCTTGTAGCAGAATGTACCCCATGGGGTAATGAACGTTGTCTTCTCCATGTCTTCCGGTGCCATCTTTATCTGGTTATATCCGGAGAAGCCATCCATGAAGGAAAACACTGAGAATTGAGCAGTATTGTCTACCAACACGTCAATGTGTGGCAACGGAAAGTCATCTTTTGGGCTTGCTCTGTTCAAATCCCGGTAGTCAACGCACATTCGGACCTTGCCGTCCTTCTTTGGTACAGGTACAATGTTAGCTACCCAAGGTGGGTAACTAGTCACAACAAGGAACCCGGCATCCCATTGCTTCTGAACCTCCTCTTTGATCTTCATCGCCATGTCAGGACGAGTTCTTCTCAATTTCTGTTTCACAGGAGGACAGTCCTCTCTCAAGGGTAATTTGTGCACAACGATATCTGTATCCAACCCTGGCATATCTTGATATGACCAAGCAAAGATATCCATATACTCTCTCAGCATACTGATCAGCTCTTCCTTGACGTCGGCCTGCAGACTGGCCCCAATCTTGATCTCTTTCTTCACATCTTCCGTGCCGATGTTGATGATCTCGATCTCCTCCTGATGAGGCTGAATAATCCGTTCCTCTTGTTTCAACAATCTGACCAATTCTTCAGGGAGTTCACAGTCTTCCTCAACCCCTTCATCAGCTTGGTAGACTGGATTATCAAAGTCATGCATAGTTATAGCAGGAACGTTATCCGTGGAATCCGGATGATCAACACTGCACAGATGATGTGCTTATTCAGAATCTGCTTATTTTGAAAAAGAGACGCTAACACAAAAGCAAAAAGGAAAAACACATTGCCATTTTTATATTTTTTTGTGAAAAAGTTTAAAACAAAGACAGGGAACACAGTTTGTCTGAAAATGTCCTTTTATTCATAGCAAAATAACGATGCAATACAAACATGGTGGCCCAATACAATGGATCCAAGCATCTTGGGCAGAAATGCTGGATTTGACAATGCAGTATGCTAATAAAAGGAAACAAAATAATTACTTTGAAAGCCAGGTGACTAGAGCAATGTCCTCAGCAGACCAATTTGTTAGCTCCTCGCCGGGCGCACACGGGTGGATCCAATTGTCCCAGTCCCCGTCACTATCCCCATCTTGGCTTGCTGTGCAGATCTGATTGCGGTCGAGCAATCCAGCGCTTGTAAACGTGATGGCCTTGCCACTTGGAGCTGATCCACCAGGCTGATATCCTAAGCCAAACTTATCATCTTTCTTTTACAGCTCCAACAAATTTCCCCAGCCTTGGGCACTGCCTGATTGAACAACCTCTTTAGCTTCTCTGTAGGAGTGGATGGATGTACCCTCCTTCTCAATGCTCTTCTCCATAGGGGTCAATATGTTGGCGTTGACCGCTTCAAAAGCTTGGCATAAAGTTTCATGGATTTCTCCATCCATCTCTACGTACTTGAACGTCGACAAGTGGCTGACGAATATGTCCTCTTCTCCACAGACTGTGATGACCTGGCCGTCAACCACGTATTTAATCTTCTGATGTAGGGTTGAAGTAACAGCCCCAGCAGCATGTATCCACGGCCTTCCCAACAAACAGCTATATGCCGGCTGGATATCCATAACATAGAAAACACTTTTGAAGACTTGAGAGCCTATCTTGACGGGCAGCTCAACCTCTCCAAAAACGGATCTTCTCGAGCCATCAAACGCCTTAACAATCAGATCACTTGGCCTCAGGACAATTCCATCAACATTAAGCTTCATCAGTGCCTTCTTCGGAAGCACATTCAAGGAAGAGCCTGTGTCTACAAGAACATGAGACAGCACAACGCCCTTGCACTCCATCGTTATATGTAGTGCTTTGTTGTAGTTTCTGCCCTCCGAAGTGAGGTCTCTGTCAGTGAGGTCTCTGTCAGTGAAGCCTAGACCATGGCTAGCATTGACACTTCCTACAACAGCCTCAAGTTGGTTGACAGTGACCTCTTGAGGGACGTAAGCCATTTGCAGGACTTTCAGTAAGGCCTCTCGGTGTGCGGGAGAGCACATCAGCAATGACAAGATGGAAATCTTCGAAGGTGTCTGGTTCAGTTGATCAACCACCTTGTAGTCACTCTTTTTAATAATCCTCATGAATTCCTCGACCTCTTTTTCAAACGTACCCTGCCCAGCCACATGAATAGTTGACTCATCATTCACAACATGCTTTCCTTTGGCTCTGGACGAAGCCTCCGCCTCAGGATCCCCTCTCAGCACAGGGGGAGCGAACAAACAACCACTTCTGGTGAAACCCCCAACTCCTCCGACATTCTCTACAGTCGGGTCAGCAACAACAGCCTTGCTCTCGATCTTCTGTCCAGCTACATATATGTCTGAGCCATAATGCCAAGGAATGGATTTATCGTCTGTGTATGGAACAGGCCCAGGTACGGTGATAGTCACGGGACTAATCTCTGGAGCATAGATTGTAACCGGCTCTCTCCTAACAGGCATGTCAGCTTCATCATAGAAAATGGTAATGGTTGACACATCATCAGCCTCTTCATTACCAACTTTACTGAACTGCAAGTGTCGTACCCTAAATTTTGACCGTGTTTTTTTTTCAAGTTTTCATTCATCTGGTGCATTTCATAGCATTATCGATAGGTTAGTCGTTTCTGCATTTTTAAAGTTTCATTAATCATTAATCATGCATAAAAGCATTCCCTTTTACATTTAAAGTCAAATGGTTTATTAATCTTCATAATGATGCATTTTTTCCCTTTTTTTTCGTCTTAATATAATTTTGTTTTTATCTTAGATTTTGTTTCAATTTAAAAATACAACTTTTATCTCATTTTATAATTTATTATTTTTACTTTTATTTCTAGTTAAATAATTATATTAGATTATTTATATTTAGTTTTTAGTTTAATTTTGATATTAGTTTATTTAGTTGATATTTTATTTAGTTCAATTTTAATTAGTTTAGTTTTAATTAGATTTATTTTAATTAGATTAATTTTGATTAGTTGTTTTTAATTAGTTTATATTTTTTATTAGTTTTTTTTAATTAGTTGATTTAATTAGTTTTTTTTATTTAATTAACTATATCTTTTTTTTTATTTGTTTCTTTTAAACATTTCAAAAAAATCTATTTCTTATTTTAAATCTTGCTACACAATAACCACACTTCAAATCTCCACAAGAAACATAACCCAAGCTTTAACCACACTTCATACTAAACCAACTACGACAACAACAGTACACATCAAGCCAATTGCCCATCCAACTGTTACATGCCTACAAACCAAGTTTGTTGCTACAACGGTAACCTGCACCACTCCAATAACAGTCCAAGATTTGCACCAATTTAAACAAACACTGACCAGTAAGCAAGGGAGAAGACAGATGTACAATTTCTTTTTGTGAAGAAAACTCACAATAAGAAGGCAAGAGAAAACCGAATGAAGGGGAAAGAAAATTATGAAACAAAAGAAACTCTCTAAATTCATCTCACCATCTTCATTAACTTAGATCACCATCTTCATTAACTTAGAGGAATCTTCTTTTTTCAAATGACTGCCACTCTCTCCACCACTTAAAATCCTTTGTTCCTTCCCTCCATATTCATTCTTTTCTCACAATAAACACAACCATACCTCCATCAAACAGAAACCAAATAACCACTTTGTTGGTTGAAACCGAACCACAAAAACAAAACTCAACCATTCACCTCTTCTCGGAACGATTTTCCACCGTCCAGCCCTCTACGTCGCCGACGCCCTTCCGCCTCAACAACACACGTACAATAATGACAAGCAAGACCGCACAAAACAGAGTTGCAGCGAGATATATAAGAGACCGAGAGAGCTGAGAATGGAGAGAAATTGATTGAAGAAGCAGAGTGAGATCGAGCATTTGAGAGCAGAGACACTGTGAAAAACAAGAGATTCAAATACTTTACCTCAGCCATTCCCGGCGAAAAACTCCTCGCCGTAGGTAACCCGATTTATCTTGAATTTGATCTCTTTACATCCAATCATTGTTAATTTGTTGTTATCATGCTTAAACTTGAAAGTTTGTTCTGATTTTGGTCTTCACAAAAGAATCTGAACCAACATAGGGAGTATAATGAGGGAATGCTCGCGATTTTAGAGAGAGATTTTGTGGGACAAAAAAAATTGAGAGAGTGAGGAAGAGAGTGATTCAGAGAGAAAATGAACGATTGAGAATGGGAGAGAATATGAAGCGTGAGTTTAAGAGAGAGAGAGAGGAACGATTCTAGGATTTGATTTTCTTAAATGCTTTTTTATTTATTCCTTTTCTTCTTTTATTTCATTCATTAATTTTGTATTAATTTTTCATTTTTGATTTAATTGCTATGATTTTTTTTCCAGATCTCTATCATATGGTTATTTATTTATTTATTTAATCATTTTTTTGTTCTATTATTATTATTTATTATAATTATTATAATTTTGAAAATAAATCTTAATTTTATTATTAATTATTTCAGAGAGAGAGAGAGAACGTGAGGTTTGAGAGATGAGTGGGAGGGTGAGCGTTTTGTGGAAAGAGAGGTGGAGAGTGAAAAGGAGAGAGATATGGTTTTGTTTTAATTATTTATTTTTATTTATGGTAATATATTAATTTAATTTTAATTGAGATTTTGAATGAGTCTTGGGAGAGAGAAATTGGGAAGAGTAACTTTAACGTTAGGACTTGTCTTTCACCAAGTTTTTTTTTTAAAAAAAAATTTATTGTTTTATTTTTCTTTTTTAATTTAATTTTGATTTAATATAGAGTTATAGAAATAAAAAATTAGAAGGGTTAGTTAGTTTTCTTTTAATAAAAAAAAATCCAAAAAAAACATCTTATTTAATTTTTATTACACTTTTTATTTAAGATTTAACTTTATTATTATTTTATTTTTTTTAGGTTTGTTTAATTATTTTTCCATTGGTCACTTTCTTTTAATATATAAAAAAACCAAAAATATTTTTTCTTGTTTTATTTTAATTACGTTTATTTTAGATTTAATTTCGAACTTAGGGATTTAGTACTAATTTCCATTTATCTTTCTTTAAAAATCCAAAAAAATGTTTATTTTCTTAATATCTAAAAAAATCGAAAAAAATATTTAGTTTCTAATATCTAAAAAATATTTTAAAATATGTTAGTTTTTCTTTAAAAAAAATAAAAAAAAAATATTGTATTTACTCTCATTTAAATTTTGTAGATATAATAATAATTATTATAATTATAAAAAAGTTTGTATTTATTATTTAGATTATGTATAAAAAAAAAATCAAATTTTGTCTCCCTAGTTCCCTTTTTAGGTGTTATTATAAAAATATCAAAAATATATTAGCATTTATTCACTTTCCTTATTTATAGGTATTGTTAGAAAAAATCCAAAAAAATAAATATACTTAGTCTCTTTCCTTATTTAAAGGTATTGTTAGAAAAAAATTCAAAAAAATAAATATACTTATTCTCTTTCCCTATTTTTTTAGAAAAATAATAAAAAAAAGGTTAATACATTTTTTCTCTTTCCTAATTTTTAGATATTATTATAAAAATACAAAAAAATTCTTACTTTAGACTTTTATTTATTTATATAGTTAAATTTTAATTTTGTATTTAGTTTTTTTTCGTTATTTAATTTTTATTTATCATTTTTCTTAATATATCTAAAAAAACCAAAAATAAAAATTTTTCTTATTTATTTCTTAATTTTTGTTTATTCTAAAAAATAAAAAACAAAACAATTCTTTATCTTTACTAAATTTTTGTTATTAAAAATTATTATTATTTTTATTATTATTTTAATTTTTATTTATTACTTTCGTTAAGTATATCTAAAAAATAAAAATAAAAATATTTTCTTCTATGTTGTCTAATTATTTTTTAAAATCAATGCTATCTTTTTAACTTAATGGTTTCTTTTTTATTTTATTTTTATTTATTTAACTTTAAAAACCCAAAATTTGTTTAGTCCTTTTTTCTTCTAAGAAGTTAGTTTAGATAATTTATTTTATGATAGATCCCTTTAGTTTGAGATGTTGAGATTTAGGTTTATCTCTTAGTATGAGTTTTTTAATTTAATCTTTCGATGTCTTGGTTGTATGCACGCTATGTTTGTATTTATTTCATTTCGCATCATGACCATATATTTGTTAAGATAAAATTGAAAGCGCACACTTTTGAAACTTTAATTTTCAAGATAATAATCCTTGGTCCAACGCCAAGTTGAGTTTACATACACCTCACTCACACACGTAAGTCGGTCGTTTTATGATCGCCATCTGCACAGTTTCTACATTTCACAGCTTTCCAACTTAAGTAAATTGTCGCACCGTGTTTGTCTTCCACCCCCGCATTCTCGATCCATATATCGAGTCATAGCCCGGTTACTAAGCCTTTTACCTTGCATTTCCATTTACTTTATTCAGTCCATTTTTGCAAGTAGCAGCCTATGCCTTAGACTTAGGAGCTTGCACCCTCATTTATCTATTTTACTTTCTTTGCATTTAAATCCAAAAGGGAAAGAACTCCTGCAGTTGACTCAATGTCATAGGAAGTTTAGCAATCCCTAGTTACCTTTTTGACCTTAGCCATTAGGACTTTTTATTTTAGAACTTTTTGTGAGTTTCCTAAAGTCACGTGAGTGTTTGCCATAACACTTACCTTCCCCCGCGAACCTTGAGCGTAACCAAGTGTTCGTTAATCCTTAGGAGAACTACGAGTGCTCTGATTCTATACCCGATACGTAGGCATCGATGCGATGTTGTGCGAGCACCATTAGAAATAAAACCTTAGGTTCCCATAATTTTAGCAAGCAATAAATAACAATAACACAAATATTAACAAGAGGTTCCCGTAGGATACTGCGGATGCTTAGGATGCTAACACCTTCCCTAGGTATAATCAACCCCCGAACCTAGTTTCTCCTTATTTAGGGTTTTTACGATCTTTTTCCCTTTTCCCTTTGGATTAAATTAAAGTCGGTGGTGAACATAAAAGTTTTGCGATTCAAGCTTAATCAATAGTTTGGTATCCAATTCTCACCGTAACAGCAAGGATCCATCCTCAATCAAACCCTGCAAACCCATCTTCAACTTTTCACAGCCATTCTCAGCATTCAGGCAGTCTTCACAATCAAAACAGCAACCAGGAAACACTTGACCATTCAGCAGTCTCTCTTTCACTACCCTCAAAGGAGTCTTCACTTCATCAATACTCATCACCAGACTCAACTTGTCACCACCCTCAACAGCATTAACTCTTGCCCCTCCATGATTCGGTATAGGGTTCGAGTTAACATTCGGCGGCGGTGCAAAATTGATTTCCTTAGAGTCTACAAGATCCTGAACCTTGTGATGCAAAGCCCTGCACTTCTCAGTCGAGTGCCCGGGTGCTCCAGAGTGGAAAGCGTATCGCGCGTTGACATCATAACCCATTGGAAGCTCTCCAGGAGGTGGTGGTGCCAACGTTCTCAGTTGAATCAGGTTCAAATCTAACAGTCTTGGAAGCAAAGCAGCATATGTCATAGGGATGGCCTCAATCACCCTATTAGCCGGGCGAGTTTGCCTTGGCTGATACGGTTTCTGCTGATAATTAGTACGAGGTTGTTGTTGTTGTTGATGTTGTTGTGGATGAGGTTGCATCTGTTGTACTGGAGCTGCAGGAATTGTGACTGCTGTCACATGCTCATAGGGTCTTCTATAACCACGGCCCCGGCCTCGGCCAAATACAGCGTTCGTCTCGCCCTCTCTTCTTCTAGGAGGTCCACTAAAACCTTTCCTCGCTCCATTTGAGTTGCTAGCACTAGGATCTTGTATCTTCCCCATTTTCAGCAATGTTTCAACTTTTTCTCCAGCAATAACAATATCGTTGAATTTAGTAGCAGAGCTGGACGCCAACCTTTCAAGAAAAACACCCTGCAGAGTACCCATAAACATGTCAGCCATTTCATTCTCTAGCAGTGGCGGTTGAACTCTGACAGTGAGCTGGCGCCACCTTTGGGCATATTCTTTGAAACCTTCTTTAGCCGTCTGAGCCATGTGCTGCAATTGCGTGCGGTTTGGAGCCATGTCCATGTTGTATTGATACTGCCTCACAAAGGCTTCAGCTAGATCCTTCCAACTCTTGATATTAACTCTGCTGAGCTTCATGTACCATTCTAGAGAAGCTCCAACCAAGCTGTCTTGAAAATAATACATCCAGAGTTTCTCATCATCCGTATGAGCAGCAATTCTCCCAACGAAAGATTGAAGATGGGTCTTTGGGCATGCAGTGCCATTATACTTCTCAAAGGTTGGAACTTTGAACTTGTAAGGGATCCTGACCCCAGGAACCAAACCCAAATCTGTTATATCAAATCCCAAAGAGCTCTGGGACTGAATAGCTCTGATTTGCTCAGCCATTTCCTCAAATCTCTTGTTCATCTCAGCTCCTTGACCTCCAGCTTCGTCCAGGAGAGTGAACTGGTTGTCATGATTATCCATCTGAATGTTATTCAACCCATCATTGATTATTGTCACCCCTGGTTGAGCAATAGGGATTTCAACCTGACGTGCGCCCGCACCGGTACGATTATCAACAGCAGTAGCAGCAGTGTTCCTGGGTTGACTGTTCTCAATCATCTCCCGCAGACGCTCTTGGTTTTGCCCCATGCCGGACATCACTGTCATAAAGTTATCCATTCTCAGTCTCAGATCTGCCAAGTCTGCTTGCATCTGGTCCATGGCTCGTTCTCTGTTGATCTTGGTTGGATATCTATGTGCAGCTGGTTGTTCCCGAACTTTACGGGGAGCTATAGTGCCTGCAACACAAAACACGTTAGTAACTGAGACAACACCTGCAAAACAAAACACGTTAGTAACTAAGACAACACCTGCAAAACAAGCAAACAGGTTATATGCAATGCAATGTAACTGTTCATGTTCCCAAGTTTTAAAGCATTTGGCATGCCCCAGTTCTGGCATCTATTCTCAGACAGTCACTTTGAATTTTTGACTTTCAAGCTCTCTCTTTGATGAGTGTTCAGACATTAGCAGTATCCAGACAAACGAGTCTTGCACATTCAAAAATGATAACTTGCACATTAATACTGTATATGAACAAACCACTGCCGGCTAAAAGTCAGAATACAACCAGAAATATTCCCCGCAGGGTTACAAGCCAGTACATAAAATAAAGACAAAAGCAATAAAAACAAGACTCCTACAACAAGCCTATAGGTAGTCTGCAAAAATAAACTAAGCTAAGGACTCAGGATCTGCCACCTCTGCCCTGCTTTTCTTGACACCCTCTCTCAGCTTGAGCTCTTCATTCTCTCTCCTTGCTTCCTCCATAGCTAACTGACTTTGCGCTAGTTGTTGGGTCTTTTCTCTCCGGATGGTATGGACCTGCTCCACTTCCTCCTTCTTGAAGGCCATATGAACTTCAAAGAACTCTTCTTTCTCTCTGAATTTCTTCTACTCTTCCTCCCTTTGGCCTTGCAACCAAGCAATGAATTAACGAGCATCTTTGAGAGTCTTTAGAGTCTTCTTGCGCTCAGCTTCTCTTTGGGCTTCCATCATACCCAACCTGTGGAAATGGGCTTCTCTACCAGCAAAGTCCTTCTCTTTGGCTTCTAGAGAAGCTTGGAGCTTCTGCAGCTTGTCTTAGGCTTCATTCTTGGCCCTGTTGGCTTGGTGGTACAGGCTTACCATCTCAGTATTCTCAACTTTGACCTCATGCAGCTGAGCTTCTAGCTTCTTGTACTCTTCGAAGGAAAAAGTACTGCTCGAAATTGGCACCTCTCTGGGATAAAGGGGAGCCTCGACTGAAAAAGGCATGAGAACTGATTCTACATGTCTTTGCATCCATGCAGCATATGGTGGGTATGTCTTAGGATCAACTTGGCCGAAGTCTTTCTTACCCTTTTGTATCCTGTGAGCCCAGGCTTGGACTGCTTGTTGAACCAACTCTTTGTTCCCTTCAGCAGGAAAGAACAAAGATTCAGCCAACTCTTCCATTTGAGGAGGATCTTTCAAAGGGTAGCCAAACTGCTTTCTGGCTAATGTTGGATAGTAACTGATGACACCTTTCCTTCCCAGCAAAGGTACTCTAGCAAACCTTCCGCAACTGACCATCAACTCCTTACCTAGCAAATCCCTGTCATAACCCCAGGCAATGTCTTCAATAGTCAACCCCATCAGTCTTCTGGACCATCTCCATTCGTCCCTCATCTCCTTGAAGGCACCTGACTTAGGCAACTGTCTAGCAAACCACTCAGGAAATAAAGGAGCACAGTAAACTACTGGACCACCCCTACCCTTCTCATTTCTGTAATGAACACTGTAGTAGAAGTCGCCCAATAGAGTAGGCATTGGATTGCCTTTTGCAAAGATTGAGATCACCTCCAAGCTGACAAACTCTTTCTCTCCAGGGAACAAACTGGACCCATATACCATCGATGCAAGCAAAGCACCAAAGTCATTCCACTTAGCCTCTGTAGCATATCTCTCAGCCTCTGGGATGATCACACTCCATGGTAGACCTTTACCTTCACTCTCTTGCAGAGCTTTCCTGACTGAAGCAGCTGGCAACCTACAAACCTTGGCTATGTCTTCATCTTTAAGCACAACCTCTGACCCATAGAACGACAATGTCTCCCTGACCGGAATATTCAGCATGCTGGAGATCTCTTCCAATGTCGGAGCTAAGATGTAACCTAGAAAAACAAAGCAACGCAGCAGGGGATTATAAAATTGCAACAGAGTATGCAAACTGTCTTTTTGGTCTGCAGTGGGCTTGTCCACAAACTTCAGTATCTGGCCATATCTTTTCTTGAAACTGCCCAAGACTTGATCGTTTATCAGACCTGCTAACTTCTGAACACTTTTAACTTCAGGCTGAAGAAAGGTATAATGCACATTCTTTTTCCTTGGAACTCTTCTGATTTCTGCCATGGAGATAAGAATACCAGAACTGGGAACAGATTAAGAACAATGACCTGAAAAATGGGAAACATAAACGGTTAATGCAAAGAATGATGCAAATGCAATGCAATGCAAGCATATGATCAACTGGGACCATCTGAACTGGACACTGACAAGGGCCCCTCTGAATGACTGGCAAACGAAAAGTCCACTGAGTCACACTCTCTGATAATCACAACCCACTGAAGAAGATCTCAGGACCACAATACCAAGAAATCCAGAACAAGAAAACCCGAACTTCAGAAAACCAGTATCAAGAAAACCAGAACTCCAGAACCAGAACTCCGGAACCATAGGATCATAGAACCAAAGATCATAATCACAGAACCACAGATCATAACAAGAACCACTGAACAGATGAGTGTATGTTGAGGCCATGGGTTCCTGCACACCTGTAAACACCCCCCAACTCACTGGTAAAAGGCTCTGGGTCAGACATCACGGACTCTCAAAGCCGAATAGCAATAATACTATCACCTTCTCCGAGAAATGGCTCATGACCAAATCAGGGAATCGGTTTGGCATTATATACTACGCAGGGAGGCCTCAGCTGAGTCCAGGACACAAGGTCATCCTATGTGATCCCCAGGTGGGCCCTCGGATGCGAATGGGTTTGCCACAAAATGTGGGCTGCCACTGTCATCACTAAAGAGGGATGTTTCCACAAGGTTCTCAATGATCGGTCCCCAGCTGCACATAACTGTCAGGGTTATGTAATGAGAGAGGAAGATCCCCAAATCAAGACATTTCCAAGACAATTGCAACCTGGGTGTGGAACTCACTACTACCCCCATGACAAGATCTCATGAGGCCAAAGTGGAACCACTCTAAGTCCTATGGTGCACTCGAGCCGGGTACTTAGCTCATATCTCTCAAGAACAAGTAACACCCATCCCACCAAAGAAAATCAGTCCAGACAGTCCAGTATATATACATGATGCAGTAAATAAAGACTGAAAACTGTAAATAAAGCTGTAAATAAACAACAATAACATACAACAAGCCACAACAAACAAACATCACCCAATGAAACAGCAACAAACAAGCGCTAGGAGAGATTCACAGGGGAACCAGAGATCATCTGGTCTGCAGTCCCCAGCAGAGTCGCCAGCTGTCGCTCCCCGGATTTCCATCCTTGTACAAACGCGAAAGTGGCGCGGAAAAAGAATAGAGTCGCCAACCAGGCATTTTTATCCCAAAAGAAAGGGAATGGTAATGCTGCACAAACCAGAAAAAAAGAAAGAGGAAGGACACAGGTCCTACGAACCAAAGAGACTGAGTTCGGGAGTCGGTTACGACCTGGGAAGGTATTAGCACCCAGATCGTCCGCCGTACCCGACGGGATCCACACTTGCAAAAGATAACTGTTTCAAAGGGTGAGGGTATGAAAACTGCAGCAAAAGAAATGAAAATGAAAAGAAACTGGAACTGGAAAAGAAATGAATAAGAGAACAAAGAGAAAAAATGTAGGGAAAATAAAGATTGTGCTCGAACGGGCCCTACCCCGCTGCCTACGTACCTCATCAGGATAATGAGGATCAGAGACGCTGTAGTTCCCCTAACTAGGGGTAACAAGGAAATTTCTTGTGAATTAAGGCTTGAACTGCCAATGCCTTTGCTCAGGTGTTGCAGGCTCGGACGACGAGTGCGTAACCGTCTTGCAAAATGACATGTAGGAGCAAGTTCACGTACAGAGCGAAAGAGATGAGAAAAGAATTCCCGAAGGAAAGACGCTTATTGTTTGTTTGTTCTTTTTATGAAGCTTTTATGAGTGTGTCACAAGAAAGTGAACTCAAGCTCTTTTCGATGGAATGTGCACTGGTCACTACATTCCAAGATGGAATAATAGAACAAGCACACTCAAGTAAGGAGAAGATCCCCAAAACTTGAACCCAAAGATTAAGGCTTAGGCTCACTAACTTGTTTACTTATTAAGTGTTTTGATTATTTACATGAAGAAGTGTTTTTTAAGCTTTTCTTTTATGAAGAAGATACCTTGATCAGACTTGTGCATCACAAGGTAAACTTGTACTATCCCAAGATGGGAAGACTACAAGCATACCTCATGGAATAAGGCTATGGATCAATGCATCACTTCAAACTTATTAAAGTGTTTTTCAGAGTTATGAGATGAGAAGAGAAGAAGAACCAAAAGGATCTCAAAGGAAAAATTCTAAGGGGGACTAAAATAATCTTAAGTGTTAACATGCATGGATGTCCTAAGGGTTAGTGAGGTTTCTATCCTAATGAAGAAGGAAAGAAGAAGAAAAAGAAGATAGAAGAAGGGATGAGAAAGGCCTAAGCCCAACAACAAAGGGTTAGTTCACATAAACATAAGAGGAAGAGATGAGAATTGGAGATGCGGAACTCAATTCCCGCATCTCTCACTTACCATAGCCCCTACAAGGTTAGTATGCACATAAATGAAACAAAATGAGCAAGATAACATGCTAACATCAAATAATCAGAAGTGACATGATATGAACAAATGCGCAATGCAAATGCAACTCAAAGAAATGAGGAGAAGAAGTTTATGAGACAAACGATGCAGCATGAAGCACTTATGAGAACACATGCTAACTTATGGAATATGTAAAATAAAATGCACAAAATATGAACACAAGACTCACAACCAGAATCAAAGCAAGATAAGGAATGGATTGGGAAGCCAACAAGATGAAAAGAAAGGACACACAAGACCAAACAATGCCAAATGGAAGCAAAAGAAACCAAAAGATGAAGTGAAACACTTAAAGAAGCAAAAAGACTTAAAGAAGAAGTAAACTCAAAAATCCAGAAGACACAAGACCTATCCTAGGACCAGGAAGGTACCCATACCCCAAAGGAACCCCAAATGAGAAGAAAAAGAGGGCACAAGTTCCTTTCTAGGCTTATGAGGGACTTAAAGGTTCAAGGGAAGCAAAACGGGACAAAGTTCAAGATAAAATCCACAATAAATCAACCAGCCATCTAAAAATTCCACAACTGAAACCACATGACCTTCAAACATGTTATATCAACCAGCCAAAAGGATTTGCAAAGATTCAGAAAGGAACTAAGTCAAATGGAAGCAAGAACACAAGCTAGGACAGAAAACTTACATCACAAGTTACAAGACCAAGACTCAAGAAATAAATTCCAAAAATTGAGAGAAAAATCTAATGAAAAGAAAAATGAATTAGTAACACAAAGCAAAAGGAATGGGATCAAAACTCAAAATATTGAAGTCTATGGAAATTGGACAAGGCAGACTGGTCAATAAAGACTTAAAAAGAAGCTATGAGCAATGGCGAATTAATTCTGGCACCCGGATCAATTAAAAAAATAAAATAAAAATATGATAAAAAACTAGAGACACAAAATAACATTCAGGATTTTTTTGGGAATTTTTAGGTGATTAGAACAATTTTAAACGAATTAAAATGAAACTGAAATAAAAAGAAATTAAAGTTGAAAAAAGAAATAAAAAGAATTGGAGGTGGTGTATGAAGCAGGCCTTGTATGTAGGAAACGGATTGGGCTTGGAACAGTGAGGTGTGGATAGGAACTGGTAGGAGGCCCACGCGCTGATGCTCATGCTGTTGTTATTGTGTGGATTAATTGGAATAAAAGAATAAAAGCTAGGGAATAATGCTGGACGCTGGATGAATCTGACGGTAGTGGTTAGGGACCTCATTAAATGAGGTGGCGCCTTCATGCGCTGCCATTGGTTATTATAAAGTGAGCTTACGAAAATAACAATGAACATGGTTACACGCTGCCTTTAATTAAAATAGAATTTATAAAACATAAAAAGAAAAGAAGCAAGGACACGTGGCGCTGTCTGGCGCGTTGGATGGTGGATCCAAGGGTTGTGGTTCATCTTCTCCAATGGAATTCACAAGATAAATTCCGGTGACCGGAGCTAAAACTCTGGAACCGGAGACCAAACCATAGGCAAAAATTCATCAAATAATGCAAACCAATAGTTCAAATTGACTAACTCAACATCACTAAATCCAAATATGGCGTCAAAAATAGCTAAAACTCGAAGGATCGGCCGGATCGAAGCAAAACAACATTGATCATCAAACTTTAAATGCACATAACTCATTATATAATGCACCAAAATCAAATCTACAAAGTGCAGCATGATCAGGGAAGAACAAGGAACACAAATCAACAATAAAATTTCATTTCCAGAACAAAAAGTTTCAAGCCATACCTGAGATGGAGATCTCGAAATGTTGAAATAGAAAGCCAAATAATTCGTGCAAATCACTCCTCTTACTCCTTAGATGCAAAATAAATGCATCTAAGGTCTTGAAATGGTGTAGATATGAAGTTTTAACACAAGAGGCTTTGAAATGGTGAACCTCCAATTCTGTGATCTAAGCTTGAATGAGTGGATGATTCTTGATCTTAATTATTTACTGATCAAGAATATGGAAGAGATTTGTGGAGAATGTAAAGGAATGGAGAGATATGAAGCAAAATGCAAAAATGCAAGAAGGTTGAGAATGAGAGAATGAGAGAGATCCAGATCTGGTTTTTGCTTCTTTTTCTTTGTTGTCATGTTTAGAGTGAGTGCTGAAAGTGTGAAAGAAATTGCACGAAAATTCAATGAGAAAAGTGTGAATATGCAAATTATGAACTTGGTGGAAAATGCATGCTCTCCTCATGCTTCCTTGGGCCTCTCAGCATGTGCAAGTTTCAATCTCCACCCTTGATCCAAATCCATTAACTCCTGGCCCTTAGATCAAACCCTCACACTTAATTCATGAATTTTGCAAATTGGCTTGTTTTGGAGGGAGTTTTCAAAAGTGTATGAAAATGACCATTTCTTTTGAGCCAATTGGTCTTAAGGAAATGTATTTTAATTTAGAAACAAGTTTGGGCCTGAACCAATTCACAAAATTAAGATTGGAGCCTTCTTGCACATGATGCATTTTTGAAAAAGTGATTTTTTGCCCTTGGGAGAGGAATTTTCGAATGCCTTAGAGGGAGATTGGTAAATCCGGTGAAAACGCACTTGTAATTTTCGAAAATGGCAGCCCTTACTCTCCAACTTTCATGTTTGACTTTGGTCCATTCGGAGAAGTTTTGATCATGTTAAGACCACTTGAAGATTAGGGCCAAAGTTGCCAAATTTGCAAAACTTCAAAAACCAACTTTGTACCATTTTTGCAAAACCCCTCAAATCTCCATGATTCTTGAAATTTAGGCATTCCAAATCTCTTATAACATTGTAAGTATCCCTCTTGGCCAAAAAATTTGGGTTGGACCCCTTGAAATTGCACAGTTGACTTTTTATGGGCTCTGTTGACTTTTTCCTTCATTTGCAAGCAACCGAGGCATTGACTGACTTCCACATAGAATTTTCTCATGAAATTTGACACATAGGATCCTATTAACATGTAAAAGACTTGGCTCACAAGAAATATCCAAAGTTGTGAGATCTTGATACTTGAATCCCAAACCCTAATTTGGGTGCTTTGCATAGGAGCTTTGCCTTGTCCTGAGATCTCTGATGATCATGCAATCTTCTGAGCTTTTGCCAATGTAGTTGATCTTGTAATTAGAGTGTAGAATCACCATAGAACTTGTACAAACTCATTGGGACCCTTGTCATGGCTTGAAATGCTTCTGGGAACTCCACAGATGACCATATGCTTGATGCTAGGACATGAGGGATGTTATGCTTCATCTTTCCATGATATGATGCTGAGGAAATGATATGAGTATGGTGAATATGATGTGATTATGATGCTTAAAAAGGAGAGGGAAAATTTAGGGTGTTACAGTGACGTCTATCCCATCCATAGGACGACCGTCACAAAGTTTGACGAGGGTCACACAAAGTGTGACGATGGTCACATGGGGTATGGGAGAATTTGTTGTTTTGGCTTATGCTTTATGTGTCTGTAATGCTGTTTGATCATAATTCACTTCCTATAACACGAATAAGTTGTAGAATATTATATTAAGTAGTAGAGGCATAATAATTAATTGTCAGAGAGATAAGTAGTAATATAAAGATGAATTAGTAGAATAAAATTAGGTAACGGTAGAATAAGATTAGTAGCAGGTCTGGTGCGTCGATTATGATTTAACAGAAGCAAAATAATAACTAGTAATGGGAAGTGATAATAGAGTGTAGTAAATAGTTAATTAATCGATTTAGTCAGAATCTTGTAAATAAGAGTCTGGTATAATTGTTGTATTTGTGTTGTGTTGCTTTGTTGTAAGTTGAAAAGTTGTTGTTTGTTGTTTATGTTGCAGTGCCTTATAAGTGGCAAAAATTATGAGTTGTAGGCCTTTGGCCAAAGTTGAATATTATTGTGCTGCCATGTTGTTATAGTTGTTGTGTGATGTTCATATTGAGTCGCATAACATATCATACTTAAGTTGGAGCTGTTGGCTCGATAAGTTGGTCTGGATTGGCAAAATAAAGTTGAAGGCTTATACCTTGTGTTTACACCTCTATTAATTGGCATGATTATAAGATGGGAGTTTTGCTCCGATGGTACCACATGCATCACATTTGTATAAGTTGTATATTATGTTGTCGTGTTATATATGGTGTTAGTTTTAAGTTGATTATTAAGTTGTGACGTGATGATCTATGTAATCTAATTCAATATATTATTTATCATATTCTTGATTATATTATTAGATATCTCACCCATTTCGTTTGAATGTTGCCCTCTGTTGGTAACGTGCAGGTAATCCAAAGTAGAGCGGAATACCTTAGTAGGTTCAAGTCGGTGTTGTCACTCTGATATGCAGCACTCAGGGGGATAATGCTTGTTTTATGTTGATGTTGGCTTTTGATTTAGTTATTGAATTTTAAAGTTTTTTTATTACAGACTAGTTGTTTTTTAGTTGTTTTCATGTTGAATACAATTTAAATTGTTTTAAGTTGAATTATATGAATCCACTGGGTATTAATGAATTAATTGTTTTAAAGACTTATTAGGATGTTGATTGTTGTTCTAAGTTGAAATGTATCATCTCATTTGTTAAGTTGGAATTGTATTACTCTGAATCTATTAATAATTACCGGGTAGAAATGGGGTGTTACAACCAATACCTTCCACAACCAACTCCACCTGGGGTTCTTCACTTTAAGCTACTCAACAACGTTGTGGAAGCCAAATGAAGCCATTGCCAAGTTATCTTGCACTAGCAAGAAGATCCTAGCAATCAGTTCGGCCCTAGTTGTCATTGCGGCTTCCTCTTCAGTTTCATCCTCCCAGGTGGAAAACTTTCTCTCTGCCTCCACAACCTGCTTCTTCAGACATTCGTTGTCAGTGGAAAGCCCCACCAACATGTCTCTGATCTTAGTAACCCCCTAATTAGCTCGAGCTTACTCTCGTAATGCCCCTTTCGCTTGGAGAAAATCATTCTCAAGCATGGCATTTTCGATTTCCTGCTCGGAAAACCTATTTTTGACAGTTTGAGATCCTTGTGAGGGACAATATCAACATCGTTCAAGGTAAGGACGACTTCAAGGATCCGCAGCATCCCGGTACAGCTCCGGTCTCAGATACTTGCGATCAACAGTCAAAATGGTCGATGCAACCAAGTCGGGAACCCAAACAGATGACCCTTCGTCAAAAAGCGACCTCTAGCTCACACACTAGGGTAAGACGAATGTTACCGAAGACACAACAATAGTCTTTGAAGGGGAGAACCTCTCTTCGACCCTTGATCTTTTTCCTAGCGGGGAGCCACCCACAAAAGTGCTTCCCGGAGTAGGAGTTCCCGAAGCAACAAATCCCTAAAGAGTGGCCTGGTCCCTAACGGCTTCGACCCTACTTATGGGTACCTTATTCAATTTTTCTTTGTTCTCCTTCACAAGATGCTTACGCATCTCGACCATTTTATCTGCAAAACAAAAATAAGCAAGTCAGTAACCGATTAAAACCTCGGACACAAGACAATGAAACTAAACTCCGCATAAGAGTTGCATCGTCGCATCATCATTCAGGAAGCTAAGCAGCGCTTTAACATTAATTAGCCTAGCCTGGGTGGCCGACGTTCCATCAGACCTCAAAAGGGTATGCCCGTCTAAATCCAGAAGATCTAGAGGGCGAAAACCAGACACAAAGTTCACGAGTGTATTGTATGACGCCGTCATCAAAACTTAGATCCTTGGGCTTCGTTATATAATGATCTTTGTTGTGTTGAAAGTTGGCGTCCATCCACTCCAAAAAGAAGTAGGTCACCAGCCTATCCCTACCCTCGACAATCTCTTTATAATATAACGAGTCTTTGGCAGCCTGAGTGCACAGGTGGATTACATAGAAACGATACTTAAAGTCACAAACAAAGTTCTGATAGGCCTTGAATAGCCTTATCGGTTGTTTGAACGACACCCAGTTGTGTCGAACCTCTTGGGAATTTTCTTTGAAGATGAAAGACCCTGAAGAATAGGCTCACGGTCGCACCTATCTCCAGGTAACAACTCACCAGCTCGAAGGCCCTGATGAATTCCAGAGCATTAGGGTGCAGTTGAGAGGGTGCGAGTTCAAGATGTGTGAAGACGGCTTCCTGAAAATCTATAAAGGGCAAGCGATACCCAGCTTCACGAAACGCGAATTCATATATCGGAAACCGAAGAGCAGGATAACGGGAGCATATCCTCTAATCAGATTTCAGAGACAGTGCCTTCCAATTAACGAGATCCCCCATTTTCCTCCTCTTGATTCAGGTCCACGCATTTGAATCATTCACAACGAACTGAGAAGCTATTTCTTGTGGTCCGTCCATGATCCACAACTTATCAGCAGCGGGGACGTCCCCGATCCCTTGAGCATCATCCGAAAAGCTTTCTTCGTGTCCACGATCAGTTTTTCGGCACCCTTCACCTTAAAAGCAGAGTAAATACAATGAATTCGACGATTTCAAATCCACCCTTCCACTGTAAGTCAAGTGAAAGGGCGACAATTTGGATCGAGGATATATCTCTAGTTCATCCCTTTTTCCAGGAAAAACTAAAGGGAACAAGCCCGACATGTCGGGCCCGCCCTTGCAAAAGGTAGCATCGTCCTCGACTAAAATATTTCGAGAAACCTACCTGGGACAAGTCCCTCTACACGATCATCATCTATGACGACCTAATTCCCGATCATTAATGCTAAATTATCCTAACCAGAATCTAGTGAAGATCAAGCATCAGTCTATTCATCTTCTAACAATCTAACCCTAGTTCATCATAGCATTCATACGCTCTTGAAGAACATTCATCCAATTTCCAGAAATTCATGGAAATTCCTAGAAACGTTGAAGGTTCCCATGAACTTCATAGGGAAGCTGATGAATGTTCATCACTCAGGCAGCAAATTAAAGGTAAGAAGATGAAGATTACCTTGGTCCATGGCAGAATCCATTGAAGATTGAAGATGGTGACGATGAAGTTTCCAGCAGGAAGTTGCAGAGAAAAATTTCACGGTGAGAGGAAGAGTTCATGTGTAATGATCAAATGAACATCTCTTTCCCCCTTTTATAATGTCTTAAGCTCACGTGGGAAAACACAAAATCCAAATAATTATGGCCTAGGACTAGCCCCCAAGTGTCATAAATGAATTACTGCACATTCCAACACATGTCACTAAAGCAAAATGTTTTATCTTAAAACATTCATTTCCCTAATGTTTGTGTAACTTCTCCCCATGATCACTTGCCCGCTACTTTCTAGGTGAGGAGTGCGTCGATCTGAATTCTCGCTACTGGACCACCTTAAGTCATTGTCCTCACTCAATCACAACAACTTAGGGGGCTCCTATTATGGACTAGCCTAGCAGGTTCCCTACACTAAATTGAGACCCAATCCAGTTTTGCTCTAGGCATAAGCCCATCAAGAGATCTGCGACCTCATGACCATTGTGAAATAGAGCCGTTCTGATATAGTCCTTAGGGACTTCCTCCACACGCGCTCTAACGCCTTTCACGCGACCAACTTCCCTCTAAAACTTCTGGAAGCGGTTACACCCAGTCAAGGGCCACGCGCCTGCGAATCATGGCCAGGTGCCCTTATAAATACCCTTCATCTTGGGAGGGCCATGTATTCAATTCTAATCACCCACATTCTTCCTTATACTTTAGTCTCACCCTGAAACTTACTTGAGCGACGAAGTACCTTGCAGGTACACCACCCCCTCTCCTACAAGCATCGTCGTAGTCCCAATTGAAGACCATGAGGACTTGTCTGGATTATATCTGTACAACACCAATGAACTTTTTATCTCGAGGCTTTTAAACTAACTCCCATGTTTTGTTTTTGTGTAACATTGACATCTCCTCCTCCATTGCATTTTCCCATTTCGGATCTTTTAGAGCTTCCTCGCAGCAAGCAGGTTCACATATTGCTACATTACATCTTTGATAGATGTATGATAGCAACCTTGTGCCTCTAATGGAAGGACGTCTTCTAATTCATCCAGACACAACTCAATTGTTTGCTTTTTCAGGTAAGTATCTTCAAAATTGATGAGCGAACCAAATGTTCTTTGTGAATTCTTCCAATCCCATTGTTGATCTTCATTGCAGTGCACATACCTAGTGAAAGTCATCTTCCCGGTTTGAGGATGATACACTTTGTAGGCTTTTGAAACTGAACTATATCCCACAAAAATACCCGAAATTTCTTTCTTGTCAAGTTTGTCGCGCTTAACCTTTGGAACATGTACAAAACAAACACAACCAAACAGTTTAAGAAAGGTTAGTGAAGGCTTATACCCATACCAAGCTTCAAAAGGAGTTTTGTCTTTCAAAGCCTTTGTTGGAAGTCAATTTTGCAGAAAAATTGTCATGTTTGCTGCTTCTGCCCAAAACTCTTTAGGTAATTCCTTCTCATGCAACATACATCTAGCCATCTCCATTACTAATCTATTTCTCCTTTCACTAACTCCATTTTGCTCTAGAATATAAGGAGTCGTCAACTGATGTGTAATTCCAGCCTCTTCACAAAATAAATTAAATTTTGTTGAGGTGTACTCCTTTCCAGACCGTAGAAATTGAATCTTTGAGCCACTTTGAATTTCCACCATCTTCTTGAACTTAACAAAAACTCCAGCAAATTCATGCTTGAATTTCAAGAAAAAAAATCCAGCACATTCTCGTAAAATCATCTATGAAAAGAATGGAGTATAGGCTACCATTTAATGATGGAGTTCTTTGAGGTCCTGCAACATTTTTGTGAATGAGGTGCAACTTTTGATGGCTCTCCAAATTGCTTTGGGAAATGGAATTTTGTTTTGTTTACCAAACTGAAAAGAATCACAATTTGGCAAATGATCATAAAGTATTGATATATCTTTATTCTTCATCTTCAACATTCTTTGAATATGACAATAACTGAGTCTCTTATGCGAAAGTTCAGTGGGAATGACTGTAGTGAAATAGGTAGTTTGCTCGTCCTCCTCAATTGGATCAAATGAGAAACTTTTACCTCTCATTTTGACCCTGAAAATCTCTCATCCGGAGGTATCAAAGATAAGACACAGTTGATTTTCAAAAGATATCTTAATTCCCTTTTCTATCAATTGCCCAACACTAAGCAAATTTTGGTCAATATCAGGCACATAAAGAACATCTGATATGGTTTTTATACTTGATCTCGTTGAAATTACAACAGTTCCTTTTCCTTTTGCAGAAATGTAGCCAACATTGCCAATTCTTACTTTTGTTATTTTAGTAGGCTTCAAATCCATGAAGAGAGTTTTATCATATGTCATGTGGTTTGTACAGCCACTGTCAATCAGCCAACATTCTGAATTACTCATAATTGAAGAAAAATTTTCCACAAAAATTTAATCTTCTTTATCTTGCTCAACAACCTTGGCATTGAATTCAACTGGTTGAAATTTTCCTTTGCACACCACAACTTCATGTCCAACCTGATTGCACTTGTTGCACTTTGCGTCTGGCTTTCTCCAACATCGAAATGGTGGATGGCCCAGTTTTCCATAATGCTCATAGGGTGGATAACTTTTCTTTTTACCTTTGTCTCTATTTTGGTTGTTTGGAGTACTTCCAAATTCATGATGCTTGGCTGGTAGAGCACCTTCAATCACATGATCTTGTCTCATAATCCTTCGTTGCTCTTGGGCCTGCAAGGCATGTAACACTCCTGCTAAAGTGATTTTGTACAGATCCTTTGTGTTCTCTAAGATGGTTATTGATGCTTGGTATCTCTCAGGAACTGGAACCAAATATTTTTCTACAATTCTTGAATCAATGAATTCAGTTCCGAGTAATCTAACCTTGTTTGCAATGGAGAGTAACTTGTCTGAGTATTCTTTGATTGTATCAGACTCTTTCATCCTTTGCATCTTGAATTACCTCATCAAGTTGATCACTTGCATGCCTCAGATCCTCTCATCTCTAACGTATTCTTTGTTCAAATAGTCCCATATTGCTTTTAGTGTTTTGAGGGTCATGATTCTGGTGAAGATTGTTGGTGAAACACCAGCGAAGATACATGATCTCGCCTTTGCCTTCTTGGTTTTTTTCTCCTTATGAAGTTTTATTTGAGCCAGAGTCAAATTGTTTGGCAGCGGAGGAACTTCATAATCCTCTTCCATGACTTCCTAAAGGTCCAATGCTTCCAGAAAATATTCCATTTTAACTACCCAAAGGTCATAGTTGTCTCCATCAAAGATGGGAGGAGAAATATATGAGAAACTTGCTTCAGCTTCCATTTTCATAGGTCCCGTAAGAAGATAACTCTGATACCAATTTGTTGGTTTATGGTATAAACGGAAGTATTTAGGGCAGATATATAAGAAAAACACGTAGGTGAAAGGAATGGGAAATACTTTCTTTTATTTGCTAAAGCAATACATTTATAGGGTTTTAATCCATGACACAACCGCATCACCACTAAACTAGGAAGTGGGATGAACAGAAACCGCCACATCCCCACTAAATAAGGAAGTGGAATAGCTAAACTACTTTCTCCTAAAGTGTAGGAAACATTTATTGACTAATAATTTAAAATATTGAAACATAGAATTAAAACTTAAATAGCCATGTTAGTTGTCCAAAAGCAATAATTAACAAGTACTAGCATTTACATCCACACACCACTCACAAAGATGAAAGAGTTGGTGCACAAGATGAATAATGAATAATGATGAATAGAAAGAGAATGCTATATTTAATACTTTTAAAAAAGGAATGAAAGCTACAAAATAAGAATAATCTCTATTAGTGACATCTACCACTAGTCTATTTATGCACTGAAAACTAGGGCTACAAAGACAACAAATAAAATACTAAAATACCTCTAACAAATTTAGTGACCAAGTTTGTAAAATATAAATTATTATTTCTAATACCATCCCTTAATTTATATTTACTCAAAACTCAACACCAATTTCATACCTTAAGTGAAGAAATTGATCAATCTTGATAGTCTTCGCTAGAACATCCACCAACTGTTTCTGGGTGCTATAGTGTATAACTTCTAGCATTCCACTATGAACCTGGTTTCTCAAAAAATGATATTTGGTCTCAATATGCTTTCTTCTCCCATGCAACACTAGGTTTATGACAATATTGATTGCAAAATTGTTATCAATCATCATCTTCAGAGGCTTATTTACCATGATCTTCAGATCCTGCAACAAGTTCAAAATTCACACAGCTTGACATGTAGTTACATCGCCTGCAATATATTCAGATTCACAGGTTGACAGCGCAACAACAAATTATTTCTTGGAACACCAAGAAATAGGACCTCCTAGAAACTTAAACAAGTACCCAGAAGTACTTCTTTTGTCAACTCTGTCTCCACACCAATCATAATTTGAATAACTCAAAAGTTTTGATTCATTCTTTCTTCCAGAAGGGAATAACACTCCATACGTCAGAGTTCCCTTGATATACCTTAGAATCCTGACAGCAGCTTGGCTACTAACCATTCCAAGTGCATAACAGATATCAGG
The DNA here is from genome assembly GCA_963966055.1 of Lathyrus aphaca. Taxonomy (NCBI): domain Eukaryota; kingdom Viridiplantae; phylum Streptophyta; class Magnoliopsida; order Fabales; family Fabaceae; genus Lathyrus; species Lathyrus aphaca. Next base: position 321,016,764 of record OZ014524.1, on the reverse strand, counting down.
TCTGGTATTACACAGATACCTCAGAGAACCAACCAACTGTTTGAAGGTTGTAACATCCACATCCTCACCATTAGAATCAAAATCTAGTTTCTGATTTGTATTTGTAGGTGTGATAACAACCTTACAGTTTTGCAACTAAAATCTCTTCAAAAGCTCACGTTCATACTTAAGATGATGCAAAATGATACCTTTCTCAGAGTACATAAACTCCATCCCTAGAAAGTATGTCATTTTTCCGAAATCAGATATTTCAAACTCATTCATGAGCACCCTCTTGAACTTAGCTAGCTCTTATTCAGAACTCCCTGTCAGCAGTATGTCATCAACATACAAACACACAAAAATCATATTTCCTTTAGAGGTATGTTGAACATAAACACCATACTCCATCTCACATTTCTGAAACCCATGCTTCTTGAAAAATGAATCAACCTTCAGATTACAGGCTCTGGGCGCTTGCTTCAATCCATACAAATCTTTATGTAATTTATACACCATCCCTTCCTGATTCTTTTTCTCAAAACTAGGAGGTTGTGACACATATACCTCTTCTTGTAATGGACTGTTCATAAATGCATATTTCACATCTAAATGTATCAGACACCAATTCCTTTTAGCAGCTATTGCAATCACTAGTTTTATTGTTTCATGTCTCGCTATAGGTGCAAACACTTCAGAAAAATCAAGCTCAGGTTTCTGTAGGAATCCTCTTGCTACTAACATTGATTTGTGTTTACCAATTAATGCATTTAGCTTTAGTTTCTGCTTGAAAATCCATCTGACGTTGATGGCTTTCTTGTCCTTTAGAAGTTCTTTCAGTTTCCATGTCTTGTTTCTTTGAATGGCCTTAAGTTATTCTTTCATGGCCTTCAGCCAAACTTTATGCTTGAGAGCCTCTTCTGTACTCACGGGTTCAAAGTCTACTAACATGTCACACTGAATAAATTCTCCTTCAGAATCTACTTGAGTGTCTAGTAGCATGTCATACTCTTCGAATCTTCTCGGAATGTTTCTGACTCTTTGTGGCCTATGACCTTGTTCAGGATCTCCTTCGGATGCTTGAACCCCAGAAATTATATATTTAAAAGATTCTCCTTCAGAAACTCACTACTATAAGAACCCATTTAACAATGGTTTGAAACTACGTATAATGATGCAGATCAAGGTGTTGTTATGTAGAGTGTTATCATAAGTATGCTACTTATAATCACGAAACTGTGACCGTTGTTGTAATCTGGAAAGTGCATGTTATATTACAACGGTTAAGTATCACAACCGTTGTAATATATATTGAATATCACAACAGTTATCAGTTTCAACTATTGTGAAACATACCCTTAGTTTATTATATACAAACATATATTGCTTGTTTTACCATACACCTAATTAAAGAAATAAAACCATTAAACTTGGTAAAGAAGTATATAATTTGTAAATTATACTGCTCTTGAAAACCAACTTAAATCCACCACTATTTTCCGAATTGCATGTGTATCATCATGCACAATTTATGTTCTTTAACACAAATATGGTTCAATGGTCGGTTTCATTCAATCCATTGATATCTATTATAATAGTTTACCTCATCATCGCAATTTTATCATCATAACAATCACCATGATTAGTGATGATGAAGAGGTGTTCTAGAATTGTAGATATCAATGAATTGAAGCAAACAGACCATTGAACTATATATTTGTGTTAAGGAACATAAAATGTGCAGAATGAGATGCAAGCTATTCAGAAAACATTGATTGTTATAAGTTGATTTTCAAATACATCTTAATTTTCAAATTATATGTTTCTATGTCAATTTAAATGATTGCATTTTCAATAAACGGATAGTGAAACAAACAATATACATATTATATAATAAACTAAATTTCATATACAATATCAAAATGAATTCATATATATATGTACCTTAACAACTCATACACACTTTCTACTACCATCATCATCACCATGTATCATCTTTACTATACAACTTAAGCTATTTCAAACAAGGAAATTAGTTAATATTCAAAACAAAACCAACAAAAGTTGAAACAAAACCCTAAGAAGTGGGACTGTAAACTAAGTGGAACTGTAACCTAAGTTGAAACAAAATCAACATAAAGCAAATAAGATAATAGGAACTATCTAACAAGAAGATTAAAGTAGAACACCTTATTTTTCATAGTTACACAAACAATATGTACATTACGCTTGCTACTGCCACCATCGTCACCATGTTCATCTCGTTTGTGAAGCAATGAAAAAGAAACATAAGGAAGAAACATGTACACACACTACGGCAAAAAAAAAGACTTAGAGAATTCTTTTTTTGACCTATAAGAGCGGCTTAAAAGCGCTGTCTAAGGTTGTGCTGTCGTAGGAAAAGACAATGCTTTTTTTAAGAAAAAAGCGCTTTTAAAGGCCTACTTTAGAAAGTGCTTTTAAAGGAAAAGCGCTTTCTAAAGTAGGCCTTTAAAAGCGTTTTTTCCCTAACAAATGCTCTCTAAAGTGGGCCTTTAGGCAACGCTTTTAAAGCGATGTCTAATGTATACGTCTAAAATTTAATTCTTTTTTTACATTACTTTAGAGAGCGTTTTTTCCCCTAAAAAGTGCTTTCTTTGGTCCCTCTTTAGAAAACGCTTTTCAAAAGCGCTCTCTAAAGTATACCTATAATTTTAGTTTTATTTTTTCCTATAACTTTAGAGAGCGCTTTTTGGAGTAAGCGCTTTCTTTTGTGGACTTTAGAGAGAACTTTTTCTTAAAAGCGTTGTCTTTTCTTTACGTATAATTTTAATTTATTTTGTTTAAAATCCCATTTTATCCATTTTTTTTAATGTAGAAACCTGTATAATTTATATTTTTATAAACCTCTATAAATCATTTCAATCCATTCTAAACCATTTTTTCAAACCAATATAAACCATTTTATTTACATACCACAAGTCATTTACATACCACAATATAAACCATTTCATTTCAATCCATTCCAAACCAATATAAACCATTTCAACATTCTCGGTATTTATCACCGGAAATCACAATATAAACCATTTCATTTACATACTACAATTCATTTACAATAAATGATTCCATTTCTATAATATATTCACACAATTCCTCCATAATTTCACCAACTTTTGAGGGCGTGTAATGAGAACACACGAATTCTTCAAAGTACTGCATAACAAAACAAAATATGCATTAGTTAGTATCCGATAATATGCATAATATACGATTAACATGCATTATGACATAAAAATACAATTCCTCCATAATATGCATTATGACATATCTGATAAACACAATTCCTCCATAATATAGATCCTATACCTTAAAACATTTTTATAGATCCTATACCTTAAAACACAATTACCCCATATGAAGGATTTCTCTCATGAACCTTAAAACGTAGTACCTGCAGTCTATGCCATTTTTCTATTGAGGACACTACTCATAGACAAACAAATAAGAATTAATATATAGTTGTTTTGTGTTATCAAGTAGCATCACTAATAAGCAACATTGTGGAAATTAAATTAATCTACCTGCACTTGGATCCATGAAATAATGTTTGCTTTAGCTCGTGCTACTAGAGCATCTCTTTGTGCTCGGTACACAAGTATAGATCTATAAAAGAAAAATGTAAATTTAGAACAATCTCACATAAATAATTAAATATACAAATACACACAAATATTTCGAACAATCTCACTTACGTATCAACGTCACCCATCATACTCTCATATGTTGACCAATCATGCTCCAATGAATTCATATAATAGACAATTTATTTTGTAGGATTAATGGTAACCAACAACTAGTGTCCACTGTAAAATATAAAAAAAGTTTAGATGGATAATTTCTATGAAAAAGATACAAAGATTAGAATGAAAATCTTACTTGTGTCCAGTATTATACGGTAAAAAAAAAGTTTATGTATTGGCTGTGAATGACGGACGGTTGTTTCTGATTGTTGGAAGAAGGAAAGTGAGGATGTCCATCGTGATGGTCGACATCGTGATGGGTTGCTCCATTGTTGCGAGGTTATCGTTTTCACTGATGACGATGGTGAGAGGGTCGTTCACAGTCTTGTTGAGTTAGGAAAGCATGAAGATGAAAAATAAAGGACGGGCTTTGATCTTGCCTTGAAAAGAAAGGATCTTATTCCTAAAATATGGGGGAAGATATAGATTCCCATAGATGGCGCCATTGTACAGAAATAATCTGGACAGGTCTTCAGGGTGAGACTATAGCGTAAGAAATAATGTGAGTGATTAGAATTGAATACCTGGCCTTCCCCATATGGAGGGTATTTATAAGGGCATATGGCCATGTTTCACGGGCGCGTGGCCCTTGAATGGGTGTAGCTACTTCCAGAAGTTTCGGAGGACAGTTTGTAACACCCCATTTCTACCCGACTTTTAAATTAAATCAAAGTTAAATAAAATTCACAAAAATCACGGGATATTACATTTTCAACTTTAAATCATAAAACAAAACTTCATTAAATAAAAGTATTCTGAAAACATCGCAACAGATTCAACATAGTTTGCAACTTTAAAACATCTTCAATAAGTTCAACAACAAATGCTTCAACATGGTTTTCAAACATAAAACAATTCAACTAAATTCTTCAACTAAAACATAAATTCAACATGAAATAAAACAAGCGTTCATCCCCCTGAAGTTCTACGTATCAGAGCGACAAACACCAACTCGAAGCTACTAAGTACTTGACTCTTGGTTACCTGCACGTTACCAATAGAGGGCAACATTCAAACAGAAGGGGTGAGATATCGAATAACATAAACAAGATACGATAATCAATATGTAAGCAAGAAAATCATATAATCACACCACTTCCAACAACAAACAACATCAATGTGCAACTTGCAACCAACAACCAATAACAACATAATTAAATGCAACTTGAATACGACTCAACTTATATATGCATGTGGTACCATTTGGAGTAAAACTCCCAACTTGAAACATTGCTAGTTTATCGAGGCATCATCAACTTATTTTCCACTTCAAGCCAACATGAATCGAGCATTCGCTCCAACTTAAAATATGCACATGTATGCAACTATGAATGGTATACAACAACAATGACATAAACAACAACTTAACAACTTGTCAACATGGATCAACATTGGTCGAATGACCTGCAACTTAACAATTTCCCAAGATCGGGACAACACAACTTATTCAACTTAGAAAATGATAAATTACGACTTAATCGATTAGTTTACTAAATTAATTATTTCTAATCCTCAATTCTACTAAAATTAACTTATTTTATCTTTACTTAATGTCTAGAAGTGACCCAACTCGAAACGGATGCAAAAACAGGACGAATCGCCAAAAACTGCATTTTTATGCACTCACTCTACCCATACGCGTATTGCCCTACATGTTACGCATATTTCCCTAAGCTGTTACGCGTACGAACTACGTATTGAGAAGTGTTACGCGTAATGCCCTAGTGTGTTACGCGTAATACCAGATCTGTTACGAATTCCACCAGAAAACCTACAATTCCAACTCTGCTACGAATTTTCACAGTTTCTCCATTCCCTTCAAACCTAATTGGGTTTCTACATCGATTTAACTCTCAAAACATTCTGTACCTATCCATCTATTAGTTCTATTACTGATTTTTACGAGCCCTACATCTTATTCTACACAAATTTCTGAAATATCAGTCCAACAACATAGACAATCCCACAACACATAAAACAACAACAAATACTGCAACATGAACAACTTTCAGAACAACGATTTTAACCAAAACAACATGAATTTGTCATAAGATATCAACAAAAAATCGGCAATATTCATACAAAACACAACAACGAATTTACACAAATATCCCAACCTACATACGATCATCTAGTCCTAGTATGGAAATTCGAACCCCACCCTTACCTTGGATTGAAGGCAACTCAAATTCACTGCAAAAATTCCCGCAAAAATCTTCAACCTAGCCTCTTCTTGGTCTCTCTCTAAGTCTTGTTCTTCCACTCCTTACAAAATTCTGATTATTCTATCTAATTAGGTCTTTTTGTCTAATCTTACTAATTAACACTTAATCAACCTAATTACTAATGGGCCAAAAATAGCACCCCTAACTTACTACTCTCACACTACAAAACTAAGCCCAACTTACTATTATACCAATACTACTTATTTTATTTATTCTGAATTAATTAATCTGGCTCAATCAACTTAAGCAACCCAAACACAACTTAACCCGCAACAAAAAATCAACTTAAACAACTTTTATCAACTTATCAACACAACGACATGAATACCAACTCAAACAACTTAATGACACAACCGACTAAACGAAACTCACAACAAATAATTAGGAAAAACACATGATAATATTTAGTTAAATTAATTAATTAAATACGGGCGTTACAACTCTCCCCCACTTAGAATAATTTTGTCCTCGAAAATCTTACCTCGCTCAAACAACTCAGGATAAGACTCCTGCATCTTGCTTTCCAACTCCCAAGTAATACTTTCTTCGGAAGCTCACAACTAAAGAACTTTCACCAAAGCAATCTCCTTGCCTCTTAAAGTCGTCAATTCACAACCCTCAGTTCATACCGGCATTGTCTCCACAGTGAGATTATCTTGTACTTGCACGTCATCCATGTTAATCACATGTGATTGATCAGAAATATACTTCCGGAGTTGCGACACGTAGAACACATTATGTAAATTTGACAAATTCGACGGTAAGGCCACTCTATAAGCAACATTCCCAACTCTATCCAAAATATGATACAGACCAATAAAACGAGTAGTAAGCTTCTTATATTTCAATGCTCTCCCAACACCTGTCACGGGCGTAACTCTTAAGAATATATGATCAGCAACTTGAAACTCTAAATCTTTCCTTCGCTTATCTTGATAACTCTTCTGCCCACTTTGAGAAGCTTTCATCTTCTCTCGAATCAACTTCACCTTCACGGTAGTCTCTCGAACTATCTCAGGTCCAAGCACCACAATCTCACCAGATTCATACCAACACATTAGAGTCCTACATCTCCAACCATACAATGCTTCAAAAGGTGACATTCCGATACTAGAATGGTAACTGTTATTATACGTGAACTCGATCAATGGAAGATTAGTATCCCACGAACCTCCCTGCTCAAGTACACAAGATCTCAACAAATCCTCCAACGATTGAATCGTCCTCTCAGTTTGACCATCTGTCTGAGGATGATACGTTGAACTCAACCTCAACTTAGAACCCTAAGCTTCTTGCAGACTCTTCCAAAAGGCAAAATTAAACCTCGGATCTTGATCCGACACAATACACAAAGGAACACTGTGCAACTTCACTATCACTCTGACATAGATTTCAGCCAACTTTGATACTGGAAAACTGATGTTAATAGGAATAAAATAATCCGACTTAGTAAGCCTATCAATAATCACCCAAATCTAATCATGTCCATTTGAAGTATTAGGCAATCCTATTACAAAGTCCATAGAAATGCTATCCCATTTCCATTCTGGAATTTCCAATGGTTGCATCAGACCAGCAGGCTTCTGATGGTCAACTTTCGACTTCTGACAAATCAAATAAGCATACACAAAGACCACCAAAACAATTTCTTCAAATCCTGATACATCTTAGTCGCTCATGGATGAATACTCAAAGTACTTCTATGAATTTCCTCAAGAATCATCCTTTTCATATCCTCATCATCAGGAATACAAATCCGATCTTGAAATCTCAAAACACCATGTCCATCCAACTTCAAACCATTCTTCTCTGATTCACCACAATCAACTATGATATCCACTAATTTCGCATCTAATTTATGAGCTTCTCTAATATTGTCCAGAAAATCATTATAATCTTTAGCATACCCAGCATAACACTCTTCGGCGTTACTTCGCAAACTAACTCAGATCTCGAAACTGCTCAATCAACTCTAATTCCTTAACCATCATTACCAACATATGCAATGTCTTTTGACTTAAGTCATCAGCTACCACATTAGCTTTACCCGGATGATAATTCAAACCAAAATCATAGTCTTTCAACAGTTCCAACCAGATTCGTTGCCTCGTATTCAACTTTTTCTGATCAAACAGATACTTTAAACTCTTATGGTCACTAAACACTTCAAATCTAGAACCATAAAGATAATGCCTCCAGATCTTTAATACAAACACAATTGCAGCAACTTCTAAATCGTGTGTACGATAGTTCTTTTCATGAACCCTCAACTGTCTCGACGCATAAGCAATTACTTTACCATTATGCATAAGAAATCCTCCTAAACCCATCAACGAAGCATCACAATACACAACAAACGGTTCCTCTGAATTCGGTAAGGTCAAAACTGGAGCCGACGTTAATTTCTTCTTCAACTCTGCAAAACTCTCTTCACACTGGACATCCCACACAAAATATTTACTCTTACAATTCAACTGAGTATACGGAAGTACCAACTTAGAAAATCCTTCAATGAACCTTCGGTAATAACCGGCTAATCCCAAGAAAATTCTAATTGTAAACACCCCAAATTTGCCCTCACTCATTTCACCATGGCTTGTGATCTCTTCATGTGCATAAGTTCAATCATAGCATCTCATATTGTATTTTTGTTTCACTGCATTGTTTCAAAACCATTTGCATCTAGGGTTTGTGATCTGGGCAATCCAAGAGCCACTTGAGCCACTCCAAAGGTCATCAACCACTTCAAAGGGGTCCATGAATGTTCAAGCATCAATTTATACCCTCACAAGGTCAAGGAAGTCAAGAAATCACAAGAACTGGGAAAGGCATGGAAGCAGAGCCAGGCTTAATTGCACAGATGACCTAAAATTAGGTTTTGGTTTCAAAGGCCATAACTCCAAATTTTTTGGTCATTCTTGTTTCTATGGGTCTCTATATGATATGAGGATCATTTGTATCAATTTTCATGAAGAAATTCAATGGGGAAGGCATCTCATCAAGAGATGACTTCTTGAGCAAGTCAGTGCAAAATCAGGGCATCTGAGGCCCCCAATGACCCAACCAAAGGGTGTTCTCCATCATTTTGAATGTGTATGGTCTTTATTTGATCATAGAAGATGTTAGAAGTTCACAAAGTTGAAGAATTTCAAGCCATTTGCAAAATTGCCTTTTTGGGAAAGTGACTTGTAATGTAAACTTGCTATTTTGGGAAAGTTTTTCAACCTCCTCAAATTGATTCAAAAATGCTTCAAATGAGAAAACTTTGGTCATGAAAGTTGTAGAATGGATCATTCCCTTTTCAAAAAGTACAAGAACGCATTCTAATTCATTATGGATCAAAAGTTATGGCTTGTCAAAGTTGGACAAAATCACATAATTTCAAGTTTTACACCAAAGAGGCAAAGTTGCAAAACCTCATGCCAAGGAAAAATGTGACTTCAATGTGACTTCTAACCTTTGCACAAACATAAACCAATGCCTAAAAATCAGAATGCACCAAGGAATTGTCCATTTTCATGACTTGTGCATTAAGAAACTTCAAAAGGGCCAAACATTATGAAAATTGCAAAAAACTCACACAAACCCTAATCCACTTGCTGCATTGCCTCAAACTCATTTCCATGGTTCTCCTTGATTCAAGCTGCAGCCAGGCCATGCCTTGTACCTTGACTGAAATAGCCCATACCTCTCTTACACAAAAAGTTGACTTTATGCAAAATGACCCATACCAATCAAGCTAGGCCAGCAACAACTCTCTGACCTATCCCAACTTGATACATGTACCAAAAGAGACTCAACACATAACACAACACAACCTGAAACATCCCACAAGCCATAGTTCCCAAAATTCTCCTCTTATGCATTTTGTTTCGAAACTCATCACACAGGCTTCAAACATCAAAACAAACTTCACAAAACCATTCACCATGTTCCTCTGATCATTTCCCAATCCTCATTTGTCCCTGAAACCACCCCAAACAGAAATACGATTTCTCACCCCTCCTAAACAGAACTTTGTCAATCTCTCAAACCAGCCAAAGGAAATTCCAAACAAGCATTGCAAGCTTCTCAGGGGGTTCACTAAAGGCATTTTGAAGCAAAGAAGCAGTCAGAAAGCTCCTGGATTGAAAGCTCCATTTCAGGTGAGCTCAAGAACAATTTTTCCAGAAGCTTGTTTTTAAGTTACTAAATGATTCTTTATGCTTCACTGATCATGTTGATGTGTTTTGTTTTGAAAATGGTTGAGAAATGAGTATGTATTTGTGTTCTGAAATTTTTTGACCTAAAAGCGTTTTGATTCGATTCAGCTTTGATACGTGAAATAAATGTTGTTTGTTTGGTGATTCTTGATGTATGATGTATGGGGATCATTTCTGGGCAGAGAGATTAAGTTTTAGAAGCCTAGGGAGGAAGATAGCAATTTTCAGGGAGGAGTGTGGCCGGAGAAGATGACCGGAGGTCATTTCCGGCCACCTGAAAGTCATTAGTTCATTAATTACGTTTAGGGTTCAGTTTGAATTTGGACCATAGATCCTGTTGACTGGCGTTGACTCCCGCGCGTTTGAATGGACCAGATCTCTCATTAACACCCTAATCCTAATTAATTAGATTAATTAATTAAGTTTAAATAAATCCAGCCTGTTTGAATCTCAGCCATTGGATATGGCGCGGGTCAATTCCCTCCAAATTTGTTTGAACCTCAGCCTCTGGATCTGCATACTTCTCATATTTTCATTTTTTATTCATTTATTTTGTATTTAATTTGTACGAAATATTTAAAATAGCAAAAAACATTTTAAAATTCTGAAAATTTTTGTCAAACATTTCATTAATTTTTAGAACCCAAAAATATTTTTATTTTTATTTTTTGCATTAAAAATCATTTTTAAATCATTTAAATGTTTATTTTTAATTATTTAATGGAAATTAATTAATTAAAAATGCATTTAGGTATTTAAAAATTCCAAAAAAATTCACATTGCATTTTAAAACATTTAGAAACATTATCCAACTCTCAAAACAAATTTCTTTTTGGTTCTTAATGCATTTTGATCATTTTCATTGGAATTAAATTCATTAAAAGGCAATATTTTGGTTCAAACTTTGAAAAATCCATTCTACCTAATCCTTGAGATTTTGATGATGGTTCTTCTTGCATTGCATCCTTAATAGCATGTAGTTTATAGGATAAAATTGATTTGAATTCAACTTTCATTTTCAATTTGTTTTGCATTTTTCATTGTGAGGTATCCCAAAACCCTAACCAACTTAGGAATTTGATAACTTGCTCTAGGATAAGAGTTAGGCCCCCTCCTTTGGGCAGTGAACTTGTGTAGGTTTAGGGTTCCTTTGATCCCATTTTCAATTTTTTGCCATGTCATCTGCTTCTGGTTTTGGATTTTTGTGATGCATGTTGTATGTAAACCCTAATTTGTGCTTTCCTTTGCATCCATCTCTCATTTGCTTGCATTCAATAAATTGCCATGACATTTTGTGCATCCACATGATTCATAATACATCTTAGGACATATTAGAATCATTTTTGATCATTGCATCATTCCTTTGCCATGTTATATGTTCATTTCATCTCATAAACAATCATGAACTTCTATGGTTCAAAGCATGCCTCCTTTGCATCCTTATGTTTGTTTGATCATTCTCATCTATTGTCATGTGTTTGCATCTTCTCTTAGCATCATTGAAATCATGTTAATGCTTATGACTTTGGTTTGCTTCATGACATTTCATTTCATCTCATTTGCATTGCATTTCATTTCTTTGCTAACTTTTCAGGTGGTAAGTTGTTTTGAGAAGTGAATTTGCCTTCACTTCTCACAATCTCTTCTCATCTCTCTTGCATCATTGCTGCATTTTATCTTTGTATTAGAGTGAGCTTGCTCATTCATGCTCATCTCTTACTTTCTTTCTTCAGGCAACTTGTCTTCTTAAGTGAAGCAAGTTGTCTTGCTTCTCTTTGCTTCTTCCTCCTTTCATCTGCTCCTCTCCTTGGTGGTTCTTTGAAGATCTTTCTCTCTTAAGCCTCACAAACCCTAGGATCTCTAAGCATGATAACAATTAGGGTTTGATTAGTCCCCCATTTAGTTTTACCTTTGTGTCATCTTTGAGTCTTCTCTTCTCATCTCATAATTAGGGACTAAACCCTAAAGGCTTTAAGGCTTTGTGATTAAGCTTATGCCTGCATCCTTCTATTAGGATGGAGTGTATAAATTTAATCCTAAGTGTTTGTCGCTCCCGGGATTTTCATCCTAGTACAAATGCGAAAGTGGCGCGGAAAGGTTAGAGTCGCCAGCCAGACATTTTTATCCCGAATGAATGGGAAAGGTAATGTTGCACAAACCTGAGGAAGAAGGAAAGGACAAGGTCCTGCGAACCAAAGATCTGAGTTCGGGAGTCGGTTACGAATTGAGAAGGTATTAGCACCCCAATCCGTCCGTCGTACCCGACGGGATCCACGCTTGCTTGTTTTGTTTCAAAGGGTGAGAAATAATATGCTGCTGAACAAATGAACCGCTAACTGGAAATGGAATGAAAAAGGAACTGAAATGAGAAAGGAATAAGAAAAGAGAATAAAAAGAAAGGGGGAAATGTAGGGAAAATAAAGAATGTGCTCGAACGGGCCTTACCCCGCTGCCTACGTACCTCATCGGGATAATGAGGATCAGAGTCGACGCAGTTCGCCTAACCTAGGCGGGAACTATTTGTTTGTGTTTTTTATGCTGGAACTGCGTATGTCTATGCTCAGGTGTTGTAGGCTCGTCTGGTACGAGTGCGTTTACCGTCTTGCATGAAAGACAAGTCGTCGCGAGTTCGCGTTGTGAGTGAATGAGATGAGAAAAGAAGTTCCCGCAGGATAGTCGCTTGTTGTTTGTTTTTTGTCTTTTATGAGAAGTGTTTTTGAAATTTGTGTTTATTGAATGTACAACACTAAAGATTATGACACAGGAGCGAATACTTTCCAAGATCGCCCCCAATGGAACGTTTGTAAAGCATCCTAGAAGAGTGAAGGAGACCTCCACTAATCATTTCCCATATAGCTTAAGGCTCGTGGCGCATTGTACACCTTTTCCTTTATTAAATGTTTTTGATTTTCTTGTAAGATGAGAAGTGAGACTCAAGTTGTCAAAGGAAAACTTCTAAGGGAAACTAGACTTACCCTAAGTTAGTTGAATTCATGGATAACCTATGGTTAGTGAGGTTTGCAATTAAATCTACCTAAGAGATATAAGACTAGACATGAGAATACAAGAGTTAATATTGAACAATAGGGTCCTCCTAAGTCATGGTAGGTAAAACGTGAATGAAATGTAAATGGGATGAAACAATGGATCGGGTGGGTCGATTGCGTGGTGCTAAGACGCACGACTTATGGTGTGAAACATACAAGGCTTGATTTTGGTTAAATGGAGTGGAACGATGGTAGTCGGGGAACCCTAAAATAATATGAACTTTATTTATTTATTTGAAAATATACTCGACGTTGGATCGAATACTTTATTTGTTTTTTTGAAATTTTGGTTTTCTATCGATTCGTTTTATCTTTTCTATCCTACTTATGGAAACTATACAAGCATACAAGTATTACACTATTACATCACAAAGTACACAAAGTATAAAACACAACTGAAGCACAAAAATATACAAGTCCATAAGCAAATCCTTGAAAGAATACCTTGCACAAAAAAGAGAATAGTTAGTGAATGACATGAATCATGAATATGCATAATATGATGGAAATGAATTACAATGCCAAAAATATCAAAAGTCATGGAAAAAATGTGAAATTAATTTCTTAAGGTCTCTAACCTGATTATAACACTATGTCAAAAAATCTTTCAAAAATTCTAATTCTAACTATGTCAAATGGTCACCTAAATCTAACTAAAGTTTAATCACAACTTTGCACAAATTATACTACCAAAACAGTAGAAAAAATGTCCTAAAAAATACACAAAAAATAATCTAGGTACTTCTATTTGTCCTTTAATCATGGCAAAAAGAATGGGTACAAAATGTTGCAGGAAGTGGTGGAAATAAATTGCACAAATTTATGGGTCTAAGTGGAAATTCAATATAAACCAATTAAATTAAAAAAATCGAAATTAAATCAAAAATTGATTAAATTCAGAAAATAAAAATTGGGACAAGTTCAAAATTGAGTTAATATTCTATTCTAATTTTTTTGTGGAATTTTATTACATGTTTTAATATTTTTTATGGAATTAAATTAAAGCTATATAAAATAGAGGTATTAAAGGGAAAGAAATAGAAAAAAGGGTGAAAATAGAAATATTCTTTAGTTAAAAAGGATGATTGGGCCTGAACTAAGGGTGCGAATAGTAATCAGAAAAGGGCCCAAAACGTAGGTGCCAGGGGGTGAGGAAATGATTTTTTTTTAGTTAATGATGAGATTGGGCCCAGAACGGGGGTGCCAGTAGTAACCCTGAAACCTATTTTGCAAGGAGAGAATGGGGAAAATCACAACCAAATCGGTCCAACCGGACGGTGACACGTGTCACCGCCGGAGTGGACCAAAAAACAAAACCTTATCCTTCCAATCTTGGGCGGTGGAAATTAATCCACAGATTCCTCATGGCTTTAATCATGGTTTAATGGCTTTGATTGCATATTATGATGCTTATTAACTTCTAAATTGAATTCAATCAAATATGATAACTTATAACCAACGTGAAACAATTCAGATTTTAAAAAAAACCTTGTCTTTCAAAATCCTATCCTATGATCATCTTCCTCCTTCAAGCCAAACCCTAGCCGCCGCCGGCGAAGGGTCTCCTCTGACCTATCCTCTCATACCGAAAACAAACAACAAACAAAACTTCAACACTTCTCTCTTCTCCGAACTCGGATTGCCCTAAATTCCTCCTTAAATCTCAAATCGAAACCACCGATTCTACCATCAAACAAAAGATGCAAGATTCGGTTCAGATTTATGTACCTGCACGCAAAGATGAGAAGAGGTTACGAAGATGCGGCGCGGCTCACGAAGACGACGATGCCGAGTGCTTCAGATGCAACCTTCTTCTTCGTTCGGTGTCGATTCTTGATCTATTGCGACGTCGTCGTTGTGGTTAACACTTCTATCTCCTTGCAGGTTGTCGACGCCGTTCGCGCGATGAAGATGGAGGAGATGACGGCGATGAAACGACGAGTACGCAAAAAACGCTTGCAAAATGTGACGGGATGATCGAAGATGGAGATTGGATATTCAGATGACGACGGATGTAATCGAAGCTTGAGAGATGAGGTTTGGAACTCTTTGAACTCTTGTGTTATTGCGATTCTATTCATCTGTTTATTGATCGATTCTGAGTTGGTCTTTTCCCTGACACGCTTGCTATCGTTTTTCTCGATTTCGTTCTTTTCTCGCCTTTGGCTATGAGTTGTTCTAATTGATGATTACTGACATTGCAGGGTGTAAGAGATGATGGATATTATTGAGATTGAGTCCTCGTGATTAATTTCGAAGGAGAATGGTGAAGTGGTTCGGATTTGGTGATGAAGGTGCCATTGATGATGAGGAAATATTCAGGGTCTTTTGTTATGACATTGCAGGTGATTTTGGATAAGCTTTAGTAATGCTCTTCTGAAATTCTCATGGTTCAGCCGCAGCGATAGAGACTTGCGAATTAGATTCAAAACCCCTGGTATGTCATTGTTGTTTCTGCACCTATTGCCCTGCGATCTTCTTCCTCTTCTTGACTGTGTTGTTGGTTTTGTAGGTTTTATGTGGATGTATTGGGGAAACTAAGATGGTGATTGTGTGTGAAGATCAGAGAGAATGAGATGAAGAAATGTGAAGATGGAGGAGAGGTGAAGAAGAAGATGAATGAGAGTTGATGAATAGAATAGTTTCTGAAATCAGAAAAAAAAATGAATGGGTTGTGTAGAAGAAATTGGTTTGAAGGAATTGAAGAACATGAAGGTTGGAATTGGATGGTGTGTGGAAACTTTAGAAATTGAGGAAGAAGGAAGAACCTGAAGTGTGAAGACCAACTCTGATTTATAGAAACTAGGAGAAATCTCTGGAAACTTCAGGTAAAGCTTCTAGAATTCTGTTGCTAAGTTAGTTACTTTTCTGTTGTGAGTTTCTGTTTCTCACCTTCACTTGGCAACTTTGTATAATTTTTTTTGACTTTGTTTACTTCTACTGTGAAGTTGTATAAGGATCCTCTTCTGAAATTCAGTTAGGATTTGATTTCTGTTGGAAGTTGGTTAAAGACAAAATTAATTGGGGTGATTTTCAGTTACTGATTTTTGTTACTTGAATTCGCAGGTTTGGTGAATTGAGTTGAAGTGAGGTTATCAGATAGTTGAAGAATATCAGGGTGGAGGAGAAGAGGGCCGAGAGAAAAAAAAAAGGAAAAGGAAGCTTGGAACCGATCCTCCAATACTTCCCTGATTTTTTTGTTAATTTTCTTCTGCAAATTTGAACTGCTATCTTGCTGCAGAATTCAAATTCTTATTACAACAACTCATTTGATCTCGACTAAATCATTGTCCTTATTTCATTTGCAGTTCTGGTGGATATGCTCCCTTGGAGGCTTGGCATGAATGAGGAACTTTAATGCGCGAAAAGATGAATTTGGAGCTTGGAGTTTTCATTTTACATTGAGGAAAAACTTAAAAGCAACTATAGGATCGATGAAGGCTTATTGATGAGGAATTTGGCATGAAGAGTTTTCTTTGAAGGAAAGAATAACCATGGAGTTGGAAACTTGGAAATGATGAAGATTTTGCCTCATTTGTAATCCTTTAAGTTTAGGCTTTTGGAATCTTGTAAAATTTTATCATTCCATGCATACTGTCAATGTAACTTAAAATACACTCTTTGAGACCAAACTTGCACTTCTTGCTTCACTTTCAAATCTTGATTAAAAAACTACTTAGGCAACCACACTTGAATTTCATTTTGTAGCTTATTATTTAGAACGTTTGTCTATTTTAACTTTGGCTACTCATGAAAACACGTATTGCTCCCAAATATGTCTTGAAGCATGTAAGCAAACAACTTCTGAATTTATTCTTAATTTCCTGTCACCACTAGTAATGTACTCTGACTTAATCATCTTTTCAACATAATTAGAATATGTTCCTTGATCATGGATGGGTTGTGCCACTATTCTCTTGACTCAAACTCCTCCATTAATCCAACAAACAATTCAAATATGGATCTTGAATCAAGTATGTCCCAAGGGTAAACCACCCTTTCATTGAATCATGAACACTTATTCCCAAGAATAAAATATTCAGTCCCTGGAATGGATCCCTGTCTTTGAATTTAAAAGTCCATCATTGCATGAAACAAACTCCTCGGGATCAATCCTGTGCCAACTTTCAATCTTATAGGAATGAATTAATGCTAGTCAATAGCCTATCCTGAGAACTGAACATTTTATGGTCTCAGTATCTTACACAAAAACCCTGGACTCTGATGATTTTCAACCATAAAGCATCGGTTACTTGCATAACTTAGAACTTGACCATATAGTTCTCTTCTTGTTTGACCATGACTAGGTCAAACTCATTGGATCATTACTCATCGCTTTCCACCCCGAACTTGATAACATCCCCGAAACCTTGGTATCCAATTTGCACCAACCAATGCCTTGGATCATGTCACGTGATCTTTTGAAATGCTGGCTTCTTGGTGCTCTTTAAAGCTTACTTATCCTTTCATGTCACACTTGGTCATTGAACCTCAACCTCGTCCGCAAAAGGGAAAAACTCCCTAAGGCATTGTGAAACCCTGAACACGCAATGACATTGAGAAAATCTAAAAAACATGGCCTTGGTACCTTATGACCTCCATCATGAGAATATGCTTGATCTCATGCCCCAAGATACCTATGATGCATGATTGTAACGTTGATGACCTAATGGGAGATGCAGATGGAATGCAAAACGGTAAGCCAGTTAAGGTAAAAAGAATGAGGGCAAATTTTGAGGTATTACAGCTGCCCCTATTCAATCATCTGCAGACCTGAATGGATAATTGCAATAGCTTTTAGACGTTCAAGATGTGGAGTGATTGAATACTCAAATAAAACCTGAAAATTTGCACACTGAGGGCAACAGAAATGCCATCTGCCCATTTATTTATTTATAATTTTTGTTTTGACCTCTGAATAGGTAGCGGAAAATAAGACCAGGTGGAGATATGCTGGGAAGAATGCCATCCTCGAATGACAACTCACAAGGAATCCTCATATCCAATACTAAAAACCATCCTTGAATAGAAACGCGATAGTATACCGGCCGCAGGCGATAACCATCCACAACAAAGACTGACCTCTGACAGACTTTGCAAAAGAGACAAACTGACCTCGATCAATAAGCTCAAAAAGTGAACTACTATCTGTAACACGGTGGGAGATCTGACTTTAGTTATGTTGCGGATAGCAAGAGTCGCCACCGACTTTTATTTTATCCAAAGTAAAGGCATAAAAGAACAGGAAAGACCTTTTAAAAGATTTTTGGGTTCGGGGGGTAGGTTATGTAAAGGGAAGGTGTTAGCACCCCTTACATCCATGGTTATCCATGGGCTCTTAGTTACTTAGCTCACTTTAAAAATGTTTTTGAAAATGTGAAGTGTGTGAATAGAAATTTTCATAAGAGTTTGATAATGATCCATGTACGGATGCGTAAAAAACTTGTGTTTGAAAATTGTTTGAAATTTGTGAAGTGTTTGAAAAGTTTTTGAATGGTGAGCAAGTAACTATGAGGAACCTACCCTAAAGTTTTAAGTCTTCCTGTTCTTGAATCCTTTAAATGGTAAGACTATCCCTATTATTAAGGAATAGGTAGTCATTACCTTGGATGTGTGGGACAAGTAAAGGGACATCTGTTTAATGAAGGCAACTGTAGGGTGTATTAAGCAATTTTGGAGGGACTGTCATCATTATTCGAAAGGGACGAGATCATTATGAAGGCAACCATTAAGGGACTTGATCTCTTATTGTTAAGGGACTAGATGACTTTATTTTGAGGGACTTTTGCTTTATACACCCTACTTGACCTTTTGATTAGGCAACAATGAGAGGCAACCCTAGAAAGTGAGATGGCGATCAAAGATCGACTTACGTGTGTGAGTGTTCAATTTTGATATTTATCTTTTGAATTAAGTGATCTAAATTAATTTTAAATAAACATACATGTTACACTCCCTATTTTTACTAACCATAGCATAAAAAATAAATAATTTAAATATTAAAAATTACATCCAGGAGCAATTACAATAATAATAATAAAAAGCAATTTAAATAAATAGCAAAATAAAGCCAAATAAATAAATAAGCAAAGTAAGCAAAATAAATAAATAAGTAATTATAAGAGGGGTTAGTGAAA
The DNA here is from genome assembly GCA_963966055.1 of Lathyrus aphaca. Classification (NCBI taxonomy): domain Eukaryota; kingdom Viridiplantae; phylum Streptophyta; class Magnoliopsida; order Fabales; family Fabaceae; genus Lathyrus; species Lathyrus aphaca. The sequence continues at coordinate 320,997,392 of OZ014524.1, read as the reverse complement.
ATAATAATAATAATCACAATTTAAAAATAAATGGGGTTAGTAATAAACATGGTTAATAATAATAATAAACAAAAAGGTTATAATAAACAAAAATTTAATGGTTAATAGAAAAAATATGAACAATTATATTAATTATAGAATTTTAAATGATTTGTAAATTATATAGAAAAATTAATTATAAACATATTATGAAAATTATAATTACAAAATTAAATTAGTATAGATTTAATTATTTCTAAACATATATTAAAAAAAAAAAAATTATTCATATACAAAATTTAGATTATAAACAAATTATGGAAATACATATATAATTAAAGTAAATAATAAAATAGAATTAAATTTTTAGGGTTTTAATAAAAATAATTAGGGATTTTTTTAAGAAAATAAATTAGGGTTTATATTTTAATTTACATTACTAAGTCAAATTTTTTTTATAAAATAAATTATGTAAGATAATAATATAGATATACAAATAAATTATATTTGAGAAAATAAAATATTAATTTTAATCATATACAATTTATTATATAATATTTAATTAAAATAAAGAATAAGAAAAGAGAAAATAAATAGAAAAATAATTAGGTTAAAAAAATGGGGAGGCCTGGATTTGAACCCAGGACCTCCCCTGTACCTGCAAGGAGAGCTACCACTGGGCCATGCTGCGTTTGGTGTGAGAAGAGTGAATCAAAGTGGTTTTGTTCCTTAAACCTGAAAAATAAAAAAATAGAAAGAAAACAAAAGGCCTGGGGGATTCGAACCCAGGACCTTCACAGTATCACACAAACACATTACCATCCCAGCTAGGTGAGCGCATCTGATAATATAGTGACTATAATGCATAATATATGAAGCTTCATGATAATCCTGAAAAAATAAGAAAAATTGTACAAAGCCAGGATTCGAACCCAGGCTTGCAGGCAGTATACACGCGCGTCTTACCACTGAGACAAGCATCTGCTTGTGAAATAATATTAAAACAAAACAAAAAAATATCATGTTCAATTTTCAAATATGAAATTCGCGCCAGGCCAGCTTCATCTTCTCAAAATTTCCTGCGAAAACAACTATGAATTTTGTTGCGTATTTTCCTGCGAACTTCATCACATTCAGAACCTACGAAACTGAACAAGCATCAAAATAGTAAAATTTCTCAACAATGATTAGAGTTTTATGATCCCCAAGGTCCATAGAGTTGTCCTATGTTCTTAGAATTTGTTTATATTAGGGTTAAATCAAAGCCCCAAATCCATGGCCGAAACCCTAGCAATGGTGGTTTCATATTCCTGCATCGAAAATCAAATTACTTTGTCCAGAAACATTCACAAGCTCAATACAAACATGAATCCAGCATCGAAATCAATTTATATTACATGTATGTATGAAAACGAAAAAAAATAAATGTCTCAATGTTTGAATTCGGTTTGAGTGATTCATGATGCTTTTGATGCAAATAAGAGTTGGGATCACTTCTGGGATGTTCAAGGAATGTTGCTATGTTCTCAAATTACCTTCAAATGCCCTGGAAGCTTGAAACCGAATGTGAGTTTTTGAGAGGTTTTTGGACAATGCAAACTTACTCTTGGGAGGAAGAAAATTCGTGGCTTGTGTTAGGGTTGCATTATGTACTTATAGAACAATGTATTAGGTCAGAAAAATTGGACATTTGTGTGGAAGATTTGATCTAAAAAGATTCACAATGATAAGCCTTTAAAAGTCAAATATTTTTGTATAAACACTTGCTATTTTAATACAAACATCATAACTTCCATATCAATTTGATCCAAGACATAATTATGATTTTCTAGAAGCTTAATCATATTTAAATCTTTGATTTTTATATTTTATTTTAATTTAAAATGATTTTAAATGAATTAAATCAAAATAAATAAAAATAAAATAATAAAAAATCTGATTTTTGATGACTTGGGTCGTGCATGAAGTTATAGTATGGATTGGGTCATCATTTGGCAAGCCCATTTGGAAGAAATTGGTTTTAGACCTCCATTTTCTTCATAAATCAACCAAAAATTTCCCAACTTTGCAAGGGCACACATCCTTCCATTTTAATGCTATGAGGGTGTTCTTGGACATTTTGGAAAGCTTGAAAGAGTCCTCTAACCAACCCCATTGGTTTCATGTCCATATCATTTACCAATCTCAAGTTATGCCCTTTTGAAGTTGTTGACTTTTTGTTGACTTTCAAAAGGACCTATAATGTCTTAGCTCATACCTTCCAAATGAAGCATTTTTGGGTTTGGCTTGTGAGACACAAAGTTGTAGAGAATTCAATTTCATTCAAAATGAGCTTTGGATGGAGACTTGGTGATGAAGCATGTGAAAGTTATGGCTGGTCAAAGTTCAGTTGACTTTTACTAAGGAAACCCTAATTTAGAAACTCCTGATTCTTGATGATCTGAAATCTCCTTGATGAATCATGATAAACCCTTGATCAAATGATGAATTTTACTTCATATACTTGATGTTGGCAAAAAATCATGAGGTTTGACTTTGGTTTGACCACAGTTGACCTCAGTTTGACTTTTTAACTACTTTGACTGATTTTGACTTATCTGATCATCTGACTGAGCAAACTTTTGAGAAAAGTCTTGAAACTTGTCATGGGGGTTCTTACACACATATAAGATGTTATGAAGCTCACTTGAAGTCTTGGAAGTCCATTTATCCTGATTAAAGTCAAAACCCTAGTTTTGGATACACTACTTAGGAGGTGCATTGTCTGAGGGAATTGTCAACTCTTCTGATCAATTGTGAACTTTGTGAACCTTGTGAACCATCATAAAATGTCTTGTGAACCTTGTGAACCTCATGGGAGGTCTTGTGAACCTTGTGAACCTCATAAAGTGACTTGTAGACTTCATGGACCTCATGAAAGGTTTTGTAAGTATTGTGAATCTTGTGAACCTTGTGAACCTCATAAAGTAACTTGTAGACTTCATGAACCTCATGAAAGGTCTTGTAAGTGTTGTGAATCTTGTGAACCTTGTGAACCTCATAAAGTAACTTGTAGACTTCATGAACCTCATGAAAGGTCTTGTAAGTGTTGTGAATCTTGTGAACCTTGTGAACCTTCTTAGCACACAAAGTCTTGTATTGTGAGGGCAAATTTTGGGGTGCAACAGCTGTCCCTGTTCAATTTTCTGAAACCTGAGGGGTTAGATTGGTATATTTGCCAGTCGTGACCTAGAAGGTTGAAGGGGATTGAATACAAAAGCCCAAAAATTTGCACTCACCAGTGCGTAGAGTGATACAGATGACTAGTTGAATATGCTTGAGTGGGCTTAAAGATGCCACTTGGAGAAAAATTCTTCAGGTACATTTCTTGGAGGATATAGCAGTCCAAAATATGAAGGTAAAATGATAGCTTTCAGGAGGATAAAGCAGTCCTGAGGTAGTAGTAAGCTTTCAGGAGGATAAAGCAGTCCTGAGAAATTGATAATATGCTTTCAGGAGGATGAAGCAATCCTGAGGTAATGATGATAGCTATCAGGAGGATGAAGCAGTCCTGAGGTAATAATATGATTTCAGGAGGATAAAGCAATCCTGAGGTACAAGAAGCTGTCAGGAGGATAAAGCAATCCTGAGGTAATAATAAGCTTTCAGGAGGATAAAGCAATCCTGATGGATGATATGCTTTCAGGAGGATAAAGCAGTCCTGATGAGATAATAAGCTTTCAGGAGGATAAAGCAATCCTGAAGGAATAATAAGCTTTCAGGAGGATAAAGCAATCCTGAGGGATGGTATGCTTTCAGGAGGATAAAGCAATCCTGAGGTAATGATGAGCTTTCAGGAGGATGAAGCAGTCCTGAGGTAATAGTAAGCTTTCAGGAGGATAAAGCAATCCTGAGGTAATAGTAAGCTTTCAGGATGATAAAGAAGTCCTGAGGGATGATATGCTTTCAGGAGGATAAAGCAGTCCTGATGTAGTGATGATAAGCTTTCAGGAGGATAAAGCAGTCCTGAGGTAATAATAAGCTTTCAGGAGGATAAAGCAATCCTGAGGAATGATATGCTTTCAAGAGGATAAAGCAGTCCTGACGTAGTAATATGCTTTCAGGAGGATAAAGCAGTCCTGATGCATTGATAAGCTTTCAGGAGGATAAAGCAATCCTGAAGGAATAATAAGCTTTCAGGAGGATAAAGCGATCCTGAGGGATGATATGCTTTCAGGAGGATAAAGCAATCCTGAGGTAATGATGAGCTTTCAGGAGGATGAAGCAGTCCTGAGGTAATAGTAAGCTTTCAGGAGGATAAAGCAATCCTGAGGTAATAGTAAGCTTTCAGGAGGATAAAGCAGTCCTGAGGGATGATATGCTTTCAGGAGGATAAAGCAGTCCTGATGTAGTAATATGCTTTCAGGAGGATAAAGCAGTCCTGAGAGATTGATAATATGCTTTCAGGAGGATGAAGCAATCCTGAGGTGATGATAATAGCTTTCAGGAGGATAAAGCAATCCTGAGGTAATGATGATAAGCTTTCAGGAGGATAAAGCAATCCTGAGGTAATGATATGCTTTCAGGAGGATAAAGCAGTCCTGATGAGATAATAAGCTTTCAGGAGGATAAAGCAGTCCTGAAGTAATGATGGTAGCTTTCAGGAGGATAAAGCAATCCTGAGGGATGATAAGCTTTCAGGAGGATAAAGCAATCCTGAGGGATGATAACTTTCAGGAGGATAAAGCAATCCTGATAATCACAAGTCTGTTTGCTGGAGAATTAACCTGAAAACAAGGTGGCATTCTGTATGATAGTGTTAGTTTATGTATTATGTATGCATGTATAATATGATGCACTTAAGTAATGCATTATGTGTCTATGGATATGTATGTTATTGTATGATGTAAATGATGTATGTATGATATGATGTTGCCTGAAGCGTCTGGATATCTTCGTATAACAACTGCTGGCCAGGGAAAATAAATCCCGATTCGTTGTTGAAGAATATGAGGAACTTAGTCCCGTCTTGTTTAATAATATATTATATATAACCTCCCGTAGGCTGGGGATAGCAAGGTATACATAACCTCCCGTCTGCTGGGGATAGCAAGGTATATATAACCTCCCGTTTGCTGGGGATAGTAAGGTATATACAACCTCCCGTTTGCTGGGGATAGCAAGGTATATACAACCTTCGTCTTCGTTTGATAGTAGGGTAGATGTAACCTCCCGTCTTCGTTCCTCGTACCCTTATTGGAAAGTAAATTCCCGAATATCCGTATGAGGATAAAAGAGATGGATATAAATTCCAGGGGAGATGTGACTTTATGAAGATGGATTTGTCCTACTGAGGGCTTGTAACTGTTTTGTAGAGATGAACCGGCGAAGCTTCGTTGAAATCCTTCCCTCGTTCGTCCTTAGTAAATACTATTACTGCATTTTCATGCATTTCTGGTAAACATCAATCATATTAAGCATTCATGCATTTCTTGTAAACATCAATCATATTCAAAAGCATACATACATTCAAACACAACCAATGGACGTTTCGCTTATGTAAATAGGGTAAAAGTAAATCTGGATTCAGAGGGAAAAGTAAAGCTGAACTTGAAAATAGAATCGTTTCAACTTCGAAAGTGTATAACCAATTGGATTTAGAGCTCCTGAGATTCTTAACTTTCCTGGATACCTTCCCAAAAATCCTCATAGCTGGATCTGAAGACATGATACTGACACCATCTGATACTACTGGCGTAGACAATTAATTTCCACCATGGCTTCTCCTGATAATCCCCATATCAAGGTAATACAATGAGAGGAATGGCGTCTTCAAATTGTGATGGACCATATACGCTCTGGATACTAGATTTGAAAAGAAAGCATTGCCCCTTGGTTGAGGATGAATCGTCCCATAATGGAAGTATCTGAATGTAGCTACCTCAAGAGAAACAAACAGAATGCCCCATAAGCATATGCCCCTGGCATTGTGAACTCTGTAATGTCACCTTTGGTAATTCAACTGTATGAGGAAAACTGCCCCTGGCTATTAAGCATTGTTGAATCTGGACCTGATTGCCCCGAATGAATTGAACAGTAACTTGGTATGCTCCTTGATTGGGAAACAGTGACTATGCCCCTGTCATTATGAACTTTGTAATGTTACCCTCGGTACTTCAGATAGATGAGGAGATCTGCCCATGGCTACTTAAACATAGTTGAATCTTGTCCTGATTTCCCCAAATGAGTTAGGCAGTATCATGGCTTGCCCCCTTGATTGGGAGATAATGACTATGCCCCTTTGTATACATGGACTTTGATCCAGGAAGCAACTTTGTTCATCGGAAGGACTGTGAACATTCATCCTGTAAGTTTGTCCATTTTTCAAACACTCAGGTATATGCAAACAAATATATTCAAAAATGCAATGCTTATGTCTGTCTTGAAGTTTTTTTGAAAAAGAATTTTTTTTTTTTATTAAGAAAACTGTGATATTAACTCAAGTTTTATAATAAGCCCTAAAGGAGTCAGGATACCTTTTTGTAGCAGTACGCTTTTGAACTAACCATGCTTCAGTTAGGACTTTTAAAGGGTTATAACGTGGCCTGGTTCATGGTTTAAGAAACAAAAGATAAAGGCTCAAATTTATTTGTACCCAACCCATTCTCCATGATGTTCTTCAGTCCTATACTCAGTTAACTTATGCATTGAGGCTCAAATGAGTTTGGCATTGTAACACTGACATTTGTGATGGTTCAGAAACCCAAAATTTATTTGAACATTCAGTCATCTTTCTTTGTTGAGGATTCATAGTGACCCTTTTTTTTCCTTTTGACTTTATTATCCCTTCCTTTTGCCTGAACTGTTTATTTCAAGGTTACAGTCAGCGGGATGTCTTAATGTTTTACTAAGTCTCCTTCATAGGTTTTGACTTAGTGAATTGTTCTTTTGCTGGATATTGACTATCAGGTTTCATGATTACAGCGAACCATCATTAGTTGTGTGCAACACAGATAATTGGCATATTTGAGTTAACCGAGTACCTACCCTGCCCCGGGTTATGAATAAGGGTTTTAATTTGTGCGAGAATAAAAAACTCCTACTTCATAGGCTCAAAGGGGTTGACTAGGGATTAACTTCCTTATATCTCCACTGTTTAGGAATTGAAACAATGCATGTACATCGTCAACATAGTCTGTTCAAAAGCATACTGCATAATATTATGGTATTGTTTTCGTCATCCTCCCTCTACAGGCTTATAGCTTTATCAGGAGTTAAATATCACAAGATAAAAATATGAAGCATAATTCAAAATATAGTGGAACGAATGCATTAATGAAAACAAAAGTTTAACATAATAGTAAGTGTTCAAACAAATAAAAGAAATTACAAATGAAAATTCAAATGTTGTCCCATCCAGTTGGCTGAATGTCCTCAATTGCAATCTGCGAACTTTGAGGAGCAGTATACTTCACCATGAAATCAAATTTACCACTTGGATGTCCTAAGGTGCCCCATATCTCAATAGGAATAGGTAGGCTTCCTTTCTTGCTACATTGGGCCACTTGTCTTGCAGCTTCGGTGTTTGATGGGTGATAGTAGAATTCAACTTGACCTTCTGGAGTGACCTCTAGGATTCCTTCATCAATCAGGTCTTGGATCTTTTTCTTCAATGTCCAACAACTATTAGTATCATGTCCAGGACAGTTGGAGTGATACCCACACCTTGCCTTGGGATTATAGCGAGGAGAGGAAGTTTTAGGATTTTGAGGAGAATTTTTCAAGGAAATTAGTTTCATCTCCAACAAGCATTGCAGAACTTATGACATTGGAGTGCTGAATTTGATGAACTGTCTTCTACATCCCTTGTGTTGAGGTGGATTAACCTTATCAGGTCTTTCTTCTTCAACTGAAGAACAATCAATGGCAACCTGTTTCTTTCCTTCTTTTATCCTCATCTTCCTTTCAACCAAATCAGCTTGTCTTAACGGAGGTTGACTGACAATTAGATCCCTGACTCTATCACTTTGAAGTTTGTGGACAAAGGTTCTCAGCTCTTCTTGCCCCTGAGCTAAACTTTGAATAAGAGCCACCTGGTCATTCATCTGGGTCCTCATTCCTGTCATCTCAGCTTGTAGTTGTTTCAGCTGATCATCCTTGTTGTCCTCAGGACTCTTCTTCTTAGCCAGCAGTGTCTTCAATTCATCCTGCCCCTTGGTCAGGTTCAGGATCAGCTCTTGGAACTGTGCATTTTGTGTCTGGAGATCCTTAACTGTTTGTTCAAGAGCCATTGCTGAAATAAGCAGCGAGAAGATGAGAAACCTGTGCACAAATATAAACCTGTGATGCAATGAGATGGAATGTAAATGCGTATGCAATGTTTTCAAGGACCGCAGGATTTAAATTTGCTTAAACAAACAAGAAGGTAAACTTTTATTAGTAATAACTTTGTTTTGCCTTTTGGGCTTACAGAAAATGAAATGAAATAAATACAAGAGACGGGGTTTTAAGTCTCCCATGGACGTTTCCTCTTTGTGTTGAGGTATGAGTTGAGATTCCGTTCTTCGTGAAGTTGCTTTGTTAATTCCAGGATTCTTTCTTGGCTTGTTTTGTAATGAGCTTCGAAAGTATCCCTTTGCTCCTTCAACTGGATCCAGGATCTCTGTAAGTCTTCCATATCAGTAGGCATGTCTGGGTGCAGGATGGTATAAGCAGTGTCTCCTTCAGCAACAGGTTCCATGGTAACTGGCAGGATAGCAGGATATGGCATCATGAGAGTCTGAGCACAAGATCGTACCCATCTGAGATAAGCTTCCATAGGAATAGTGTACTTAGGTTCCAGTGTCTTGCTGTCAACCCTGTTTACTTTTCTCCAGGCTCGTATGAATCTCTGACGGTAACCCTGAAGATCGTTGTCGTAATCAAACACAATGCCCTGAATCAACATGTCATGAGGACCATCACTCCGAGCGTAACCAAACTGTCGTAAAGCTAGAGAGGGGTTGTAGGTGATGCCTCCTCTTATGCCTAGAAGTGGCACATTAGGAAACTCCCCACAACGGTCAATGATAATGACATTCTCCATAGATTTGGAGCACCAATGGATATCTGAATGTGAGAGTGACATAATCCTCTTGGACCATTTGAACCCTTGCTCATTCTTCATTACTGAGCAAGGAAGGTGAGAAATAAACCACCTAGAAAGTAAAGGTATGCAGCACATCAAAGTTCCTCTTGCCCTTGTAGTACGGGTATGAAGAGAATGTAGTATGTCTCCAAGCAATGTAGGCACTGGATTGTGACTCAGGAATATGTTGATGGCATGAACATCTATGAACTGATCTGGATTGGGGAACAATACTAAGCCATAAATTAGCAAGGCTAAGATCTCCTCAAAAGCATCATAGCTCATGGCCTTCAAGAACACCTGAGCTTTCTCTATCAACACCTTGGCAAGAATACCCTTAACTCCGCTTCTCGTTTCTAGAACAATGTCAGACTTCTTCAGATGTAGAGCTGCAGCAATGACCTCTGATTTAGGCTCTTTTTCCAAGCCCGTGAAGGGTTTCTGATCAAGAATAGGTATACCCAGAAGCTTGGAGAACTCTTCCATTGTAGGAACAACCTGATAGTTGGGGAATGTGAAACAGTGATGTTTAGGATCAAAGAACTGAAACAGAACACTCATCATGTCTTCATTGAACCCTGAAGTGACTAAATCCAGTAGGTGACCATGCCTCTTGATGAATTGGGAGTTTTCAGAAACTTGAGAGACCAATTCCTTAAGCTTAGGAGGTATCCCTACAAAATTGATCCGGATAGTATTCCTACGAGCAGAAGCCATGACCTGCAACAAAGAACAAAGATAAATCCTTTGGTCCTTGAAATGGTTAGTGAAAATGCTATGCTTATGATGCATGATGATGCTATGATGTTATGCTCAATCACAAACATGTGGCACACACAAACAAGTCACACAATAGCCCTAGGTTTGAAGGCTTGCATGAGGTTTAAAGGTAAGTACCCTCCCCTGAAGTTTAGATGGTTCATCCTGTCCTATAAAGTAACCAGGTTCTAAGGGATCTCAATATCATTGATCCTTCACAAGGGTGGTTGTTCAGTAGGCAACTTACTTGCCAACCAAAACCCTCCAAGTTTAAGATCTCAATGAGCGTAGTATCGAGTATCAACCAACTTCAGTCTTCACCAAAGCCGGTTATCTCACTACTTTTCTAAAGGCCAAGATGGGATAACTAGGGTTCTAAAAGTCAGTTAGTGTATTGACAACATATGGCAGCCTCATATTATCCTCAACTTGCTTAAGGAACATAAGCACCAACCAAGAAGTCACCCTAACTATGGCCACCAGATCAACCATATCGATATACGTTGTACAGTTTCCTTGGTCTATTGCCATTTACCTAAGGTACACTAGATCCGGGTTAGGATCTTTCACACATAAGAGCCCAACAGGTAATATAAAGCAAACAAGGCAAACAATTTAAAGTGATCTAATTCCTAAGGGTACCCCTCTTTTAATAAATCCCTAGCAGAGTCGCCAGTTCTGTAACACGATGGGAGAACTGACTTTAGTTATGTTGCGGATAGCAAGAGTCGCCACCGACTTTTATTTTATCCAAAGGAAAGGCATAAAAGAACAGGAAAGACCTTTTAAAAGATTTTTGGGTTCGGGGGGTAGGTTATGTAAAGGGAAGGTGTTAGCACCCCTTACATCCATGGTTATCCATGGGCTCTTAGTTACTTAGCTCACTTTAAAAATGTTTTTGAAAATGTGAAGTGTGTGAATAGAAATTTTCATAAGAGTTTGATAATGATCCATGTACGGATGCGTAAAAAACTTGTGTTTGAAAATTGTTTGAAATTTGTGAAGTGTTTGAAAAGTTTTTGAATGGTGAGCAAGTAACTATGAGGAACCTACCCTAAAGTTTTAAGTCTTCCTGTTCTTGAATCCTTTAAATGGTAAGACTATCCCTATTATTAAGGAATAGGTAGTCATTACCTTGGATGTGTGGGACAAGTAAAGGGACATCTGTTTAATGAAGGCAACTGTAGGGTGTATTAAGCAATTTTGGAGGGACTGTCATCATTATTCGAAAGGGACGAGATCATTATGAAGGCAACCATTAAGGGACTTGATCTCTTATTGTTAAGGGACTAGATGACTTTATTTTGAGGGACTTTTGCTTTATACACCCTACTTGACCTTTTGATTAGGCAACAATGAGAGGCAACCCTAGAAAGTGAGATGGCGATCAAAGATCGACTTACGTGTGTGAGTGTTCAATTTTGATATTTATCTTTTGAATTAAGTGATCTAAATTAATTTTAAATAAACATACATGTTACACTCCCTATTTTTACTAACCATAGCATAAAAAATAAATAATTTAAATATTAAAAATTACATCCAGGAGCAATTACAATAATAATAATAAAAAGCAATTTAAATAAATAGCAAAATAAAGCCAAATAAATAAATAAGCAAAGTAAGCAAAATAAATAAATAAGTAATTATAAGAGGGGTTAGTGAAAATAATAATAATAATCACAATTTAAAAATAAATGGGGTTAGTAATAAACATGGTTAATAATAATAATAAACAAAAAGGTTATAATAAACAAAAATTTAATGGTTAATAGAAAAAATATGAACAATTATATTAATTATAGAATTTTAAATGATTTGTAAATTATATAGAAAAATTAATTATAAACATATTATGAAAATTATAATTACAAAATTAAATTAGTATAGATTTAATTATTTCTAAACATATATTAAAAAAAAAAAAATTATTCATATACAAAATTTAGATTATAAACAAATTATGGAAATACATATATAATTAAAGTAAATAATAAAATAGAATTAAATTTTTAGGGTTTTAATAAAAATAATTAGGGATTTTTTTAAGAAAATAAATTAGGGTTTATATTTTAATTTACATTACTAAGTCAAATTTTTTTTATAAAATAAATTATGTAAGATAATAATATAGATATACAAATAAATTATATTTGAGAAAATAAAATATTAATTTTAATCATATACAATTTATTATATAATATTTAATTAAAATAAAGAATAAGAAAAGAGAAAATAAATAGAAAAATAATTAGGTTAAAAAAAATGGGGAGGCCTGGATTTGAACCCAGGACCTCCCCTGTACCTGCAAGGAGAGCTACCACTGGGCCATGCTGCGTTTGGTGTGAGAAGAGTGAATCAAAGTGGTTTTGTTCCTTAAACCTGAAAAATAAAAAAATAGAAAGAAAACAAAAGGCCTGGGGGATTCGAACCCAGGACCTTCACAGTATCACACAAACACATTACCATCCCAGCTAGGTGAGCGCATCTGATAATATAGTGACTATAATGCATAATATATGAAGCTTCATGATAATCCTGAAAAAATAAGAAAAATTGTACAAAGCCAGGATTCGAACCCAGGCTTGCAGGCAGTATACACGCGCGTCTTACCACTGAGACAAGCATCTGCTTGTGAAATAATATTAAAACAAAACAAAAAAATATCATGTTCAATTTTCAAATATGAAATTCGCGCCAGGCCAGCTTCATCTTCTCAAAATTTCCTGCGAAAACAACTATGAATTTTGTTGCGTATTTTCCTGCGAACTTCATCACATTCAGAACCTACGAAACTGAACAAGCATCAAAATAGTAAAATTTCTCAACAATGATTAGAGTTTTATGATCCCCAAGGTCCATAGAATTGTCCTATGTACTTAGAATTTGTTTATATTAGGGTTAAATCAAAGCCCCAAATCCATGGCCGAAACCCTAGCAATGGTGGTTTCATATTCTTGCATCGAAAATCAAATTACTTTGTCCAGAAACATTCACAAGCTCAATACAAACATGAATCCAGCATCGAAATCAATTTATATTACATGTATGTATGAAAACGAAAAATAAATAAATGTCTCAATGTTTGAATTCGGTTTGAGTGATTCATGATGCTTTTGATGCAAATAAGAGTTGGGATCACTTCTGGGATGTTCAAGGAATGTTGCTATGTTCTCAAATTACCTTCAAATGCCCTGGAAGCTTGAAACCGAATGTGAGTTTTTGAGAGGTTTTTGGACAATGCAAACTTACTCTTGGGAGGCAGAAAATTCGTGGCTTGTGTTAGGGTTGCATTATGTACTTATAAAACAATGTATTAGGTCAGAAAAATTAGACATTTGTGTGGAAGATTTGATCTAAAAAGATTCACAATGATAAGCCTTTAAAAGTCAAATATTTTTGTATAAACACTTGCTATTTTAAGACAAACATCATAACTTCCATATCAATTTGATCCAAGACATAATTATGATTTTCTAGAAGCTTAATCATATTTAAATCTTTGATTTTTATATTTTATTTTAATTTAAAATGATTTAAAATGAATTAAATCAAAATAAATAAAAATAAAATAATAAAAAATCTGATTTTTGATGACTTGGGTCGTGCATGAAGTTATAGTATGGATTGGGTCATCATTTGGCAAGCCCATTTGGAAGAAATTGGTTTTAGACCTCCATTTTCTTCATAAATCAACCAAATATTTCCCAACTTTGCAAGGGCACACATCCTTCAATTTTAATGCTATGAGGGTGTTATTGGACATTTTGGAAAGATTGAAGAGTCCTCTAACCAACCCCACTGGTTTCATGTCCATATCATTTACCAATCTCAAGTTATGCCCTTTTGAAGTTGTTGACTTTTTGTTGACTTTCAAAAGGACCTATAATGTCTTAGCTCATACCTTCCAAATGAAGCATTTTTGGGCTTGGCTTGTGAGACACAAAGTTGTAGAGAATTCAATTTCCTTCAAAATGAGCTTTGGATGGAGACTTGGTGATGAAGCATGTGAAAGTTATGGCTGGTCAAAGTTCAGTTGACTTTTACTAAGGAAACCCTAATTTAGAAACTCCTGATTCTTGATGATCTGAAATCCCCTTGATGAATCATGATCAACCCTTGATCAAATGATGAATTTTAATTCATATACTTGATGTTGGCAAAAAATCATGAGGTTTGACTTTGGTTTGACCACAGTTGACCTCAGTTTGACTTTTTAACTACTTTGACTGATTTTGACTTATCTGATCATCTGACTGAGCAAACTTTTGAGAAAAGTCTTGAAACTTGTCATGGGGGTTCTTACACACATATAAGATGTTATGAAGATCACTTGAAGTCTTGGAAATCCATTTAGCCTGATTAAAGTCAAAACCCTAGTTTTGGATACACTGCTTAGGAGGTGCATTGTCTGAGGGAATTGTCAACTCTTCTGATCAATTGTGAACTTTGTGAACCTTGTGAACCATCATAAAATGTCTTGTGAACCTTTTGAACCTCATGGGAGGTCTTGTGAACCTTGTGAACCTCATAAAGTGACTTGTAGACTTCATGGACCTCATGAAAGGTTTTGTAAGTATTGTGAATCTTGTGAACCTTGTGAACCTCATAAAGTAACTTGTAGACTTCATGAACCTCATGAAAGGTCTTGTAAGTGTTGTGAATCTTGTGAACCTTGTGAACCTCATAAAGTAACTTGTAGACTTCATGAACCTCATGAAAGGTCTTGTAAGTGTTGTGAATCTTGTGAACCTTGTGAACCTTCTTAGCACACAAAGTCTTGTATTGTGAGGGCAAATTTTGGGGTGCAACACTATCCTCGAATAATAGCCACACAAAACAAAAACAAGACCAACCGCAGAAGGACTTGAAGAAAAGAAATGCCATCCTCGAATGACAAATCAAAAAATCCTCGGATCTAACACGAAACCATCCTCAAATGGAGACGCAAAGGTATACCAGCCTCGACTGATAACCAAACACAAAGCTGACCTTAGACAGACTTTGCAAAAGAGACAAACTGACCTCGATCAATAAGCTCAAAAAGTGAACTACTATCCTCTAATAATAGCCACAACAACGAGACTAACCTCGGAAGGACTTGAAGAAAAGAAAAGCCATCCTCGAATGACAAATCAAAAGATCCTCGGATCTAACACGAAACCATCCTCGAATGGAGACGCAAAGGTATACCGGCCGCAGGCGGTAACCAGAAACACAAAGAAAATAGGACAAGATGGAACGGGATCGTTGTACATAAACGAGAGCCCAAGCAAACAGGATCATTGTACTTAAATGATAACCTGAGACGCGATCGTTGTACTTAAACGGAGACGCGAACAAATGAGACTGTTGTACTGAAACAAGACTCAACTACGAGACCATTGTACTTAAATGGAGACTCGAAAGGAACGGGATCGTTGTACTTAAACGAGAGCCCAAGACGCAACCGTTGTACTGAAACGGAGACGCGAAAAAATGAGACTGTTGTACTGAAACAAGACTCAAAGACGAGACCATTGTACTTAAATGGAGACTCGAAAGGAACGGGATCGTTGTACTTAAACGAGAGCCCAAGACGCGACCGTTGTACTGAAACGGAGACGCGAAAAGATGAGACTGTTGTACTGAAACAATACTCAAAGGCGAGACCATTGTACTTAAATGGAGACTCGAAAGGAACGGGATCGTTGTACTTAAACGAGAGCCCAAGACGCGACCGTTGTACTGAAACGGAGACACGAAAAGATGAGACTGTTGTACTGAAACAATACTCAAAGGCGAGACCATTGTACTTAAATGGAAACCCGAAAGGAACGGGATCGTTGTACTTAAACGAGAGCCCAAGCAAACAGGATCATTGTACTTAAATGATAACCTGAGACGCGACCGTTGTACTGAAACGGAAACGCGAAAAAATGAGACTGTTGTACTGAAACAATACTCAAAGGCGAGACCATTGTACTTAAATGGAGACTCGAGAGGAACGGGATCGTTGTACTTAAACGAGAGCCCAAGACGTGACCGTTGTACCGAAACGGAGACGTGAAAGATGAGACTGTTGTACTGAAACAAGACTCAATTGGGGATAGCAACAAGACTTGGAGGAAACAACCACCCTGGGAGATGAAACTGCATTCTGTGGGGAATACTTCAATCTGATTGGAGATGCAACGGGTCTTATGTAATATACCTCAAACTGGCCTATGCTGGCATGCACATGTTTGAATTTATGGCGTAATGCTCCATGACGATGGAAATGCTACGCTTTGGAGGATGCAAATGCAATGATGATTATGCGAATGCCAATGCAAAGAGATCTCCTGATAAGGAGACTGCAGGTATCCCAGATAACTTGGCTGGGGAGAAACGATGATCACTGTATTGATCTGGTTCATCCTGATGAGGAGGAAACAACTCTGCGGGGAAAGCTGTTAATAATTCACTGGCTCTGAACAGCCGCCACTGCCAAAAATAAATTGGACTTTGAGATTGGATCGCCAAGACCCTGCTGGAGATGGACCCTTTTTGAACTCTGGTGGGGAAGTGAGGACTTCCTGAATTGGTTGGGAACCCAAGGCATGACAGTGCTGAGGAAACGACTGCTGGGGAGGAAGGAACTCCTTATACTGCTGAGAATTGCCCCTGTCTGAAAGGAGACCTCTGCTTGGGGATGACACCCACTCTCTGCTACCTTGCTGGGTGAAATTTCAACTTGCACATGGCTGGGGATGATCGGAAACACCCTGGGAGATACTTGTTTCTGTTCAAACAAAAGGGAATGCCCATCCTGGATAATGGTTGTTAGCTTTGTTAGCAACACCAGTACCTGTACCTGCATGAACACAATCGATAGTACCTGCAACATAGAGAATTAGTTTGGGACCTGCTTGCCCCAGGCTCATAACATGAATCATTGTGTAGGTATCTTTACACCCTTTCTGAGTTATATTCAATGTTTCTATTCTCCTGCACGAATTAGAAAAGCATTCAAATGTTCATAACACAATGCAAGTTACCATTTGCTAGACGTTTTCACAATCAATCAATGCTAGATGAAAAAAGTAAAAAACAAAGAAGCAAAATAGTCAATTGACTGAAGTTGAATTCTTATTGATTTGGAAAGGTGGCCCTGAATAGGCAATACAAAGGAAGCAGTTCCCTGGAATGAGGGGACAACTGAAAAGAAAAACAAACTATCCTATAGGCAATGTGAGAAATGAATCTTATCAAGTCTCAACCCAGTTATGACTCGTATGTCTTCAAGACACTCCGCTCGCTCTGCCTCTTGAGAAAAAGTAAGTGAACTGATTTTCAACCCTTAGGATAGCCTCAACTGTAGGTAGGTCATGGATCTCGCAGATCGCAGTCGTTCGTGTTAATCCCTCTTTTGCGTGGATCGCCCTTTCAGGTTTTCAATCCACCGGGATACCCTTTTTTGCCTGAGTTGTCCGATGTGGCTTTTCAACTCAGCGGGTGTACATTTTTTTTCAAGATTTCCCTAACTTTTGCCCGAGCCTTTTTATTCTGTTTTTGGCTCGCCGGGATGCCCATTTTTTCCTGGATCTTTATTCTGTTTTTATCCAGCGGGTCCTTTTTACACGAAGTATTTTCTTACTGCGTCTGCGTTGACAGGGGATTGGAAGTCTTCTCCGTCCATGGTTGTCAGCATTAAGGCTCCGCCTGAGAAAACCTTTTTAACCACGAACGGTCCTTCATAATTGGGTGTCCACTTGCCCCTGTGATCGTTGAGAGGAGGAATAATCCTTTTCAGCACTAAATCTCCTGGCATGTACCTCTGCGGTCTCACCTTCTTGTCGAAAGCCTGCTTCATGCGTCGCTGGTACAACTGTCCATGGCATACAGCTGCTAGACGCTTCTCTTCAATGAGGCTCAATTGATTATACCTGGATCGGAGCCACTCAGCTTCATCTAGCTTGATGTCCATCATCAACCTCAACGAGGGAATTTCCACTTCAATTGGTAGGACTGCCTCCATACCATACACCAATGAGAATGGAGTTGCCCCAGTTGAAGTGCGTACTGATGTTCTGTACCCATGTAACGCGAATGGTAACATCTCGTGCCAGTCTTTGTACGTTACAACCATCTTCTGGACAATCTTCTTGATGTTTTTATTAGCCGCCTCGACGGCGCCATTCATCTTCGGACGATATGGAGAAGAGTTGTGGTGTTCTATTTTGAAGTCTTGACACAAGTCAGCCATCATCTTATTGTTGAGATTAGAACCATTATCAGTAATGATCCTTTCAGGGACTCCATACCGGCAGATGATGTCCCGCTTAATAAATCGAGCGACCACTTGTTTAGTAACATTGGTGTAGGAAGCTGCTTCAACCCACTTCGTGAAATAATCAATAGCAACTAGGATGAAGCGATGCCCATTAGAAGCTGTTGGCTCAATCTTGCCAATCATATCGATGCCCCACATAGCGAACGGCCATGGTGAAGACATGACACTCAACGGATTCGGAGGCACATGGACCTTGTCGGCATAAATTTGACACTTATGGCATTTGCGGGAGTATTTACAACAATCAGATTCCATGGTAATCCAATAGTATCCCGATCTCAATAATTTCTTGGCCATGGCATGTCCTCCAGCATGGGTACCAAAGGAGCCTTCGTGAACCTCCTGCATTAACATGTCTACCTCGTGTCTGTCCACACATCTGAGCAGCACCATGTCAAAGTTCCGTTTGTACAACACACCATCTTGATTCAAGAAGAAACCTCCTGCCAGTCTTCTAAGAGTTTTCTTATCTTTACTAGATGCCCCATCCGGGTATTCTTGAGCCTTCAGGAATTGTTTGATGTCATGTTACCAAGGCTTGTTATCTTCATCATCACCAACTGCAAAGATATAAGCGGGTCTTTCAAGCCGGGAGATCAAAATTCGAGGCACAAAATTTTCTCGACAAACTTTAATCATGGACGACAAAGTTGCGAGAGCATCGGCGAACTGGTTTTCGTCTCTAGGAACATAGCTCAACTTGACTTTGGTAAAGGTAGTTAACAACCTCCTGACATAATCTCTGTAAGGAATCAAACGAGCTTGATGAACTAGCCATTTGCCATTGACTTGATTTACCACCAAGGCCGAATCTCCGAAGATCTCAAGGTTCTTGACTCGCAAGTCTATTGCCTCTTCGATCCCCATGATACAAGCTTCATACTCTGCCTCATTGTTAGTGCACTCGAAGGTCAACCGAGCGGCGAGAGGTGTGTGAACTCCTTCTGGCGAGATAATAACAGCACCTACTCCACTCCCATTCATGTTTACAGCCCCGTCAAACATCAACCTCCACTTGGATTCGGGGTCGGGCCCCTCCTCCGGAAGTGGTTCTTCGTAGTCTTTAGACTTGAGGAACATGATGTCCTCATTCGGAAACTCAAACCTCATGGGTTGATAATCATCGATCGGTTGTTGGGCCAAGTATTCTGACAAAACACTCCCCTTGATCGCTTTTTGTGAAGTGTATTGTATATCATATTCCGTGAGTATCATCTGCCAACGGGCCACTCTTCCTGTCAAAGCCGACTTCTCAAAAATGTATTTCACAGGATCAATCTTGGAAATTAAGAGAGTAGTGTGAGTCAGCATGTACTATCTTAGTCGGCGAGCAGTCCATGCCAAAGCGCAGCAAGTTTTCTCGAGCAGTGAGTATCGTGTCTCACAATCGGTAAACTTTTTGCTTAGGTAATAAATGGCGTGCTCTTTTCGACCAGACTCGTCCTGCTGACCCAGCACACATCCCATCGATCCTTCAAGCACAGTAAGATACATAATCAGAGGTCTCCCTGGCACTGGAAGCATAAGAATTGGTGGTTCTAACAAGTATTCTTTGATTCGGTCAAAGGCTTGCTGACAGTCTTCGTTCCATTTAATGGCCTGATTCTTCCTCAGAAGCTTAAAGATGGGCTCGCACGTGGCCGTTAGGTGAGAAATAAACCGTGCAATGTAATTTAGTCTCCCTAAGAAACCACGCACTTGTTTTTCAGTCTTTGGCTCAGGCATTTCTCGGATTGCTTTCACTTTGGCCGGATCGACCTCAATTCCTCGTTCACTAACAATGAAACCGAGCAACTTGCCAGAACGAACCCCGAAGGTACACTTATTCGGATTCAACCTCAGTCTGAACTTCCGAAGCCTGTCAAACAATTTTGCTAGGTTAACCAAGTGCTCTTCCTCTGTCTGGGATTTTGCTATCATGTCATCAACATAAACCTCAATTTCATGATGGATCATGTCGTGAAACAACGTCACCATTGCCCGTTGATAGGTAGCTCCTGCATTCTTTAAACCAAATGGAATGACCTTGTAGCAAAAGGTGCCCCAAGGAGTGATGAAAGTTGTCTTTTCCATATCCTCGGGAGCCATCTTGATTTGATTATAGCCTGAGAATCCGTCCATGAAAGAGAACACGGAAAACTGAGCAGTATTATCGACAAGTACATCTATGTGAGGTAGAGGGAAGTCATTTTTGGGGCTAGCCCTATTCAAATCCCTGTAGTCCACACACATCCTGACTTTGCCATCTTTCTTGGGAACCGGCACGATGTTAGCAACCCACGGAGGATAACTGGTCACGGCTAAGAAGCCAACATCAAACTGTTTTTGCACTTCTTCTTTTATTTTAATTGCCATGTCTGGACGCGTGCGCCTCAACTTCTGCTTTACCGGAGGACAACCTTCTCTGAGAGGTAGCTTGTGTACCACAATGTC
This sequence comes from Lathyrus aphaca, assembly GCA_963966055.1. NCBI lineage: Eukaryota > Viridiplantae > Streptophyta > Magnoliopsida > Fabales > Fabaceae > Lathyrus > Lathyrus aphaca. The sequence goes on along the minus strand of OZ014524.1, from coordinate 320,976,801 downwards.
AGTGTCTAAACCAGGCATATCTTGGTAGGACCATGCGAAGACGTCAATGTATTCTCGAAGCATAGCCATCAAACGAGTCTTGACAGATTCTTCTAATGCAGCTCCGATCTTGATTTCTTTCTTGTCTTCTTCAGTACCCAGGTTTATTACTTCGACATCTTCTTCGTGCGGCTGAATCATCTTCTCCTCCTGTTTAAGCAGTCTGGCCAATTCTTCGGGTAAATCGCAATCCTCTTCACCTTCCTCATCGGCTTGATAAATTGGATTGTCGAAGTCATATTCAGCCATAACAGGGTCGTCATTGATAAGATCCGGTGACGAGCACCTGCATGAATGATGATTCAAGCAAGGCTTTAGCAACAACTTGAGAAAATGAGAAACATTGCCATTTTAAAACTTTTCTTTCTTTTTGAAAAACAAAAATAAAAAAAAGAAAGACAGAGAACAACATGAATGAATGTGAAACGTCAATTTTATTTATGATTGTGTTAATGAACAAATGAACCCTTACAAAGAGCCACTATGCCTCGGGCAAGACATAGTGCTTTAATACAGGAAAAATAGAAACAAAACATTATTACTCTTCGAAAGAGGTGACCGAAATAAGCCTTTCCGATGTCCAGTTGCTAAGCTGAGTTCCTGGAGCAGCAGGCCTGATCCATTCATCTAGGTCACAATCACTATCGACAATGTCATCCTGCACAGCACTGATGTTTTCGTAGTCTACCATTCCTGCACTTGTGAAAGTAACCGGGCTCTGACAACCTTTAGCACTTGGTTCGGACGAAGATCTTCCAGGGTGATAGACAATCCCGAACATGTCTTTCTTCTCTGGCACTTCTACCGGACTGCCCCAGCCTTCTCGTATTCCAGATTCCACCAATTCAAGCGCTTGCTTATAAGAGGCTATGGAAACCCCTTTCTTCGGTTCTTCAGGAGAAGTTGCTACTACGGATGCTTGTTCAGACTTCAAGGGCTCAAAAGCCTGACATGGGGTCTCAACTATTTCACCATCCATCTCCACATATTTGAACGAAGCGAGATGACTAACGAAGATATCTTCTTCCCCACTGACAGTCACAATCTGACCCTCCCATACAAACTTTAGCTTCTGATGGAGTGTAGATGACACCGCACCTGCCGAATGTATCCAAGGTCTTCCGAGTAAACAACTATACGCAGGTTGAATATCCATCACGTAAAACGTGGTATTGAAGACTTGTGGACCTACCTTGATAGGCAACTCCACCTCTCCAAACACCGATCTTCTCGACCCGTCAAATGCTCGAACTACTAGATCATTGGGCTTTAGAACCACTCCATCATAGTCCAACTTCATCAGTGCTTTCTTGGGCAAGACGTTCAAAGAGGATCCGGTATCTACCAACACGTGGGAGAGTACTGCACCCTTACATTCCAGAGAAATATGCAATGCCCGATTATGAGCACGCCCGTCAGAAGTTAAATCCAAGTCTGTGAAACCCAATCCGTGACTGGCGTTAACGCTGGACACCACCGTTTCTAACTGATTTACAGAAATATCCTGAGGCACGTATGCCTTGTTCAGAATATTTAGGAGAGCTTTCCTGTGGGAGTCAGAACACATGAGCAAGGACAAGATGGAGATCTTTGACGGCGTCTGTTGCAGATGGTCCACGATCTTGTAGTCACTCTTCTTGATGATCCTCAGGAATTCTTCAGCTTCTTTATCAAAGGTGAGGTCTGGATCAGTTGATGGAGTTGGATCATTGACAACTACCGGTTGCTTCCCTCTGGCTCTAGCTTGGGCTTCGGCAGTATCTCTGGGCGGTACCACATTGTTTCTCAGTGTTTCCGGCGCAAACAATCTTCCACTTCGAGTAAAACCCCCTACTCCAACATTTTCTACTTGAGCTGGGGTTATACTAGTCGTGGCCAGCTCTTGTCTCTGGCCGTTGCAGTAGACTTCGCCACCATAATTCCAAGGAACAGCTCTGTCGCTTTGATACATTATGGGTCCAGCAGTGGTAATAGTTATTGGTGCCGCTCTGGCACGTGAAGGAACTTGGGATGGATCATAAAAGATAGTCACTGTGGAGACTTCACTTTCTTTTATGATCTTGTCAAATTGCAGCACTCCTTCATCAATCATACCTTGGATTCCGGCCTTCAATCGTTTACAACCGTTGGTAGCTTCAGTACATTCTGAACAATCATTCTCGCATCCGGGGAAAATGCCTTTTTTCAACAAGCAAACCTTGATAGCAACCAATGAAGTCTGCAAGTCATCTACATCATCCACCAAATTCAAGTTCTCCCCTTCACCAATTGCACCAACCGTGCCCCTGTGAGGAGGCATGGGATTTTGCAGCACATTAGGAGAGGGAGCGAAATTGATCGCTTTAGAATCCAACAAATCCTGAACAACATGCTTCAATGCTTTACAATTCTCAGTACTATGGCCGGGAGCTCCAGAATGAAACTCGCATCTAGCATTTAAGTCATAACCTTCAGGAATTTGGCCTGGCTTTGGAGGTTGCAAGGTCCGGAGCTGAATCATTTGAAGCTGCAGGAGATTCTTCAAAAGTTGGGAGTAAGACATTGGTGGAGCTTCAATATGTCTATCCTTCGACCTCTGAGAGTAGTACGGATGAGGGGCTCTTGGCTGATACCCCTGTGAGCGCTGCGGCTGTGGAGGCTGGACCTGCTGTTGGACGGGCGGAGTTGAAATAGTGACAGGGGCCACTTGCTGATAATATCCTTGGTGAATCATTCCCCTCTGTGCGTATACTGCACCTGTTTCTCCTTCCCTCCTTTTCACAAAGGGTTTCTTGATACCAGACACCGAAGCGCTTCCATTCTGAATTTTCCCCTATTTGAGCCAGCTTTCAATTCTTTCTCCAGTCAAAATAATGTCCGAGAAACCACTTGAGGAACAACCAGCCAACCTTTCCATGAAATGCCCTGGGAGGGTATTCAGGAATAGGTCGACCATCTCTCTTTCCAATAAAGGTGGTTGCACTCGGGCGGCCACCTCACGCCACCTCTGTGCATAGTCTTTGAAGCTCTCCGAGCTCCTCTGTGTCAAGCTTTGAAGCTGAGTACGGCTAGGTGCCATGTCAATGTTGTATTGATATTGTCTGAGGAAGGCTTCTCCCAAATCCTTCCAGCTTTTAATAGAGCTCCTCTCCAGCTTCATGTACCACTCCAAAGACCCTCCAGAAAGGCTATCCTGGAAATAGTACATCCAGAGTTTCTCGTCTCGCGTGTGGGCCGCAATCTTCCTGTAGAAGGCCTGTAGATGAGTTTTCGGGCAGGAGCTGCCGTTGTATTTATCAAATGCTGGTGGTCTGAACTTGTGTGGAATGACCACCCCAGGTACTAAACCCATATCTAACACGTCAATTCCCAAAGTGTCTTTGCACTCTAAGGCCTTGACCTTCTCCGCAAGCACCAAGAAGTCATTAAGATTTCCATCACCGCCGAAACCCATATCGTTATTGAAGTACTGGAATTGGTCTTCCTGCCTGTCGTGCACAGGAACATACGTAGCCATAGCTGGATCTGGAACATGAGGTCCACCTGGGCCGTTGTTAGTGTTGGGAGGACCCCCTAGTCCGCCGGAAGTGGTTGCCTGAGCATTAGTGTTAGGAGGAGTTAACCCTTGAATTGCATTTCTCAGCTCCTGCTGCCCTTGGGCCATCCCTTGCATCTGGGTCATAAATTCTGCCATCTTGGTACGGACTTCATTGAGTTCTGTCTGCATGGCGTCCATTGCTGTTCTTTGATTGCTGCGGGTCGCGTACCGATGAGGGATATTTTGTCGTAGGTACGGGGTCTTGGCGGCTCTCGTAATCTTTGCCTGTTGAACACAGATAAATTAAACACCCCGAAGAAAAACCTGCAAAGACAAAGACAAAATGCAAATGATGCGTATGCAATGCAATGTGTTCCTTTTATTCCCGAGTATTTTCCTGTGTCCGGTCCTGGCATTAAGAAAATAAGAATTGGGAAGAAGACCCAAGTAATATTCAAGCATGACGATGGCCGTGGAGAATTGGTGCTCATTATTCCGTGTCAGTGCAAATAATGAACAAGAAATCCAGAACAAATCAATAATATAAACTGGAGTTTGAAAATACAACGTCCCCGAAGGGTGCCAATCGAAATAACAAAAGTACATCAAATATAAGGGATCCCACAACAAGCCTGTGGAAAAAATCTTTGTTGCATCCCCAAGCAATGTCAGCTGAGGTTAAGCCCATCGATCTTTTGGACCACTTCCAAGATTGTTTCAAATCCTGAAAGGGTCCTGATTTAGGGAATTGCCTTACAAACCAATCAGCAAATACGGGAGCACAACAGTTTACATATCCCTTCCTCTTTTCATTTCTGTGATGAACTCCATAAAAGTCAGCTAGCAATGTAGGAACAGGATTTCTCTTGACGAAGATGGTGATGGCCTCCATGTTAATTAGCCCTTTCTCTCCTGGAAACAAACTGGTTCCATATAGTATCGTGATTAACAGTGCTTTGAAGTCTGCCCACTTCTCTCCCGATGCCGTGACATGTGCCTCTGCAATAAGAAAGTCCAAAGGGATCCCTTTACTTCGGCCAACCTCTAATCCCATCTTGAGTCTGAGCATACTCAAATGACAGGCAATAGTGATATCCTCATGAGAAGGGATCTTCTCCGAAACATAATAAGGTATACTCTCCTTAACAGGAATATTCAGCATGCTAGAAACCTCCTCTAATGTAGGTGCCAGGACGTAATCAGGGAAAACAAGGACCTTCAGCTGTAGATCATAGAACTGCAACAAAGAATGCAAGCTATTTTTCTGGTCGATTGTGGGCTTGCTCACATAATCCAGTATCTTGCCAAACTCTTTTCTAAAACCATCAAGGACTCGGTCCCCCATCAAGCTAATCAAACCCTGCACACTCTATGTCTCCGGCTGCGGGAAAGTATAATGAACATTTCTCTTCCTCGGAATCTCCATGCTGAAGTAGCAAATATGACCAGGACCTAGGAGGTAATGAACTCTGAGAATAAAAAGAACACAAAATGATTAATGATGATATGATGCTTATGCAAGACAAGGCATGTGATCAGTGAAGTGTTTGTGATGTGCCAAATCCAGCAATCAGGTGTCGGTGCCAGGTCTCAAAATCACAATAATCATCCCTCTGATCCGGGATCCATATCTTAAGAACAGAAATCCAGATCACAAAACTGAACCAAAGGCGAAGTGGGTATGCTGAAGGTATCAGGGTTCCTGCAAACCTGTAAACCCCTCCCAATCTTACGGGTGTACTACTACGGGTCAACATCACGGACTCTCAAAGCCGAATAGCAATAATACGTTCACCATTTCCGAGAAATGGCTCATGACCAAATCAGGGAATCGGTTTGGAATTATGTACTACTCAGGGAGGCCTCAGCTGAATTCCGGAAAAAATAAGCATCCCTCATAAGTTCCTGGCTTCAAGCACTGATGTCGAGAAACAATAGTACATTCATCCCGAAGGGTACAATACTACCGTCATACGACCAGTTGTTTTAACCAGGTTCCTACGAGAGAACAAGGTCATCCTATGTGATTTCCTAGTGGGCCCTCGGGTGCGAATGGGTTTGCCACGAAATGTGGTCTGCCACTGTCACCACTGGAGAGGGTTGTTTCCACTAAGGTCCTCGATGATCGGTTCCCAGTGTTAGCAGCTCAGGTGGGAACATTCTATGGTCTGCCTAGGCAGTATAGAACATATCCCAAGAGAGCCTGATCTGGGTGTGGGACTCGTGAAAACTACACGTGCTCAAGACCACGCAAGCCACACGACTGCCCACTCTAAATCCTATGTGTATACTCAAGCCGGGTATTTGGCTTATCTCACAGTAACTCCCATCCCATAGAAAAAATAAAAAACCAGCACAGCCAGACAGTCCAGTATAATATGATGCATGGAAAATAAAATACTGAAAGCGGTAAATAAATGTGGTAAAGTAAAGCTGTAAAGAACTGTAAATAAAAACAATAAAGCCAAACTAAAGCACACAGCATCAAACAGATATACTCCCAAAGAAACAAAACCAAACAGACGCTAGGATTGACTCTACAAGGGAAACCGGAAGAATCAGGAAGTCCCCAGCAGAGTCGCCAGCTGTCGCTCCCGGGATTTTCATCCTAGTACAAACGCGAAAGTGGCGCGGAAAGGTTAGAGTCGCCAGCCAGACATTTTTATCCCGAATGAATGGGAAAGGTAATGTTGCACAAACCTGAGGAAGAAGGAAAGGACAAGGTCCTGCGAACCAAAGATCTGAGTTCGGGAGTCGGTTACGAATTGAGAAGGTATTAGCACCCCAATCCGTCCGTCGTACCCGACGGGATCCACGCTTGCTTGTTTTGTTTCAAAGGGTGAGAAATAATATGCTGCTGAACAAATGAACCGCTAACTGGAAATGGAATGAAAAAGGAACTGAAATGAGAAAGGAATAAGAAAAGAGAATAAAAAGATAGGGGGAAATGTAGGGAAAATAAAGAATGTGCTCGAACGGGCCGTACCCCGCTGCCTACGTACCTCATCGGGATAATGAGGATCAGAGTCGACGCAGTTCGCCTAACCTAGGCGGGAACTATTTGTTTGTGTTTTTTATGCTGGAACTGCGTATGTCTATGCTCAGGTGTTGTAGGCTCGTCTGGTACGAGTGCGTTTATCGTCTTGCATGAAAGACAAGTCGTCGCGAGTTCGCGTTGTGAGTGAATGAGATGAGAAAAGAAGTTCCCGCAGGATAGTCACTTGTTGTTTGTTTTTTGTCTTTTATGAGAAGTGTTTTTGAAATTTGTTTTTATTGAATGTACAACACTAAAGATTATGACACAGGAGCGAATACTTTCCAAGATCGCCCCCAATGGAACGTTTGTAAAGCATCCTAGAAGAGTGAAGGAGACCTCCACTAATCATTTCCCATATAGCTTAAGGCTCGTGGCGCATTGTACACCTTTTCCTTTATTAAATGTTTTTGATTTTCTTGTAAGATGAGAAGTGAGACTCAAGTTGTCAAAGGAAAACTTCTAAGGGAAACTAGACTTACCCTAAGTTAGTTGAATTCATGGATAACCTATGGTTAGTGAGGTTTGCAATTAAATCTACCTAAGAGATATAAGACTAGACATGAGAATACAAGAGTTAATATTGAACAATAGGGTCCTCCTAAGTCATGGTAGGTAAAAACGTGAATGAAATGTAAATGGGATGAAACAATGGATCGGGTGGGTCGATTGCGTGGTGCTAAGACGCACGACTTATGGTGTGAAACATACAAGGCTTGATTTTGGTTAAATGGAGTGGAACGATGGTAGTCGGGGAACCCTAAAATAATATGAACTTTATTTATTTATTTGAAAATATACTCGACGTTGGATCGAATACTTTATTTGTTTTTTTGAAATTTTGGTTTTCTATCGATTCGTTTTATCTTTTCTATCCTACTTATGGAAACTATACAAGCATACAAGTATTACACTATTACATCACAAAGTACACAAAGTATAAAACACAACTGAAGCACAAAAATATACAAGTCCATAAGCAAATCCTTGAAAGAATACCTTGCACAAAAAAGAGAATAGTTAGTGAATGACATGAATCATGAATATGCATAATATGATGGAAATGAATTACAATGCCAAAAATATCAAAAGTCATGGAAAAAATGTGAAATTAATTTCTTATGGTCTCTAACCTGATTATAACACTATGTCAAAAAATCTTTCAAAAATTCTAATTCTAACTATGTCAAATGGTCACCTAAATCTAACTAAAGTTTAATCACAACTTTGCACAAATTATACTACCAAAACAGTAGAAAACATATCCTAAAAAATACACAAAAAATAATCTAGGTACTTCTATTTGTCCTTTAATCATGGCAAAAAGAATGGGCACAAAATGTTGCAGGAAGTGGTGGAAATAAATTGCACAAATTTATGGGTCTAAGTGGAAATTCAATATAAACCAATTAAATTAAAAAAATCGAAATTAAATCAAAAATTGATTAAATTCAGAAAATAAAAATTGGGACAAGTTCAAAATTGAGTTAATATTCTATTCTAATTTTTTTGTTGAATTTTATTACATGTTTTAATATTTTTTATGGAATTAAATTAAAGTTATATAAAATAGAGGTATTAAAGGGAAAGAAATAGAAAAAAGGGTGAAAATAGAAATATTCTTTAGTTAAAAAGGCTGATTGGGCCTGAACTAAGGGTGCGAATAGTAATCAGAAAAGGGCCCAAAACATAGGTGCCAGGGGGTGAGGAAATGATTTTTTTTTAGTTAATGATGAGATTGGGCCCAGAACGGGGGTGCCAGTAGTAACCCTGAAACCTATTTTGCAAGGAGAGAATGGGGAAAATCACAACCAAATCGGTCCAACCGGATGGTGACACGTGTCACCGCCGGAGTGGACCAAAAAACAAAACCTTATCCTTCCAATCTTGGGCGGTGGAAATTAATCCACAGATTCCTCATGGCTTTAATCATGGTTTAATGGCTTTGATTGCATATTATGATGCTTATTAACTTCTAAATTGAATTCAATCAAATATGATAACTTATAACCAACGTGAAACAATTCAGATTTTAAAAAAAACCTTGTCTTTCAAAATCCTATCCTATGATCATCTTCCTCCTTCAAGCCAAACCCTAGCCGCCGCCGGCGAAGGGTCTCCTCTGACCTATCCTCTCATACCGAAAACAAACAACAAACAAAACTTCAACACTTCTCTCTTCTCCGAACTCGGATTGCCCTAAATTCCTCCTTAAATCTCAAATCGAAACCACCGATTCTACCATCAAACAAAAGATGCATGATTCGGTTCAGATTTATGTACCTGCACGCAAAGATGAGAAGAGGTTACGAAGATGCGGCGCCGTTCACGAAGACGACGATGCCGAGTGCTTCAGATGCAACCTTCTTCTTCGTTCGGTGTCGATTCTTGATCTATTGCGACGTCGTCGTTGTGGTTAACACTTCTATCTCCTTGCAGGTTGTCGACGCCATTCGCGCGATGAAGATGAAGGAGATGACGGCGATGAAACGACGAGTACGCAAAAAACGCTTGCAAAATGTGACGGGATGATCGAAGATGGAGATTGGATATTCAGATGACGACGGATGTAATCGAAGCTTGAGAGATGAGGTTTGGAACTCTTTGAACTCTTGTGTTATTGCGATTCTATTCATCTGTTTATTGATCGATTCTGAGTTGGTCTTTTCCCTGACACGCTTGCTATCGTTTTTCTCGATTTCATTCTTTTCTCGCCTTCGGCTATGAGTTGTTCTAATTGATGATTACTGACATTGCAGGGTGTAAGAGATGATGGATATTATTGAGATTGAGTCCTCGTGATTAATTTTGAAGGAGAATGGTGAAGTGGTTCGGATTTGGTGATGAAGGTGCCATTGATGATGAGGAAATATTCAGGGTCTTTTGTTATGACATTGCAGGTGATTTTGGATAAGCTTTAGTAATGCTCTTCTGAAATTCTCATGGTTCAGCCGCAGCGATAGAGACTTGCGAATTAGATTCAAAACCCCTGGTATGTCATTGTTGTTTCTGCACCTATTGCCCTGCGATCTTCTTCCTCTTCTTGACTGTGTTGTTGGTTTTGCAGGTTTTATATGGATGTATTGGGGAAACTAAGATGGTGATTGTGTGTGAAGATCAGAGAGAATGAGATGAAGAAATGTGAAGATGGAGCAGAGGTGAAGAAGAAGATGAATGAGAGTTGATGAATAGAATAGTTTCTGAAATCAGAAAAAAAAAAAATGAATGGGTTGTGTAGAAGAAATTGGTTTGAAGGAATTGAAGAAAATGAAGGTTGGAATTGGATGGTGTGTGGAAACTTTAGAAATTGAGGAAGAAGGAAGAACCTGAAGTGTGAAGACCAACTCTGATTTATAGAAACTAGGAGAAAGCTCTGGAAACTTCAGGTAAAGCTTCTAGAATTCTGTTGCTAAGTTAGTTACTTTTCTGTTGTGAGTTTCTGTTTCTCACCTTCACTTGGAAACTTTGTATAATTTTTTTTGACTTTGTTTACTTCTACTGTGAAGTTGTATAAGGATCCTCTTCTGAAATTCAGTTAGGATTTGATTTCTGTTGGAAGTTGGTTAAAGACAAAATTAATTGGGGTGATTTTCAGTTACTGATTTTTGTTACTTGAATTCGCAGGTTTGGTGAATTGAGTTGAAGTGAGGTTATCAGATAGTTGAAGAATATCAGGGTGGAGGAGAAGAGGGCCGAGAGAAAAAAAAAAGGAAAAGGAAGCTTGGAACCGATCCTCCAATACTTCCCTGATTTTTTTGTTAATTTTCTTCTGCAAATTTGAACTGCTATCTTGCTGCAGAATTCAAATTCTTATTACAACAACTCATTTGATCTCGACTAAATCATTGTCCTTATTTCATTTGCAGTTCTGGTGGATATGCTCCCTTGGAGGCTTGGCATGAATGAGGAACTTTAATGCGCGAAAAGATGAATTTGGAGCTTGGAGTTTTCATTTTACATTGAGGAAAAACTTAAAAGCAACTATAGAATCGATGAAGGCTTATTGATGAGGAATTTGGCATGAAGAGTTTTCTTTGAAGGAAAGAATAACCATGGAGTTGGAAACTTGGAAATGATGAAGATTTTGCCTCATTTGTAATCCTTTAAGTTTAGGCTTTTGCAATCTTGTAAAATTTTATCATTCCATGCATACTGTCAATGTAACTTAAAATACACTCTTTGAGACCAAACTTGCACTTCTTGCTTCACTTTCAAATCTTGATTAAAAAACTACTTAGGCAACCACACTTGAATTTCATTTTGTAGCTTATTATTTAGAACGTTTTTCTATTTTAACTTTGGCTACTCATGAAAACACGTATTGCTCCCGAATATGTCTTGAAGCATGTAAGCAAACAACTTATGAATTTATTCTTAATTTCCTGTCACCACTAGTAATGTACTCTGACTTAATCATCTTTTCAACATAATTAGAATATGTTCCTTGATCATGGATGGGTTGTGCCACTATTCTCTTGACTCAAACTCCTCCATTAATCCAACAAACAATTCAAATATGGATCTTGAATCAAGTATGTCCCAAGGGTAAACCACCCTTTCATTGAATCATGAACACTTATTCCCGAGAATAAAATATTCAGTCCCTGGAATGGATCCCTGTCTTTGAATTTAAAAGTCCATCATTTCATGAAACAAACTCCTCGGGATCAATCCTGTGCCAACTTTCAATCTTATAGGAATGAATTAATGCTAGTCAATAGCCTATCCTGAGAACTGAACATTTTATGGTCTCAGTATCTTACACAAAAACCCTGGACTCTGATGATTTTCAACCATAAAGTATCGGTTACTTGCATAACTTAGAACTTGACCATATAGTTCTCTTCTTGTTTGACCATGACTAGGTCAAACTCATTGGATCATTACTCATTGCTTTCCACCCCGAACTTGATAACATCCCCGAAACCTTGGTATCCAATTTGCACCAACCAATGCGTTGGATCATGTCACGTGATCTTTTGAAATGCTGGCTTCTTGGTGATCTTTAAAGCTTACTTATCCTTTCATGTCACACTTGGTCATTGAACCTCAACCTCGTCCGCAAAAGGGAAAAACTCCCTAAGGCATTGTGAAACCCTGAACACGCAATGACATTGAGAAAATCTAAAAAACATGGCCTTGGTACCTTATGACCTCCATCATGAGAATATGCTTGATCTCATGCCCCAAGAGACCTATGATGCATGATTTTAATGTTGATGACCTAATGGGAGATGCAGATGGAATGGAAAACGGTAAGCCAGTTAAGGTAAAAAGAATGAGGGCAAATTTTGAGGTATTACAGTGTTAAACCCTTAATGTGTTTGAATCCTCTAATCAATTCACTTAATAATCATCAAGACATCAAGCTTGTAACTTGGGCCTTGCATTAGGTTTCTAATTCTTCCTTAATTGGTTAAGAAGGACTAACCCTAGTGTTAATGGACAAGTCCCCCTCAAGTTGTCTTACAAACCCTAAAAATCATTTCTTCATCTTATCATTAACTAAAACCCACTTTAATAAAGGCTTTGTTTTGTCATGAGGTTAATCCCTAATCATGGATTAAGTTGAGGAGTCTTTCTCAGCTTAAATGCTCTCATCTATTATCCTTCTATTAGGATAGTGTAATGAGTCCCTTAAATCCTTGATTATGGATTAAACTCATTACTTAACACTAAACAAAAACTCCAAAAACATCTAAATAATCACAAGTAGGTTAATGATCTTAATCCTACATCATGGTGATTAAGTGTGAGGTACTTACTTCACACTTAAGGTATTCTCATTACCCCTAATCAGAGGGAAGATGTGATGAGTTTACTAACCTTTGGTTTAGGCTTAAGCTCATTAACTTATGACAAACTCCAAAAAGCAATAAAAGATTGAAAACACCAAAAACAAACAATAATCGTCTCCTCCGGGATTCTTCTCTCATCTCATTCACTCACAAACGAGAACTTGCTGCTTCCGTCTAATGCAAGACAGTTTGCACCTGAGCCAGACAGGTCATACACTTGAGCATAGACAAGTAGGCAGTTCATCAAGTCAATTTATCTTTCAGTCTCTTTGAGTCGAACTACGGTGTTCTGACTTCCTCATTGCACGAGAGGATATGTAGGCATAACTTAACAGTTATCGAACAAAAGTCCCTGTATATCCCCCCCCCCCCTTTTTCCAGCATTATTCTTTAAGCCTCAATATCTTGAGCATTTCACTCTTGTTCTTACACTGACACTCTTTCATCTCACTTCACTTTCTCCTAGCACTGACACTTGCATTCTTTCCAGCTTTGATACACAGATTGCACTGACACTACCCCTTTTAAACATAAATCTTTCAAGCGTGGATCCCGTTGAATACGGCGGACAATCTGGGTGCTAATACCTTCCCAGGTTGTAACCAACCCCCTTTCTCAGTTTCTCTGGTTCGCAACCGTCTTATCCATATCTTTCTAGGTTTATGAAGCATTACCTTTTCCTCCGGGAATAAAAATGCCTAGCTGGCGACTCTATTCATTCTTTCTTTCTTCGCCGACCGTTCACGTCTGTACCCCTCTTGGCCCTGTGCCATCAGGTGGGAGCGACAGCTTGGCGACTCTGCTGGGGAGCCTTATACTGTAACCAGGGCTTCTGGTTCTTTTTGTGGGTTCCTCCTAGCACTTGTTTGATTTGTGTTTACTGGGGTGTTATGTGCTAATTGTGTTTATATAGTTTTCTTTATTTATTGCTTTATGTACAGCCTTGTTTATTGCTTTCTTTACAGTTTTCATGTTTCATACTGTCATTATCATTGCTGGATCTGTTCTTCTGTCTTGGTGGGTGGGGTTTCATTGAGAGTTTAAGGTCCTATACCTGGGACCTGAGTGACACCTAGGCTAGAGTGGTTCATGTTCTTTCCCATTCCATTTCGGTCTGGTGCGGGAATATGAAACACGGTTCAGACGTGGGTTTCTTCTTGAGAACTCTGTGCTACAGATATCCTGTAGTGCTAGGGCTATCTGGGAAGCCTGCTAAGTCTGGATGACCTTTATTATGACCTTCAGAAACTGAGGTGAATTAGAGGAGGATCTTTTATGGTTATTGTAAACATTGTACCTCTGGGTTAGAAGTGTTTACACTTCTCATAACTGATCCAAGTCTGAGGATCCTTGTTCTAGAACACCACCTGTGAGGGGGTTGGACTGTTTACAGGTTTGCAGGTACCCTTGGCCACATCATACCCTGTTCTTGTTTTATTTAAGAGTACCTCATTTTGGACAGTTCTTGTGATTTAACCCTGGACATGTGACTCTTTATTTGAGTCCCCCACCCTGGTTACTGGATTTCTGAACCTCCATCTGAACTTCTTGAACATGCATGGACTTTATATCAAGACAGATAATCAGATCCAGCTTGATCACAAACCCTTGCATATCATTTGCATACTCATCATTTGCATCATTTAACATTTGTTTATTTGTCTTTCAGGGTATCCATTTCATATTTGGCTTGGTTTTGACCCCTTCATCTGCATAGACCTCTGTTTCATCAGTGATCTGCTTCAGCCACCTTTACCAGTTGTCTGCTTCAGCTGTTCTTATCATCACCAGCATCAGCCTATCAGTGGCTCATCTCCAGTATCAGTCTTGATCTTCATCAGCACTTATCTTCAGCTCTTCATCAGCATTCATGGCTACTCCCAGGAAGAGCAACATATCCTACCATTTCTTTGAGCCTGTGTTAACTGGTATCAGGCAGGTCCAGTCACTCATCACACCTGACCACATCCCATTGTTTAGAGAACGCTATGGAGGTATCCTGGATATGGTTATGGACCTGGACCCTTCTCAGAGGAGCATGATCCACACATGCTTGCAGTTTTATGATCCTCCTTTGAGATGCTTCACATTTCCAGACTTTCAGCTAGGGCCCTTACTGGAGGAGTTTTCCCTATTGATTGGAGTACCCATCAGGGGTGGGATTCCCTTTAATCCAGAGATGACTTTTCCCAGCAATGGAGAAGTAGCAAGAGCACTGTACCTGGAGACTGCCTTGATTGAGCAAAGCATGACAACAAAAGCTGGAATCCCTGGTCTTCACTTGGACTTCTTGATTTCTCAGGCCATTCTGAAGGCCTCATTGGGAGAGTGGAGGGCAGTTTGTGCACTATTAGCCCTCATCATATATGGGGTGATACTGTTTGCACATGAGCCCAAGTTTATCAGTAAGAATGTCATTCATCTTTTCCTTCTGAGGAACCCAATACCCACATTATTGGGAGATTTCTATTAATCCATTCATCAGAGGAATGAGAAACAAAGAGGGAAGTTAGTGAGGTGTTGTGCACCTTTGTTTCACACCTGGCTGCTCAGACATCTACCTAAGACAGATGCCTTCTTGAATCCTCACCAGCAGAAGAATTGGGCCAAGAGACTCATTGCTTTGACTTCAGATGACATCAGATGGTGCACCCAGAGCACCAAAGGCAAGGACATAATCACCAGTTGTGGGCAATATCCAAATGTACCTCTGATAGGAGTAAAGGGTTGCATCAACTACAATCCTTTGCTGTTTAAGAGACAACTGGGCTATGCTTTGGTTCACCCTCCTAGAGTGCAAGATTTGGCTGAGACTTTGTATTGTGAGATAAAGCCTAATCTAGCTGCTGTCAGACAAGCATCTTGGGCTTGGGACAACATCCAGACAAAAGGGATGGCTATTCTTGGAAGATGTAATAATGTTGCTTCAGCTCAATACTGTGACTGGTCCCGTACTAGAGCTCAGATTACTGGAATGCCTTTCACCATCGAGGACATACCTGGACCATCAACAGTACAGCCAGCAGCCACTGTCAGCCTGGAAGAATATGAGAAACTGAAGGAAAAAAATGAGAATCTGTCTCAAGCTCTAAAGAAGACCCTTTGGGAAAGGAGTGATGGTCGTCTGGACATTGAGAGGTTGGAAAAGCTTAGGGTGGAGCATCTTGCCAAAATTGAGAAAACAGAGGATTACATCAGGAAAGCAAGGGCTGGGGAACAAATATTGAAGAATGCCTGTAAAGAAGCCAAATTTCAGCAGGCTAGGATTGAGCTTTATCTGCAAGAGAGTCAGGCTAGGTGGGTCAGGATCACTGAAGCCCGGACACAAGAAGATCAGAAAACTCAAGCCAAGATTAAACAGTTAGAGGCCAATGAAAAGAAGCAGCAAGAAGCTTTGTTGGCAGCCCAGAAGGAGATTTCAGAGTTGAAGCTTAGAGCTGGATTGAAGAGGTCAAAGGACCAGGACAGGCACAAGAAGTTGACCACTGCCATTGCCACCAGGAACCTCCTCATCAGGACTATTACGGAGCACCCAGCTGGTCCAGTGACTGATGCACTTCTGAAGGAGGTCAAGGAGGATGAGTTTGGACTAGATGTTTGACTTCTTTGCTTGTTGTTCATTTCCATTTGATGTACTTTTCTCTTTTTTTGTATTTTGACCCTCCAAGGGAATGTGTTGTAAAAAAAAAACTATGTATTGTCCAGTATTTGTAATATATTTTAGTTTGTTTCCATTTTAGAGTTTCTTTTCTCAGCAAAGTCAAAAGCATCTTCCTCGGGGTCTGGAAAGGTCAAAACCAAAAGCCAAGCCGGATACCTTGGAAAACAAATAAGCATACTGCATTGCATACTAACTTTTGTTTTGTTTTGTAGGTATTGTCTTTATTTTGTTTGTTTCTAACTCTGTTGTATCTCAGGAAATATTGCTCGCAGAAGAGTGTTCCCTGTCAACCGTACGCACCGGTACCCTACTCGCAACAACCTTCCTAGTATTCAAATGGATCAAGTACAGCAAGATCTGACTGAGGTCAGAACTCAGATGGCTAATGAAAGAGTGGAAATGAGGAACCAAATGGCTCAATTCATGACTGTGATGACTGGCTTGGCCCAGAGCCAAGAAAGGTTAAGGGCATTGGTAGAAAGACAAACCCCCGAGGAACCTCATCCTGGCACTGGAGGAACCAGCAACAATGAGGGAGGTCAGCCTCATGTTAATCCACCAGTATTTGGACCTCATCTAGAGCCGGAAGTCAACATCCCAAGGAATGTATAGGGCAATACTGCTGCAGGCAGGATCTTGCAAGAAGATCCTCAAGAAGAGCAGTTTACTGTAATAGGGGCTGGAGATGAAGTCTATGATAGAAGGTTTGATGAAATTGCTGAGAAACTGAGATCTCTGGAGTCTCAAAACTCCTTGGGTTTTGATGTAATGGACATGGGGCTAGTGGATGGGGTGAGAATTCCCCACAAATTCAAACCCCCGTGCTTCGAGAAATAGAATGGAACCTCCTGTCCACGAACTCACCTGCAGTCCTTCCTGGGAAGACTTAAAGCATATACTATGGATGAGAAGTTGTGGATGTTCTACTTCGAAGACAGTTTGACTGGAGCTTCAAGAGAGTGGTATTCACACTTGACCAGAGCTACTATCAGATGCTGGAAGGACTTAGCTGAAGCTTTCATCAGGCAGTACCAATACAATCTGGACATGGCTCCTAACAGGACCCTTCTGATGGGAATGTCTCAATCTTCCAGAGAAAGCTTCAGGGAATATGCCCAAAGGTGGAGACAGCTTGCTGCTGCTGTCCAGCCACCCATGTCGGAAAGAGAAATGGCCGACATGTTCATGAATACTCTGCAAGGAACATATATTAATAGGCTAGCTACCTTTTCTTCCACCAGTTTCGCTGACGTAGTTATAGCCGGTGAAAGAATTGAGAGTCTATTAAAAATGGGCAAAATTTCTGATAATGGTGCAAGTTCGTCTAGTAATCCCAGGAAGCCTTTTGTGGGACCTCGAAGGACCAATGAGACAAATGCCATTCATGCCAGCAGGGGCAGACCTCAGTATGTTCATAGATCAGTAGCAGCTGTCACAATTCCAGCTCCGATTCCTCAGCAACCAACATATCAACCACAACAACAACCACAATATCAACAGCAAGTTCAGTATCCGCCACAGAGAACCTACGGCAACAACAATAGCAACCAACAACAACGACCCTTTCAGCAAAGACCATCACAGGCAAACAGGGTGATTGACCCTATCCCTATGCCTTATGCTGCCTTATTGCCACAACTCCTGAAGCTCAACTTGGTTGAGTTAAGGACATTGGCACCACCAGATCCCTCCAATCTCCCAAGGAATTACGATGTCAACGCCAGGTGTGCTTTCCATTCCAACGCACCTGGTCACAATACGGAAAAATGCAGTGCCTTACAAATGAAAGTACAAGATCTGGTGGATTCTAAAGCCCTCAACTTTGCACCTCCTCCAAACGTCAACAAGAATCCTATGCCTAATCATAACAGGCAGAGGATTAATGCCATTGAGGAAGACGAGCCATCTACTTTAATCACCAGTGTTGCACAAATTCGAACACCTTTGGTCGAAATTAAAGCTCAGCTTCTAGAGTGCCAAGTGTTCCCCGGGTGTGAGCTCGGTTGTGGGTATTGCAACATTGCAGTCAACGGGTGTGATAATTTGAGAAGTGGCATAGATGGTCTTATCAAGGATGGAATCCTTCAGATCTCAACAACGGCGCCTACAAATCCAGCAACTCCCTTGACAACAATTCCCGATTCTTCTACAACAGCAGCAACAATCATTCCAACTGATTCATCAATATCATCAGCAATGGCTCCGTCCATCACTTCAACGAGTCAAGTTTCAACAACTCTTTCTTCTACAACATCAGCATCCATTTATTCAGCAGAATCTTCTACAACACCAGCAAAAATCAGTGAAGATATCTCAGCAGTTACAATCTATTATGACCCGTCATATGTTCCTCCCAGCAGCCATTTTCAACAACAAACAGTGTCACCTCCTACCAGATCACCAGTCATAATTTACTATGACCCGCACACCATTACAGTACCCTCCTCTGCAGCAGTCAGTCCAGTTACTATTACGGTGCCTGGACCCGTTCCCTATGAAAGCAGTAATGCCATACCTTGGCATTATGGCTCTGACCTCTACTGCAACAGGGAGAAAATCACTTTGGATTCTTCAAACTCTTCTCCACAAATTGATAATGTTGGGGGAGGTGGAGGCTTCACCAGAAGCGGACGCCTTTTTGCCTCACAAACTCAAAGGCCTAATGTTGAAGCAGAAGCTGCTGCCAAAGCAAAAGGAAAGAGTGTGGCACTTGAAGAGCCAGCTGCCAAAGAAGCTCAGAAGACATCTTTTGAGCAAGTTGTAGACGAGTTTATGAGAATCATAAAAAAAAGTGATTACAAGGTGGTGGATCAACTTCACCAAACTCCCTCAAAGATCTCCATACTATCACTGTTGATGTGTTCTGAAGCTCACAGGAATGCATTATTGAAAGTCCTGCACGCAGCATACGTGCCAGAGGAGATTACCGTTAATCAGCTAGAAACTGTGGTGGCAAATGTCAATACCAGTCATGGACTGGGCTTTACCAATGCAGATTTAACAACTGAGGGACGTAACCACAACAAGGCTTTACATATCACCCTGGAATGCAAGGGTGCTGTTTTATCTCATGTACTGGTGGACACTGGGTCATCACTCAATGTTCTGCCAAAGAAAGCCTTGGTGAAGCTGGAGTATGATGGCTTGGTATTGCGTCCAAGCAATTTGGTGGTGAGAGCATTTGATGGCTCTAAAAGATCAGTGCTTGGGGAGATTGATCTGCCTGTGATGATTGGCCCACAAACCTTTAAAATTACCTTCTATGTGATGGACATTCATCCGGCCTACAGTTGTTTGTTGGGTAAACCCTGGATCCATGCCTCTGGCGCTGTTACGTCTACCCTTCACCAGAAGCTGAAATTCGAGTGGGAAGGCCAGATCATCACCATCTGTAGGGAAGAGGACATCTTTGTTAGCCATCTGGCTACGTACAAGTACATAGAAATGGATGGGGAAATCCATGAAACCATGAGCCAAGGGTTTGCGGCCCTGAACATTAATGAAGCATCTTCTGTACTGGGAACTTCCATAACATCATATCAGCAAGCCAGGAAGGTTGTTGAAGAGGGTACTGCCCAAGGCTGGGGCAAGCTGCTGCCCGTGGAAAAGAAAGAAGACAGATTTGGGTTGGGTTACAAACCAACTCAACAAGATCAATCAGAGGCTGCTGGAGAGCCCAACTTTGTCAGCGGGGGGATGCTCACCCCGGATGCTGTGAACAACTTGGAAGATGAGTCGGAAGATGAGCGCAACCTGGAGAGCTGGATACGTCCAGGGACCCCGGGGAGCCATGTCTCAAACTGGTCTTCCCAGGAAATTATAAGGGTTACTCCCGCAGAGTAATTATTATTTCCTGTATTTTTAAGCATGCATCAAGTCTTGCGTCTTGCCCAAGATGCCAAGACTCATTTTGTAATCGGGCCATCTTGTATTTTGTGCAAAGATAAATTAATGAATATCAGGACATCTTTTGCAAATGAGTCTTTTTCGCTCACTGTTTTTCATTTTTCACTTTTTGTACAAAAATAAAATGGCAATGTTTTTCAAAATAAACAACTTCATTTTCACTTTTTTCTAAATAAGATAAAACCGATCACTAAAATGAACAAATCTAAACCCTTGCAGAGAGTGCCCTCCAGATTGCACCAACAACGAAACCGCTATGACTTCGTATGACTTTGACAATCCAATCAATACAGCTGATGAAGGGGTTGAAGAAGATTATGAGCTACCTGAAGAGCTAGCCAGGTTGTTGAGACAAGAGGAGAAGGTTATCACTCCTCATCAGGAGGAGATAGAAACGGTTAATCTTGGTACGGAAGAAGATGTGAAAGAGGTTAAGATCGGGGCCTGCTTACAAGATTCAGTGAAAGAGCAACTGATTGACATGTTTCGAGAATATGTGGATGTTTTTGCTTGGTCTTATCAGGATATGCCAGGGTTGGACACCGATATTGTCATGCACAAGCTGCCGCTGAAAGAAGACCGCCCGCCAGTAAAACAGAAGTTGCGCCGTACTCGCCCGGATATGGCAATGAAGATAAAGGAAGAGGTGCAAAAGCAGTGGTACGCCGGTTTCCTTGCTGTGACTAGTTACCCGCCGTGGGTCGCTAACATTGTGCCAGTACCTAAGAAAGATGGCAAGGTGAGAATGTGTGTGGATTACCGGGACCTGAACAGAGCCAGCCCGAAAGATGACTTCCCTTTACCTCACATTGATGTATTGGTTGATAATACGGCTCAGTTCTCGGTGTTCTCCTTCATGGACGGATTTTCAGGATACAATCAGATCAAGATGTCACCCGAAGACATGGAGAAGACAACTTTCATCACGCCCTGGGGCACGTTTTGTTATAAGGTGATGCCATTCGGACTGAAGAATGCGGGTGCCACTTATCAATGGGCTATGGTAACATTATTCCATGACATGATCCACAAAGAAATTGAATGTTATGTGGATGACATGATTGCCAAGTGTCGCTCCCGATAAATGGGAATGGCCCAAATAAAGGTACAGACGCGAACGGTCGGCGAAAATAATGCGAGAACACACAGGAATGAACTCACAGGGAATGAATAGAGTCGCCAGCTAGGCATTTTTATCCCGGAGGAAAGGTAATGCTGCATAGACCTAGAAAGATATGGATAAGACGGTTGCGAACCAGAGAGACTGAGAAAGGGGGTTGGTTACAACCTAGGAAGGTATTAGCACCCAGATTGTCCGCCGTACTCGACGGGATCCACGCTTGAAAGATTTGTGTTTTAAAGGGGTAGTGTCAGTGCAATCTGTGTACCAAAAGGCTGGAAGAAAATGTACAGGTGTCAGTGTAAAAGAAAGTGAAGTGTGATATATACAGTGTCAGCGTAGGGACAGGAGTGAAATGCTCATGATAATGAGGCTAAGAGAATGATGCTGAAAGAGGGGGAATATACAGAGACTTTTGTTCGATAACTGTTAAGTTATGACTACGTATCCTCTCGTGCAATGAGGAAGTCAGAACACCGTAGTTCGACCCAAAGAGACTGAAAGATGAATTGACTTATGAACTGCTTACTTGTCTATGCTCAAGTGTATGACCTGTCTGGCTCAGTTGCAAACTGTCTTGCATTAGACGGAAGGAGCGAGTTCTCGTTTGTGAGTGAAGGTGATGAGAAAAGAATCCCGAAGGAGACGATTATGGTTTG
Organism: Lathyrus aphaca; assembly: GCA_963966055.1. NCBI lineage: Eukaryota > Viridiplantae > Streptophyta > Magnoliopsida > Fabales > Fabaceae > Lathyrus > Lathyrus aphaca. The sequence continues at coordinate 320,955,067 of OZ014524.1, read as the reverse complement.
CTTTTGAGTTTTCAGTCTTTTATTGCTTTTGAAAGTTTGTCATAAGTTAATGAGCTTAAGTCTAAACCAATGGATTTAGTAAACTCATCACATCTTCCCTCTGATTAGGGGTAATGAGAATACCTTAAGTGTGAAGTCAGATTCTCACACTTAATCACCATTGATGCAGGATTAGGATCATTAACCTACTTGTGATTATTTAGATGTTTTTGGTGTTTTTGTTTAGTGTTAAGTAATGAGATTAAGCCATAATCAAGGATTAAACAGGCCCATTACACCATCCTAATAGAAGGATAATAGATGAGAATGTTTAAGCCGAGGAAGACTCCTCAACTTAATCCATGATTAGGGATTAAACTCATGACAAAACAAGCCTTTATTAGATGGATTTTATTTAATGATATGATGATGAAGTGTTTTTTAGGGTTTGTAAGACAACTTGAGGGGGACTTGTCCATTAACACTAGGGTTAGTCCTTCTTAACCACTTAAGGAAGAATTAGAACCCTAATGCAAGGCCCAAGTTACAAGCTTGATGTCTTGATGATTATTAAGTGAATTGATTAAGAGATTTAAACACATTAAGGGTTTAACACTTAGGATTAAAGTTATACACTCCATCCTAATAGAAGGATGCAGGCATAAGCTTAATCTCAAAGCCTTAAAGCCTTTAGGGTTTAGTCCCTGATTATGAGGTGAGAAGAGAAGACTCAATGAGACACAAAGGTAAAACTAAGTGGGGGACTAATCAAAAACCCTAATCATTTTCATACTTGGTTGTTCCTAAGGTTTGTGAGGTTTACAAGAGAAGATCTTCAAAGGAACCACCAGGAAGCAGATGAAAGGAGCAGAGAGAAACAAAGTAACTTGCTTCATTTAAGAAGACAAGTCACTTGAGGAAAGAAGGTAAGAAGAGAAAGAAAGAGCAAGCTCAATCTCACACACATACAAAAATGCATCAAGGATGCATAAGAGGGATGAGAAGAAAATGTGGGAAGTGAAGGCAAATCCACTTCCCACAGTTGCTTACCACCTGAAAAGTTAGTAAAGGAATGCAATGCAATGCAAAATGTGATGAAATGACATGGTGCAAACCAAAACCAGAAGCATATATGAGATGGTAATGATGCTATGAGAAGGTGCAAACATGAATCAAGACATGAGAATGATCATACAAACTTATGGATGCAGATGGAGCAAACTTAGAACCATGAACATACATGAAAAGTTATGGAATGCAAATGACATACAACATGGCAAATACATGATGCAATGATCAATCATGCTTTAAATATGTCTTAAGATGTCTAATGAATCAAAAGAATGCATAAAATGCTATGGCAAGTCAAGGTATGAATGCAAATGCAAGATGGATGCATATGGAAGCCCAAATTAGGGTTTATGATCAAAGCATCAAACAAAAACCAAAATCAGAAGCAAACACCAAGATAAAAAAATTGAAAATGCATTCAAAGGATCCCTAAACCTATACTAACCCACTACCCAAAGGAGAAGTTCCAACTCTTAACCTAACTCAAGTTATGATTTTCCTAAGTTTTCTAGGGTTTTAGGGTTCCTTAACAAGAAAAATGCCAAACAAATGGAAAATGAGGAAACAAATCATGACCATTTAATCTCACAAACTACATGCTAAACACAATGCAATGCAAAAAGAACCAAGGTCCAACTCTCAATGGTTAGGCAGAAATGATTTTTGGAAGTTTGGATCAAAATAATGCCTAAAAATGATTTTAATTCCATGAAAAATTCTCAAGAGACATCAAGATCAAAAAAGAAATTTGGTTTGAGAGTTGGACAATGTTTCTAAATGGTTTTAAATGTTTCATGAATTTTTTGGTGATTTTTAAATACCTAAAAGTATTTTTAATTAATTAATTCTCATTAATTATTTAAAAATAAACTTTTAAATATTTAAAAATATTTTTAAAATGCAAAAAATAAAAATAAAAATATTTTTGGTTTCTGAAATTAAATAAAAGTTTGTATAAAAAATTTCAGAATTTTTGAATAAGTTTTACTATTTTTAATAAAATGTACAAATTAAATATAAAACAAATGAATTAAAAATAAAGAAAAAGAAAAGTAAACACAAAGGACGGATCAGATGGAAACTGGGGGAGAGGCTGTTGACTGCGCGCGCAATCCAATGGTCCACATTCAAACTGAAATTAATTAAGTTTATGAATTAATTAATTAAGTTAATTGTGATTAGGGTTTCTGAAAACGCATCCTGGCCATCCAAAACACGCGCCAGTCAGCCTAAGTCAACGAATCCAACGCTCTAGATTCAAACTACAATTAATGACAGGGATTAACCCTAATCATTTTCAGGTGGCCGGAGAAGACCTCCGGTCGTCTTCTCCGGTGGGAATCCCACCTGAAAATTTCCAGAACCTTCAAAACTCCACTAAAATGAAAACTAAAAGAACAGAAATCAACCCCACATCCCCCTGAATCAAAACCCTATCTTAAAACTCATTTATCTTTCATCAATCACATGAATCGAAGGCAAACATTTTTAGGTCAGAAAAATTTCAGAGTAAGATTAAATGCTTATTTCTCAACCATTTTCGAAACCAAGAACATCAGAGTGATCTGTGAATCATGAAGAACAACTTAAGAACTTAAAAATCCATTTCTGGAAAAAAAGTTCATGAAGCTACCTGAGTTTGAAGCTTTTCAGTCTGGAACTTTCTGACCTCTTATCTTGTGCAAAACCACTCCTGTGACCTCCCTTATGAACTCTTGATGCTTAGAAAGAGTTTGTGATGGCTGGTTTGGAAGCTTGAACAAGTTCTGTGCAGGGTGGTGTGAGAATCGTGTTTGTGATTCTTTGAGTTTCAGGTTGCTTTGAAGGGTGCTTTGTGATCAGGGAGATGTGTTGAGAAGGTTTATGAAGTTTGTATGAGTGTTTGTGGTTTGTGTTGTGTGTTTCGAATGCTTTTGCTCAATGGAGTGAAAATGAGAATGTTGTGCTATGGCTGGTTTCAGGCTTGCTTCTTGTTGTGTTTAGCTTGCATTTGATTTGTATAAAGAAATGTGATTGGTCAGAAGAAGTGACATGTCCTTTTGTGATAGGTATGGGTGCTTTTGCAAAATGTCAACTTTTGTGTAAGAAGGGCATGGGCAACTTGCTAGCCTAGTACAAGAGGCATGTCTTGCGCAGCATGATGAGGGAAAAGGACTAGGATGGTTCAACAAACTAGGCAGCAAGTGGATGAGAAGTTATCATGACTTTTGCAACTTGGTCCACTTTGGTTCTTATGGAAGAAACTTGATCCATGGGCCATAAAACATGTGATTCCTTGGGTGCATTCTGAACTTTAGATGTTGTGTGATCATGTTATGTGGATTAGAAGCCCATTTGATGACTTAATTGGCATTGAGAAGTGAATTTGCAACTTTGCCTCTTTGGTGCATGACTTGAAATTTAGTGATTTTTGCCAACTTTGACAAGCCATAACTTTTGATCCAAAATGAATTAGGTCATGTTCTTGAATCAAAAAGTAAGGGTTGAAAAAGTTGCCTAAAATGGCATTTTCATTAAAAGTCAAACTTGCCCAAAAAGTCAACTTTGCAAAAGACTTGAAATTCTCCAATTTTGTGAACTTCCAACCTATTCTATGATCAAATAAAGATCATATACAATCAAAATGATGAAGAACACCCTTTGGTTGGGTCATTGGGGGCCTCAGATGCCCTGATTTTGCACTGACTTGCTTTAAAAGTCAACTCTTGATCAGATGACTTCCCCATGGAATATCTTCATGAAAATTGATATGCATACTCCCTATACCATATAGAGACCAATAGAAACAAGAATGACCAAAAAATTTGGAGTTATGGCCTCTGAAACCAAAACCCTAATTTTAGGTCATCTGTGCAGTCAAGCCTGGCTCTGCATCCATGCCATTTCCAATTCTTGTGATTCTTTGGTATTCTTGACTTTGAGAGGATATAATATGATACTTGAACACACATAGACCCCTTTGAAGTGATTGATGACCTTTGGAGTGGCTCAAGAAGCTCTTGGATTGCTCAGATCACAAACCCTAGATGCAGATGACTTTGAACCAATGCAAAGAATCAAAAATGTGATATGAGATGGTATGATTGAGTTTATGCATATGAAATGATCACAAGCCATGGTGTGAAATGGGTGAGGGAAAATTTGGGGTGTTTACAGCTGCCCCTATTCAAACATGAGTTAGCTATGCAGGTTGTAAGCAACGGCTTAACAGGCAAGCGAGATAACTTGTGGTTGAATACCAAAGACAGTCCAAAATTTGCACTCACAGAATGAAGAAGAAAAGGGATATAGATTGTAAAAGAAAATAAAGTATATTGTAAAGTGTGGGCGACGGAGGACGACCGTCGAGCAGAGGACGACTGCTGGGTAAAGAGCAATGACGGGGACGACCGACATGCTGAAAAGTGCGGGAAATGAAGCGATGACGGGGACGGCCGACATGCTGGGGGATAAAAGGTATTATGATGGGGACGGCCATCAAGATAAAGTTGTAAAATCTCTGGGGGATTAATGAAACATGACGGGGACGGCCATCAAGTTCATAGAGTAAAGTAACCAACGATGGGGACGGCCATCGGGCTAAACTGAAAGGAAAAGGGACCACGACGGGGACGGCCATCGGGTTAAAGAATAAATGAAATAAACAGATGATGAGGTACGGTCATCAAAGGTGAAGGACGATCACCTAGCAGGGGACGGTTGCTCTGTTGGGGATAAGATGAGGGACGGTCATCTAAGGTGGAGGACGACCACCTGGCAGGGTACGGCTGCCGGAAGTATCGCGACATAGGACGAATGCCGGATAAAAGGTCAACGATGGGGACGGCCATCGGATGAGCATGATGGAGGACGACCATCAAGAGGTGGAGGACGACCACCTAGGGGGGGACGGCTGCTCTCAATATTTATCATGACATAGGACGAATGCCAGATAACCAAAATCAACAATGGGGACGGCCATTGGATAAAATGATGAAGGACGATCATCAAAAAGGTGGAGGACGACCACCTAGCAGGGGACGGCTGCTAAATATCACGACATAGGACGAATGTCGGATATAAAATCAACGATGGGGACGACCATCGGATGAGCATGATGGAGGACGACCATCAAGAGGTGGAGGACGACCACCTAGCAGGGTACGGCTGCTCTCAGGGTTTATCATGACACAGGACGAATGTCAGATAAAAAGAAAATTTTGCTTTGTTGGCGATCTACTGGGGAATAGTAAACATGGAGGAGTGTTTACATCCAAGAAACAAAAGGTATAAGTATTTATATGTATAAGTATTTAGATGTTTATGTATAGATTAAAGATGCGGACGAGCATCCTTAAGACTACGATACAGACGAATATCGGGTAGAAACAAATACTGACACGTGTTCAGAGATGATGATACGGACGAGTATCAACTGGTTAACAGAGAACACGGACGAGTGTTGAATCTGAAGAGACTCTTCTGGGGAACAGTAGACACGGACGAGTGTCTATATTCAAGAAGACAAGAGTTTTTGACACGGTGTATGGATTAAAGATGCGGACGAGCATCCTTAAGACTATGATACGGACGAGTATCAGGTAGAAACAAACGCTTGACGTATGCTCTGAGATGATGGTACGGACGAGTACCATCTGGTTAACAAAGAACACGGACGAGTGTCGAATCTGTGGGGATGTACATGGTGTTTACAAGATACGGACGAGTACCTGTACAAGTGTGAGTGGTGTATAGATGAGTGTTCAAACTGCTGGGGAGAGTGACACAGACGAGTGTCAGAAAGAGGAAAGTATAGTATAAACAAATATCTGATATACAAAGTGTTTATGTTACTGTACTGGGGAAAATGACACGGACGGATGTCAAGGAAATTATAAGTACATGTGAGTGCAAAGAGGATGTCTTTGGCTTTCTGCTGGGGGTATGACACAGACGGGTGTCAAAAAAGTATCTGTAATACGAGTGGTACTGTTTGCACAGAGTGTTCAGGCGACTTTACTGGGGAGTATTGACACGGACGGGTGCCAAAGAGAGTATATACTGGTGTTGGTGAATGTAAGGCAACTATTTTTGCTGGGGGAATCTCCGCTGGGGATTTTGGGGGGGAGTTTTCTGCATGTTGATGGATTGTCATTATTCACAAGTGTTTGATTCAGACCATGGTATATGATTATGCAATATGTTTGATTTTTTCCGTAATGCTCCGTATTAGACGGAATGTTACGCTTTGTGGGTGAATATGATGCGAATGCCATGGTTATGCAAAGATACCAAACCGGGATCCGGATCCCATTGCTGCAAAGATATCCGGTTAATCTGCTTGAAATGGACATCCCAGTTGGGGGTGAGATCATTGGTAGATCTTATGAGATAATATCTGCTCGGGGGAATAGGTCACTGATAGACCCACCCTGATAATGAGAGACCCAGCTGGGGTTTGTAGAAGCTTTCCTTACTCTGTTGTGATTCCTTCATGCGTTGCTCTTCTGGATAGAGGCTGAAGCTCCGTGGGGAGATGGTCTCCTGACTTTTGTACTTGGCTGAGGAGGAAATGGCAACTCGGCTGGGGAAAAAGAGGGATCACTGAAAGATCTCCCTAGAGATTCTGTTGAGGAGGGTTCTTGACTCAGCCGGGGATATGGGTGTTTTCTGGTACTGCCCTGTTGGAGAGGTGATGCCTGGCAACTCTGATAGGGAGAAGTAACAAGTGGTAACTCAGCTGGGGAGAAGACCCTTCGGGTGCTAAGGCTGAGTGTTGATTTGTCAGCTTGCTGGAGTGAAGCTTTCATGCCCCAAGTTGCGCTCTGGATACTTGCAATCCTGCAAAGATAGGGAAACGCACAAGTAATCCCGAGGTATCCTTTACTGGATTCTGTCATAGGAGTTTAGTCACTTCTGTGAGTAAGTATATTTCCTGCAAGCATGTGACTTTCATTACATATATTTTTTTGAAGATAAGCATCTGTATTTATGCAATCAGTTTTCCTTAAGACATCAGACATTTTTGCAAATAAAATGTACAAGACGAAACATGACTGAAAAATCTGCTTTTATTAACTTAGATGCCCTGAATTGGCAAGATACATCAAAGGAACATATCCCCTGAAATGAGGAGATTGTTACAAATTGAGAAACAAAATGTGTTGGCAATGTTGACGAAACTTTAAGGAGCTTCTCTTTGCTATGACTCGTATGACATTTGACGTTCTTCTCGTCTTGCTTTCTGAAGAAGGCTGATTCTGATTGAAGCTTGATCCTCTCGAAACTTACCGAGTTGTAAATGATACAGACGAATTCAGAATGCAGTTGTTCGCTTATTCCCTTATTTTGCCTGGATCGCCCTTTCGGGTTTTCAATCCATCGGGATACCCATTTTTGCCTGAGTTGTCCAATGCGACTTTTCAACTCAGCGGGTGTACATTTTTTTGTTTATTTTCCCTTATTTTTGCCCGAGTCTTTTATTCTGTTTTTGACTCGCCGGGATGCCCTATTTTTGCCTGGACTTACATTTTATTTTTATGTACAGCGGGTCATTTTTATGCGAAGTATTTTTTAACTGCATCTGAATTCACAGGAGACGGGAAATCTTCACCATCCATAGTGCTGAGCATCAGTGCTCCACCAGAGAAAACTTTCTTTACTACGAATGGTCCTTCATAGTTCGGAGTCCACTTGCCCCTGTGGTCTGTATGAGGAGGGAGGATTCTTTTCAGCACAAGATCTCCAACTTGGTACTCTCGGTGCCTGACTTTCTGATCGAAGGCTCTCTTCATTCTTTTCTGATACAACTGCCCATGACAGATTGCAGTCAATCTTTTCTCTTCAATCAGACTCAGTTGTTCGTATCGGGCCCGAACCCATTCTGCTTCACTCAGTTTAACATCCATTAGTACCCACAGAGAGGGTAATTCAACTTCAACCGGTAGGACTGCTTCCATACCATACACAAGTTGATACGGTGTTGCCCCAGTGGATGTCCTGATTGACGTGCGGTACCCGTGCAAGGCAAACGGCAGCATTTCATGCCAGTCTTTGTAGGTGACTACCATCTTCTGCACAATCTTCTTGATATTCTTATTTGCTGCCTCAACAGCGCCATTCATCTTTGGCCTGTAAGGAGAAGAATTGTGGTGTTGGATCTTGAAGTCCCGGCATAGCTCTACCATCATTTTGTTATTCAAGTTGGAACCATTATCAGTAATGATTCGCTCGGGAACTCCGTACCGACAGATGATATCTCTTCAGAAATCTGGCTACCACTTGCCTGGTAACGTTTGCATAGGACGCTGCTTCGACCCACTTGGTGAAATAGTCAATGGCGACCAGGATGAATCTGTGGCCATTCGAAGCAGTCGGTTCAATCTTGCCAATCATGTCAATGCCCCACATAGCAAAGGGCCAAGGTGAAGACATCACATTCAAAGGATTGGGAGGCACATGCACTTTATCCGCATAAATCTGGCATTTATGGCATTTTCTAGCGTAAGCACAACAGTCAGCATCCATCGTGATCCAGTAATAGCCTGATCTTAGCAACCTTTTAGCCATTGCATTTCCTCCAGCATGGGTACCAAAGGATCCTTCGTGCACTTCATGCATCAACAAGTCTGCTTCTGTTCTATCAACGCATCTGAGGAGCATCATATCAAAGTTTCTTTTGTATAGAGAACCATCAGTATTCAGGAAGAAGCTTCCAGCAAGCCTTCTCAAAGTCTTCTTATCATTGGAAGATGCCCCAGGTGGGTATGTTTGATCCTCCAAGAAGCACTTAATGTCATGGAACCAAGGCTTATCATCTTTGACAACATCTGCTGCAAACACATACGCTGGTTTGTCAAGTCTGGATACTGAAATCTGTGGTACAAAGTTGGCAGCTTGAACTTTGATCATTGATGAAATGGTAGCTAGAGAATCTGCAAACTGATTCTCGTCCCGAGGGATATACTCAAGCTTGACCGTTGTAAAGAAAGTCAATAACCTCCTTGTATAATCCCTGTAAGGTATCAGATGATCTTGGTGTGTGTACCATTTGCCGTTGGTCTGATTGATTACCAGAGCTGAATCTCTGAATACGGTCAATGTCTTGATCCTGAGGTCAATGGCTTCCTCAAGACCCATGATACAAGCTTCGTATTCAGCTTCGTTGTTAGTGCAGTTGAAAGTGAGTTTTGCCGAGAAAGGCATGTGAACTCCTTTAGGTGTAATGAGTACTGCACCAACACCACGACCATTCATATTAACAGCCCCATCAAACATCATAGTCCATTCTTCTTCCGGGTTAGGCCCTTCAGTGTGAACAGGCTCTTCATGATCTTTTGCTTTTATGAACATGATGTCTTCATCAGGGAAGTCAAATCTTATAGGCTGGTAATCATCAATGGGTTGCTCAGCAAGATATTCAGACAATACACTGCCCTTGATGGCTTTCTGAGAAGTGTACTGGATGTCATATTCCGTGAGGATCATTTGCCATCTTGCAACCCGTCCGGTAAGAGCTGGCTTCTCAAAAATGTACTTAACTGGATCCATCTTTGAGATCAACAAAGTAGTGTGGGTCAACATATACTGTCTCAGTCGGCGAGCAGCCCACGCTAAAGCACAACAAGTTTTCTCAAGCAGTGAATAACGTTGTTCACAGTCGGTAAACTTTTTGCTTAGGTAGTATATTGCATACTCTTTTCGACCAGACTCGTCATGCTGGCCCAGCACACACCCCATTGACTCTTCTAATACTGTCAAGTACATTATTAGAGGTCTTCCTTCAACTGGAGGCATAAGGATTGGAGGTTCTTGTAAGTATTCCTTGATCTTGAAATGTAGTTCAATCGACCTAAGAACCCTCGAACTTCTTTCTCAGATTTCGGTGCAGGCATCTCTTGAATAGCTTTGACTTTATCAGGGTCAACTTCAATCCCTTTTTCACTTACAATAAATCCCAGCAGCTTACCGGATCGCACCCCGAATGTGCACTTGTTGGGGTTCAACTTCAGTTGGTACTTCCTCAGACGCTTGAACAGCTTTAGCAGATTTACCAGGTGATCTTCTTCAGTAAGGGACTTGGCAATCATGTCATCCACATAACATTCTATTTCTTTATGGATCATGTCGTGGAATAATGTCACCATAGCCCGTTGATATGTTGCACCAGCATTCTTCAGTCCAAATGGCATCACCTTGTAACAGAATGTGCCCCAGGGTGTGATGAAGGTTGTCTTCTCCATGTCTTCAGGTGACATCTTGATCTGATTGTATCCTGAAAATCCGTCCATGAAGGAGAATACCGAGAACTGAGCTGTATTATCCACCAATACATCAATGTGAGGTAACGGGAAGTCATCTTTCGGGCTAGCTCTGTTCAGATCCCGGTAGTCAACACACATCCTTACTTTGTCGTCTTTCTTAGGCACAGGCACAATATTAGCAACCCACGGTGGGTAGCTAGTTACAGCAAGGAACCCGGCGTCCCATTGCTTCTGTACCTCTTCTTTGATTTTCATCGCCATGTCTGGGCGAGTACGGCGCAACTTCTGTTTAACCGGCGGGCATTCCTCTCTTAAAGGCAGCTTGTGCACAACAATATCGGTGTCCAAACCCGGCATATCTTGATAAGACCAAGCAAACACATCCACATACTCTCGAAGCAGGTCAATCAGTTGTCTCTTCACTGAGTCATGTAAGCAGGCCCCGATTTTAACTTCTTTCACGTCTTCGTCTGTTCCAAGATTAATCGTTTCAACCTCCTCCTGATGAGGAGTGATAACCTTTTCCTCTTGTCTCAACAACCTGGCTAGCTCTTCAGGAAGCTCGTAATCTTCTTCAACCCCTTCATCAGCTTGATTGATCGGATGGTCAAAGTCATACGAAGTCATAGCCGTGCTGTTGTCGGTGCTATCTGGAAGGCACTCTTTGCAAGGGTCCAGTTTGTTCATTTTAGTGATTTGATTTTAATCTTGTTTAGAAAAGTGAAATAAAGTTGTCATTTTGAAAACACTGCCATTTATTTTTTGTACAAAAAGAAAAAAATGGAAAAACAGTGAGCGGAAAAGAAAAAGACTCATTTGCAAAAGATGTCTGATATTTCATTGATTAATCTTGTTGCACAAAAATTACAGATGGCCCGATTACAAAATGAGTCTTGTCATCTTGGGCAAGATGCAAGACTTGATGCATGCTATAAAAATACAGGAAATAATAATTACTCTGCAGGAGTAACTCTTATAATTTCCTGGGAAGACCAGTTTGAGATACTGCTCCCCGGGACCTTTGGACGGATCCAACTCTCCAGGTTGCGGTCGCTTTCATCCTCGTCTTCCAAATTGTTGACAACATCGGGGGTGAGCATCCCCCCACTAACAAAGTTGGGCTCCTTAGCAGTCTCTGCTTGATCTTGTTGAGTTGGTTTGTAACCCAACCCAAATCTATCTTCTTTCTTCTCCACAGGTAACAATTTGCCCCAGCCTTGGGCAGTTCCTTCTTCAACAACCTTCCGGGCTTGTTGATAAGATGTCATTGAGGTTCCAGATACAGCAGATGTTTCATTTATGTTCAAGGCCTCAAACCCTTGACTCATCGTTTCATGGATCTCCCCATCCATCTCAATGTATTTGTAAGTAGCCAGGTGGCTAACAAAAATATCCTCCTCTCCACAGATAGTAACGACTTGGCCCTCCCACTCGAATTTTAACTTCTGGTGAAGGGTTGAGGTCACGGCGCCAGCGGCGTGAATCCATGGCCTACCCAATAGACAGCTGTAGGCAGGCTGTATATCCATCACGTAGAAGGTCGTTTTGAAAGTTTGTGGGCCAATCGTTATAGGCAACTCAATTTCTCCCAGAACTGATCTCTTAGAACCGTCAAAGGCTCTCACTACTAGGTTGCTGGGACGTAATGCCAATCCTTCATACTCCAGCTTCACAAGGGCTTGTTTAGGTAAGACATTGAGGGATGATCCTGTGTCTACCAGCACATGGGAAAGAACTGCACCTTTACATTCCATGGTAATGTGCAAAGCCTTGTTATGATTGCGGCCTTCCGTAGTCAAATCAGTGTTGGTGAACCCTAGTCCATGACTAGCATTAACATTTCCAACCACAGCTTCCAACTGATTGACTGTGATCTCTTCTGGCACATAAGCTGCGTGCAAGACTTTTAGTAGTGCGTTCCGATGAGCCTCGGAGCACATAAGCAATGATAGGATTGAGATCTTGGAAGGCGTCTGGTGAAGCTGGTCCACTATCTTGTAATCACTTTTCTTGATGATTCTCATGAATTCATCAACTTCTTGATCAAAAGGTGTTTTCAAAGCTTCTTTAACAATTTGCTCTTCTTGCACCATGCTCTTCCCTTTTGCCTTGGCAGCAGCTTCTGCTTCGGCAGTGGTTTTTTGAATTTGTGGAGCAAAGAGACGTCCGCTTCGAGTGAAGCCTCCGCCTCCCCCCACGTTGTCTATTTGTGGTGCAGGGGTTGATGACTCAAGAGTGATTTTTCTTCCTTCGCAGTATAGATCAGAGCCGTAATGCCAAGGGATGGCATTACTGCTTTCATAAGGTACTGGTCCAGGCACTGTGATAGTGACTGGTCTGATGGCAGCTGCAGAAGGGACTGTGATAGTTTGTGGATCATAGTATATTGTGACTGGTGCTCTGATGGGAGTGGCATTTTGTGAGTTGTAGGCAGAATCATTTTCAGGATCATAATAAATTGTAACCGTTGAGACATTTGCTACTGAAGTTGTAGGAGACATTGTTGGAAGGATGGGTGTTGTTGTTGTAGGAGATTCTGAATGAAGGGGTGCTGAAGTTGTAGAAGGGAGGTTTGTTGATATCTGGTCAGCTGAAGTGACAGATGATGCATTTGTTGATGAGATTGAAGAGTTGTTTGGAATAATGGTTGTTGTATTTGTAGAAGACTCGGGGACTGTTGCTGATGAGATTGCTGGATTGGTAGGAATTGATGTTGTGATTTGAAGCAGGCCACTCTGGATGAGACCATCTATGCCATCTCTCAAGTTATCACAACCATTCACTGAAATGTTGCAATAAGCACACCCTAACTCACATCCCGGGAATATTTGACATTCGAGGAGTTGAGCTTTAATCTCTACCAACGGTGTCCGAATCTGACCCACACTGGTTATCAAGTAAGACGGCTTGTCTTCTTCAATAGCATTGATTCTGGGACCTCCGTGGTTTGGCATAGGGTTCTTGTTAACATTTGGTGGTGGTGCAAAGTTTAGAGCCTTAGAGTCTACCAGGTCTTGTACCTTCATGTGCAAAGCTCTGCACTTCTCTGTACTATGGCCAGGTGCATTTGAGTGAAAAGCACATCTGGCGCTGGCGTCATAATTTCTGGGTAGACTGGTAGGATCTGGAGGTGCCAAAGTCCTTAGCTCAACCAGGTTGAGTTTCAGGAGTTGTGGCAGTAATGTGGCATAGGGCATAGGGATCGGATCGATTACCCTATTGGCCTGAGAAGGTCTCTGTTGGAACGGTCTTTGCTGATTGTTGTTGTTAGTGTTGCTGTAGTTTCTCTGAGGAGGATACTGATTTTGTTGCTGATAATTTTGCTGTTGTGGTTGATAAGCTGGTTGTGGATGAATTGGAGCGGGAATGGTGACTGCTGCCACAGACCTATGAACATATTGGGGTCTGCCCCTGTTGGTATGGATAGCATTGGTCTCACCAGTTCTTCTTGGGCCCACAAAAGGCTTCCTTGTGTTGCTGGATGAGCTGACACCGTTGTCAGAAATTTTGCCCATCTTTAACAGGCTCTCAATTCTCTCTCCAGCTATAACGACATCTGCAAAGCTGGTAGAAGAGAAAACAGCCAGCCTGTCAATGTATGTTCCTTGGAGGGTGTTCATAAACATATCTGCCATCTCCCTCTCTGACATAGGTGGCTGGACAGCAGCAGCCAGCTGCCTCCACCTCTGGGCGTACTCCCGGAAGCTTTCTCTAGATGACTGTGACATTCCCATCAGAAGGGTCCTGTTGGGTGCCATATCCAAATTATACTGGTATTGTCTGATGAAGGCCTCTGCCAAGTCCTTCCAACACCTGATGGTTGCTCTAGTCAGATGGGAGTACCATTCCCTTGAAGCTCCCGTTAAGCTATCCTCAAAATAAAACATCCATAGCTTCTCGTCCATGGTATATGCTTTTAACCTCCCCAGAAAGGATTGTAAGTGGGTCCGTGGGCAGGAGGTCCCATTGTACTTTTCAAAACAAGGAGGCTTAAACTTATGGGGAATCTTGACCCCGTCCACTAAGCCCATGTCCATAACATCAAAACCCAAAGAGTTTTGAGACTCCAAGGATCTTAATTTTTCAGCAATTTCATCCAGCTTTCTGTCATAGGCTTCTTCCCCAGCTCCCATTACTGTGAACTGATCTTCCTGGGGGTCTTCTTGCAGTACCCTGCCTGTAGTAGCATTCCCTTGAACATTAGCAGGGATGTTGATTTCTGGGTGAAGGTGGGGTCCAAATACAGGGGGGTTGACATGAGGCTGAACCCTCTCGTTGTTGCTTGTCCCTGCAGTCCCTAGATGGGGGTCTTCCTGATTCTGCCTCTCTACCATTGCTCTTAATCTCTCCTGGCTCTGAGCCATATTGTTCATCACCTCCATAAATTGTGTCATCTGAGCCCTCATTTCCAATCTTTCGTTGGCCATTTGGTTCCTGACCTCTGTAAGGTCCTGCTGTACCTGGTCCATCTGTATACCCGGAAGGTTGTTACGGGTTGGATATCTGTGTGGACGGTTGAGTGGGAACACCCGTCGGCGAGCAATAGTTCCTGTAATCATAACAGAGTTAGTAACAAAAACAAAACAAACCTACAAAACAAACCTACAAAACAAACAAGGGTTAGCATGCAATGCAATATGCTTATTTGTTTCCAAGGTATCCGGCTTGGCACTTGGTTTTGACCTTTCCAGACCCTTGAAGATGCTGTTGATGTTGCTTTGAAGGAAACTCAGGTGGAACAAACTGATACATATATTACAAAAAGTAACTGATACATAGTTTGTTCTTTACAAAACATGCCCCGAGGGGTCAAAATACAACATAAGAAAATAAAAGTACATGAAATGAAAACAACAACAAGAAAAAGTCAAACACCAAGACCAAACTCATCCTCCTGAACTTCCTTGAGAAGTGCTTCAGTCACAGGATCAGCTGGACACTCTGTGAGATTCCTGATAAGGAGATTCCTGGTAGTAACAGCTGCAGTTAGCTTCTTGTGTTGACTCTGGTCCTTTGACCTCTTCACTCCAGCTCTAATCTTCAACTCTGATATTTCTCTCTGGGCTGCTGCCAGGGCTTCCTGTTGCTCCTTTGCACTAGCTTCCAGCTGCTCAATCTTGTCCTGAGTCCTCTTATCTTCCAGAGTACGAGCTTCGATGATCCTGACCCACCTAGCTTGACTCTCCTTCAGATACAAATCAGTCCTGGCTTTCTGGAACTGGGCTTCCTTGCAGTCATTCTTCAAGATCTGCTCTCCAGCCCTAGACTTCTTGATGTAATCCTCAGACTTCTCAATTCTGGCCAAATGCTCCACTTTCAGCTTCTCTAACCTCTCAATATCCAACCTACCATCACTCCTCTCCCAGAGGGTCTTCTGTAGGGCCTGGGTCAACTTCTCATTTCTCTCTTTTAATTTCTCAAACTCCTCCAGACTGACAGTGACAGGAGGTAGTGCTGAGGATGGCCCAGGCATATCCTCCATGGTGAAAGGCATCCCAGAAAATTGAGCCCTGGCATGGGACCACTCATAGTACTGTGCTGATGCCACATTGTTGCACTTCCCCAGAATGGTTACTCCTTTAGTTTGAACATTGTCCCAGGCCCAGGCTGCTTGCCTGGCAATAGCCAGATTAGGCTTGTTCTCACAGTAAAGAGTCTCAGCCAAATCTTGTGCCTTAGGAGTGTGGACCAATGCATAGCCCAGTTGTCTTTTGAATAGCAGAGGGTTGTAGTTGATGCAACCCTTAACTCCTATCAGGGGTACATTGGGAAACTGCCCGCAACTGGTAATGATGTCCCTGCCCTTGGTGCTCTGAGTGCACCACCTGATATCAGCTGAAGTCAAAGCAGTGAGTCTTCTAGCCCAGTTCCTCTGCTGATGAGGATTCAAGAATGCATCTGTCTTGGGCAAATGCTTGAGCAGCCAAGTATGGAACAAAGGAGCACAGCACCTCACTAATCTTCCTCTTTGCTTTTCATTCCTTTGGTGGACAGAGTAGTAGAAATCCCCCAATAAAGTGGGCACTGGGTTCCTCAGGATGAAAAGATGGATTGCATTTTTACTTACAAACTTAGGCTCATCTGCAAATAAAATAATCCCATATATGCTCAGGGCCAATAAAGCACAGACTGCTTTCCACTCTCCCAAAGAAGCCTTCAGGGTAGCTTGAGAGATCAAGAAATCCAGATGTAGACCAGAGATTCCAGCCTTAGTAGTCATATTTTGCCCAATCAGTACTGGTTCCAGATGCAATGCCCTTGCCACTTCTTCATTACTTGGAAAAGCCATCTCAGGGTTGAAAGGGACTCCACCCCTGATAGGTATACCAACCAATGACGAATACTCCTCTAATAAAGGGCCCAACTGAAAATCCTGAAAAGTGAAACACCTCAGAGGGGGGATCATAGAACTGCAGGCAAGTATGAATCAAGCTCCTCTGTGAAGGGTCCAAATCCATAACCACATCAAGTATGTCTCCATAGTGTTCTCTGAAAAGTGGTATATGGTCTGGAGTAATCAGGGTCTGAATCCTCCTGATGTCAGCTAGCTCAGGCTGAAAGAAGTGGTAGGAGATATTACTCTTCTTAGGAGCCATGTTGTTGAAGAAGAGTAGAGACAGGTGCTGATGATAACACTGAAAATGGGCCACTGACTGGCTGGTGCAGGTGACTGAAGCAGGTAGCTGATAGCTGAAGTAGATACTGATGAAGATAGGTCTATGCTGATGATGGGGTCAAAACCAAGCCAAAATAAAGTATGGATACCCTGAAAAACAAATAAGCAAATGTTAAAATGATGCAATGATGATGTATGCAAATGATATGCAAGGGTTTGTGACTGAGCTGGATCTGATCAAGTGCTCTGATATAAGTCCAGGTATGTTCAAGAAATCCAGATGGAGGTCCATAAGTCCAGTAACCAAGGTGGGGGACTCAAATAAAGAGTCACATGTCCAGGGTTAAGAAATCACAAGAACTGTTCCAACATGGAGTACTCTTAATCAAAACAAAGTAACAGGGTATACTGAGGTCAAGGGTTCCTGCAAACCTGTAAACAACCCAACCCCCTCACAGGTGGTGTTCTAAAACAAGGATCCTCAGACTTGGATCAGTTATGAGAAGTGTAGACACTTCTAACCCGGAGGTACAGTGTTTACAATAACCATAAAAGTTCCTCCTCTAATTCTCCTCAGTTTCTGAAGGTCAAATATAAAAGGTCATCCAGACTTAGCAGGCTTCCCAGATAGCCCTAGCACTACAGGAAATCTGCAGCACAGAGTTCTCAAGAAGAAACCCATATCTGAACCGTGTTTCATATTCCCGCACCAGACCGAAATGGAATGGGAAAGAACATGAACCACTCTAGCCTAGGTGTCACTTAGGTCCCAGGTATAGGACCTCAACTCTCAATAGAACACCCACCCACCAAAGCAACAAAACAGATCCAGCCAGCACAGTATGACAGTATGATATGTGTAAAGCTTATAAAGAAAGCAATAAACAAAACTGTACATAAAGCAATAAACAAAATAAATATACAAACACAAATAGCACATAACACCCCAGTAAACACAAATCAATCAAGCGCTAGGAGGAACCCACAAAAAGAACCAGAAGCCCTGGTTGCAGTATAAGGGTCCCCAGCAGAGTCGCCAAGCTGTCGCTCCCGATAAATGGGAATGGCCCAAATAAAGGTACAGACGCGAACGGTCGGCAAAAAGAATGCGAGAACACACAGGAATGAACTCACAGGGAATGAATAGAGTCGCCAGCTAGGCATTTTTATCCCGGAGGAAAGGTAATGCTGCATAGACCTAGAAAGATATGGATAAGACGGTTGCGAACCAGAGAGACTGAGAAAGGGGGTTGGTTACAACCTAGGAAGGTATTAGCACTCAGATTGTCCGCCGTACTCGACGGGATCCACGCTTGAAATATTTGTGTTTTAAAGGGGTAGTGTCAGTGCAATCTGTGTACCAAAAGGCTGGAAGAAAATGTACAGGTGTCAGTGTAAAAGAAAGTGAAGTGTGATATATACAGTGTCAGCGTAGGGACAGGAGTGAAATGCTCATGATAATGAGGCTAAGAGAATGATGCTGAAAGAGGGGGAATATACAGAGACTTTTGTTCGATAACTGTTAAGTTATGCCTACGTATCCTCTCGTGCAATGAGGAAGTCAGAACACCGTAGTTCGACCCAAAGAGACTGAAAGATGAATTGACTTATGAACTGCTTACTTGTCTATGCTCAAGTGTATGACCTGTCTGGCTCAGGTGCAAACTGTCTTGCATTAGACGGAAGGAGCGAGTTCTCTTTTGTGAGTGAAGGTGATGAGAAAAGAATCCCGAAGGAGACGATTATGGTTTGCTTTTGAGTTTTCAGTCTTTTATTGCTTTTGAAAGTTTGTCATAAGTTAATGAGCTTAAGTCTAAACCAATGGATTTAGTAAACTCATCACATCTTCCCTCTGATTAGGGGTAATGAGAATACCTTAAGTGTGAAGTCAGATTCTCACACTTAATCACCATTGATGCAGGATTAGGATCATTAACCTACTTGTGATTATTTAGATGTTTTTGGTGTTTTTGTTTAGTGTTAAGTAATGAGATTAAGCCATAATCAAGGATTAAACAGGCCCATTACACCATCCTAATAGAAGGATAATAGATGAGAATGTTTAAGCCGAGGAAGACTCCTCAACTTAATCCATGATTAGGGATTAAACTCATGACAAAACAAGCCTTTATTAGATGGATTTTATTTAATGATATGATGATGAAGTGTTTTTTAGGGTTTGTAAGACAACTTGAGGGGGACTTGTCCATTAACACTAGGGTTAGTCCTTCTTAACCACTTAAGGAAGAATTAGAACCCTAATGCAAGGCCCAAGTTACAAGCTTCATGTCTTGATGATTATTAAGTGAATTGATTAAGAGATTTAAACACATTAAGGGTTTAACACTTAGGATTAAAGTTATACACTCCATCCTAATAGAAGGATGCAGGCATAAGCTTAATCTCAAAGCCTTAAAGCCTTTAGGGTTTAGTCCCTGATTATGAG
Source organism: Lathyrus aphaca (assembly GCA_963966055.1). NCBI lineage: Eukaryota > Viridiplantae > Streptophyta > Magnoliopsida > Fabales > Fabaceae > Lathyrus > Lathyrus aphaca. Next base: position 320,935,713 of record OZ014524.1, on the reverse strand, counting down.
GTGAGAAGAGAAGACTCAATGAGACACAAAGGTAAAACTAAGTGGGGGACTAATCAAAAACCCTAATCATTGTCATACTTGGTTGTTCCTAAGGTTTGTGAGGTTTACAAGAGAAGATCTTCAAAGGAACCACCAGGAAGCAGATGAAAGGAGCAGAGAGAAACAAAGTAACTTGCTTCATTTAAGAAGACAAGTCACTTGAGGAAAGAAGGTAAGAAGAGAAAGAAAGAGCAAGCTCAATCTCACACACATACAAAAATGCAGCAAGGATGCATAAGAGGGATGAGAAGAAAATGTGGGAAGTGAAGGCAAATCCACTTCCCACAGTTGCTTACCACCTGAAAAGTTAGTAAAGGAATGCAATGCAATGCAAAATGTGATGAAATGACATGGTGCAAACCAAAACCAGAAGCATATATGAGATGGTAATGATGCTATGAGATGGTGCAAACATGAATCAAGACATGAGAATGATCATACAAACTTATGGATGCAGATGGAGTAAGCTTAGAACCATGAACATACATGAAAAGTTATGGAATGCAAATGACATACAACATGGCAAATACATGATGCAATGATCAATCATGCTTTCAATATGTCTTAAGATGTCTAATGAATCAAAAGAATGCATAAAATGCTATGGCAAGTCAAGGTATGAATGCAAATGCGAGATGGATGCATATGGAAGCCCAAATTAGGGTTTATGATCAAAGCATCAAACAAAAACCAAAATCAGAAGCAAACACCAAGATAAAAAAATTGAAAATGCATTCAAAGGATCCCTAAACCTATACTAACCCACTACCCAAAGGAGAAGTTCCAACTCTTAACCTAACTCAAGTTATGATTTTCCTAAGTTTTCTAGGGTTTTAGGGTTCCTTAACAAGAAAAATGCCAAACAAATGGAAAATGAGGAAACAAATCATGACCATTTAATCTCACAAACTACATGCTAAACACAATGCAATGCAAAAAGAACCAAGGTCCAACTCTCAATGGTTAGGCAGAAATGATTTTTGGAAGTTTGGATCAAAATAATGCCTAAAAATGATTTTAATTCCATGAAAAATTCTCAAGAGACATCAAGATCAAAAAAGAAATTTGGTTTGAGAGTTGGACAATGTTTCTAAATGGTTTTAAATGTTTCATGAATTTTTTGGTGATTTTTAAATACCTAAAAGTATTTTTAATTAATTAATTCTCATTAATTATTTAAAAATAAACTTTTAAATATTTAAAAATATTTTTAAAATGCAAAAAATAAAAATAAAAATATTTTAGGTTTCTGAAATTAAATAAAAGTTTGTATAAAAAATTTCAGAATTTTTGAATAAGTTTTACTATTTTTAATAAAATGTACAAATTAAATATAAAACAAATGAATTAAAAATAAAGAAAAAGAAAAGTAAACACAAAGGACGGATCAGATGGAAACTGGGGGTGAGGCTGTTGACTGCGCGCGCAATCCAATGGTCCACATTCAAACTGAAATTAATTAAGTTTATGAATTAATTAATTAAGTTAATTGTGATTAGGGTTTCTGAAAACGCATCCTGGCCATCCAAAACACGCGCCAGTCAGCCTAAGTCAACGGATCCAACGCTCTAGATTCAAACTACAATTAATGACAGGGATTAACCCTAATCATTTTCAGGTGGCCGGAGAAGACCTCCGGTCATCTTCTCCGGTGGGAATCCCACCTGAAAATTTCCAGAACCTTCAAAACTCCACCAAAATGAAAACTAAGAGAACAGAAATCAACCCCACATCCCCTGAATCAAAACCCTATCTTAAAACTCATTTATCTTTCATCAATCACATGAATCGAAGGCAAACATTTTTAGGTCAGAAAAATTTCAGAGTAAGATTAAATACTTATTTCTCAACCATTTTCGAAACTAAGAACATCAGAGTGATCAGTGAATCATGAAGAACAACTTAAGAACTTAAAAATCCATTTCTGGAAAAAAAGTTCATGAAGCTACCTGAGTTTGAAGCTTTTCAGTCTGGAACTTTCTGACCTCTTCTCTTGTGCAAAACCACTCCTGTGACCTCCCTTATGAACTCTTGATGCTTAGAAAGAGTTTGTGATGGCTGGTTTGGAAGCTTGAACAAGTTCTGTGCAGGGTGGTGTGAGAATCGTGTTTGTGATTCTTTGAGTTTCAGGTTGCTTTGAAGGGTGCTTTGTGATCAGGGAGATGTGTTGAGAAGGTTTATGAAGTTTGTATGAGTGTTTGTGGTTTGTGTTGTGTGTTTCGAATGCTTTTGCTCAATGGAGTGAAAATGAGAATGTTGTGCTATGGCTGGTTTCAGGCTTGCTTCTTGTTGTGTTTAGCTTGCATTTGATTTGTATAAAGAAATGTGATTGGTCAGAAAAAGTGACATGTCCTTTTGTGATAGGTATGGGTGCTTTTGCAAAATGTCAACTTTTGTGTAAGAAGGGCATGGGCAACTTGCTAGCCTAGTACAAGAGGCATGTCTTGTGCAGCATGATGAGGGAAAAGGGCTAGGATGGTTCAACAAACTAGGCAGCAAGTGGATGAGAAGTTATCATGACTTTTGCAACTTGGTCCACTTTGGTTCTTATGGAAGAAACTTGATCCATGGGCCATAAAACATGTGATTCCTTGGGTGCATTCTGAACTTTAGATGTTGTGTGATCATGTTATGTGGATTAGAAGCCCATTTGATGACTTAATTGGCCTTGAGAAGTGAATTTGCAACTTTGCCTCTTTGGTGCATGACTTGAAATTTAGTGATTTTTGCCAACTTTGACAAGCCATAACTTTTGATCCAAAATGAATTAGGTCATGTTCTTTTACTTTTTGAAAAGAGAAAGATCTATTCTACAACTTTCATGACCAAAGTTTTTTCATTTGAAGCTTTTTTGAATCAAAAAGTAAGGGTTGAAAAAGTTGCCTAAAATGGCATTTTCATTAAAAGTCAAACTTGCCCAAAAAGTCAACTTTGCAAAAGACTTGAAATTCTCCAATTTTGTGAACTTCAAACCTCTTATATGATCAAATAAAGATCATATACAATCAAAATGATGAAGAACACCCTTTGGTTGGGTCATTGGGGGCCTCAGATGCCCTGATTTTGCACTGACTTGCTTGAAAAGTCAACTCTTGATCAGATGACTTCCCCATGGAATCTCTTCATGAAAATTGATATGCATACTACCTATACCATATAGAGACCAATAGAAACAAGAATGACTAAAAAATTTGGAGTTATGGCCTCTGAAACCAAAACCCTAATTTTAGGTCATTTGTGCAGTCAAGCCTGGCTCTGCATCCATGCCATTTCCAATTCTTGTGATTCTTTGGTATTCTTGACTTTGAGAGGATATAATATGATAATTGAACACACATAGACCCCTTTGAAGTGATTGATGACCTTTGGAGTGGCTCAAGAAGCTCTTGGATTGCTCATATCACAAACCCTAGATGCAGATGACTTTGAACCAATGCAAAGAATCAAAAATGTGATATGAGATGGTATGATTGAGTTTATGCATATGAAATGATCACAAGCCATGGTGTGAAATGGGTGAGGGCAAATTTGGGGTGTTTACACCAAGTCCCTCACAGAAGAAGACCACCTGATAAATCTGTTGAAGTTATTCAAGCGTCTGAGGAAATACCAACTGAAGTTGAACCCCAACAAATGCACGTTCGGAGTGCGATCCGGTAAGCTGCTGGGATTTATTGTAAGTGAAAAAGGGATTGAAGTTGACCCTGATAAAGTAAAGGCCATTCAAGAAATGCCTACACCAAAGACTGAAAAAGAAGTTCGGGGGTTTCTAGGTAGATTGAACTACATTTCACGGTTCATATCTCACCTTACTGCAACCTGTGAACCCTTGTTCAAGTTATTAAGAAAAGAACAAACAGTCAGGTGGAATGGAGACTGAAAAAAGGGCTTTTGACAAAATCAAGGAATACTTACAAGAGCCTCCGATCCTTATGCCTCCAGTTGAAGGAAGACCTCTGATTATGTACTTGACAATATTTGAAGAGTCAATGGGGTGTGTGCTGGGCGAGCATGACGAGTCTGGTCGAAAAGAGTATACAATATACTACCTAAGCAAAAAGTTTACCGACTGTGAACAACGCTATTCACTGCTCGAGAAAACTTGCTGTGCTTTAGCGTGGGCTGCTCGCCGACTAAGACAGTATATGTTGACCCACACTACTTTATTGATCTCAAAGATGGACCCAGTCAAGTACATTTTTGAGAAGCCAGCACTTACCGGACGGGTTGCAAGATGGCAAATGATCCTCACAGAATATGATATTCATTACACCTCTCAAAAGGCCATCAAGGGCAGTGTATTGTCTGATTATCTCGCTGAGCAACCCATTGATGATTACCAGCCTATGAGATTTGACTTCCCTGATGAAGACATCATGTTCATAAAAGCAAAAGATCATGAAGAGCCTGTTCACACTAAAGGGCCTGACCCAGAAGAAGAATGGACTATGATGTTTGATGGGGCTGTTAATATGAATGGTCGTGGTGTTGGTGCAGTACTCATTACGCCTAAGGGAGTTCACATGCCTTTCTCGGCAAAACTCACCTTTAACTGCACTAACAACGAAGCTGAATACGAAGCTTGTATTATGGGTCTTGAGGAAGCCATTGACCTCAGGATCAAGACTTTGACTGTGTTCGGAGATTCAGCTCTGGTAATTAATCAAACCAACGGCAAATGGTACACCCACCAGGATCATCTGATACCTTATCGGGATTATACAAGGAGGTTGTTGACTTTCTTCACAACAGTCAAGCTTGAGTATATCCCTCGGGACGAAAATCAGTTTGCAGATGCTCTGGCTACCATTTCATCCATGATCAAAGTTCAAGCTGCCAACTTTGTGCCTCGAATTTCAGTGTCCAGACTTGACAGACCAGCATATGTGTTCTCGGCAGATGTTGTTAAAGATGATAAGCCTTGGTTCCATGACATTAAGTGCTTCTTGGAGGATCAAACATACCCACCCGGGGCATCATCCAATGATAAGAAGACATTAAGAAGGCTTGCTGGTAGTTTCTTCCTGAACATTGATGGTTCCCTGTACAAGAGAAACTTCGACATGGTACTTCTCCGATGTGTTGACAAAGCAGAGGCAGACTTGTTGATGCACGAAGTGCACGAAGGATCCTTTGGTACCCATGCAGGAGGACATGCAATGGCTAAAAAGTTGCTAAGATCAGGCTATTACTGGATCACAATGGATGCATACTGTTGTGCCTATGCCAGAAAATGCCATAAATGCCAGATTTATGCGGATAAAGTGCATGTGCCTCCGAATCCTTTGAATATAATGTCTTCACCCCGTCCCTTTGCCATGTGGGGCATTGATATGATTGGAAAAATTGAACCGACTGCTTCGAACGACCACAGATTCATCCTGGTTGCTATTGACTATTTTACCAAATGGGTCGAAGCAGCCTCTTATGCAAATGTCACCAGGCAAGTGGTAGCCCGATTTCTGAACAGAGACATCATCTGTCGGTATGGAGTTCCCGAGCGAATCATTACTGATAATGGTTCCAACCTGAACAACAAAATGATGGCAGAGCTATGCCGGGACTTCAAGATCCAACACCATAATTCTTCTCCTTACAGGCCAAAGATGAATGGCGCTGTAGAGGCAGCTAACAAGAATATCAAGAAGATTGTGCAGAAGATGGTGGTTACTTACAAAGACTGGCATGAAATGCTACCGTTTGCCTTGCATGGGTACCGTACGTCAATCTGAACATCCACTGGGGCAACACCATATCAACTTGTGTATGGTATGGAGGCAGTCCTACCTGTTGAAGTTGAATTACCCTCCTTGCGGGTATTAATGGATGTTAAACTGAATGAAGCAGAGTGGGTCCGGTCCCGATACGAACAACTGAACCTGATTGAAGAGAAGAGATTAGCTGCAATTTGTCATGGGCAGCTGTATCAGAAAAGAATGAAGAAAGCCTTCGATCAGAGGGTCAGGCTCCGAGAGTACCAAGTAGGAGATCTTGTGTTGAAAAGACTCCCCCCTCCTCATACAGACCACAGGGGAAAGTGGACTCCGAATTATGATGGCCCATTCATAGTAAAGAAAGTTTTCTCCGGTGGAGCACTGATGCTCAGCACTATGGATGGTGAAGACTTCCTGTCCCCTGTGAATTCAGATGCAGTTAAAAAATACTTCGCATAAAATGACCCGCTGGACATGAACACAGAATGTAAGTCCAGGCAAAAATAGGGCATCCCGGCGAGTCAAAAACAGAATAAAAGACTCGGGCAAAAATAAGGGAAAATAAATAAAAAAATGTTCACCCGCTGAGTTGAAAAGCCGCATTGGACAACTCAGGCAAAAATGGGTATCCCGGTGGATTGAAAACCCGAAAGGGCGATCCGCGCAAAATAAGGGAATAAGCGAACAACTGCATTCTGAATTCATCTGTATCACTTACAACATGGTAAGCTTCGAAAGGTTCGAGCGTCGGTCAGAATCAGCCTTCTTCAGAAAGCCGGATGAGAAGAACGTCGACGTCATACAAGTCATAGAAAAAGGGAAGCTCCTTGAAGCGTCATCAACATTGCCACTGTCTTTTGGTTTCTCAATTTGTAACGATCTCCTCATTTCAGGGGATCCGTTTCTTTGACTGTATCTTGCCAATTCAGGGCGCACGAATTAATAAAATCAAATTTTCAGTCATGTTTCGTCTCGTACATTTTATTTTCGTTTGCAAAAAATGTCTGATGTCCTTAAGATATTGATTGCATAAATACAGAGGTTTCCCTTCTAAAAAAAATATATACGTGCTTACAGGAAATATACTTACTCCCGGGAGCGTCTAAACTCCTATGATGGAATCCAGTAAGGGATACCTCAGGGAACCTGAACGTTTCTTTATCATACAGGATTGCAGGTTTTCAAAAAGCACAACATGGGGCATGAAGGCTTCTCCCCAGTAGGCTGCCAAATCATTGTTTCCTCAACATACCTTCCAAACAGCACCGAAGATGCTTTCTCCCCATCAGAGTTGCCAGGCATCACTTCTCCAACATTTCCTTCAAAGAGCAGCACCAGAAGGTGTTCATATCCCCAACTGAGTTGTCAAGTATCATCCTCAGCAGGATCCCCCACAGAAATCTCTAGGAAGGTCTTTCAGTGATCTTTTTTCTTCCCCAGCCGAGTGCTAGACAGGGAACCATTTCCCCGCAGAGTCTCAGCCTCTATCCAGAAAAACAACGCCTGAAGATCTCACAACAGAGTGACGAAAGCTTCTACAGATCCCAGCTGGGTCCCTCATTATCAAGATAGGTTTATTAAGTGACCTACTTCCCATGCAGAATCTTGTATGTCGGATCTACCAATGATCTCACCCCCAGCTGGGGTATTCCTTCAAGGAGATCAGCCGGAGATCGTCACAGCAACGGGATCCGAATCCCGGATCGGTATCTTTACATAATTATAGCATTCGCATCATATTGTCCCCACAGAGCGTAGCATTCTGTCTAATACAGAGCATTACGGCAAAAATCAAACATATTGCATAATCACAAGCCATGTGTCGAACTGAACACTTGTAAATACTGACAATCCATCAACAATATACAGAATGTTTCCCCAATTCCTCACCAGAGAGCCAAAGCATTTCCCTTACAAATACACGCTCCTTTTGGCACTCGCCCGTGTCATCATTCCCCAGTAAATTGCCCGAGCAAACAGATACTTATATATTATAGATGCTTCTCGGCACTCGTCTGTGTCATATCCCCAGCAGAAAGCCAAAGCGTCCCCTTTGCACTCACAAATACAATTCCTTGACACCCATCCGTGTCACCTTCCCCAGCATAGTTACCTGAATACTTGTTTATAATACACTTTTTCTGACACCCGTCCGTGTCATCTTATCCCCACAGATCTTCGGAACATCTCTTACATTTATATAACTTATACACTTCCCTTTACGATACTCGTCCGTATCATACTCTCCCCAGCAAGTTGAATACTCGTCTGTGTCTCACTCATCACTTTTCACTCATACAGATACTCGTCCGTATCTTATATGTACCATTTAAATCCCCTCAGAATCAACACTCGTCTGTGTTCTTTGTTAACCAGTTGATACTCGTCAGTATCATCATCTCTGAACATGCGTCAAGAGTTTGTTTCTATTGATACTCGTCCGTATCATAGTCTTAAGGATGCTCGTCCGCATCTTTAATCTATACACCGTGTCAAACACTTTTATTTTCTTAAAATTAGACACTCGTCTGTGTCTACTATTCCCCAGAAGATTCCCAGCAGATTTTATTAAACTATTTCCTCTTGACATTCGTCCTATGTTATGATACCTTTCGGCAGCCATACCCTGTCAGGTGATCGTCCTTCACCTTTTTGATGATTGTCCTTCATCACCCCCAGTGGAGTCTCTATTCATTAGAACCCCTTCATATCCGGCATTCGTCCTATGTCGCGATATTTTTAGAAGCCGTCCCCTGCTAGGTGATCGTCCTTCACCTCTTGATGATTGTCCTTCATCATTCTAATTGATGGTCGTCCCCATCGTTGATCTTGTTATCTGGCATTTGTCCTATGTCATGATAAACCCTGAGAGCAGCCGTACCCTGCTAGGTGATCGTTCTTCACCTCTTGATGATCGTCCTTCATCATGCTTATCCGATGGCCGTCCCCATCGTCGACCTTTTTATCCGGCATTCGTCCTATGTCGCGATACCTTTCGGCAGTCGTACCCTGCCAGGTGATCGTCCTTCACCTTAGATGACCATCCCTCATCTAATCCCCAACAGAGCAGCCGTACCCTGCCAGGTGATCGTCCTTCACCTTTGCTGACCGTACCTCATCATTTATTTCATTTATTCCTTGAACTTGATGGTCGTCCCCATCATTTACTTATAATTCCCAGAGAGTCTTATAGCTTTACCTGATGGCCGTCCCCATCATAATCTCTTATATCCTCAGCATGTCGGTCGTCCCCGTCATTGCTTCTTCCCCAGCAGTCGTCCCCTGCTCGATGGTCGCCCTCCGTTTCCCGCACTTTATAAATATACTTTGTTTTCTTTTACAATTTATATCCCTTTTCTTCTTCATTCTGTGAGTGCAAATTTTGGACTGTCTTTGGTATTCAACCACAAGTTATCTTGTTTTCCTGTTAAGCCGTTGCTTACATCCTGCACAGCTAACTCATGTTTGAATAGGGGCAGCTGTAAACACCCCAAATTTGCCCTCACTCATTTCACCATGGCTTGTGATCTCTTCATGTGCATAAGTTCAATCATAGCATCTCATATTGTATTTTTGTTTCACTCCAAAGGTCATCAACCACTTCAAAGGGGTCCATGAATGTTCAAGCATCATTTTATACCCTCACAAGGTCAAGGAAGTCAAGAAATCACAAGAACTGGGAAAGGCATGGAAGCAGAGCCAGGCTTAACTGCACAGATGACCTAAAATTAGGGTTTTGGTTTCAAAGGCCATAACTCCAAATTTTTTGGTCATTCTTGTTTATATGGGTCTCTATATGATATGAGGATCATGTGTATCAATTTTCATGAAGAAATACAATGGGGAAGGCATCTCATCAAGAGATGACTTCTTGAGCAAGTCAGTGCAAAATCAGGGCATCTGAGGCCCCCAATGACCCAACCAAAGGGTGTTCTCCATCATTTTGAATGTGTATGGTCTTTATTTAATCATAGAAGATGTTAGAAGTTTACAAAGTTGAAGAATTTCAATCCATTTGCAAAATTGCCTTTTTGGGAAAGTGACTTGTAATGTAAACTTGCTATTTTGGGAAAGTTTTTCAACCTCCTCAAATTGATTCAAAAATGCTTCAAATGAGAAAACTTTGGTCATGAAAGTTGTAGAATGGATCATTCCCTTTTCAAAAAGTACAAGAACTCATTCTAATTCATTATGGATCAAAAGTTATGGCTTGTCAAAGTTGGACAAAATCACATAATTTCAAGTTTTACACCAAAGAGGCAAAGTTGCAAAACCTCATGCCAAGGCAAAATGTGACTTCAATGTGACTTCTAACCTTTGCACAAACATAAACCAATGCCTAAAAATCAGAATGCACCAAGGAATTGTCCATTTTCATGACTTGTGCATTAAGAAACTTCAAAAGGGCCAAACATTATGAAAATTGCAAAAAACTCACACAAACCCTAATCCACTTGCTGCATTGCCTCAAACTCATTTCCATGGTTCTCCTTGATTCAAGCTACAGCCAGGCCATGCCTTGTACCTTGAATGAAATAGCCCATACCTCTCTTACACAAAAAGTTGACTTTATGCAAAATGACCCATACCAATCAAGCTAGGCCAGCAACAACTCTTTGACCTATCCCAACTTGATACATGTACCAAAAGAGACTCAACACATAACACAACACAACCTGAAACATCCCACAAGCCATAGTTCCCAAAACTCACCTCTTATGCATTTTGTTTCGAAACTCATCACACAGGCTTCAAACATCAAAACAAACTTCACAAAACCATTCACCATGTTCCTCTGATCATTTCCCAATCCTCATTTGTCCCTGAAACCACCCCAAACAGAAATACGATTTCTCACCCCTCCTGAACAGAACTCTGTCAATCTCTCAAACCAGCCAAAGGAAATTCCAAACAAGCATTGCAAGCTTCTCAGGGGGTTCACTAAAGGCATTTTAAAGCAAAGAAGCAGTCAGAAAGCTCCCGGATTGAAAGCTCCATTTCAGGTGAGCTCAAGAACAATTTTTCCAGAAGCTTGTTTTTAAGTTACTAAATGATTCTTTATGCTTCACTGATCATGTTGATGTGTTTTGTTTTGAAAATGGTTGAGAAATGAGTATGTATTTGTGTTCTGAAATTTTTTGACCTAAAAGCGTTTTGATTCGATTCAGCTTTGATACGTGAAATAAATGTTGTTTGTTTAGTGATTCTTGATGTATGATGTATGGGGATCATTTCTGGGCAGAGAGATTAAGTTTTAGAAGCCTAGGGAGGAAGATAGCAATTTTCAGGGAGGAGTGTGGCCGGAGAAGATGACCGGAGGTCATTTCCGGCCACCTGAAAGTCATTAGTTCATTAATTACGTTTAGGGTTCAGTTTGAATTTGGACCATAGATCCTGTTGACTGGCGTTGACTCCCGCGCGTTTGAATGGACCAGATCTCTCATTAAAACCCTAATCCTAATTAATTAGATTAATTAATTAAGTTTAAATAAATCCAGCCAGTTTGAGTCTCAGCCATTGGATATGGCGCGGGTCAATTCCCTCCAAATTTGATTGAACCTCAGCCTCTGGATCTGCATACTTCTCATATTTTCATTTTTTATTCATTTATTTTGTATTTAATTTGTACGAATTATTTAAAATAGCAAAAAACATTTTAAAATTCTGAAAATTTTTGTCAAACATTTCATTAAGTTTTAGAACCCAAAAATATTTTTATTTTTATTTTTTGCATTAAAAATCATTTTTAAATCATTTAAATGTTTATTTTTAATTAGTTAATGGAAATTAATTAATTAAAAATGCATTTAGGTATTTAAAAATTCCAAAAAAATTCACATTGCATTTTAAAACATTTAGAAACATTATCCAACTCTCAAAACAAATTTCTTTTTGGTTCTTAATGCATTTTGATCATTTTCATTGGAATTAAATTCATTAAAAGGCAATATTTTGGTTCAAACTTTGAAAAATCCATTCTGCCTAATCCTTGAGATTTTGATGATGGTTCTTCTTGCATTGCATCCTTCATAGCATGTAGTTTATAGGATAAAATTGATTTGAATTCATCTTTCATTTTCAATTTGTTTTGCATTTTTCATTGTGAGGTATCCCAAAACCCTAGCCAACTTAGGAATTTCATAACTTGCTCTAGGATAAGAGTTAGGCCCCCTCCTTTGGGCAGTGAACTTGTGTAGGTTTAGGGTTCCTTTGATCCCATTTTCAATTTTTTGCCATGTCATTTGCTTCTGGTTTTGGATTTTTGTGATGCATGTTGTATGTAAACCCTAATTTGTGCTTTCCTTTGCATCCATATCTCATTTGCTTGCATTCAATAAATTTCCATGACATTTTGTGCATCCACATGATTCATAATACATCTTAGGACATATTAGAATCATGTTTGATCATTGCATCATTCCTTTGCCATGTTATATGTTCATTTCATCTCATAAACATTCATGAACTTCTATGGTTCAAAGCATGCCTCCTTTGCATCCTTATGTTTGTTTGATCATTCTCATCTCTTGTCATGTGTTTGCATCTTCTCTTAGCATCATTGAAATCATGTTAATGCTTATGACTTTGGTTTGCTTCATGACATTTCATCTCATTTGCATTGCATTTCATTTCTTTGCTAACTTTTCAGGTGGTAAGTTGTTTTGAGAAGTGAATTTGCCTTCACTTCTCACAATCTCTTCTCATCTCTCTTGCATCATTGCTGCATTTTATCTTTGTATTAGAGTGAGCTTGCTCATTCATTCTCATCTCTTACTTTCTTTCTTCAGGTAACTTGTCTTCTTAAGTGAAGCAAGTTGTCTTGCTTCTCTTTGCTTCTTCCTCCTTTCATCTGCTCCTCTCCTTGGTGGTTCTTTGAAGATCTTTCTCTCTTAAGCCTCACAAACCCTAGGATCTCCAAGCATGATAACAATTAGGGTTTGATTAGTCCCCCATTTAGTTTTACCTTTGTGTCATCTTTGAGTCTTCTCTTCTCATCTCATAATCAGGGACTAAACCCTAAAGGCTTTAAGGCTTTGTGATTAAGCTTATGCCTGCATCCTTCTATTAGGATGGAGTGTATAACTTTAATCCTAAGTGTTAAACCCTTAATGTGTTTAAATCCTCTAATCAATTCACTTAATAATCATCAAGACATCAAGCTTGTAACTTGGGCCTTGCATTAGGTTTCTAATTCTTCCTTAATTGGTTAAGAAGGACTAACCCTAGTGTTAATGGACAAGTCCCCCTCAAGTTGTCTTACAAACCCTAAAAATCATTTCTTCATCTTATCATTAACTAAAACCCACTTTAATAAAGGCTTTGTTTTGTCATAAGGTTAATCCCTAATCATGGATTAAGTTGAGGAGTCTTTCTCAGCTTAAATGCTCTCATCTATTATCCTTCTATTAGGATAGTGTAATGAGTCCCTTAAATCCTTGATTATGGATTAAACTCATTACTTAACACTAAACAAAAACTCCAAAAACATCTAAATAATCACAAGTAGGTTAATGATCTTAATCCTACATCATGGTGATTAAGTGTGAGGTGCTTACTTTACACTTAAGGTATTCTCATTACCCCTAATCAGAGGGAAGATGTGATGAGTTTACTAACCTTTGGTTTAGGCTTAAGCTCATTAACTTATGACAAACTCCAAAAAGCAATAAAAGATTGAAAACACCAAAAACAAACAATAATCATCTCCTCCGGGATTCTTCTCTCATCTCATTCACTCACAAACGAGAACTTGCTGCTTCCGTCTAATGCAAGACAGTTTGCACCTGAGCCAGACAGGTCATACACTTGAGCATAGACAAGTAGGCAGTTCATCAAGTCAATTTATCTTTCAGTCTCTTTGAGTCGAACTAAGGTGTTCTGACTTCCTCATTGCACGAGAGGATACGTAGGCATAACTTAACAGTTATCGAACAAAAGTCCCTGTATATCCCCCCCCCCCCGTTTTCCAGCATTATTCTTTAAGCCTCAATATCTTGAGCATTTCACTCTTGTTCTTACACTGACACTCTTTCATCTCACTTCACTTTCTCCTAGCACTGACACTTGCATTCTTTCCAGCTTTGATACACAGATTGCACTGACACTACCCCTTATAAACACAAATCTTTCAAGCGTGGATCCCGTCGAGTACGGCGGACAATCTGGGTGCTAATACCTTCCCAGGTTGTAACCAACCCCCTTTCTCAGTTTCTCTGGTTCGCAACCGTCTTATCCATATCTTTCTAGGTTTATGCAGCATTACCTTTTCCTCCGGGAATAAAAATGCCTAGCTGGCGACTCTATTCATTCTTTCTTTCTTCGCCGACCGTTTGCGTCTGTACCCCTCTTGGCCCTGTGCCATCAGGTGGGAGCGACACTAATCTCAGTAGCCTACTTTAGAGTTTCCCATTGCAACACATCTGTCTTGGAAGGATCCACAACAATACCACTACCTGAAATCACATGGCCAAGAAAATTGACTTCCTTCAACCAAAATTCACACTTGGACAACTTCGCATACAACTTCTTATCCTTCAAAACTTCTAACATTGTCCTTAAATGTTCTGCATGCTCTTTTTCCGACGTAGAATAAACTGAAATATCATTTATAAACACATCCATAAAACGATCTAGATAAGTATGAAAAATATGATTCATGTACTCCCGACACATTAGTCACACCGAAAGGCATCACCTAATACTCGTAATGTCCATATCGTGTTTTGAACACTGTCTTCTGAATATCCTTATTTTTCACCTTAATCTGATGATAGCCCGATCTCAAATCGATCTTGCTAAACACACGAGCACCTACCAACTGATCCATCAAATCATCTATTCTTGGTAACAAATACTTATTCTTAATTGTTACTTTGTTCAACTGTCTATAATCCACACAAAGCATCATACTTCCATCTTTCTTCTTAACCAACAAAACTGGAGCTCCCCATGGCGATACACTTGGTCTTACAAACTTCCTCTCAAGCAACTCTTCTAATTGTTTCTTTAATTTAGTCAACTCAGAGGCAAACATCATGTACGGTGCCATAGACACAGGTCTAGTACCAGGTACAAGATCAATCGCAGACTCAACTTCTCTCTCAGGTGGTACGTCAGGAATTTCATCAGGAAAAGCCTCAGGAAACTCATTCACCAGTTGCAATTCTTCAATCTTAGCTCTAATTTCTACAGACAGCGTTTCCATCAATGAAAACATTTGAGCTTCCTCTTTCATCAACTTTTGTAACTCTCTAAACGACAACAGCCCAACTCCTTCTTCTTCTAGAGTAGAAGACCACACCGACTTACGAAAACAATTAATATGAACATAGTTATACTCTAACCAGTTCATACCTAGGATTACATCCATCCCAGTCAATGGGAAACACACCAAATCAACATTAAAGTTTCTATAAAAGATAGACAACTGACAACTCAAACACACTAGAGAAGTAATCACCAAACCCTTAGCCGAAATTTCGACGATCATTTCTCCTTTCATCTCAGACAACTTAAGACCCAACCTCTTAACACAATCAGCAACAATAAAATAATGGGTAGCACCCGTGTCAGTAATAGTAACTAAAGGAATACTATTAATGAAACACATACCTCTCACAAGCTTTTACTCATTAATTGTTTGAGTCCTAGCTAAAGCAAACACTTTTCCTCCAGACTTTGCTCTATTTGGCTTCTGGAACTGGCTACCAATATGTCCTTCTTCACCACAGTTAAAGCAAATAATCTCTTTATGTGTACAATCAGATATCGCATGCCCAGTCTTGCCATAATGGAAGCAATGCTTCACTTCAGTAGTACACACATTACTCTTGTGTCTAGCCTGTCCACACTTGAAACAAACAATACCAGCAGGAGCATCTCCCCCACTAGTTCTCTGACCCGAAGAAATTTTCTTCTTACCCTTACCAGCTGGAGCATCATAAGGCTTGCCTCAGTTCAGCTGATTTTTGCCCCTCCTATCAGTAAAAATCTTGTAGTGAGTCCATTAACGAACCTTCTGTGTTGGAGTGCAATCCATCAAACTGTAGTGAGTCCCCTGTTTCAGCGCAAGAAATTCAATCTCCTTCTTACCACACACATCTTCAAGTTAATACTTCCTCATAAACTCTCTACGAAAAACAACTCAAGTGATCTCTTCACCTGCAGCTTCCAACCTTTCTCTAGTTTCCAACCACCAGTCATCAGCCTCAACTGCCAACATGTGAGTCCATTAACGAACCTTCTGTGTTGGAGTGCAATCCATCAAACGAAAAATTCTCTCAATTTATTTCAACCAAACCAACGCAGCATCAGGGTCATATTTACCCTTGAATGTAGGCGGATTCTCTCTCTAAGAGGTTGCAAAAGTACGAGACTCATTGTTCCCACCAACATTCAGTAAGTTCTGCACAGCTTGAGCCATTGCTTGCATTGCATCAACCATTGTGTCATACCCCAAATTTGTCCTACCCGCACATTTATTATTATTCAAAAATAAAAAAATATTTGTTTCAATTTGATTGAGCCAGGATTTTGTCCAGACTTGTCAGGTTATGTGCTTGTGCTATAAAAAAATTGATGCGGTGACGATCCATTCGTATTTTGATTTTATATCTATCTTTATCCATTATTTCTAATCATATCTCTATTTTTCTATAATCTCATTATTATTCTCTAATCCATTTTTAACCAAATTTTTCTTATTTTCCATTTACTGCATTTTATTTTATTTCTTCTTCTTTTTATTATTATTATAATTCTTAATATTATTATTATTTTTATTATTTTATTATTACTACTTTATTTTTTTATTATTATAATTATTATAATTATTTTTAATTTACCCATACACCAACTTCACAGAACGGATATGCACATGAAAACACATATACTCGGCCCCACAATGAAGATCCCGACCATTACAGGACCCTTTTTCCACTCATGGTACACATCACATCGTCATGTACAATTCACCCTCACGCACATGCCATATCCGTACATCAAAATGATTCAGCAGATTCAATCCCTCACCATTTTCATCACCAACATCTTCCTTTTTACCTTTTCCAATCATTCTATAAAAAGAGACCCATTTCATCATTTTGAGGAAAAAGGAAAAGCTTCGTTTAATAAAAAAATCACTTTGCAAGAAATTTTTCACAGCAACTTCAAATACCCACAAAATACCACTCCAACCTCTCCCTTCCAAATCTGAGAACAAATTGCTCTTCCTCCCTCAATCCTTCACAAACCTTTCAACACCATCAATCATAACCTCATCTTCACCGGAAAAAAAAACAGAGATTTGAACGAAAAATCTTGCAGAAACACATTCTCATAAACACGCTCCCATCATATCTCATCACCACCAAATCATCTTCATAAACTTTCATAACAAACGACCTCCACTACATAAACCAAAAACTCAGAACAACATCACTAACACAAATTTGCACAACTCAAACACATAACCTTTACCTTCATTAAACCATTCCTTACCACCACCATAACTTGATCGAAATCATTCATTATCCACAAACACAAAAACAAATCGAAACAGACAGAAGTTGAGAAGAAATAGAGTGAGGTTCACCAAATAAAACACCAGATCAAAATCTGAGTTCCACAACCAAAATCGACATCGAAACGCAAACACCATCATAGAGAGACCATCGTCGAGTGAGAACAACTGAGAGTGGCGCGAGAACGAACACGATACTGAAGGAGATCTGAACAAATGCAAATCGACCAAAAAACGCAGAACCGTCGTATGATTTTTGAGATCGACGCGAAGGACACACGGAGTGGAAGAGAGATTTCGTCGTCGGGTCGGTTCTTGAACAGTGAAAATTCTTTCTCTGAAACGCTTCTTTACTTCTATTATTTCCTTATAAAGTTTTGTTTTTATTTTCCCAAAGAACCCTTGTTTTTTTATATATTTTGAACTCTTTTCTTATTCTGACTTTGGAACATGTTAAGTAGGAGAAGATTTATTTCTTATTCTTTTAACTGACTTTTTATTGTCGATGATGGGCTCAGCCCATCTGGTCTCATATTACACACTGTATTCATGATGCACCCTTTTCTTCATTCGTTTCTTTTTTGGTTTCTTATTAAAATAAATCTCTTAGTTATTCTAATCATGTTTATTTATAATTCTTCATTTATTTTAGGGTCTATGATATAAATGCGATTTTTCGATATTCGATTTCGAATCGATGTTATCCAAATCGTTATGAGACCATATTTTATGTCTTTTATTTCTTACAATTTCTAATTAATTTGTTTAGATCTATTATTATTGATTTATTTATTTTGGGCCAATGATATAATTATGGTTTATTGATATTCAATTTTAATCGACGTTATCTAAACCGTTATGAGGCCCTCATTTACATTTTTCCATTATTTCTCGATTTATTGATTTTTTTCCACATATTTATGATCTATGATATTATTATCTGATTTGTGACATTCGATTTGCCGACATTGTCCAAATCGATATGAGACCCCTTTTCCATTATTTTTGTGGTTTCTAATTAATTTTAGATCCATTGTCATATATCAACTTTATTTATTATTTTGGCCCATGATAAATGGTGATATTCGATTTCTAATAAATCGACGTTATCCCCTAATTTGAGGCCACTCCTTTATTTTCCATATTATTTCCCATTTTCCCAATTCACTTTATTTTGGCCGATGAATAAATGTTTAGATATTCGATTTCGAATAAATCGACGTTATCTAAACTAAATATGATGCCATTCATTTATTTTCTCTATTATTTTTAATTTACTTTATTTTTATGGCCAATGATATAATGTATGGTTTATCGATATTCGATTTTTTAATTGACGTTATCTAAACCTATATGAGGCCATCTTTTTCTATTTCTCCTTTATTTATCGATTTCTAGATTTATTCATTATTTTGGTCTATGATATTATTATCCGATTTTTGACATTCGATTTTACCGATGTTGTCCAAATTGATATGAGACCATTTTCTATTATTTTTATGGTTTCTAATTAATTTTAGATCCATTTTCTATTTATCGATTTTATTATTATTATGGCCAATGATAAATGGTGATATTCGATTTCTAATAAATCGATGGTATCCCCTAATTTGAGGCCACTCCTTTATTTTCCTTATTATTTCCCATTTTTCCGATTTATTTTTATTTGGACGAAGAATAAATGTTTAGATATTCGATTTCGAATAAGTCGACGTTATCTAAACTAAATATGAGGCTATTCTTTTATTTTATCTATTATTTTTCGACTTTATTTTATTTTATGGTTGATGATATAACAAACGATCTAAATGTTTGATTTCGACAAATCGACGTCATTTAGATCAATATGAGACCAATTTTATTTTTCATCGCATTTCTTTCTTTTACTTAAATAATTGTTTGATTATAAAGTGACGCTCGACTTCTCACAAAATGATTCTAACATTGGATCGATTCTAAGATAGTTAAAGAGCTACATTTTGACGCTTTCGGTTTATTTGCAAGGTTCAACGCCTTTGCATAGTTTAGGACACTTCACACACGCTTCCTCTTGGGCAAATACAATGAACCCTTTTATTTCGTGCAATCCCGTGTAATTTACTTGTACCCCTCTCCCGAATCCGATGTATGTCATTTATTTACTCGTTTTCGCTACTTCCGCGAACCCTTGGTCCAATGCCAAGTGGTTTCACTCGCACACTTGCACTTCCTTTAGGTTTTGGCATCGTTTTCTAGGCGCCTCTCTTAGGACTAGGAATTGATCCCACGTAACCAATCAACCTTTACACTCGATTTGTATTCACCCTTCATGATTGCTTTATGCCTCACAATCGACCTACCCTTTGACCAAGATGGTTCTTTTAGATCCAAACCCTTGATCTAACGTCAAGTGGTTTTAGGTAATAAAATACATTAATAATTTGAGAAGAATTGTATGCCACGAGCCTTAAGTGGTAGAAAGGAGGATTACGAGCTTTCGTTACTCGCTCCGATTATTTCCGTCGCAAGACGCTTGGCTTGTTGGTTCGGAATAATCACCTCTACCCATATTCTTTAGTGCAATTCGACTCCTAAATCCTTTTTTGAAAGAAAGGTAAATAAAACGAACAACCATCCGTAGTGAGCCGAACTATGAAGCTCTGACTTTCCCATTGCACGAGGGAATACGTAGGCACACGGATCTTAATCTATGCCGAGAACCTAAGATCAATCAAACTTCAATATAAACTCTTTTCCCCTTAGCAAGTAATTCATTAGACATCCTTTCTCGTGTGACAACTTAGATGGTTCCCATCGAGTACGATGGATGTAGGGGGTGCTAATACCTTCCCCCTGCATAACCGACTTCCAAAACCAGGAAATGGTTCCGACGACCTTGTGTTTATCCCTTTCTTCCCGTGTTTTATCTATATTTTCCCTTTCCCTCTTTTGGGATAAACAAAAATTAGGTGGCGACTCTCAAGTCAGCCCAACCATGACCGCATTCGTGAGGATCATATTTTCCGAGGTACGACACATTACAACATCATTTCTTCCAACTTAACACTACAAAACAACAAAGGTTAGAACCACATAACAATACTCGATTGTTAGACAACTACGACTCGACAACTTGGTCAAACAGACCGACTTGCTCTGATACCACTAATGTAATACCCCATTTCTACCCGACTTTAAAATTAAATCAGAGTTAAATAAAATTCACCAAAAACATGGGATATTACATTTTCAACTTTAAATCATAAAACAAAACTTCATTAATAAAAGTATTCTGAAATCATCGCAGCAAATTCAACATAGTTTGCAACTTTAAAACATCTTCAATAAATTCAACAACAAATGCTTCAACATGGTTTTCCAACATAAAACAACCCAACTAAATTCTTCAACTAAAACATAAATTCAACATGAAATAAAACAAGCGTTCATCCCACCGAAGTGCTACGTATCAGAGCGACAAACACCAACTCGAAGCTACTAAGTACTTGACTCTTGGTTACCTGCATGTTACAAACAGAGGGCAACATTCAAACATAAGGGGTGAGATATCGAATAACATAAACATGATACGATAATCAATATGTAAGCAAGAAAATCATATAATCACACCACTTCCAACAACAAACAACATCAACACACAACTTGCAACCAACAACCGATAACAACATAATTAAATGCAACTCGAATGCGACTAAACTTATATATGCATGTGGTACCTGATAACTCGAATTCATATCGATTATTTAATGTGATTTCCGATTGTTTAGGATATTTATTTATCTGTTTTGGACGATATTACACGTGAATTGTGTTTGTTTTGCATACATTTGATCTGACATGACATTTTGAGGCAAAAGTGCAAAAGGAAGCTTTTTGAGCAAGAAACCATGCAAAAAAACAGATGGAAAATGACAGAAAAATGAATTTCTACATTTTTCATGCGAGACGCCCGTCTCACTGGTCCAACGACCGTCACAAGGTCCAAACGCCCGTCTCAACTTCTATTTGGGCGTCATAAGTCCAAACCAAGTTGCCCGTCTCAGAAACCAAATGATCGTCCAAATTGAATTATGCAGAAATGTGAATTACGCAACAGACGAAACAAAAGTCAATTAAGAGAGTCATTGGGAGATTTTCTCGTTTAAACTTGAGAAGTTTCCTCAACCCTAGTCCACTCAGTCTCTGAAACTTAGTCTCAAGCCCAATCGGAGTCCAAGCCTATTATTTCTCAACAAACCCTACCACAATGCCTATAAATAGAGCTCTCTGCCATTTGTACGAGGGAGCTTCGTTTTACGTCCAATTGCTGCCATTTTTATTTCGAAGTTCGCCTTTATTTTCAGTTTCAGATCGCTTTTATTTTCATTTCCCAAACCTTAGTGATAGTTTCCATCATTAGGAAACTATCACCATTTATATTGTTTCCAGCTGTCGCTCCCAGGATTTTCATCCTAGTACAAACGCGAAAGTGGCGCAGAAAAGGTAGAGTCGCCAGCCAGACATTTTTATCCCGAATGAATGGGAAAGGTAATGTTGTACAAACCTAAGAGAGAAGGAAAGGACGAGGCCTTACGAACCAAAGATCTGGGTTCGGGAGTCGGTTACGACCTGGGAAGGTATTAGCACCCCAGACCGTCCGTCGTACCCGACGGGATCCACGCTAGCTTGTTTGTTTCAAAGGGTGAGAAATAAAATGTTGTTGAACGAAAGAATTGCTAACTGGAACTGGAACTGGAAAAGAAAGAATGAAAAGATATGGGAAAAATGTAGGGAAAATAAAGAGTATGCTCGAACAGGCCCTACCCCGTTGCCCACGTACCTCATCGAGAAAATGAGGATCAGAGTCGACGTAGTTCGCCTAACCAGGAGAGAAATTTGTTTGTATTTTTTATCGTTGGAACTGCTTATGTCTATGCTCAAGTTTGCAGGATCGTCTGCTACAAGTGCGTTTACCGTCTTGCATGCGAGACAAGTCGTCGCAAGTTCGCATTGAGAGTGAATGAGATGAGAAATTCCCGCAGGAAAGCCGCTTATTGTGTTTGTTTTTGTCTTTTATGAGAAGTATTTTGAATTTTATTTTGAACATTCTCATACTAAGACCTATCCATCGTGGTAAATACTTACACCTCGCCCCGAAACAGGATGCGTATAAGTACTCCGCAACAAAGTCTCATGGCGTATAAGAACCTTCAACCTTTATTAGGTATTTTATTATTTTCTTCATGAGGTGAGAAAGAATGACTCAAGTTGAAAAAGGGAAAACTAAGAGGTTTTTCTATTCAAAAGGGAGATCCTAATGGTTTGTGAGGTTTTTCTATTCCTAATGAAGAAAAGGAAAATAATAAAAAGAATAAGAACTCAACTTACTTCCTAAGGAAGTTAAGTTGGTTCTAAAGACGGGGAAGCCTATACAAATGAAATACAAATATTAAGGCATACACAATTAAAAACATAAAGCAATGAAGAAGTATTAGTTTCGAAAAGCATGTTAAAGCACATAAAACAAATATAAAGCTAAACACATCATGTAAACGCACTTGAACGATTTCTAAGCCTAAGTCCTAAAACTAAAGGATCTTAAATGATAACAACATTCTAAAATCAGTAGCTAAACCATATTAAGTCATTCTAATATTCTAAGATCAAACCTAATCAAACTATGTACTAATGCAACCATAAACTCCTAAGTTAAAACTAGATGGATTTACAAGGAAAACTTGAATAAAATCAATACACTAAATAAAAATAGGAAAAAGTTATGGAAAAATATGAAATTTATTCCCTAAGGTCCCTAACCTGAATCTAATCTTGTGTTAAAAAATCTCCTAAAAAATTCACAAACTAACTATGTCAAATGGTCACTTAAATCTACCTATGATCTATTCACAAATTTACACAAACAACACTATCAAAATAGTGGATAAAATGGCCTAAAAATATAACAAAAAATATTTTAGGTACTTTTATGAGTCCTCTAATCATAGCAAAAAGAGTGGGGCAAAAAGACTACAGGAAGTGGGAGAACCAAAATATACAAAATGAAGTGTTCATGTAGGAATTCATGGAAAAAGCAATTAAATGGAAAATCGAAATAAAATTGAAAAAAGGCAAAAATCAGAAAGTAAAAATGTGGAAATGTTATAAAATGAGTTAGAATACTACTGTAGTTTTTATAGAATTTCATTATGAATTTTCATATTTTCTAATGATTAAAATTGAAACTATACTAAACAAAAAATAAAAAATAGAAAGAAAATAGAAGGGGAAGCGCATGAAGTAACTTCTATTAGTTAAAAATGAAAAACTGGGCTAAAACGAAGGTGGTAATAGCAAAATAAGTACAAGCCTATTAGCGCAGGCCTCTGAGGGTACATGTTATAGAGCTAGTCAACATTGTTGACTCAACGAAGGCCATTGATCTCAGGTCTTTCCATAGTACTCTCATCACACGGTTTGTAGAGTGAGGGAACATGATAATCATAGTGGAAGGCACGCAGGTGATTAACCGTCGAACTAGCCTACCGGACGGTGACAAGTGTCACCGCCAGTTTGGCTGGGGAACCCAAAATCTTATCTTCTTGGAATCTCTATGGAAATGTAACGGTGGATTTATGGCATTTTAATGTGATTAACTGCATTTTTATGGTTCTTAATTGTTCTTAATTTATTTGCATTATTCCAAATATTCTCATTAAATCAACTAACCTCTTAATCTTCTATTAGGTTACTTTTTTATTGTTAAAATTATAAAACAAAGAAAGAAAACATAAAAGGGGTTGAAGAACAAGCGAACCCTATTCTTTTTCTTTCTCTCTTCCGCCGCCGTCTTCACCTTATCATCATCTCCTCCATCTTCTTCTCCTTTTCGCCATTGTTATCATCTTGCCCACTGTCACCACCTTCTCCTTTGTTACTTCTCCATCACCACCACCTTCTAAATCTAACCTTTTCCCTCATCACGAAAATTAAACCTAAATCTCCACAACCTTAACGAAATCTTGAAATCACCATCTCTGATATGCTCTAACAAACCACAACTTAACAAATTTCACAAATCTAGAGCTTCATCTATCCTATTATGGATTGATATTTGCGTACTTGTGAACAGAGGAGAACGACGCACGACGATTACACGGTGAGATCGGAGGCCGCAAGTTGATGATACGTTACGAAACCCTCACGGTTGTGACGAATAACCGGCTAATGACGGAGCTCAACAGAGACGATGATAGCCATGTCGAAGCTCTGCGAAATACCGACGAGTGACGCGAACTCGTTGTGGAGATCCTATGCGAAAACGAAGAATATCGCTTTGGGAGGTTGTTACGCGGTCGAACCCTTCGAAATTCACTTCATTATTGTTTTTCAGAATCCTTGAATCCAATATCAATCTCTTTGTAATTATTTTTCTGATGCTTTTGCAGATTGGTTCAAAAGTATATGGAAGCCATTCTTGATGATAGATAATGAAGATTGATGAAAAACTGATGAAGGTTGGTGAAGAACTAATGAAGTTGGTGAAGAACTGATGAAGTTGGATGATGAATTTTGAGAGGGATTGCAAATTGTTGAATGATGATGAAGATTAGAGATGGAAGATTCTGCTTCTGTTATATGTTTGCCCTGTTACAGGTTTTGATGAGTTGAGCTGCGGTTTCGGTTACGAAGAAATGGTGATGGAGAGTTGTTGCTTGTACACTGAGTTCAATGGAGGTTGAAGCAAGGTGATAAAGGTTGAAGAAAAGATGAATGGAGAATGAGAGGGCGAAAATGGAGAATGGTGAAGATTCAGGTTCAGAATTTCAATGAAGAAGAATGATTGAAGAAGAAGAACAATGGTATTCTATTTCTGATTTATAGAGTTATGGATCAAGCCTTGTGAAGAACTTCTAGGTGAACCTTCTAGTTGAAATCAAATATGAGTTAGTTAAGTTTCCAGTAATGAATTAGTTAACATTATTTTTAAGTTATTAATTTTCTGCTATTTGAATTTGCAGGCTTATGCTGGTTGTTGCAGTTTCCTATTCCATGACTACATAATGAGGATAAAGGCAACAACGCAGTGCTCGTGGTAAGCTCGATTTCGTTCCATTCTCCTTCTTGCTACAAATTTTGTGTTGATTCCTCATTGTCGTTGTTCTAAATTCGATCCTGAACTCTCTTTACATTGTGATCCTACTGTAACACCCCAAATTTTCCCTCTTCATTTTAAGCATCATATCACATTATATTCATCATGAACATATCATTTTCTCAGCATCCTAGCATGGAAAGATGAGGCATAACATCCTTCATATCCTAGCATCAAGCATATGGTCATCTGTGGAGGTCCTTGAAGCATTTCAAGCCATGAAAAGGGTCCCAATGGTTGTATAAAAGTCCTATGCTGGGTCTACACTTCATTTACAAGGTCAAGTCCATTAGCAAAAGCTCAGAAGATTGCATGATCATCAGAGGTCTCAGGACAAGGCAAAGCTCCTATACAAAGCACCCAAATTAGGGTTTGTGATTCAAGCACCAAGATCTCACAAATTTGGCTATTTCATTTGGGAAAAGTCTTCTATATTTTAATATGATCCTAGGTGTCAATTTTCATGAGAAAATTCCATGTGGAAGTCAGACAATGCCTCAGTTGCTTGCAGATGAAGTAAAAAGTCAACTGTGCCCTGAAAAAGTCAACTGTGTGATTTCAAGGGGTCTAACCCTAATTTTTTGGCCAAGAGGGGTCCTTACAATGTTATAAGAGGTTTGGAACGATCAAAGTTCAAGAATCATGGAGATTTGAAGGGTTTTGCAAAAATGGTACAAAGTTGGTTTTAAGGAATTTCCAAATTTGGCAACTTTTGCCCTAATTTTCAAATGGCCTCAACATGATCAAAAATTCTTCAAATGAACCAAAGTCAAACATGAAAGTTGGAGGGTAAGGGCTCCCATTTTCAAAAAGTACAAGTACATTTTCATGGGATTCATAGATTTTCCTCTAGCCTCTTCGAAAGTTTGTTGATTTTTAGGGCAAATTCATTTTTTTCATGCATGACCAAATGCAAGAGTGCTCAAAACTTATTTGTAAGGCATGTAATGGATCAATTGTGTTTACCATGTTACAATACATCACATTTGAATCAATTTTCTCCAAATAAAGTCCATTTTTCTTGCACTACAAGAAAATCACTCCAAACATGTAAAATTGGCCAAATCATGAAATAAGTGTGATGCTTGGATCTAAAGGCCAAGATTGATTGGATTTGAATCAAAGGTGGTAAATGCATTGCACATGTGCTGAGAGGCCCAAGGAAGCATGAGCATTGCATTCTTATCTCACATGTTGCAAAAATTGCAAATTCACACAAATCTCATGACCTACTCGTGCATTTCATTTCATTCTTTCAGCAAGGGTTTGTGACCTCATACAAAAGCAATTAGGGTTTCAGCTTGCCTGATCTCTCTCTCATTCTCTCATTCTCAAACTTCTTGCAACTTTGCATTTTCTTCCATTTCTCTTCACACAAGCAAGCAAACTCAAAACAAATTGTGGATCTGTAATCAGGGAGAGCTAAGGATCATTAAGCAACCATCCATTGAAGCTATCTCTCAAGTTTAGTGACATTGCCATTTCAGGGCAGGTGTGAGAGAAACCTCAGATCCAGCTTCATTCAAGGCCTTAGATGCATTTATTTTTCATCTAGGGTGAAAGAGGAGTGCATTGCATCTATCATTGGGCTTTATATCTCACTGAATCAGGATCTACACCTCAGGTATACTTTGAAATCTTGTGATCTAAAATTGAAATTGATGTGGTGTTTTGTGTTATTTGAAGTTCCCTGATCATGCTGCAACTTTTAGATTTGAAATTGGTGCATTGTAGCCTAAGTTATATGAATTTCAATTTTGAAGGTCAATGTTGTTTTGCTTCGATCCAGATGATTCATTGAGTTTTAGGTGATTTTGAGCTCTTATTCATGTTCAGTGAGGGTGAATTAGTGAATTTGGAGATTTTTACTCATTTATTTTGAGGTTTGTGTGACTGTCATGAATTCCGGTGCCGGAGCCCTAGCTCCGGTCACCGGAAATTGCTTGTGTTTCTGTTAGGGTTCATGAGGAAGAAACAGGTTTGTAGCCATTAGATCCAGCCAGCCAACGTCCAGATCTGTGCCACCTAGCCCTAGCCCCACTCTTGTTTCACGTGACTTTCTTTTATTTCATTTAAATCACCATGTTGCGCAGCCTATGATAACCACTGTGTTCTCTCCATTCACAATTAGCCAAACTGCCACCTCATTTAATGAGGTCATCCTCCTCAATTAGCGTTCCTTGTTTTTTCCAGCATTTCATTCAAATTTCCACCATATAATCCATAGTCAGCGCAACCAATGGGCCCAGTCAGTGATATTTGCACCCCCCAGTGTTCTCAGCCCAAACAAATTCAACGTGGACCCTTACTAATTACACCCCTGCTCCAATTCTCTTTTAATTTCCTTTTTCTTTATATTTCTTTTATTCAGTTTAGCTTTTAATTTTTATAAAATAGTTTTAGTTATCAAAAAATTCCCAAAACAATCATGAGTCATATTTAAAGTGTCTTTTATTTTTCATATTTTTATTTTCTTTTTTTTTCCATTTCCACGTGTCCCAATTAAATCCTTGTTTCACTTAACTTCTTTTGAATCCTCTTTTGACCACATTTCCTTGTCCATTTTCCATACACTTCATTATTTTGAATTTTGATCCCATTCTTTTTGCTCTGGATTCTTAAGACATTGTACTTCTTGTGTGATTTCTCTCTTGATTTTTAGAAATTTATTTCTTGAGTCTTGGTCCTTAGACTTGTGGTGGAAGTTTGTAACCCTAGCTTGTGTTTAAGCCTCCATTTGACCTAGTTTGCTTCTGAATTTTTCAAAACCCTTTTGGCCCATTAGTATAACATGTATGAAGATCACTTGACTTGAGTTGTTGAATTTTTAGATGCTTGGTTGATTTAATGTGAACTTTACTTTGAACCTTGTACCATTTTGCCTCTTTTGGTTCATTAGGTCTTATATAAACTTAGAAGGGCACTTGTGCCAACTTCTTCTTCTCATTTGGGGTTCTTTTGGGGTATGGGTACCTTCCTGGTCCTAGTATAGGGTTTGATTCTTAGGAATTTTTGTGTCTTTCTTCTTTTTAAGTCCTTTCATTTCTTAAGTGTTTCCATCTCACTTCTTTACTTCTTTCACTCTCATTTTGTGATTGTTTGGTATTGTGTGACCATTCTCTTCATCTTGTTGGCTTCTTAAGCCTTTCCTCATCTCATTGTGGTTCTGGTTGTATGCATTGTGTCCATGTTTATGCATTGTAGCTTTGTATTTGTCATAAGTTTACATAAGTTTGCATTTGTGTTTCATGTTGCATCTTTTGCTTGTATGTTTCTCCCCTCATTCTTTTGAGTTGCATATGCATTGTGCATTTGTTTATATCATTTCATTTCTGTTTGTATGATGTTAACATGTCATCTTGGTCATCTTGCTTCACTTATATGCATGCTACTAACCTTGTAGGGGCTATGGTAAGTGTGAGGTGTGGGAATTGAGTTCCACATCTCCAAATCTCATCTCTTCCTCTCATGTTTATTTGTGCTAACTCTTTTGTCGTTGGGCTTAGGCCTTGCTCATCCCTTCTTCTATCTTCTTCTTTTCTTCTTCTTCCTTCTTCATTAGGATAGAAACCTCACTAACCCTTAGGACATCCATGCATGTTAACACTTAGGATTATTTAGTCCCCCTTTAGAATTTTGCCTTTGAGATCCTTTTGGTTCTTCTTCTCTTCTCATCTCATAACCATAAAAAACATCTTAATAAATTTTGAAGTGATGTCTTGATCCATAGCCTTATCCCATGAGGTATGCTTGTAGTCTTCCCATCTTGGGATAGGACAAGTTTACTTTGTGATGCACAAGTCTGATCAAGGTATCTTCTTCATAAAGAAAAGCATAAAAACACTTATTCATCTATAAATACCAAAAACACTTAATAACTTACCAAGTTAGTGAGCTTAGGCCCTAATCTTTGGGTTCAAGTTTTGGGGATCTTCTCCTTACTTGAGTGTGCTTGTTCTATTATTCCATCTTGGAATGTAGTGACAAGTGCACATTCCATGGAAAAGAGCTTGAGTTCACTTCCTTGTGACACACTCATAAAAGCTTCATAAAAAACACAAACAAACAATAAGCGTCTTTCCTTCGGGATTTCTTTTCTCATCTTCTTCGCTCCGTACGCGAACTTTCTCCTACTTGTCATTTTTGCAAGACGGTTACGCACTCGTCGTCCGAGTATGCAACACCTGAGCAATGGCATAGGCAATTCAAGCCTTAATTCACAAGCAATTTTCCTTGTTACCCCTAGTTAGGGGAACTACGGTGTCTCTGATCCTCATTATCCTGATGAGGTACGTAGGCAACGGGATAGGGCCCGTTCGAGCATAATCTTTATTTTCCCTACATTTTTCTCTTTGTTTTCTCATTCAGATCTTTTCTTAGTTTCTTTTCCAGTTCATTTTCTTTCTTCTGCAGCAGCTTTCATACCCCTCACCCTTTGAAACATTTTTCTTTTGCAAGCGTGGATCCCGTCGGGTACGGCGGACGATCTATATGCTAATACCTTCCCAGGTCGTAACCGACTCCCGAACTCAGTCTCTTTGGTTTGCAGGACCCGTGTCCTTCCTCTTCTTTCTTCTGGTTTGTGCAGCATTACCATTCCCGTTCTTTCGGGATAAAAATGCTTGGCTGGCGACTTTATTCTTTTTCCGCGCCACTTTCGCGTTTGTACCAAGATGGAAATCCGGGGAGCGACAGCTGGCGACTCTGCTGGGGACCGAACCCAGAATCTCTGGTTCCCCTGTGAGTCTCTCCTAGCGCTTGTTTGTTTCTGTTTCTTTGGGTGATGTTTGTTTGCTGTGGCTTGTTGTATTTTATTGTTGTTTATTTACAACTTTATTTACAGTTTTCAGTATTTATTTTCTGCATCATGTATGTACTGGACTGTCTGGACTGGTTTTCTGTTTGGTGGGATGGGTGTTACTTGTTCTTGAGAGATGAGCTCATTACCACGGCTCGAGTGCACCTTAGGACTTAGAATGGTTCCACTTTGGCCTCATGAGATCTTTTCATGGGGGTAGTAGTGAGTTCCACACCCAGTTTGCGATTATCTTGGAAATGTCTTGATTTGGGGATATGTGCAGCTGGGGACCGATCATTGAGAACCTTGTGGAAACATCCCTCTTTAGTGATGACAGTGGCAGCCCATTCGCATTCGAGGGCCCACCTGGGGATCACATAGGATGACCTTGTGTCCTGGACTCAGCTGAGGCCTCCCTGCGTAGTATATAATACCAAACCGATTCCCTGATTTGGTTATGAGCCATTTCTCGGAGATGGTGAAAGTATTATTGCTATTCGGCTTTGAGAGTCCGTGATGTCTGACCCGGAGCCTATTACCAGTGAGATTGGGAGGGGTTTACAGGTGTGCAGGAACTCTTGGCCTCAACATACACTCATTATTCAGTGGTCCTTGTTATGATCTGTGGTCCTATGATTATGATCTTTGGTTCTATGGTCCTATGGTTCTAGAGTTCTGGTTTTCTGGAGTTTTGGTTTTCTTGTTCTGGATTTCTTGGTACTGTGGTTCTGAGATCTTCTATCAGAGAGTTGTGATGATCAGAGAATGTGACTCAGAGGACTTTTGGTTTGTCAGTAATCAGAGGGGCCCTTGTCAATGATCTAGTTCAGATGGTCCCAGTTGATCATATGCTTGCATTGCATTGCATTTGCATAATTCTTGCATTAACTGTTTATGTTTCCCATTTTTCAGGTCATTGTTCTTAACCTGCTCCCAGTTCTGGTAATCTTATCTCCATGGCAGAAATCAGAAGAGTTCCAAGGAAAAAGAATGTACACTATACCTTTCTTCAGCCTGAAGTTAGAAGTGTTCAGAAGTTAGCAGGTCTAATGAATGACCAAGTCTTGGGCAACTTCAAGAAAAGATATGGCCAGATACTGAAGTTTGTGGACAAGCCCACTGCAGACCAGAAAGACAGTTTGCATACTTTGTTGCAGTTTTATGATCCTCTGCTGCGTTGCTTTGTTTTTCCAGGTTACATCTTAGCTCCTACATTGGAAGAGATCTCC
Organism: Lathyrus aphaca; assembly: GCA_963966055.1. Lineage (NCBI taxonomy): Eukaryota > Viridiplantae > Streptophyta > Magnoliopsida > Fabales > Fabaceae > Lathyrus > Lathyrus aphaca. The sequence goes on along the minus strand of OZ014524.1, from coordinate 320,904,281 downwards.
AGCATGCTGAATGTTCCAGTCAGAGAGACCTTGCCATTCTATGGGTCTGAGGTTGTGCTTAGAGATGAAGACATAGCCAAGGTTTGTAGGTTGCCAGCTGCTATAGTCAAGAGGGCTCTGAAAGAGAGTGAAGGTAAAGGACTCCCTTGGAGTGTGATCATCCCAGAGGCAGAGAGATATGCTACAGAGGCTAAGTGGAATGACTTTGGTGCTTTGCTTGCTTTGATGGTGTATGGGTCCAGCTTGTTCCCTGGAGAGAAAGAATTTGTCAGCTTGGAGGTGATTTCAATATTTTCCAAAGGTAATCCTGTGCCTACTCTGTTGGGTGACTTCTACTACAGTGTTCATTACAGAAATGAGAAGGGTAGGGGTGGTCCAGTAATCTACTGTGCTTCTTTGTTTGCTGAGTGGTTTGCTAGACAGTTGACTAAGTCAGGTGCCTTCAAGGAGATGAGGGATGAGTGGAGATGGTCCAGAAGACTGATGGGGTTAACTGTTGAAGATATTGCCTAGGGATATGACAGAGATCTGCTAGGTAAAGAGTTGCTGGTCAGTTGCGGAAGATTTGTTGGAGTGCCTTTGCTGGGAAGGAAAGGTGTCATCAGTTACTATCCATCATTAGCCAGAAAACAGTTTGGTTATCCTTTGAAAGATCCTCCTCAGATGGAAGAGTTTGCTGAATCTTTGTACTTTCCCGTTGAAAGAAATAAGGAGTTAGTAATGCAAGCAGTCCAAGCTTGGGCTCACAGGATAAGGAAGGGTAAGAAAGACTTTGGCAGAGTTGATCCCAAGACGTATCCACCATATGCTGCATGGTTGCAAAGACATGTAGAAGAATTTCTCATGCCTTTTTCAGTTGAGGCTCCACTTTATCCCAGAGAAGTTCCAAGTCAGAGTAGCACTGTCTCCCTTGAAGAGTACAAGAAGCTAGAAGCTCAGCTGCATGAAGTTCGAGTGGAGAATGCAGAAATGGTAAGCATGTACCATCAAGCCAACAGGGCCAAGAATGAAGCTGAAGACAAGTTGCAGAAGCTCCAAGCCTCTCTGGAAGCCAAAGAGAAGGACTTTGCTGGAAGGGAAGCTCACTTCCACAGGTTGGGTCTAATGGAGTCCAAGAGAGAAGCTGAACGCAAAAAGACTTTGAAGACTCTCAAGGATGCTCGTCAATCCATTGTTTGGTTGCAAGGCCAAAGGGAGGAAGAGCAGAAGAAGTTCAGAGAGAAAGAATAGTTCTTTGAAGTTCAGATGTCCTTCAAGAAGGAAGAGGTGGAGCAAGTCCACACCATCCGGAGGGAAAAGACCCAACAGCTAGCACAAATTCAGTTAGCCCTGGAGGAAGCAAGGAAAGAGATTGAAGAGCTCAAGCTGAGAGCGGGTGTCAAGAAAAGAAGAGCAGAGGTGGCAGAGCCTGGGTCCTTAGCTTAGTTTATTTTTCAGACTACCTATAGACTTGTTGTAGGAGTCTTGCTTATTTTGTATTTTGTCTTTATTTCATGTAATGGCTTGTAACCCTTCGGGGAATATTTCTGGTTGTATTTTGACTTTTAGCCGGCATTAGTTTGTCCATATACAGTATTAATGTGCAAGTTATCATTTTTGAATGTGCAAGACTCGTTTGTATGATATTGCTAATGACTGAACACTCATCAAAGAGAAAGTTTGAAAGTTAAACACTGAAAGTGATTGTCTGAGAGTAGATGCCAGAACTGGGGCATGCAAATGCTTTAAAATTGGGAACATGAGCAGTTACATTGCATTGCATATAACCTGTTTGTTTGTTTTGCAGGTAGTGTCTCAGTTGCTAACGTTTTTTGGTGTTTCAGGCACTATAGCTCCCCGGAAAGTTCGGGAACAACCAGTCGCACACAGATATCCAACAAAGATTAACAGAGAGAGAATCATGGACCAGATGCAAGCTGACTTAGCAGATCTGAGACTGAGAATGGATAACTTTATGACTCTGATGGCAGGCATGGGTCAGAACCAAGAGCGTCTGTGGGAGATGATAGAAAATGGTCAACCCAGGAACAACATTGCTGCTGCCGATAATCGTAATGGTGCGGACGCACGTCAGGTTGAAGCTCCCGTAACACAGCCAGGAGTGACTATAATCAATGATGGGTTGAATAACATTCAAATGGACAACCAAGACGAACAGTTCACTCTGCTTGACGAAGCTGAAGGTCAGGGGGCTGAGATGAACAAGAGGTTTGAAGAAATGGCAGAACAAATCAGAGCCATTCAATCCCAGAGCTCCTTGGGATTTTACATAACAGACTTGGGCTTGGTTCCTGGGGTCAGGATCCCGTACAAGTTCAAGGTTCCAACCTTTGAGAAATACAATGGCACTGCATGCCCGAAGACCCATCTTCAATCTTTCGTTTGGAGAATTGCTGCTCACACGGATGATGAAAAACTCTGGATGTACTATTTCCAAGACAGCTTGGTTGGAGCTTCTCTGGAATGGTGTATGAAGCTTAGCAGAGTCAATATCAAGATCTAGAAAGACCTAGCAGAAGCTTTCGTGAGACAATATCAATATAATTTGGACATGGCTCCAAACCGCACGCAATTGCAGCATATGGCTCAGACTGCTAAGGAAGCTTTCAAAGAGTATGCTCAGAGGTGGCGTCAGCTCGCTGCCAGAGTGCAACCACCGCTGCTTGAGAACGAAATGGCTGACATGTTTATGGGGACTTTGCAGGGTGTGTTTCTTGAAAGATTGGCATCTAGTTCTGCAACTAAATTCAATGACATCGTTATTGCTGGAGAGAGGGTTGAGACCTTGCTGAAGATGGGGAAGATCCAAGATCCAAGTGCTAGCAGCTCGAATGGAGCGAGGAAAGCTTTCAGTGGACCTCCTAGGAGAAGAGAGGGTGAGACAAATGTTGTATTTGGCCGAGGCCGGGGCCGTGGTTATAGAAGACCATATGAGCATGTGGCAGAAGTCACAATTCCTTCTACTCCAGTGCAACAGATGCAACCTCCACAACAACAACATCAACAACAACAACAACCCCGTACCAACTATCAGCAGAGACCGTATCAGCCAAGGCAAACTCGCCCGACCAATAGGGTGATTGAGGCTATCCCTATGACTTATGCTGCTTTGCTACCAAGACTGCTAGATTTGAATCTGATTCAACTGAGAACTTTGGCACCACCACCTCCTGGAGAGCTTCCAGTGGGTTATGATGTCAATGCAAGATGCGCTTTCCACTCTGGAGCACCCGGGCACTCGACTGAGAAGTGCAGGGCTTTACATCACAAGGTTCAGGACTTGATAGACTCTAAAGCAATCAACTTCGCACCACCGCCGAATGTTAATTCGAACCCTATTCCGAATCATGGAGGGGCAAGAATCAATGCTGTTGAAGGTGGTGAAAAGTTGAGTCTGATGCTGAGTATTGAGGAAGTGAAGACTCCTTTGAGGGTAGTGAAAGAGAGATTGCTAAATAGTCAAGTGTTTCCTGGTTGCAGTGCTGACTGTGAAGAATGCTTGAATGCTGAGAATGGATGTGAGAAGCTGAAGATGGGATTGCAGAGTTTGATTGATGATGGATCCTTGCAGTTCAACAGAGTTGGTACTGAAGCTGATGATGTGTCAACAATTACCATTTTCTATGATGAAGTTGACATGCCTGCTAGAAGACAGCCTGTAACAATCTATGCTCCCGAGATTAGTCCTGTGACTATCACCGTACCTGGGCCTGTTCCTTACGCAGACGATAAGGCCATTCCTTGGCATTATGGCTCATTCTCTGTGTGGCTGGACAAAAGATTGAGAGCAAATCTGTTGATGTTGACCCGACTATAGAGAACATCGGAGGAGTTGGAGGTTTCACCAGAAGTGGTCGTTTATTTGCTCCCCCTGTGCTGAGAGGGGATCCTGAGGCTGAGGCTTCATCCAAAGCCAAAGGAAAGCATGTTGTATCTGATGAATCAACTACTCCTGTGGCTGGGCAGGGTACATTTGAAAAAGAGGTCGAGGAATTCATGCGGATTATCAAAAAGAGTGACTACAAGGTGGTCGATCAACTGAACCAGACACCTTCCAAGATTTCCATTTTATCACTACTGATGTGTTCTCCTGCACACAGAGAGGCCTTATTGAAAGTACTGCAGATGGCCTATGTTCCTCAGGAAATCACTGTCAACCAACTTGAAGTTGTAGTAGGCAGTGTTAATGCAAGCCATGGCCTAGGCTTTACATACAGAGACCTCACGTCAGAGGGTCGAAACCTCAACAAAGCACTACATATCACTATGGAGTGCAAGGGTGTTGTGTTGTCGCATGTTCTTGTAGACACAGGCTCTTCCCTTAATGTGCTTCCGAAGAAGGCATTAATGAAGCTCAACGTTGATGGCATAGTCCTGAGACCAAGTGATCTGATTGTCAAAGCTTTTGATGGTTCGAGAAGATCAGTTTTTGGAGAGGTTGAGTTTCCCGTCAAGATAGGATCTCAAGTTTTCAAAAGTGTCTTCTACGTCATGGATATCCAGCCTGCGTACAACTGCTTGTTGGGACACCCGTGGATACATGCTGCTAGAGCTGTTACTTCAACCCTGCATCAGAAGCTCAAGTATGTGGTTGACGACCAGGTCATCACAGTCTGCGGAGAGGAGGACATCTTCGTAAGCCACTTGTCGACATTCAAGTATGTAGAGATGGATGGAGAGATCCATGAGACTTTATGCCAAGCCTTCGAAGCAGTCAATGTCAGCATCTTGAATCCTGTGGAGAAGAGCAGTGAGAAGGAAGGTACATCCATCCATTCCTACAAGCAGGCGAAGGAGGTTGTTCAGTCAGGAAGTGCCCAAGGCTGGGGCAAGTTGCTGGAGCTAGAAAAGAAAGACGATAAGTTTGGCTTGGGTTATCAGCCTGGTGGATCTACTCCAAGTGGTAAGGCTATCACATTTACAAGTGTTGGGTTGCTTGACCGCAACCAGATCTGTACAGCAAGCCAAGATGGGGACAGTGACGGTGACTGGGACAACTGGATACATCAATGCGCGCCCGGCGAGGAGCTAACAAACTGGTCTGCCGAAGACATCATACAAGTCACCTGGCACTCAGAGTAATTATTTTGTTTCCTTTTATTAGCATACTGCATTGTCAAATCCAGCATTCTGCCCAAGATGCTAGGATCCATTGTATTGGGCCACCATGTTTTGTATGCATCTTTATTTTGCTATGAAATAAAAGAACATTTTCAGACAAATTGTGTTCTCTTTCTTTGTTTTTAAACTTTTTCGCAAACAAAAATATAAAAATGGCAATGTGTTTTCCTTCTTGTTTTGTGTTAGCGTCTCTTTTTCAAAATAAGCAGATTCTGAATAAGCACATCATCTGTGCAGTGTTGATCATCTGGATTCCATTGATAACGTTCCTGCTATGACCGCGCATGACTTTGACAATCCAGTCTACCAAGCTGATGAAGGGGTTGAGGAAGACTGTGACCTCCCTGAAGAATTGGTCAGATTGTTGAAACAAGAGGAACGGGTTATTCAGCCTCATCAAGAAGAGATTGAGACCATCAACATTGGCAGTGAAGATGTGAAGAAAGAGATCAAGATTGGGGCCAGTCTGCAGGCCGAAGTCAAGAAAGAGCTGATCAGTATGCTGAGAGAGTATGTGGATATCTTTGCTTGGTCATATCAAGATATGTCAGGGTTGGATACCGACATCGTTGTGCATAAGCTACCTCTGAGAGAGGACTGTCCTCCTGTGAAACAGAAATTGAGAAGAACTCGTCCTGACATGGCGATGAAGATCAAAGAGGAGGTTCAGAAGCAATGGGATGCCGGGTTCCTTGTCGTAACTAGTTACCCACCTTGGGTAGCTAACATTGTACCTGTACCAAAGAAGGACGGCAAGGTCCAGATGTGCGTTGACTACCGGGATTTGAATAGAGAGAGTCCAAAAGATGACTTTCCGTTGCCACACATTGATGTGTTGGTAGACAATACAGCTCAATTCTCGGTATTCTCCTTCATGGATGGCTTCTCCGGATATAACCAGATTAAGATGGCGCCAGAAGACATTGAGAAGACAACGTTCATTACCCCGTGGGGTACATTCTGCTATAAGGTCATGCCCTTTGGTTTGAAGAACACCGGGGCAACTTATCAGCGGGCGATGGTCACATTGTTCCATGACATGATACACAAGGAGATTGAGTGTTATGTGGACGATATGATTGCTATGTCCCGAGACGAAGAAGAGCATCTAGTCAACCTAAAGAAGTTGTTTGATAGACTGATCAAGTACAAGCTGAGGTTGAATCCAAACAAGTGCACTTTCGGAGTGCGTTCTGGGAAACTGCTGGGTTTCATTGTTAGTCAGAGAGGAATTGAGGTAGATCCTGCTAAAGTAAAAGCTATTCAAGATATGCCTGCACCGAGAACAAAAAAAGAAGTGCGCGGGTTTTTAGGGAGGTTGAACTACATTTCTCGGTTCATATCTCACCTAACTGCTACGTGCAAACCAATATTCAAATTGCTAAGAAAAGAGCAAACGGTCAGGTGGAACGATGACTATCAAAGAGCTTTCGACAAAATAAAAGAATATTTGCAGGAGCCTCCAATTCTAATGCCTCCAGTGGAAGGAAGACCTTTAATCATGTACTTGACCGTGCTAGAAGGGTCAATGGGGTGTGTTCTAGGCCAACATGACGAGTCTGGTCGAAAAGAGTACGCTATTTATTACCTTAGCAAAAAGTTTACCGACTGTGAATCCCGTTACTCACTGCTCGAGAAAACTTGCTGTGCTTTGGTATGGGTTGCTCGCCGACTGAGGTAGTACATGTTGACTCATACCACACTGCTCATTTCCAAAATAGATCCTGTCAAGTACATCTTTGAGAAACCAGCATTAACCGGAAGGGTTGCTAGGTGGTAGATGATTTTAACTGAATATGACATCCAATATACTTCTCAGAAAGCCATTAAGGGAAGTGTATTGTCGGATTACCTTGCACAACAACCTCTTGAGGATGATTATCGGCCAATGAAGTTTGATTTCTCTGATGAGGACATCATGTACCTCAAAGCAAACGATTGCGAGGAACCACTTCCGGAGGAAGGGCCAGACCCTGAATCCAAATGGAAGTTGATGTTTGATGGGGCAGTCAATATCAATGGACGTGGAGTTGGTGTCGTTCTTATCACTCCCGAAGGTGTTCATTTACCCTTCGCTGCCAGAATTACATTTGGCTACACCAACAATGAAGCGGAATACGAGGCATGTATAATGGGAATAGAGGAGGCTATTAATCTTCGGATTAAGAACCTCGATATATTCGGAGATTCAGCCCTCGTTATTAACCAAGTTACCGGCAAGTGGTATACGCATCAAGAGCATTTAATTCCATATAGGGATTATGCTAGAAAACTGTTGACGTTCTTCACGATAGTTAAACTTCAATACATACCACGTGATGAAAATTAGTTTGCCGACGCATTGGCCAATCTTTCTTCGTCAATCAAAGTCTTGTGTTGGAACTATGTGCCCAGAATTGACATCTCCAGGCTTGACGCTCCAGCTCATGCCTTCTCTGTAGACGTCGTGTCTGACGAGAAACCTTGGTATTTTGATATCAAGTTATTCCTGGAAAAGCAAGAATACCCAACTGGGGCATCTTCCAATGACAAGAAGACCTTGAGGCGACTTGCTGCTAGCTTCTTCTTGAACACTGATGGGGTTTTGTACAAGAGAAACTTCGACATGATCTTGCTCAGATGCGTGGATAGACACGAAGCAAGCCTGTTAATGCAGGAAGTCCACGAAGGATCTTTCGTTACCTATGCAGGAGGGCATGCTATGGCAAAGAAATTGTTGAGATCAGGGTATTACTGGATGACAATGGATGCAGACTGTTGTTCATTCACTCGTAAATGCCACAAGTGCCAAATATATGCAGACAAAGTGCATGTTCCTCCAAGCCCATTCAACGTCATGTCATCTCCTTGGCCCTTTTCTATGTGGGGCATTGACATGATCGGGAAGATATAGCCTACTGCTTAAAATGGTCATCGCTTCATCTTGGTCGTGATCGATTACTTCACCAAATGGGTAGAAGCAGCATCTTATGCCAACGTCACTCGTCAAGTGGTGGCAAGATTTCTGAAAAGAGATATCATATGCAGATATGGAGTGCCCGAAAGGATCATTACTGACAATGGTTCTAATCTCAACAACAAGATGATAGCAGATTTGTGTCGGGACTTCAAGATACAACATCACAATTCTTCTCCTTACTGACCAAAGATGAATGGTGCGGTAGAGGCAGCTAACAAGAATATCAAGAAGATTATGCAGAAAATGGTTGTCACTTACAAAGATTGGCATGAGATGTTACCATTTGCGTTGCATGGGTACCAAACGTCAGTCAAGACGTCAACAGGAGCAACTCCCTTCTCTCTGGTATATGGCATGGAAGCAGTCCTGCCTGTTGAAGTAGAGATTCCTTCATTGCGTGTGATGATGGATGTAAAGCTCGATGAGGCTGAATGGGTGCGTGCTCGTTATAATCAGCTATGTCTAATTGAGAAAAAGAGATTAGCGGCTATCTGTCATGGTCAGCTTTATCAGAGGAGAATGAAGCGTGCATTCGACCAACGAGTACATACTCGAGAGTATCAGGTGGGAGAGCTTGTGCTGAAGAGGATTGTTCCTCCAGGTTCAGATCACAAGGGCAAGTGGACCCCAAACTACGAAGGACCATTCATAGTGAAGAAAGTCTTTTCAGGAGGAGCACTGATGCTCACCACTATGGATGGAGATGACTCCCAATCCCCTGTTAACTCGGACGCAGTTAAAAAATACTTCGCATAAAGAGACTCGCTGGACACAAAAACAGAATTATAGTCCAGGCAAAAAAAAAGGGCATCCCGGCGAGCTAAAAACAGAATAAAAAGCTCGGGCAAAAGTTAGGGAAGTAAATAAATAAAAAATGTACACCCACTGAGTTGAAAAGCCGCATTGGACAACTCAGGCAAAAAAGGGTATCCCGGTGGATTGAAAACCCGAAAGGGAGATCCACGCAAAACAAGGGAATAAGCGAACAACTGCGATCCGAGTAATCTGAACCACGTCATCGTTTCGTACAACTTAACAATATCAGAAGGATAGGAAACAGTCCCCTCATCCTCTCAGAAAGCAAAAGCAGAATGGAGAGTCTAGAAGACATGCTGGTCATAGCAGAAATGGAACTCCTTGGAATGCCGTGTCCATTGCCATTAGGATAGTTTCTTTTCTCAATTTTATGGTAGCTACCTCTTTCCAGGTGGTTGCTCCCTGATGTAAATCTATGCCTATTCAGAGGCCATTCAATAAAAAGAATATTCAGTCAAAAAGCTGTGTGTGTTTATTTTTGTTTGCAAAATGTCCTGAATTTTTGGCAAAAATAACATTGCATTTAAACATGGTGATGTTTTAAAAGAAACTGACATGCAGGGAAACTGTAACCCTCTTTGAGTGTCGGGTGACAATGGATGAACAGATCATACCATTGCAAATCCCCGGGGCACACTTGTGTTTTCTATTGTTGCAAGTTGCAGGATGGCGTCACATTCTCTCAGGCAGTTTACTCTTTCCCAGTAGAGTATCTCCAGCAGATTTCTTTCCAGCTAAGCCTTGGCAAGCAGCCCAAGCAGTCTATTTCTTCCCCAGTGAAGTATACCCAGCAGGTATCTGAAAGCCTGACATCCCAAGCATAATTTTATCCCCAGCAAGGGTCACAGTCAGAGCTCAGAATTGGCAAAGTGCTCTCCCCAGCCAGGGTTTTGTTGAGACATCTATCCCAACCAAGTCTGAAGATGATCCTGTCCCCACAGAGTTCATAGTGGATGTTCACTTCCGTCAGTGAAATAGTCCCCAACGAAGTTGCTATTCTTTTGGTCAATTTGATGATACAGTCAGGTATTCATCACCTCAGTCAGAGTTAGGTATCCAGGCCTCTTGAGTTGTCTTCCCTGCAGAGGTGTAACTCTTGTGGCCAATCAGGCATTTGTTTATTGCTCGTCTGCAATCTCCAGCACCCGTCTGTGCTCTGGCCTTGTTTGATGCTCGTCTGCATTTCTCAACACTCGTCTGTGTTTAATATTAGACACCTTATTGATGCTTGTCTGCATTTCTTAGCACTCGTCTGTGTTATCCCTGAGCAGAGTATTCCCCAGCAATGACATATTATTGATGCTCGTCAGCATTTCTCAACACTCGTCTGTGTTATCACTCCGGCTTACTCGTTTGTCTTCCCCAGCAGTGGTCCATGATTACCTTGATATTGTTCATCTGCAATTCTCAACACTTGTCTGTGTTTGGAAACCAATACTTGTTGGATACTCGTCTGTATCATCTCCAGTACTCGTCTGTGTTCGGTATATGATTTTTGTTGTTGCCCGTCTACAAATTCCAATACTCGTCTGTGTTGGGTATCCATATTTGATGCTTTTCCCCAGTGAAGTTGTCAACACTCGTCTATGTTTGATATCTGATGTTTGTTGTTGCTCGTCTGCAACTTTCCAACACTCGTCTGTGTTGGATGATTGATAATCTTGGTTGTTTGCTCGTCTGCATTCTCCGGCACTCGTCTGTGTTTGTTTGAAGCTCGTCTGCTTTTTATCCCCCAGAGGTCGTCTGTGTTCTGAAGCTCGTCTGCTTTGCTCGGATACTCGTCTGTAACATCCCCAACACTCGTCTGTGTTAGGCTTACATCTGTATGTGAGGATTTGCTGATTGCCCTGATATTCTTCTATTGCTACTCCAAATGCTCGTCTGTGTTTGAATTTCTGGTATTCGTCTATGCCAGTTGCTGATACTCGTCTGTATTATTTCTTGAAGTGCTCGTCTGTGTTTCTTAGATCATCGTCTGATACTCGTCTGTATCATTGACTTTAAGGCACTCGTCTGTGTTCTCTTGATGATCATCCAATACTCGTCTGTATTGAAGAGGTTTAAAATCCTGACTGTGGGAATAAATGTCAAAATGGTTACCGGTCCTGGCGTAATAGGTAAATCCGAATGAGGCTCGTTTGTCTCAGGCACCAGTTATTGTTGCTGAACCTGGCGTAACAGGTTTGCTCAGAAGACTCGTCTGTCTTGTACCATATATCCACGGATAATATATGAAGAAGGTTCGTCTACCTTGATTATGCATGTCTATCCCACAGACTTAAATGCATCCTGTCCTGGCGTAACAGGTATATCCTAAGGAGACTCGTCTGTCTCAAGTCATATGTTTTGAAGTGTTTGAGGACTCGTCTATCCAGCTCCTGGTGTCACAGGATTGTTTGAAGACTCGTTTGTCTTAGCATTCTTATTCCAGATATCAGTTTCAACTTGGAAGAAGCTCGTCTGCTTTTTCTCCCCTTCATATCCCCAGAGTGTCATTTGGTTGGGTTTATTTCCCAGTTTTGCATTCTTCGTCAGAGTGCAAATTTCTGGTCTTCTTGGTATTCAACCACAGTTTATCCTGAATGGTCAATAGCTCGTGCTACCGTCCTTTTCTGATTAACTGATGATTGAATAGGGGCAGCTGTAACACCCCAAATTTTCCCTCTTCATTTTAAGCATCATATCACATCATATTCATCATGAACATATCATTTTCTCAGCATCCTAGCATGGAAAGATGAGGCATAACATCCTTCATATCCTAGCATCAAGCATATGGTCATCTGTGGAGGTCCTTGAAGCATTTCAAGCCATGACAAGGGTCCCAATGGTTGTATACAAGTCCTATGGTGGGTCTACACTTCATTTACAAGGTCAAGTCCATTAGCAAAAGCTCAGAAGATTGCATGATCATCAGAGGTCTCAGGACAAGGCAAAGCTCCTATACAAAGCACCCAAATTAGGGTTTGTGATTCAAGCACCAAGATCTCACAACTTTGGCCATTTCATTTGGGAAAAGTCTTCTATATGTTAAGAGGATCCTAGGTGTCAATTTTCATGAGAAAATTCCATGTGGAAGTCACACAATGCCTCAGTTACTTGCAGATGAAGTAAAAAGTCAACTGTGCCCTGAAAAAGTCAACTGTGTGATTTCAAGGGGTCTAACCCTAATTTTTTGGCCAAGAGGGGTCCTTACAATGTTATAAGAGGTATGGAACGATCAAAGTTCAAGAATCATGGAGATTTGAAGGGTTTTGCAAAAATGGTACAAAGTTGGTTTTAAGGAATTTCCAAATTTGGCAACTTTTGCCCTAATTTTCAAATGGCCTCAACATGATCAAAAATTATTCAAATGAACCAAAGTCAAACATGAAAGTTGGAGGGTAAGGGCTCCCATTTTCAAAAAGTACAAGTACATTTTCATGGGATTCATAGATTTTACTCTAGCCTCTTCGAAAGTTTGCTGATTTTTAGGGCAAATTCATTTTTTTCATGCATGACCAAATGCAAGAGTGCTCAAAACTTATTTGTAAGGCATGGAATGGATCAATTGTGTTTACCATGTTACAATACATCACATTTGAATCAATTTTCTCCAAAGAAAGTCCATTTTTCGTGCACTACAAGAAAATCACTCCAAACATGCAAAATTGGCCAAATCATGAAATAAGTGTGATGCTTGGATCTAAAGGCCATGATTGATTGGATTTGAATCAAGGGTGGTAAATGCATTGTACATGTTCTGAGAGGCCCAAGGAAGCATGAGCATTGCATGCTTATCTCACATGTTGCAAAAATTGCAAATTCACACAAATCTCATGACCTACTTGTGCATTTCATTTCATTCTTTCAGCAAGGGTTTGTGACCTCATACAAAAACAATTAGGGTTTCAGCTTTCCTGATCTCTCTCTCATTCTCTCATTCTCTAACTACTTGCAACTTTTCATTTTCTTCCATTTCTCTTCACACAAGCAAGCAAACTCAAAACAAATTGTGGATCTGTAATCAGGGAGAGCTAAGGATCATTAAGCAACCATCCATTGAAGCTATCTCTCAAGTTTAGTGACATTGCCATTTCAGGGAAGGTGTGAGAGAAACCACAGATCCAGCTTCATTCAAGGCCTTAGATGCATTTATTTTGCATCTAGGGTGAAAGAGGAGTGCATTGCATCTATCATTGGGCTTTATATCTCACTGAATCAGGATCTACACCTCAGGTATACTTTGAAATCTTGTGATCTAAAATTGAAATTGATGTGGTGTTTTGTGTTATTTGAAGTTCCCTGATCATGCTGCAACTTTTAGATTTGAAATTGGTGCATTGTAGCCTAGGTTATATGAATTTCAGTTTTGAAGGTCAATGTTGTTTTGCTTCGATCCAGATGATTCATTGAGTTTTAGGTGATTTTGAGCTCTTATTCATGGTCAGTGAGGGTGAATTAGTGAATCTGGAGATTTTTAATCATTTATTTTGAGGTTTGTGTGACTGTCATGAATTCCGGTGCCGGAGCCCTAGCTCCGGTCACCGAAAATTGCTTGTGTTTCTGTTAGGGTTCATGAGGAAGAAGACAGTTTTGTAGCTATTAGATCCAGCCAGCCAACGTCCAGATCTGTGCCACCTAGCCCTAGCCCCACTCTTGTTTCACGTGAATTTCTTTTATTTCATTTAAATCACCATGTTGCACAGCCTATGATAACCACTGTGTTCTCTCCATTCACAATTAGCCAAACTGCCACCTCATTTAATGAGGTCCTCATCCTCACGCGTCTGATGCATCTAGCGTTCCTTGTTTTTTCCAGCATTTCATTCAAATTTCCACCATATAATCCATAGTCAGCGTAGCTAATGGGCCCAGTCAGTGATATTTGCACCTCCCAGTGTTCTCAGCCCAAACAAATTCAACGTGGACCCTTACTAATTACACCCCTGCTCCAATTCTCTTTTAATTTCCTTTTTCTTTATATTTCTTTTATTCAGTTTAGCTTTTAATTTTTATAAAATAGTTTTAGTTATCAAAAAATTCCCAAAACAATCATGAGTCATATTTAAAGTGTCTTTTATTTTTCATATTTTTATTTTCTTTTTTTTCCATTTCCACGTGTCCCAATTAAATCCTTGTTTCACTTAACTTCTTTTGAATCCTCTTTTGACCACATTGCTTGTCCATTTTCCATACACTTCATTATTTTTAATTTTGATCCCATTCTTTTTGCTCTGGATTCTTAAGACATTTTACTTCTTGTGTGATTTTTCTCTTGATTTTTAGAAATTTATTTCTTTAGTCTTGGTCCTTTGACTTGTGGTGGAAGTTTGTAACCCTAGCTTGTGTTTAAGCCTCCATTTGACCTAGTTTGCTTCTGAATTTTTCAAAACTCTTTTGGACCATTGGTATAACATGTTTGAAGATCACTTGACTTGAGTTGTGGAATTTTTATATGATTTGTTGATTTAATGTGAACTTTACTTTGAACCTTGTACCATTTTGCCTCTTTTGGTTCATTAGGTCTTATATAAACTTAGAAGGGCACTTGTGCCAACTTCTTCTTCTCATTTTGGGTTCTTTTGGGGTATGGGTACCTTCCTGGTCCTAGTATAGGGTTTGAGTCTTAGTAATTTTTGTGTCTTTCTTCTTTTTAAGTCCTTTCATTTCTTAAGTGTTTCCATCTCACTTCTTTACTTCTTTCACTCTCATTTTGTGATTGTTTGGTATTGTGTGACCATTCTCTTCATCTTGTTGGATTCTTAAGCCTTTCCTTATCTCATTGTGGTTCTGGTTGTGTGCATTGTGTCCATGTTTATGCATTGTAGCTTTGTATTTGTCATAAGTTTACATAAGTTTGCATTTGTGTTTCATGTTGCATCTTTTGCTTGTAAGTTTCTCCCCTCATTATTTTGAGTTGCATATGCATTGTGCATTTGTTCATATCATTTCATTTCTGTTTGTATGATGTTAACATGTCATCTTGGTCATCTTGCTTCACTTATATGCATGCTACTAACCTTGCAGGGGCTATGGTAAGTGTGAGGTGTGGGAATTGAGTTCCACATCTCCAAATCTCATCTCTTCCTCTCATGTTTATTTGTGCTAACTCTTTTGTTGTTGGGCTTAGGCCTTGCTCATCCTTTCTTCTATCTTCTTCTTTTCTTCTTCTTCCTTCTTCATTAGGATAGAAACCTCACTAACCCTTAGGACATCCATGCATGTTAACACTTAGGATTATTTAGTCCCCCTTTAGAATTTTTCCTTTGAGATCCTTTTGGTTCTTCTTCTCTTCTCATATCATAACCATAAAAAACATCTTAATAAAGTTTGAAGTGATGTCTTGATCCATAGCCTTATCCCATGAGGTATGCTTGTAGTCTTCCCATCTTGGGATAGGACAATTTTACTTTGTGATGCACAAGTCTGATCAAGGTATCTTCTTCATAAAGAAAAGCATAAAAAACACTTCTTCATCTATAAATACCAAAAACACTTCATAACTTAACAAGTTAGTGAGCTTAGGCCCTAATCTTTGGGTTCAAGTTTTGGGGATCGTCTCCTTACTTGAGTGTGCTTGTTCTATTATTCCATCTTGGAATGTAGTGACAAGTGCACATTCCATAGAAAAGAGCTTGAGTTCACTTCCTTGTGACACACTCATAAAAGCTTCATAAAAAACACAAACAAACAATAAACGTCTTTCCTTCGGGATTTCTTTTCTCATCTCCTTCGCTCCGTACGCGAACTTGCTCCTACTTGTCATTTTTGCAAGACGGTTACGCACTCGTCGTTCGAGTCTGCAACACCTGAGCAATGGCATAGGCAGTTCAAGCCTTAATTCACAAGAAATTTTCCTTGTTACCCCTAGTTTGGGGAACTACGGCGTCTCTGATCCTCATTATCCTGATGAGGTACGTAGGCAGCGGGGTAGGGCCCGTTAGAGCACAATCTTTATTTTCCCTACATTTTTCTCTTTGTTTTCTCATTCAGATCTTTTCTTAGTTTCTATTCCAGTTCATTTTCTTTCTTCTGAAGCAGCTTTCATACCCTCACCCTTTGAAACATTTTTCTTTCCCAGGTCGTAACCGACTACCGAACTCAGTCTCTTTGGTTCGCAGGACCCGTGTCCTTCCTCTTCTTTCTTTTGGTTTGTGCAGCATTACCATTCCCGTTCTTTCGGGATAAAAATGCCTGGCTGGCGACTCTATTCTTTTTCCGCGCCACTTTCGCGTTTGTACCAGGATGGAAATCCGGGGAGCGACACCTACGTTTTTTTCTTGTTACGATTTTGCTTAAGAACTCTAACGGGAGTGTTGTCATGGTTGTTTTTTTTTGGATATTCAGATTGATGACTATTTTGAATTTTTTTCTAGAGACTTTGGAGGATGAGAGTTATAACGGAAGATGAAAAGTGTCGCTGATGCTGAAGGTGAAATTGAGTTGATGAAGATAAAGATCAACGAGGACTGTAGCTCAAAGGACTTTTTAGCGTTAGTGGAAACTCCAATGAATTTGGTTCTCCTGCTCGAGTTTTCCCCCTTCATTTTTGTGATTTTCCTTTTGGTCTTCTTTTGTTCAAATTCCCCTGCTGTACTTTTCCTAATCTTCAATCGAATTTGTAACTAATTGAAATTCTGGGATCAGGTACGTGATGTCGAATCAGATGTTTAAACACTTGAACACTTAAACAAAACTTAAAGTGCAGGTAAATTAAATAACACAGGAAATTGTTAACCCAGTTCAGTGTATCTCCACACTTACATCTGGGGGCTACCAAGCCAGGAAGGAAATCCAATATAAGTAATATTAATTCTGGAATTAAACCAACCAGTTTAATCCTTCACTTAATATCTACCCAAGGCAATTTCTACCTAAGACACAACTTAGATATGAGTCCCTACTCACTCCCCCTCAATCACACAGTGATATTTTACAATGTTTAATAAAATTGAAGTCACACTTCAAACACAACAGCTTGATCTTACTTAAAAGTTTCAATCAAGACACAATTCACTTTTTGCTTAAAAGCTCATAAAGTGACAAACAATTAAAACCTGCTATTAAACACAAACACCCTTTACAGTCTTCTTAATTTCGTATTCTATTCTGAGAGTTTCTGTTCCTTAAATAGATGCTTGGTTTTTGGGCTTTCTGTAAATTATCCAGTCCTGATAAATCCCACTGTCATCAAGGAGAATTAGGGTTAGTTAGTTTGTTTCCTCCTTGATACAAGGTGTGTTAGTTATTCTATTTCACTTAAGTCAAATAACTAAGCTCCCTAATGATGCGCCTTGGAGTGTTTATCTCTTCACAATTTATTCCAGATAAATTCTCCTGAATTTACTTACTTCTGTTATGCATCATTTAAGTCTGGTAGCAGGTTTACAATGTCACAACATCTGGTGTGACATCCTGATGTCTTGACTTAATTCATTAACTTATACTCTGTTTGACAATGTCACAACATCTGGTGTGACATCCTGAACTAAGTTCAACACTTCTTATTGGTCAAAAATTCTGCCAATTCCTAACATCTACAAACTCCCCCTTTGGCTAATTTTTGGCTAACATAATTTTCTGGTTTTAGCAACAGAGTTCTTTTATCAGAGTGCAACAAAGTTCTTTTCTGTTGAATCATATGAGAGGTAATACTTTTCTCCCCCTCAAACCTGTATGTACTGCTATGACTTGTTCAACAGAATTTGATATACCAATGAGCATTCAGAAACAAACTTAGTTCATAAGACAAAATTTAACTTCAGCATTGTTCATTAATTTGGCAAACAGCAAACAGCAGCGGACAGTTGTTCAGAACTCTTACTCCCCCTTGTTAGACAGAAATTGGGGCCAAACATTACATAAGCAGAGAAAAACAAAACATTACAAAGCAAAATAAATACAATTCAGTTTCCATCACACCCAGCTTCACTCAGACTCATCATACTCAGTATCTTCTTCTTCATCAGTCTCAGCATCTGATTCATCAACATTCTGAGCACCCTCTTCCAGCTCCAGCCTTTGAATTATTTCCTCAAGCTTTTTCTTCCTAGCATCCATCTCTTTGCAAGTGGTCTTGAGTTCTGCAATCAAGGCTGCTTTGGATATAGGAGTCTTGCATTTGATGGTCCAGCAGATGTCCCACTGGGAGCTTTAACATCAGCAGCATGATGGCTCAAGAACAGTTTGTAGTGGAAGGCCAGTGGACTCTCCCTCTTGCAGACAGAATCCTTATCAGTAAGGATGCCTGGATATTGGTTGAGTATTATACCACAGAGCAGAGAGGGAAAAGCTATTGGAAGCTTGGTTGCTGATGTTCCTGCATGCTTTAGGGTTTGATCAAAGATGTAAGCCCCATAGTCCAATTTTGTTTGGGTGCCTACAGCACAGATGAATCTTCCCAGTCCAGTAGCTATTGAAGAAGTATGGTTTGTGGGGACCCAATTGACAGTTCCAATCCTGTGCAGCATAGCATACTTCCTTGTAAGCAGACTGACAGAAAGTTTGCCTTTGACTGGCCATGTTTTGACCTGGTTGGTAGTGATGATCTTGCAGACTTGGTTGTCAGTTTTTCCCAGTTCATTTGGTCCATCAGATTCTCTCCCCAGGTAGTGATTTATAACCCTAGGAGAGAAATCAACACATCTCCCCCTCACATAAACCTTCCTAAAATCTTCTGACTTTCCATCAACACACCCCTCTTGAAGATTGACAATAAACTCCTTGACCAACAACTCATAACATGGTGAAAAATTTGAAACAGTCTTGAATAAGCCAGTAGAGGATATTAAGTCTATTACCTCAGTGCACTCCAAAACATTGCTGCCCAGCTCTCTTTCCAGAGCCACCCTTCTTTGGTAGACATATTTCCATTTGCTCACACTGGAAACATGATGGAAGGACACATTGTCCAGAGGAGCTTCAGGAACAGCAGATGCAGACCTGGGAGGTGCTGGTTTCTTCCTTGGTTGGGATGTTGGGACATCCTCCTCAACATCTGAGTTAGGTGGAGATGCAGCTTTCCTCTTCTGGGTGCTTACTTTGCTCCATTTCTTAGTAGGTCCAAAGGCAACTTTGACCTTGTCTTTCTTTGGAGTTGATTGTTTCTTCTCAGGTGTTGCCTGTGCAGCAGGCTTCTTCTCCTTCCTAGCCCTAAGCCTCTTGGCTATGCTAGGGTTAATAGATGCAATGATCTCTGTGTCGGAGTCATCATCTAGGGTTTCAACAGGAGGAGGTTGGGAGGCCTCTTTTTCAGCAGATTGATCAACATGAGCTTGATCATCAGTGGCTTCATCATTATCAGTTGAGGCCTTGTTTTGGTCCTCAGATGTTTCAATATTTATTGGGACATCCTGTTGAGCAGGAATGTCCTCTTCAGCATGGTTGCTTTGTTCTTCTTGTGGAGCAGGCATGCTGTTCAGGGGAACAGATACCCCATGCACCACTCTTTGCTCAGAAAGAATCATGTTCACAAGATGCTTGATGGATGCATCCACATAGTCAGAAGCTTTGGGGGTGGTGCTTGTAGATGAAGGAGTCCCCTTGCTTTTGCTGAACACAGGTTCCTTTGCTCTTCTTACATTTGGAGTTCTAGGTTTTTGAGCAATAGAGACACTTCCTCTGATTTCGTCTATGGGAGTAGTATCCATTGGTACTATAGAGATTGGAGTTGCATGCACTACATCTTCTTGGTTGAGACCCTCATCAATGAAGTTAGGGTTTTGATGTTGAGACATTTTTCGAATGTAGTGGAAGAGGAGTTAGGTTTGATTGATTTTGATGAGCTTAGAAAATCAGCTTTAGCATGCAAATCTTTTAGTGGAGATAGTGAGGAGGTGAAGAGCTGAGAGCACGTTTGGGCATTTATAGAAACAGTTGCTTTTGGAATTTTTAAGAGTGGAATACACAGGGTTATTGACCAGACTGATGTTTCCATCTGGTGATCATGCCACACGATGTCATGAGACATGCTGGCACTTCTCCATAACTGCTATATTTCACATAAGCAGATTCCCAATTTACCCCTTAGGTTTTC
The DNA here is from genome assembly GCA_963966055.1 of Lathyrus aphaca. Lineage (NCBI taxonomy): Eukaryota > Viridiplantae > Streptophyta > Magnoliopsida > Fabales > Fabaceae > Lathyrus > Lathyrus aphaca. Next base: position 320,884,368 of record OZ014524.1, on the reverse strand, counting down.
AAATTGGGTAGCATCCAAAGCTTTAGTAAATATGTCAGCCAATTGCAGATCTGTGGCTACATGTTCTAATGTGATAACCTTCTATTCCACAAGATCTCTAATGAAATGATGCCTTATATCAATGTGCTTAGTCCTGCTGTGTTGGATAGGATTTTTTGAGATGTTGATAGCACTTAAATTGTCACAGTACAATGTCATGACATCTTGTGGGACATTGTATTCTGTGAGCATTTGCTTCATCCAAACCAACTGTGAACAACTGCTACCAGCTGCAATATATTCAGCTTCAGCAGTGGATAAGGATACACAATTTTGTTTCTTACTGAACCAAGAAATCAAATTGTTTCCTAGAAAGAAGCATCCTCCTGATGTACTCTTTCTATCATCAGTACTTCCAGCCCAGTCAGCATCACAAAATCCAGTGAGGATTGGTTCACAACCATGAGAATACATTATGCCATAGTCACAAGTACCATTGACATATTTCAAAATCCTCTTAACCTGGTTTAGATGACTTACTTTAGGCTCAGCTTGATACCTTGCACACACACCTACTGCAAAGGTTATATCTGGTCTGCTAGCTGTCAGATATAGTAGGCTTCCAATCATGCTTATGTATAAGATTTGGTCCACATTCTCACCCTTGTCATCCTTTGTCAGCTTTAAATGAGTGGGGGCAGGTGTTCTCTTGTGACTCGCATTGTCCATCCCAAACTTCTTGATTGTGTTCTTTGCATACTTGCTTTGGGATATGAACATGGAGTCTTCCATCTGCTTGATTTGCAGTCCAAGAAAGTAGGTTAGTTCTCCTACTAAGCTCATCTCAAACTCAGATTCCATTTGATTAACAAAATGTTTAGCCATCCTGTCTGACATCCCACCAAATACTATGTCATCTACCTATATTTGAGCAATCATAACCTTTCCTTCTTCATCCTTCACAAACAAGCTTTTGTCTATTCCACCTTTCCTGTACCCTTGTTTTATGAGAAAAGTGGTCAGTTTTTCATACCATGCTCTTGGGGCTTGCTTCAGACCATAAAGAGCCTTCCTTAGTTTGTATACATGATCTGGACAGCTTGGATCAACAAATCCCTTAGGCTGCTCCACATATACCTCCTCATTAAGGTACCCATTTAGAAAGGCACTTTTAACATCCATTTGAAATAGCTTGAACTTTAGGATACAAGCAATTCCTAGAAGTAGGCTGATTGATTCAAGCCTTGCTACTGGTGCAAAGGTTTCAACAAAGTCTACTCCCTCAATTTGTGTGTATCCTTGAGCTACAAGTCTAGCCTTGTTTTTTGTAACAACTCCCTGCTCATTTGACTTGTTCTTGTACACCCACTTAGTGCCAATCACATTTATGTCATCAGGCCTATGAACAAGATCCCATACTTCATTCCTAGTAAACTGGCCTAATTCTTCTTGCATAGCAGAGATCCAGTACTCATCATTCAGAGCTTCCTTGATGTTTTTAGGTTCTACCTTTGAAACAAAGCAGGAGCCTGAAATCATCTCTCTTGATCTAGTGATGACACCACTGTTAGGATCACCAATTATCAGATCTTTAGGATGATCTTTCTGGATTCTGATGGAGGGAGGTTTGTTTAATTGCTCTGACCTTGCCTCAGTTAAAGTGAAATCAAGTTTATCACTTTCTGTTTTAACTTCAGTTTGATTGTCAGCAGATGTTCCAACATCATCAGCAACATCTGCAGAGGCATCATCAATAATCACATTTATTGACTCCATTATAACCTTGGTTCTGGAGTTAAATACTCTATAAGCTCTGATATTCATGGAGTATCCAAGAAAAATCCCTTCATCACTTTTAGGGTCCATCTTCCTTCTTTGATCCCTATCAGCCAGAATGTAACACTTACTTCCAAACACATGAAAGTACTTGATTGTAGGTTTTCTGCCCTTCCAGACTTCATCGATGGCGGACAAAGTTCCCTTTCTTAGTGTGACTCTATTATGGATATAGCAAGTTGTGTTCATAGCTTCAGCCCAAAAGTACAGGGATAACTTCTTGGCATGAATCATGGCTCTTGCTGACTCCTGAATAGTTATGTTTTTCCTCTCAACAATCCCATTCTGTTGAGGGGTGATAGGAGAAGAATACTCATGATTGATTCCTTCTGAAGAACAAAAATCTGAGAATTTTTTATTCTCAAACTCCTTTCCATGGTCACTTCTTATTCTGACCACACAGCTTGCTTTTTCTCTTTGGATTCTTTGGCACAGATCTTTGAATACATCAAACACATCAGACTTTTCTTTGATGAAGCTTACCTTTTTCCACCAAGACTCTCAACCTGCATTGGTCTCATAAGATCCATATGTAATAAATCCAAAACTTTGGAAGTTGTCAGATGTTGGAGCTTTGGGTGTGACATCTTGGTTTGCTTGCCTATTTGACAGTCACCACACACTTTACCTTCATCAATCTTCAGTCTTGGAATTCCTCTTACATCCTCCATAGATATGATCTTCTTTATTCCTCTGAGATGGAGATGACCCAGTCTTTGGTGCCACAGCTTCACTTCTTCTTCTTTGGCTAAGGAACAAGTTGATGTGAGGCTGAAATCTTGAGGTTCCCACATATAGCAGTTGTCTTTTGATCTGGCTCCTTTCATGACAACCTTCTGGTCTTTATCAGACACTATGCATTCAGTTTTGGTAAAGTTTACACTGTAACCTTGGTCACATAATTGACTTATGCTGATCAAGTTAGCAGTTAATCCTTTTACCAGCAGCACATCATCTAGACTTGGTACACCTGGGCAGTCCAATGTCCCAACTCCCTTGATTTCTCCCTTTGCTCCATCTCCAAAGGTTACATATTTGGATGAGTGTGACTTTAAGTCTACCAGCAGATTCTTAAGTCCAGTCATATGCCTTGAGCAGCCACTGTCAAAGTACCAATCTTCCTTAGCAGATACTCTGAGAGATGTATGAGCTATATAGGCAACAACCTTCTTGGACCATTTGTGCCTGTTGTGAGGTTTCCTTTGATGCATCTGCCCTGTGTAGTGTCCATCTTTAGAGTTCCAAGGTTGTCTGTTGAACTTGTTCTTGGGCATGTATTTGTAGCTTTGATCAGCATGAAGACTAGCTTTAGGTACCCACACTTTCTTGATGACCTCTGTCTTCTGCTTAGGGGGTTGCTGAGACCTCTGATTTGGATGTCCATGCAGCACTTTCTTGGTGACCTCTGTCTTCTGCTTAGGGGGTTGCTGAGACCTCTGATTTGGATGTCCATGCAGCTTGTAGCAAAAAGGTTTGATGTGACCAAACCTTCCACAATGATGGCATCTCCATCTTTGATATTTCTTTTTCATCATGTTCTTGTCATGATGTTAAGACATCTGCTTGGACATCTTGTGTGACTTCATGGGATTTGGAGTTGTTTGGCTGGTGCTAGCCTCAAACTTTTGAGCTTTATTAAATCCCAGTCCAGTTCTATCCCCTGAGTGCTTGTTGTTGTTGAGAATGACATCCAGTGTGTTTGAGCTACTGTTCAGCATTCTGACAGATTTGGACATATGCTCCATTTTGGAGTTGAGTAGGCTTACTTCACTTTTCAAAGTGTCAATGATCTCTAGATTACTTGTCTTTTCAGCCTTTAATTCCTCAATCTGCTTCTTCTGCTGTATATTCTCCATGCATACTTCAGTGCTCCTTTTACACAGCATCCTGTAAGATTCTTCAAGCTCTTCAAATGTCAGCTCCTCATCACTGGATCCCCCTTCAGTTTCACATACTCCAGCTAGAGCAGTGATGTGCTTTGCAGATTCTTCTTCTGACTCACATCCTGAGTCTTCATCTGACCAGGTTACAGAGAGACCTTTCTTTTGCTTCTTTAGATATGTTGGGCATTCACTTCTGATGTGTCCATATCCTTCACATCCATGACATTGAATCCCTTTTCCTTGGTTGGTCTTTTCATCATAATTTGACCTTCTATTAGAATCATAAGGTCTTTTATTCTCAGAAGATGTTGAGTTTCTTCCACTTGGTCTGGACTTGTTTTCCATTCTTTTGAGAATTTTGTTGAATTGTCTTCCAAGCATAGCAATTGTTTCTGATAAGTTGTCCTCAGAGTCTGCTTCATGACTTTCTTCTTCTTTATCAGTGTTTGAGACTAGGGCTATGCTTTTGTTTTTCTTCACAATTGTATCATTCATTCCCATCTCAAAGGTTTGAAGGGAACCAATGAGTTCTTCAACCTTCATTGTGCAGATGTCCTGAACTTCTTCTATTGCAGTAACCTTCATGTCAAATCTTTTTGGCAGTGATCTGAGAATCTTTCTTACCAACTTTTCATCACTCATCTTCTCTCCCAAAGCACCAGAAGTATTAGAAATTTCAAGGATGTTCATGTAAAACTCATGAATGGTCTCATCTTCCTTCATCCTCAAGTTTTCAAACTTTGTGGTGAGAAGTTGAAGTCTTGACATCTTCACCTTTGATGTGCCTTCATGAGTGGTTTTGAGAGTGTCACAAACATCCTTGGCCAGCTCACAGTGATGCACAAGTCTAAATATGTTCCTGTCAATGCCATTGAATAAGGCATTTAAGGCTTTGGAGTTTCCAAGTGCTGAATCTTCTTCCTCCTTGCTCCACTCTTCTTCAGGCTTCAACACTTTTGCCCCATCCTTATTGTCTTGGACAAGGTGCTCCTATCCTTTGTTGACTGCTTTCCAAGCCCTGCTATCAAGAGATTTTAAGAATGCAACCATTCTTGGCTTCCAGTAGTCATAGTTGGATCCATCCAATATAGGTGGTCTATTCACAGATCCTACATCTCTGTCCATGTTCCCAAAATTTGCAGTCCCTAGATCTCACCTAGTTAAACAGGCAGGGTGCCTGCTCTGATGCCAATTGAAATTCTGGGATCAGGTACGTGATGTCGAATCAGATGTTTAAACACTTGAAGACTTAAACAAAACTTAAAGTGCAGGTAAATTAAATAACACAGGAAATTGTTAACCCAGTTCAGTGTATCTCCACACTTACATCTGGGGGCTACCAAGCCAGGAAGGAAATCCAATATAAGTAATATTAATTCTGGAATTAAACCAACCAGTTTAATCCTTCACTTAATATCTACCCAAGGCAATTTCTACCTAAGACACAACTTAGATATGAGTCCCTACTCACTCCCCCTCAATCACATAGTGATATTTTACAATGTTTAATAAAATTGAAGTCACACTTCAAACACAACAGCTTGATCTTACTTAAAAGTTTCAATCAAGACACAATTCACTTTTTGCTTAAAAGCTCATAAATTGACAAACAATTAAAACCTGCTATTAAACACAAGCACCCTTTACAGTCTTCTTAATTTCGTACTCTATTCTGAGAGTTTCTGTTCCTTAAATAGATGCTTGGTTTTTGGGCTTTCTGTAAATTATCCAGTCCTGATAAATCCCACTGACATCAAGGAGAATTAGGGTTAGTTAGTTTGTTACCTCCTTGATACAAGGTGTGCTAGTTATTTTGTTTCACTTAAGTCAGATAACTAAGCTCCCTAATGATGCGCCTTGGAGTGTTTATCTCTTCACAATTTATTCCAGATAAATTCTCCTGAATTTACTTACTTCTGTTATGCATCATTTAAGTCTGGTAGCAGGTTTACGATGTCACAACATCTGGTGTGACATCCTGATGTCTTGACTTAATTCATTAACTTATACTCTGTTTGACAATGTCACAACATCTGGTGTGACATCCTGAACTAAGTTCAACACTTCTTGTTGGTCAAAAATTCTGCCAATTCTTAACATCTACACTAATCTTCAATCAAAATTGTAACTGAAATTCTCCAATAGTTTTTTTCCTCAATTATGCAATTTTTTCTGATAAATTACTTATGGATCCCTTGCTGAGTTTTATGTCCAGCCCCTCATGTAAATCTCAATTTTCTATTATGTTTGCTATATCAATTGTGGCCTCAACCAAATTTTTTTTAGTTTTTTTTTGTAACAATTTTTTTTTGTTTTTATTTTCTAGCTTAAGGTCCACTTGAAAGTAAGAAAATATGTGGTTAATTGAATGGGCTTCCTTTGGGCCTTGGCAACTTGTAACAAAACAAAATTTGAGACTTGCACCCTCCAACTTGTTTGAATTTCTAATTGTCTTTGCATAATGAATTACGATGAACTAAAACCTTAAATCATCGACTATTGAGGAATACAAGTTCGCCATTAATCACTTCCAAAAGCACTATTAACTTATAACCACTTAATCAAACTTTGCATCCGATTGAATATGAATCAATTCTCAAATCTTGGATAAGTAACTTGTTTGACATCTTCACGCATATTCACATAGAATTTGTCTTGGAGATACGAGAGCATGATTTGAGAAGTGGATTTCAATGCACCATATAAAACCTCAATTGGAACTAGACCAGTTCTTGATGATGCACTTGAATTTTAGCATAGTCTGATAACCCGAGAATGAGACACACTTCTTGCTTGACCGAGAATAGGTTAATCTTAATTGAATCCCATCCATATCTACCCAGTTTTTATTTGCTCAGATAGATCTTTAACTCCTGCAGCAGCTGTTGAAACCTTGATTCACACAATCATTGACTTTCCTTGGATTCACTTGACAATTTACAAATAGGGTGCGAAGTCCTAACTCCATAATCCTTGACATAAATTTGTAAACACCCCAAATTTGCCCTCACCCATTCACATCATGGCTTGTGATCTTTTCATGTGCATAAGTTCAATCATAGTATCTCATATTGCATCTTTTGCTTCACTGCATTGTTTTTAAGTCATCTGCATCTAGGGTTTGTGATCTGAGCAATCCAAGAGCCATTTGAGCCCCTCCAAAGGTCATTAATCACTTCAAATGGGTCCATGTATGTTCAAGCATCATATTATATCCTCACAAGGTCAAGGAAGTCAAGGAATCACAAGAACTGAGAAAGGCATGGAAGCAGAGCCAGGCTTAACTGCACAGATGACCTCAAGATCAAGACTTTGACTGTGTACGGAGATTCAGCTCTGGTAATTAATCAAACCAACGGCAAATGGTACACTCGCCAGGATCATCTGATACCTTATCGGGATTATATAAGGAGGTTGTTGACTTTCTTCACAACAGTCAAGCTTGAGTATATCCCTCGAGACGAGAATCAGTTTGCAGACGCTTTGGCTACCATTTCATCCATGATCAAAGTTCAAGCTGCCAACTTTGTACCACGAATATCAGTATCCAGACTTGACAGACCAGCGTATGTGTTCTCAGCAGATGTTGTCAAAGATGATAAGCCTTGGTTCCATGATATCAAATGCTTCTTGGAGGATCAAACATACCCACCTTGGGCATGTTCCAATGATAAGAAGACATTAAGAAGGCTAGATGGTAGTTTCTTCCTGAATGCTGACGGTTCCCTGTACAAGAGAAACTTTGATATGGTACTCCTCAGATGCGTTGATAGGACAGAAGCAGACTTGTTGATGCACGAGGTGCACGAAGGATCCTTTGGTACCCATGTTGGAGGGCATGCAATGGCTAAAAAGTTGCTAAGGTCAGGCTATTACTGGATTACCATGGACGCAGACTGTTGTGTGTATGCCAGAAAGTGTCATAAATGCCAGATCTATGCGGATAAAGTGCATGTGCCTCCGAATCCTCTGAATGTAATGTCTTCACCCTGGCCCTTTGCCATGTGGGGCATTGATATGATTGGCAAGATTGAACCGACTGCTTCAAATGGCCACAGATTCATCCTAGTTGCCATAGACTATTTTACCAAGTGGGTCGAAGCAGCTTCTTATGCAAATGTTACCAGGCAAGTGGTAGCCCGATTTCTGAAGAGAGATATCATCTGTCGGTATGGAGTTCCCGAGCGAATCATTACTGATAATGGTTCCAACTTAAACAACAAAATGACGGCAGAGCTATGCCGGGATTTCAAGATCCAACACCACAATTCTTCTCCTTACAGGCCAAAGATGAATGGCGCTGTTGTGGCAGCTAACAAGAATATCAAGAAGATTGTGCAGAAGATGGTGGTTACCTACAAAGATTGGCATGAAATGCTACCATTTGCCTTATATGGGTACCGAACGTCAATCAGAACATCCACTGGGGCAACATCGTATCAGCTTGTGTATGGTATGGAAGCCGTCCTACCTGTTGAAGTTGAATTACCCTCCTTGAGGGTACTAATGGATGTTAAGCTAAATGAAGCAGAGTGGGTCCGATCCCGATACGAGCAACTGAGTCTGATCGAAGAGAAGAGATTAGCTGCAATCTGCCATGGGCAGTTATATCAGAAAAGAATGAAGAAAGCCTTTGATCAGAAAGTCAGGCTCCGAGAATACCAAGTAGGGGATCTTGTGCTGAAAAGACTCCTCCCTCCTCATACAGACCACAGGGGCAAGTGGACTCCGAATTACGATGGTCCGTTCATAGTAAAGAAAGTATTCTCTGGTGGAGCACTGATGCTCAGTACTATGGATGGTGAAGATTTCTTATCCCCTATGAATTCAGATGCAGTTAAAAAATACTTCGCATGAAAATGACCCGCAGGACATAAAAACAGAATGTAAGTCCAGGCAAAATAGGGCATCCCGGCGAGTCAAAAACAGAATAAAAGACTCGGGCAAAAATAAGGGGAAAATAAATAAAAATGTACACCCGCTGAGTTGAAAAGCCGCATTGGACAACTCAGGCAAAAATGGGTATCCCGGTGGATTGAAAACCCGAAAGGGCGATCCACGCAAGATAAGGGAATAAGCGAACAACTGCATTCTGAATTCATCTGTATCACTTACGACATGGTAAACTCCGAAAGGGTCGAGCTTCGTTCAGAATCAGCCTTCTTCAAAAAGCAAGATGAGAAGAACGTCAAATGTCATACGAGTCATAGCCAAAGGGAAGCTCCTTGAAGCGTCATCAACATTGCCAGCATCTTTTTGCCTCTTAATTTGTAACGATCTCCTCATTTCAGGGGATCCGTTTCCATGACTGTATCTTGCCAATTCAGGGTACACGAATTAATAAGATCAGATTTTTCAGTCATATTTCGTCTCGTACATTTTATTTTCATTTGCAAAATGTCCGGTGTCCTTAAGATATTGATTGCATAAATACAGATGTTTCCCTTCTAAAAATACGTGCTTACAGGAAATATTTTTACTCCCGGGAGTGTCTAAATTCCTATGACGGAATCCGGTAAGGGATACCTCGGGATACTTGTATGTTTCTTTGTCATGCAAGATTGCAGGTATTCAAAGCACAACATGGGGCATGAAAGTTCCTCCCCAGCAAGTGGTCAAACCATTTCCACAGCATATCTTCCAAACAACACAAGGTTTCTTTCTCCCCAGCTGAGTTGCCAGTCATCATTCCTCCTCAGCAAAGTGCAAAGACAGGGAACCACCTCCCCGTAGAGTTTCAGCCTCTATCCCGAAGAGCAATGCCTGAAGATCTCACAGCAAAGTAACGGAAGCTCCCGCAGACCCTAGCTGGGCTTATCATCATTGAGATAGGTCTATCAATGACCATCTTCCCCAAAGAAGAATCATTTTATCAGATTTACCAATGATCTCATCCCCAGCTGGGATATCCACTTCAAGCAGATCAGCCAGAGATCTCCACAGCAACGAGATCCGAATCCGGGATCGGTATCTTTGCATAAATCATAGCATTCACATCATATTTTCCCCACAGAGCGTAGCATTCCGTCTAATACGGAGCATTACGGCAAAAATCAAACATATTGCATAATCATAAGCCATGTGTCGAACTGAACACTTGTAAATACTGACGTTCCATCAGCAATATACTAAATATCTCTCAAACTCCCCGGTAGAATACAGTTACATGCTCCTTTAGACACTCGTCTGTGTCATCATTCCCCAGTAAAGTCGCCTGAGCGTTCTCTACAAACAAATACTTATACATTATAGATACTTCTTGACACTCATCTGTGCCATATCCCCAGCGGAAAGCCAAAGCGTCCCCTTTGCACTCGCAAACACATGTTTATGTATATATACACACTTCCCTGACACTCGTCCGTATCATTTTCCCCGACATAGTTACCTAAACACTTTGTAAATCAAATACTTGTTTATAATACACTTCTTCCGGCACCCGTCCGTGTCGTGCTCTCTCTGGCAAGTTGAACACTCGTCTGTGTCTCACCCATTACTTTTCACTCATACCGATACTCGTCCGTATCTTGTATATACCACTTAAATCCCCTCAGAATCAACACTCGTCCGTGTTCTTTGTTAACTAGTTGATACTCGTCCGTATCATCATCTCTGAACATGCGTCAAGCGTTTGTTTCTACTGATACTCGTCTGTATCATAGTCTTAAGGATGCTCGTCCGCATCTTTAATCTATACACCGTGTCAAACACTTATAGTTTCTTGTATTTTAGACGCTCTTCTGTGTCTACCATTCCCCAGAAGAGTCCCCGGCAAATTTTTATTAAACTATTTCCTTTCTATCTGACATTCGTCCTATGTCATGATAACTTTCGGCAGCCGTCCCCTGCCAGGTGATCGTCCTTCACCTTTTTGATGATCGTCCTTCATCGCCCCCAGCGGAGTCTCTATTCATTAGAACCTTTTCCTATCCGACATTCGTCCTATGTCGTAATGTTTTTAGCAGCCGTCCCCTGCTAGGTGATCGTCCTTCACCTCTTGATGATCGTCCTTCATCATGCTTATCCGATGGCCATCCCCATCGTCGACCTTTTCTATCCGACATTCTTCCTATGTCATGATACTTTCGGCAGCCGTACCCTGCCAGGTGATCGTCCTTCACCAATAGATGACCGTCCCTCATCTTATCCCCAACAGAGCAGCCGTACCCTGCCAGGTTATCGTCCTTCACCAATAGATGACCGTCCCTCATCTTATCCCCAACAGAGCAGCCGTCCCCCGCTAGGTGGTCGTCCCTCACCTTTGATGACCGTACCTCATCATTTATTTCATTTATGCTTTGAACTTGATGGTCGTCCCCATCATTCACTATTACCTTTAATCCCTAGAGACTCTTTGTTACTTTATTTTTGATGGCCGTCCCCATCATAATCTCTTATATCCCCGGCTTGTCAGCCGTCCCCGTCATTGCTTTATTTCCCGCACTTCCCCCAGCATGTCGGTCGTCCCCGTCATTGCTTTATCCCCAGCAGTCATCCTCTGCTCGACGGTCGTCCTCCGTCGCCCGCACTTTATAAATATACTTTATTTTCTTTTACAATCTATATCCCTTTTCTTTTTCATTCAGTGAGTGCAAATTTTGGACTGTCTTTGATATTCAACCACAAGTTATCTTGTTTGACTGATAAGGCGTTGCTTACATCCTGCACAACTAACTCATGCTTGAATAGGGGCAGCTATAAACACCCCAAATTTGCCCTCACCCATTCACATCATGGCTTGTTATCTTTTCATGTGCATAAGTTCAATCATAGCATCTCATATTGCATCTTTTGCTTCACTGCATTGTTTCGAAGTCATCTGCATCTAGGGTTTGTGATCTGAGCAATCCAAGAGCCATTTGAGCCACTCCAAAGGTCATTAATCACTTCAAAGGGGTCCATGTATGTTCAAGCATCATATTATATCCTCACAAGGTCAAGGAAGTCAAGGAATCACAAGAACTGAGAAAGGCATGGAAGCAGAGCTAGGCTTAACTGCACAGATGACCTAAAATTAGGGTTTTGGTTTCAAAGGCCATAACCCCAAATGTTTTGGTCATTCTTGTTTCTATTGGTCTCTATATGTTATGAGGATCATGCATAGCAATTTTCATGAAGAAATTCAATGCGGAAGGCATCTGATCAAGGGATGACTTCTTGAGCAAGTCAGTGCAAAATCAGGGCATCTGAGGCCCCCAATGACCCAACCAAAGAGGTTTCTCCATCATTTTGAATGTGTATGATCTTTATTTGATCATAGAAGATGTTAGAAGTTCACAAAATTGAAGAATTTCAAGCCATTTGCAAAGTTGCCTTTTTGGGAAAGTGACTTATAATGCAAACTTGCCATTTTGGGAAAGTTTTTCAACCTCCTCTTTTTGATTCAAAAAAGCTTCAAATAAAAAAAATTTGGTCATAAAAGTTGTAGAATGGATCCTCACATTTTCAAAAAGTACAAGAACTCATTCTAATTCATTATGGATCAAAAGTTATGGCTTGTCAAAGTTGGGAAAAATCATGAAATTTCACTTATGCACCAAAAGAGGAAAGTTGCAAAACTTCATGCCATGGCTAATTGTGACTTCAAATGGACTTATAAACATTACACAAACCTCACACATGACCCAAAACTCAGAATTGCATAAGAATTTATCAAGTTTCATGCCATGAACTTCACAAATTTCAAAAGGGGCCAAACCTCCCCAAAATTGCAAAATGGATCAAAGCTTCTCATCCACTTGTGCCAGCTGCCAAAAGTGACTTCCATGGACCTCCTTGAAGCATGCTGATTCAACCATGCCTTTGTACCATGACTGAACCAGCCCATACCTTCACTTACACAAAAGTTGACTTTATGCAATTTGAGCCATGCCAATCAAGCTGAGCCACACCAACTACTCTGACCAATCACAGCTTCACATACATGCCTCATGGATCACATTTCACACAATCTTGGAGCCTGAAACCACAACATTGCCATAGTTCGCAAAAACCTCCCTCTTTGCATTTTCATTCGAATCTAATCACACAAGCCTCAAACCTCAAAACAAATTCCACAGAACAACTCACCATGATCCACTGATCATTTCCCAACCATCATCTTGCCCTAAAAAGCCCTGAATCAAAAACACGATTTCCACACTTCATAAACTGAACCTCTGCCATTTTCATTTTAAGGCCATATAAACTCCAGCTAAGCATCACAAACTTCTGGGGGGGATCATTAGAGCTTGTTTGAAGCAAAGGACTGGCCAGAAAGCACCATTTTCGAAAGCTTCAGTTCAGGTATCATCAAGAACAATTTTTCCAGAAACGTGTTTTTAAGTTACTAATTGATTCTCCATGATTCACTGATGATGCTGATGTGTTTAGTTTTGAAAATAGTCAAGTATTAAGCATGTATTGATCTTCTGAAATTTTTGCCATACTTTCCGTTTTGCTTCGATTCATGATTTTGAGGTTGAATAATTGAGTTTTGATGTTTGATTCTTGCTGGGGTTGAGGAGAGGATCATTTCTGGAGCTTTATAGGTCTTGGGGTTGCGTATTGAGGGAGATGGGGTGAGGGGCTAGCCGGAGAAGATGACCGGAACACTGTTCCGGTCATCTGAAGGTGATTAGGGCTCAGGATTAGGGTTTAATCATAATTAAGTGAGTTTGAATTCTGGCCGTCCATTAGCGCGCGTAGTCAACTCCCGCCTCCCTGAGTTTGAATCCTGACTCTTGGATTTGCATACTTTCTCATTTTTCATTTAAATTCATTTTTATTTTATTTGTTTTATATTTAACTTCCACAAATTTTTAAAAATAGCAAAACATATTAAAAAATTCTGAAATTTTTTGTCAAACCTTTTATTAATTTTCAGAACACAAAAATATTTTTATTTTTATTTTTTGCATTAAAAATTATTTTTAAATCATTTAAATGTTTATTTTTAATTAGTTAATGGAAATTAATTAATTAAAAATGAATTTAGGTATTTAAAAATCACAAAAAAATTCACTTTTCATTTTAATACATTTAGAAAAATTATCAAACTCTTCAAACAAATTTTTTTTGGTCCTTGATGTATTTTGACAATTTTCATTGGAATAAAAGTTGTTTAAAGGCAATATTTTTGTTCAAACTTAGAAAAATTCATTCTGCCTAACCATGAAGAGTTTGATGATGATTCTTTTTGCATTGCATCCTTCATAGCATTTAGTTTCTAGGGTAAAATGGGTTTGAATTTATCTTTCATTTTCAATATTTTGTGCATTTTTCCTTTTGAGGTACCTTGAAACCCTAGTTGACTTAGAAAAAATCATAACACCCATTAGGTTAAGAGTTAGGTCCCCTCCTTTGGGCAGTGAACTTGTGTAGGGTTAGGGTTCCTTTGATCCCATTTTCAATTTTTTATCATGTCATTTGCTTCTAATTTTGAATTTTGCATTGCATATTGTATGTAAACCCTAATTCTTGTCTTCATTTGCATCCATCTCTCATATGCTTGCATTCATGAACTTGCCATGACATTTTGTGCATCCACATGGTTCATAAGACACCTTAGGACATATTAGAATCATGTTTGATCATTACATCATTCATTTGACATGTCATACCTTCATTGCATTTCATAAGCTTTCATGAACTTTCATGGTTCAAGGCATGCTTCATATGCATCCATTCTCTTGTATGCTCACATATATGCATCTTGTATGACTTTGCACCATCTCTTGACATCATTTGTATCATGTGTATGTTTCTGAATTTGGACTTTGCCCATCCATATGCATTGTTTCATCTCATTCCTTCCCTTATGCATCTTGTGCTAACGTTTCAGGTTAATGGTAAGTTTGTTTGGGAGGTGGATTTGCCTTCACCTCCTACCTCTTATCACCTTATCATTTTACATACTTGCTGCATTTTTACTTGTCTTTGAGTGAGCTTGCTCACTTGGGCCTCTCTTCCCTCTTTTCTCTTCTTATCTCATCCCTTTTCTATCTTGCTTCTCCTTGGTGGCTTACTTGAAGATTTCTCCTCCTAAGCCTCACAAACCCTAGGACTTCAAAGCATGATAACATTTTAGGATTTTTTAGTCCCCCTTAGACTCTTTCCTTTGAGTTTTCTCTGAGTCTTCTCTTCTCACTTCACCATCAGGGACTAAACCTTAAAGGTTTTAAGGCTTTGTGATTAAGCTTATGCCTGCATCCTTCTATTAGGATGGAGTGTATAACTTTAATCCTAAGTGTTAAACCCTTAATGTGTTTAACTCCTTCAATCAATCCATTTAATAATCATCAAGACAATAAGCTTGTAACTTGGGCCTTGCATTAGGGTTCTAATTCTTCCTTAATTGGTTAAGAAGGACTAACCCTAGTGTTAATGGACAAGTCCCCCTCAAGTTGTCTTACAAACCATAAAAATCACTTCTTAATCTTACCATTAACTAAAATCCATCTAATAAAGGTTTTGTTTTGTCATGAGGTTAATCCCTAATCATGGATTAAGTTGAGGAGCCTTTCTCAGCTTAAATGTTCTCATCTATTATCCTTCTATTAGGATGGTGTAATGAGTCCATTAAATCCTTGATTATGGCTTAAATTCATTACCTAACACTAAACAAAAACTCCAAAAACATTTAAATAATCACAAGTAGGCTAATGATCTTAATCCTACATCATGGTGATTAAGTGTGAGGTGCTTACTTCATACTTAAGGTATTCTCATTACCCCTAATCAGAGGGAGGATGTGATGAGCTTACTAACCCTTGATTTAGGCTTAAGCTCATTTTCTTATGACAAAACTCCAAAAAGCAATAAAAGATTGAAAACATCAAAAACAAACAATAATCGTCTCCTTCGGGATTCTTTTCTCATCTCATTCACTCATAAACGAGAACTTGCTTCTTCCGTCTAATGCAAGACAGTTTGCACCTGAGCCAGACAGGTCATACACTTGAGCATAGACAAGCAAGCAGTTCATCAGTCAATTTATCTTTCAGTCTCTTTGAGTCGAACTACGGTGTTCTGACTTCCTCATTGCACGAGAGGATACGTAGGCATAACTTAACAGTTATCAAACAAAAGCCTCTGTATATTCCCCCTCCTTCCAGCATTATTCTTTAAGCCTCATAGTCTTGAGCTTCACATTCTTGTTCTTACACTGACACTTCTCTTATACACTTCACATTTCTTTTACACTGACATTTGCATTCTTTCCAGCTTTGATACACAGATTGCACTGACACTACCCCTTTAAAACACAAATCTTTCAAGCGTGGATCCCGTCGAGTACGACGGACAATCTGGGTGCTAATACCTTCCCAGGTTGTAACCAACCCCCTTTCTCAGTCTCTCTGGTTCGCAACCGTCTTATCCATATTCTTTTCTAGGTTTATGAAGCATTACCTTTCCTCCGGGATAAAAATGCCTAGCTGGCGACTCTTGTCTTTTGAGTTCACCCTTGTGTGTCCTCTCTCCTTTCGCCGACCGTTCGCGTCTGTAACCCTTCTGACCAGGTGTCATTTGGTGGGAGCGACAGCTTGGCGACTCTGCTGGGGAAGCCTTATACTGTAACCAGGGCTTCTGGTTCTTTTTGTGGGTTCCTCCTAGCGCTTGTTTGATTTGTGTTTACTGGGGTGTTATGTGCTAATTGTGTTTATATATTTGCTTTATTTATTGCTTTATGTACAGCTTTATTTATTGCTTTCCTTTACAGTTTTTCATACTTCATACTGTCATTATCATTGCTGGATCTGGTTTGTTGTTTTGATGGGTGGGGGTTCCATTGAGAGTTTAAGGTCCTATACTTGGGACCTGAGTGACACCTAGGCTAGAGTGGTTCATGTTCTTTCCCATTCCATTTCGGTCTGGTGCGGGAATATGAAACACGGTTCAGATGTGGGTTTCTTCTTGAGAACTCTGTGCTACATATTTCTTGTAGTGCTAGGGCTATCTGGGAAGCCTGCTAAGTCTGGATGACCTTTATTATGACCTTCAGAAACTGAGGTGAATTAGAGGAGGATCTTTTATGGTTATTGTAAACACTGTACCTCCGGGTTAGAAGTGTTTACACTTCTCATAACTGATCCAAGTCTGAGGATCCTTGTTCTAGAACACTGCCTGTGAGGGGGTTGGGTTGTTTACAGGTTTGCAGGTACCCTTGGCCACATCATACCCTGTTACTACTTGGTTTAAGAGTACCTCATTTTGGACAGTTCTTGTGATTAACCCTGGACATGTGACTCTTTATCTGAGTCCCCCACCTTGGTTACTGGATTTCTAAACCTGCATCTGGACTTCATGAACATACATGGGCTTTATATCAAGACAGATAATCAGATCCAGCTTAATCACAAACCCTTGCATATCATTTGCATACATCATCATTGCATCATTTAACATTTGTTTATTTGTTTTTCAGGGTATCCACATTATATCTGGCTTGGTTTTGACCCCTTCTTCTACATAGACCTCTGCGTCATCAGTTACCTGCTTCAGCTCTTCTTCACCATCACCAACATCAGCCTGTCAGTGGCTCATCTCCAGTATCAGTCTTGATCTTCATCAACACCTATCTTCCTCCTCTTCAAGCATTTATGACTACTCCTAGGAAGAGCAACATATCTTACCATTTCTTTGAGCCTGCATTGACTAGTATCAGGCAGGTCCAGTCACTTATCACCCCTGACCATGTCCCTTTGTTTAGAGAGCATTATGGAGGTATACTGGATATGGTTATGGACCTGGACCCTTCTCAGAGGAGCATGATCCACACATGCTTGCAGTTTTATGACCCTCCTTTGAGATGCTTCACATTTTCAGACTTTCAGCTAGGACCTCTGATGGAAGAATTTTCATCATTGATTGGAGTACCTGTCAGGGGTGGAATCCCCTTCAACCCAGAAATGACTTCTCCCAGCAATGGAGAAATAGCAAAAGCATTGTACCTGGAGCCTGCCTTGATTGAGCAAAGCATGACAACAAAAGCTGGGATCCCTGGTTTGCACTTAGATTTCTTGATTTCTCAGGCCATCCTGAAGGCCTCCTTAGGAGAATGGAGGGCAGTCTGTGCACTGTTGGCCCTCAGCATATATGGGGTTATACTGTTTGCAGATGAGCCCAAATTTATCAGCAAGAATGCCATTCATCTGTTTCTTCTAAGGAACCCAGTACCCACCCTGCTGGGAGATTTCTATTATTCCATCCACCAGAGGAATGAGAAACAAAGGGGGAAGTTGGTGAGATGCTGTGCTCCCTTGTTTCACACCTGGCTGCTCAAACACCTACCCAAATCAGATGCCTTCCTGAATCCCCACCAACAGAAGAATTGGGCTAAGAGGCTCATTGCTTTGACTTCAGATGATATTAGATGGTGCACCCAGAGCACCAAAGGCAAAGACATTATCACCAGCTGTGGGCAATACCCAAATGTGCCTTTGATAGGAGTAAAGGGTTGCATCAACTACAATCCTTTGTTGTTTAAGAGACAACTGGGCTATGCTTTGGTTCACCCTCCCAGAGTGCAAGATTTAGCTGAGACCCTGTATTGTGAAATAAAACCTAATCTAGCTGCTGTCAGACAAGCATCCTGGGCTTGGGACAACATCTAGACAAATGGGATGGCCATTCTAGGGAGGTGTAATAATGTTGCTTCAGCTCAGTACTATGACTGGTCTCATGCTAGAGCTCAGATTACTGGAATGCCCTTCACCATTGAGGATATACCTGGACCCTCTACAGCACAGCCAGCAGCAACTGTCAGCCTGGAAGAATTTGAGAAGCTGAAGGAAAGGAATGAGAATCTGTCTCAAGCTCTGAAGAAGACCCTTTTGGAAAGGAGTGATGGTCGTCTAGACATTGAAAGGTTGGAAAAGCTTAGGGTGGAGCATCTGGCCAAGATTGAGAAAACAGAGGACTATATCAGGAAAGCAAGAGCTGGGGAACAAATATTGAAGAATGCCTGTAAAGAGGCCAAGATTCAGAAGGCCAGGACTGAGCTCTATCTGCAAGAAAGTCAGGCTAGGTGGGTCAGGATCACTGAAGGCAGGACACAAGAAGATCAGAGAACTCAGGCCAAGATTGAACAGTTAGAGGCCAATGAAAAGAAGCAGCAGGAAGCTTTGCTGGCAGCCCAGAAGGAGATTTCAGAGTTGAAGCTTAGGGCTGGATTAAAGAGATCAAAGGATCAGGACAGGCACAAGAAGCTGACCACTACCATTGCCACCAGGAACCTCCTCATTAGGACCATTACAGAACATCCAGCTGGTCCAGTGACTGAGGCACTTCTGAAGGAGGTTAAGGAGGATGAGTTTGGATTAGATGTTTGACTTCTTTGCTTGTTGTTCATTTCCATTTGATGTACTTTTCTTTTTGTTGTATTTTGACCCTCCAGGGGCATATGTTGTAAAACAAACTATATATGATTCATCATTTGTAATATATTTTAGTTTGTTTCCATTTTGGGGTTTCTTTTCTCAACAAAGTCAAAAGCATCTTCCTCGAGGTCTAGAAAGGTCAAAACCAAGAACCAAGTCGGATACCTTGGAAAACAAATAAGCATGCTGCATTGCATACTAACCTTTGTTTTGTTTTGTAGGTTTTATTATTATCTCTGTTTCTAGCTCTGCTATGACTTCAGGAAACATTGCTCGCAGAAGAGTGTTCCCTGTCAACCGTGTGCACCGGTACCCTACTCGCAACAACCTTCCTGGTATCCAAATGGAGCAAGTACAGCAGGACCTGACTGAGGTCAGGACTCAGATGGCTAATGAAAGAGTGGAGATGAGAAACCAAATGACCCAATTCATGAATGTAATGACTGGCTTGGCCCAAAGTCAAGAGAGGTTAAGGGCATTGGTGGAAAGACAAACCCCCGAAGAACCTCATCCTGGAACTGGAGGAACTAGTAATAATGAGAGGGGTCAGCCTCATGTTAATCCACCAGTATTTGGACCTCATTTAGATCCGGAAGTCAACATCCCAGGAAATGTGCAAGGAAATACTGTTGGGGGGAGAATCTTGCAAGAGGATCCCCAAGAAGAGCAATTTACTGTCATGGGAGTAGGAGACGAAGTCTATGATAGGAGGTTAGATGAAATTGCTGAGAAGTTGAGATCTTTGGAGTCTCAAAATTCCTTGGGTTTCGATGTAATGGATATGGGGCTAGTGGATGGGGTGAGAATTCCCCACAAATTCAAACCCCCGTACTTTGAGAAATACAATGGAACCTCCTGTCCGCGAACTCACCTGCAGTCTTTCCTGGGAAGACTTAAAGCATATATTATGGATGAAAAGCTGTGGATGTTCTACTTTGAAGACAGTTTGACTGGGGCTTCAAGGGAGTGGTATTCACACTTGACCAGAGCTACTATTAGATGCTGGAAGGACTTGGCTGAAGCTTTCATCAGACAGTATCAATACAATATGGACATGGCTCCCAACAGGACCCTCCTAATGGGAATGTCTCAATCCTCCAGAGAAAGCTTCAGGGAATATGCCCAAAGGTGGAGACAGCTGGCTGCTGCTGTCCAACCACCCATGTCGGAAAGAGAAATGGCCGACATGTTCATGAATACTTTGCAAGGAACATATATTGACAGACTGGCTGCCTTTTCTTCCACCAGCTTTGCTGATGTCGTCATAGCTGGTGAAAGGATTGAAAGCCTATTAAAAATGGGCAAAATTTCCGATAATGGTGCAAGTTCATCCAGTAATCCCAGGAAGCCTTTTGTGCGACCCCGAAGGACCAGTGAGACAAATGCCATTCATGCCAGCAGGGGCAGGCCTCAGTATGTCCATAGATCAGTAGCAGCTGTCACCATTCCAGCTCCGATTCCTCAGCAACCAGCATATCAACAACAACAACAACCACATTATCAACAGCAAGTTCAGTATCCGCAACAGAGAACCTACAACAACAGCAATAACAATCAACAACAACGACCCTTCCAACAAAGACCATCACAGGCAAACAGGGTGATTGACCCTATCCCTATGCCTTATGCTGCCTTATTGCCACAACTCCTGAAACTTAACTTAGTTGAGTTAAGGACATTGGCACCACCAGATCCCTCCAATATCCCAAGGAATTATGATGTCAACGCCAGGTGTGCTTTCCACTCCAATGCACCTGGCCACAATACAGAAAAATGCAGGGCCTTACAAATGAAAGTCCAAGATCTGTTGGATTCTAAAGCCCTCAACTTTGCACCTCCTCCAAATGTCAATAAAAATCCTATGCCTAATCATGGCGGGCCGAGGATTAATGCCATTGAGGAAGACAAACCATCTACTTTGATTGCCAGTGTTGCACAAATTCAAACACCTTTGGTCGAAATTAAAGCTCAGCTTCTAGAGTGCCAAGTGTTCCCCGGGTGTGAGCTCGGTTGTGGGTATTGCAACATTGCAGTCAACGGGTGTGAAAATTTGAGAAGCGACATAGATGTTCTTATCAAGGATGGTATCCTTCAAATCTCAACAACGGCGCCTACAAATCCAGCAATTCCTTTGACAACATTCCCCGATTCTTCTACAACAGCAGCAACAATCACTCCTACCGATTCATCAATATCATCAGCAGTTACTCCGTCCATCACTTCAACAAGTCAAAATTCAACAACCATTTCTTCTACAACATCAGCATCCACTTCATTAGCAGAATCTTCTACAACGCCAACAAAAATCAATGAAGATGTCTCAGCAGTCACAATCTACTATGACCCATCAAATATTCCTCCCAGCAACAATTTCCAACAACAAACAGTGGCACCTCCTGCCAGATCACCAGTCACAATTTACTACGATCCGCACACCATTACAGTACCCTCCTCTGCAGCAGTCAGTCCAGTTACTATCACGGTGCCTGGACCAGTTCCCTATGAAAGCAGTAATGCCATACCTTGGCATTATGGCTCTGATCTCTACTGCAACGGGGAGAAAATCACTCTGGACTCATCAACCTCTTCTCCACAAATTGATAATGTTGGGGGAGGCGGAGGCTTCACCAGAAGCGGACGCCTTTTTGCCTCACAAACACAAAGACCTAATGTTGAAGCAGAAGCTGCTGCCAAAGCAAAAGGAAAGAGTGTGGTATCTGAAGAGCCAACTGTCAAAGAAACTCAGAAGACATCTTTTGAACAAGATGTAGACGAGTTCATGAGAATCATAAAGAGGAGTGATTACAAGGTGGTGGATCAGCTTCACCAAACTCCCTCAAAAATCTCCATATTATCACTGTTGATGTGTTCTAAAGCTCACAGGAACGCATTGTTAAAGGTCCTGCACGCAGCATACGTGCCAGAGGAGATTACTGTTAATCAGCTAGAAACTGTGGTTGTGAATGTCAACACCAGTCATGGACTGGGCTTTACCAATGCTGACTTAACAACAGAGGGACGTAACCACAACAAGGCTTTACATATTACCTTGGAATGCAAGGGTGTTGTTCTGTCTCATGTACTGGTGGACACTGGGTCATCACTCAATGTTCTACCAAAGAAAGCCTTAGTGAAGCTGGAGTATGATGGCTTGGCACTACGTCCGAGTAATTTGGTGGTGAGAGCATTTGATGTCTCTAAAAGATCAGTGCTTGGGGAGATTGATCTGCCTGTGATGATTGGCCCGCAGACCTTCAAAACTACCTTCTTTGTGATGGAAATTCAGCCGGCCTACAGCTGTCTGTTGGGTAGACCCTGGATCCACGCCGCTGGCGCTGTTACGTCTACCCTTCACCAGAAGTTAAAATTCGAGTGGGAAGGCCAGATCATCACCATCTGTGGGGAGGAAGACATCTTTGTTAGCCAGTTGGCTACGTATAAGTACATTGAAATGGACGGAGAGATCCATGAAACCATGAGCCAAGGGTTTGAGGCCTTGAACGTTAATGAAACATCTGCTGTACTGGGAACCTCCATAACGTCATATCAGCAAGCCCGGAAGGTTGTTGAGGGGGGTACCGCCCAAGGCTGGGGCAAGTTGCTGCCCGTGGAGAAGAAAGAAGACCGATTTGGGTTGGGTTACAAACCAACTCAACAAGATCAATCAGAGGCTGCAAAGGAGCCCAAGTTTGTCAGCGGGGGAATGCTCACCCCGGATGCTGTGAACAATTTGGAAGACGAGGAGGAAAGCGACCTCAACCTGGAGAGCTGGATACGTCCAAGGATCCCGGGGAGCCAAGTCCTTAACTGGTCTTCCCAGGAAATTATAAGGGTTACTCCTGCAGAGTAATTATTATTTCCTGTATTTTAAAGCATGCATCAAGTCTTGCATCTTGCCCAAGATGACAAGACTCATTTTGTAATCGGGCCAACTTGTAATTTTGTGCAAATGGATTAATCAATGAATATCGGACATCTTTTGCAAACGAGTCTCTTTTTCGCTCACTGTCTTTTCATTTTTCTTTTTGTACAAAAAATAAAATGGCAATGTTTTTCAAAATAAATAACTTCATTTTCACTTTTTCTAAGCAAGATTAAAATTGATCACTAAAATAAACCAATCTAAACCCTTGCAGAGAGTGCCCTCTAGATTGCACCGACAACAACACAGCTATGACTTCATATGACTTTGACAATCCAATCAATCAAGCTGATGAATGGGTTGAAGAAGACTATGAGTTACCTGAAGAGCTAGCTAGGTTGTTAAGGCAAGAGGAGAAGGTTATCACTCCTCATCAGGAGGAGATTGAAACGGTTAATCTTGGTATGGAAGAAGACGTGAAAAAGGTTAAGATCGGGGCCTGCTTACAAGATTCAGTGAAAGAACAACTGATTGATATGCTTCGGGAGTATGTGGATGTCTTTGCTTGGTCTTATCAGGATATGCCAGGGTTGGACACCGATATTGTCATGCACAAGCTGCCTTTGAAAGAAGATTGTCCGCCAGTAAAACAGAAACTGCGCCGTACTCGCCCAGATATGGCAATGAAGATAAAGGAAGAGGTACAAAAGCAGTGGGACGCCGGTTTCCTTGCTGTGACTAGCTATCCGCCATGGGTTGCTAATATTGTACCTGTACCTAAGAAAGATGGCAAGGTGAGAATGTGTGTGGATTACCGGGACTTGAACAGAGCCAGCCCGAAAGACGACTTCCCTTTACCTCACATTGATGTATTGGTTGATAATACGGCTCAGTTCTCGGTGTTCTCCTTCATGGACGGATTTTCGGGATATAATCAGATCAAGATGTCACCTGAAGACATGGAGAAGACAACTTTCATCACACCCTGGGGCACATTCTGTTATAAGGTGATGCCATTCGGACTGAAGAATGCTGGTGCTACTTATCAACGGGCTATGGTAACATTATTCCATGACATGATCCACAAAGAAATTGAATGTTATGTGGATGACATGATTGCCAAATCCCTCACAGAAGAAGACCACCTGTTAAATCTGTTGAAGCTATTCAAGCGTCTGAGGAAGTATCAACTGAAATTAAACCCCAACAAGTGTACATTCGGGGTGAGATCCGGTAAGCTGTTGGGATTTATTGTAAGTGAGAAAGGGATTGAAGTTGACCCTGATAAAGTCAAAGCCATTCAAGAAATGCCTGCACCGAAGTCAGAAAAAGAAGTTCGGGGGTTTCTAGGTAGATTGAACTACATTTCATGGTTCATATCTCACCTTACGGCAACCTGTGAGCCTTTGTTCAAGCTGTTAAGAAAAGAACAAACAGTCAGGTGGAATGAAGACTGCCAGAGGGCTTTTGACAAAATCAAGGAATACTTACAAGAACCTCTGATCCTTATGCCTCCAGTTGAAGGAAGACTTCTAATCATGTACTTGACAGTATTGGAAGAGTCAATGGGGTGTGTGCTGGGCCAGCATGAGGAGTCTGGTCGAAAAGAGTATGCAATATACTACCTAAGCAAAAAGTTTACCGACTGTGAACAACGTTATTCACTGCTCGAGAAAACTTGATGTGCTTTAGCGTGGGCTGCTCGCCGACTAAGGCAGTATATGTTGACCCACACTACCTTATTGATCTCAAAGATGGACCCAGTCAAGTACATTTTTGAGAAGCCAACACTTACCGGACGGGTTGCAAGATGGCAAATGATCCTCACAGAATATGACATTCAATACACATCCCAAAAAGCCATCAAAGGCAGTGTATTGTCTGATTATCTTGCTGAGCAGCCCATTGATGATTACCAGCCTATGAGGTTTGACTTCCCTGATGAAGACATCATGTTCATAAAAGCAAAAGATCATGAAGAGCCTGTTCACACTGAAGGGCCTGACCCAGAGGAAGAATGGACTATGATGTTTGACGGGGCTGTTAATATGAATGGTCGTGGTGTTGGTGCAGTACTCATTACACCCAAGGGAGTTCACATGCCTTTCTCGGCAAAACTCACCTTTAACTTCACTAACAACGAAGCTGAATACGAAGCTTGTATTATGGGTCTTGAGGAAGCCATTGACCTCAGGATCAAGACTTTGACTGTGTTCAGAGATTCAGCTCTGGTAATTAATCAAACCAACGACAAATGGTACACTCACCAGGATCATCTGATACCTTATCGGGATTATATAAGGAGGTTGTTGACTTTCTTCACAACAGTCAAGCTTGAGTATATCCCTCGAGACGAGAATCAGTTTGCAGACGCTTTGGCTACCATTTCATCCATGATCAAAGTTCAAGCTGCCAACTTTGTACCACGAATATCAGTATCCAGACTTGACAGACCAGCGTATGTGTTCTCAGCAGATGTTGTCAAAGATGATAAGCCTTGGTTCCATGATATCAAATGCTTCTTGGAGGATCAAACATACCCACCTGGGGCATCTTCCAATGATAAGAAGACATTAAGAAGGCTAGCTAGTAGTTTCTTCCTGAATGCTGACGGTTCCCTGTACAAGAGAAACTTTGATATGGTACTCCTCAGATGCGTTGATAGGACAGAAGCAGACTTGTTGATGCACGAGGTGCACGAAGGATCCTTTGGTACCCATGCTGGAGGGCATGCAATGGCTAAAAAGTTGCTAAGGTCATGCTATTACTGGATTACCATGGACGCAGACTGTTGTGCGTATGCCAGAAAGTGTCATAAATGCCAGATCTATGCGGATAAAGTGCATGTGCCTCCGAATCCTCTGAATGTAATGTCTTCACCCTGGCCCTTTGCCATGTGGGGCATTGATATGATTGGCAAGATTGATCTGACTGCTTCAAATGGCCACAGATTCATCCTGGTTTCCATAGACTATTTTACCAAGTGGGTCGAAGCAGCTTCTTATGCAAATGTTACCAGGCAAGTGGTAGCCCGATTTCTGAAGAGAGATATCATCTGTCGGTATGGAGTTCCCGAGCGAATCATTACTGATAATGGTTCCAACTTAAACAACAAAATGACGGCAGAGCTATGCCGGGATTTCAAGATCCAACACCACAATTCTTCTCCTTACAGGCCAAAGATGAATGGCGCTGTTGTGGCAGCTAACAAGAATATCAAGAAGATTGTGCAGAAGATGGTGGTTACCTACAAAGATTGGCATGAAATGCTACCATTTTCCTTACATGGGTACCGAACGTCAATCAGAACATCCACTGGGGTAACACCGTATCAGCTTGTGTATGGTATGGAAACCGTCCTACCTGTTGAAGTTGAATTACCCTCCTTGCGGGTACTAATGGATGTTAAGCTAAATGAAGCAGAGTGGGTCCGATCCCGATACGAGCAACTGAGTCTGATCGAAGAGAAGAGATTAGCTGCAATCTGCCATGGGCAGTTATATCAGAAAAGAATGAAGAAAGCCTTTGATCAGAAAGTCAGGCTCCGAGAATACCAAGTAGGGGATCTTGTGCTGAAAAGACTCCTCCCTCCTCATACAGACCACAGGGGCAAGTGGACTCCGAATTACGATGGTCCGTTCATAGTAAAGAAAGTATTCTCTAGTGGAGCACTGATGCTCAGTACTATGGATGGTGAAGATTTCTTATCCCCTGTGAATTCAGATGCAGTTAAAAAATACTTCGCATGAAAATGACCCGCTGGACATAAAAACAGAATGTAAGTCCAGGCAAAATAGGGCATCCCGGCGAGTCAAAAACAGAATAAAAGGCTCGGGCAAAAATAAGGGGAAAATAAATAAAAATGTACACCCGCTGAGTTGAAAAGCCGCATTGGACAACTCAGGCAAAAATGGGTATCCCGGTGGATTGAAAACCCGAAAGGGCGATCCACGCAAGATAAGGGAATAAGCGAACAACTGCATTCTGAATTCATCTGTATCACTTACGACATGGTAAACTCCGAAAGGGTCGAGCTTCGTTCAGAATCAGCCTTCTTCAGAAAGCAAGATGAGAAGAACGTCAAATGTCATACGATTCATAGCCAAAGGGAAGCTCCTTGAAGCGTCATCAACATTGCCAGCATCTTTTTGCCTCTTAATTTGTAACGATCTCCTCATTTCAGGGGATCCGTTTCCATGACTGTATCTTTCCAATTCAGGGCACACGAATTAATAAGATCAGATTTTTCAGTCATATTTCGTCTCGTACATTTTATTTTCATTTGCAAAATGTCCGGTGTCCTTAAGATATTGATTGCATAAATACAGATGTTTCCCTTCTAAAAATACGTGCTTACAGGAAATACTTTTACTCCCGGGAGTGTCTAAATTCCTATGACGGAATCCGGTAAGGGATACCTCGGGATACTTGTACGTTTCTTTGTCATGCAAGATTGCAGGTATTCAAAGCACAGCATGTGGCATGAAAGTTCCTCCCCAGCAAGTGGTCAAACCATTTCCACAGCACATCTTCCAAACAACACAAGGTTGCTTTCTCCCCAGCTGAGTTGCCAGTCATCATTCCTCCTCAGCCAAGTGCAAAGACAGGGAACCACCTCCCCGCAGAGTTTCAGCCTCTATCCCGAAGAGCAATGCCTGAAGATCTCACAGCAAAGCAACGGAAGCTCCCGCAGACCCTAGCTGGGCTTATCATCATTGAGATAGGTCTATCAGTGACCTTCTTCCCCAAAGAAGAATCATTTTATCAGATCTACCAATGATCTCATCCCCAGCTGGGATATCCACTTCAAGCAGATCAGCCAGAGATCTCCACAGCAACGGGATCCGAATCCCGGATCAGTGTCTTTGCATAAATCATAGCATTCGCATCATATTTTCCCCACAGAGCGTACCATTCCGTCTAATACGGAGCATTACGGCAAAAATCAAACATATTGCATAATCATAAGCCATGTGTGAAACTGAACACTTGTAAATACTGACGTTCCATCAGCAATATACTAAATATCTCTCAAACTCACCGGTAGAATACAGTTACATGCTCCTTTAGACACTCGTCTGTGTCATCATTCCCCAGTAATGTCGCCCGAGCGTTCTCTACAAACAAATACTTATACATTACAGATACTTCTTGACACTCATCTGTGCCATATCCCCAGCGGAAAGCCAAAGCGTCCCCTTTGCACTCGCAAACACATGTTTACGTATATATACACACTTCCCTGACACCCGTCCGTATCATTTTCCCCGACATAGTTACCTAAACACTTTGTAAATCAAATACTTGTTTATAATACACTTCTTCCGGCACCCGTCCGTGTCGTGCTCTCTCCGGCAAGTTGAACACTCGTCTGTGTCTCACCCATTACTTTTCACTCATACCGATACTCGTCCGTATCTTGTATATACCACTTAAATCCCCTCAGAATCAACACTCGTCCGTGTTCTTTGTTAACTAGTTGATACTCGTCCGTATCATCATCTTTGAACATGCGTCAAGCGTTTGTTTCTACTGATACTCGTCTGTATCATAGTCTTAAGGATGCTCGTCCGCATCTTTAATCTATACACCGTGTCAAACACTTATAGTTTCTTGTATTTTAGACGCTCGTTTGTGTCTACCATTCCCTAGAAGAGTCCCCAGCAAATTTTTATTAAACTATTTCCTTTCTATCTGACATTCGTCCTATGTCATGATACCTTTCGGCAGCCGTCCCCTGCCAGGTGATCGTCCTTCACCTTTTTGATGATCGTCCTTCATCGCCCCCAGCGGAGTCTCTATTCATTAGAACCTTTTCCTATCCGACATTCGTCCTATGTCGTAATGTTTTTAGCAGCCGTCCCCTGCTAGGTGATCGTCCTTCACCTCTTGATGATCGTCCTTCATCATGCTTATCCGATGGTCGTCCCCATCGTCGACCTTTTCTATCCGACATCCGTCCTATATCATGATACTTTCGGCAGCCGTACCCTGCCAGGTGATCGTCCTTCACCAATAGATGACCGTCCCTCATCTTATCCCCAACAGAGCAGCCGTACCCTGCCAGGTGATCGTCCTTCACCAATAGATGACCGTCCCTCATCTTATCCCCAACAGAGCAGCCGTCCCCCGCTAGGTGGTCGTCCCTCACCTTTGATGACCGTACCTCATCATTTATTTCATTTATGCTTTGAACTTGATGGTCGTACCCATCATTCACTATTACCTTTAATCCCCAGAGAATCTTTGTTACTTTATTTTTGATGGCCGTCCCCATCATAATCTCTTATATCCCCGGCTTGTCAGTCGTCCCCGTCATTGCTTTATGCACTTCCCCCAGCATGTCGGTCGTCCCCGTCATTGCTTTATCCCCAACAGTCATCCTCTGCTCGACGGTCGACCTCCGTCGCCCGCACTTTATAAATATACTTTATTTTCTTTTACAATCTATATCCCTTTTCTTTTTCATTCAGTGAGTGCAAATTTTGGACTGTCTTTGATATTCAACCACAAGTTATCTTGTTTGACTGATAAGCCGTTGCTTACATCCTGCACAGCTAACTCATGCTTGAATAGGGGCAGCTGTAAACACCCCAAATTTTCCCTCACCCATTCACATCATGGCTTGTGATCTTTTCATGTGCATAAGTTCAATCATAGCATCTCATATTGCATCTTTTGCTTCACTGCATTGTTTCTAAGTCATCTGCATCTAGGGTTTGTGATCTGAGCAATCCAAGAGCCATTTGAGCCACTCCAAAGGTCATTAATCACTTCAAAGGGGTCCATGTATGTTCAAGTATCATATTATATCCTCACAAGGTCAAGGAAGTCAAGGAATCACAAGAACTGAGAAAGGCATGGAAGCAGGGCTAGGCTTAACTGCACAGATGACCTAAAATTAGGGTTTTGGTTTCAAAGGCCATAACCCCAAATGTTTTGGTCATTCTTGTTTCTATTGGTCTCTATATGTTATGAGGATCATGCATATCAATTTTCATGAAGAAATTCAATGGGGAAGGCATCTGATCAAGGGATGACTTCTTGAGCAAGTCAGTGCAAAATCAGGGCATCTGAGGCCCCCAATGACCCAACCAAAGAGGTTTCTCCATCATTTTGAATGTGTATGATCTTTATTTGATCATAGAAGATGTTAGAAGTTCACAAAATTGAAGAATTTCAAGCCATTTGCAAAGTTGCCTTTTTGGGAAAGTGACTTATAATGCAAACTTGCCATTTTGGGAAAGTTTTTCAACCTCCTCTTTTTGATTCAAAAAAGCTTCAAATAAAAAATTTGGTCATAGAAGTTGTAGAATGGATCCTTACATTTTCAAAAAGTACAAGAACTCATTCTAATTCATTATGGATCAAAAGTTATGGCTTGTCAAAGTTGGGAAAAATCATGAAATTTCACTTATGCACCAAAAGAGGAAAGTTGCAAAACTTCATGCCAAGGCTAATTGTGACTTCAAATGGACTTCTAAACATTACACAAACCTCACACATGACCCAAAACTCAGAATTGCATAAGAATTTCTCAAGTTTCATGCCATGAACTTCACAAATTTCAAAAGGGGCCAAACTTCCCCAAAATTGCAAAATGGATCAAAGCTTCTCATCCACTTGTGCCAGCTGCCAAAAGTGACTTCCATGGACATCCTTGAAGCATGTTGATTCGAACCATGCCTTTGTACCATGACTGAACCAGCCCATACCTTCACTTACACAAAAGTTGACTTTATGCAATTTGAGCCATGCCAATCAAGCTGAGCCACACCAACTACTCTGACCAATCACAGCTTCACATACATGCCTCATAGATCACATTTCACACAATCTTGGAGCCTGAAACCACAACATTGCCATAGTTCAAAAAAACCTCCCTCTTTGCTTTTTCATTCGAATCTGATCACACAAGCCTCAAACCTCAAAACAAATTCCACAGAACAACTCACCATGATCCACTGATCATTTCCCAACCATCATCTTGCCCTAAAAAGCCCTGAATCAAAAACACGATTTCCACACTTCATAAACTGAACCTCTGCCATTTTCATTTTAAGGCCATATAAACTCCAGCTAAGCATCACAAACTTCTGGGGGGATCATTGGAGCTTGTTTGAAGCAAAGGACTGGCCAGAAAGCACCATTTTCGAAAGCTTCAGTTCAGGTATCATCAAGAACAATTTTTCCAGAAACGTGTTTTTAAGTTACTAATTGATTCTCCATGATTCACTGATGATGCTGATGTGTTTAGTTTTGAAAATAGTCAAGTATTAAGCATGTATTGATCTTCTGAAATTTCTGCCATACTTTCCGTTTTGCTTCGATTCATGATTTTGAGGTTGAATAATTGAGTTTTGATGTTTGATTCTTGCTGGGGTTGAGGAGAGGATCATTTCTGGAGCTTTAGAGGTCTTGGGGTTGCGTATTGAGGGAGATGGGGTGAGGGGCTAGCCGGAGAAGATGACCGGAACACTGTTCCGGTCATCTGAAGATGATTAGGGCTCAGGATTAGGGTTTAATCATAATTAAGTGAGTTTGAATTTTGGCCGTCCATTAGCGCGCGTAGTCAACTCCCGCCTCCCTGAGTTTGAATCCTGACTCTTGGATTTGCATACTTTCTCATTTTTCATTTAAATTCATTTTTATTTTATTTGTTTTATATTTAACTTCCACGAATTTTTAAAAATAGCAAAACATATTAAAAAATTCTGAAATTTTTTGTCAAACCTTTTATTAATATTCAGAACACAAAAATATTTTTATTTTTATTTTTTGCATTAAAAATTATTTTTAAATCATTTAAATGTTTATTTTTAATTAGTTAATGGAAATTAATTAATTAAAAATGCATTTAGGTATTTAAAAATCACAAAAAAATTCACTTTGCATTTTGATACATTTAGAAACATTATCAAACTCTTCAAACAAATTTTTTTTTGGTCCTTGATGTATTTTGACAATTTTCATTGGAATAAAAGTTGTTTAAAGGCAATATTTTTGTTCAAACTTAGAAAAATTCATTCTGCCTAACCATGAAGAGTTTGATGATGATTATTTTTGCATTGCATCCTTCATAGCATGTAGTTTCTAGGGTAAAATGGGTTTGAATTTATCTTTCATTTTCAATTTGTTGTGCATTTTTCCTTTTGAGGTACCTTGAAACCCTAGTTGACTTAGAAAAAATCATAACACCCATTAGGTTAAGAGTTAGGTCCCCTCCTTTGGGCAGTGAACTTGTGTAGGGTTAGGGTTCCTTTGATCCCATTTTCAATTTTTTATCATGTCATTTGCTTCTAATTTTGAATTTTGCATTGCATATTGTATGTAAACCCTAATTCTTGTCTTCATTTGCATCCATCTCTCATATGCTTGCATTCATGAACTTGCCATGACATTTTGTGCATCCACATGATTCATAAGATACCTTAGGACATATTAGAATCATGTTTGATCATTACATCATTCATTTGACATGTCATACCTTCATTGCATTTCATAAGCTTTCATGAACTTTCATGGTTCAAGGCATGCTTCATATGCATCCATTCTCTTGTATGCTCACATATATGCATCTTGTATGACTTTGCACCATCTCTTGATATCATTTGTATCATGTGTATGTTTCTGAATTTGGCCTTTGCCCATCCATATGCATTGTTTCATCTCATTCCTTCCCTTATGCATCTTGTGCTAACGTTTCAGGTTAATGGTAAGTTTGTTTGGGAGGTGGATTTGCCTTCACCTCCTACCTCTTATCACCTTATCATTTTACATCCTTGCTGCATTTTTACTTGTCTTTGAGTGAGCTTGCTCACTTGGGCCTCTCTTCCCACTTTTCTCTTCTTATCTCATCCCTTTTCTATCTTGCTTCTCCTTGGTGGCTTCCTTGAAGATTTCTCCTCCTAAGCCTCACAAACCCTAGGACTTCAAAGCATGATAACATTTTAGGATTGTTTAGTCCCCCTTAGACTCTTTCCTTTGAGTTTTCTCTGAGTCTTCTCTTCTCACTTCACCATCAGGGACTAAACCTTAAAGGTTTTAAGGCTTTGTGATTAAGCTTATGCCTGCATCCTTCTATTAGGATGGAGTGTATAACTTTAATCCTAAGTGTTAAACCCTTAATGTGTTTAACTCCTTCAATCAATCCATTTAATAATCATCAAGATAATAAGCTTGTAACTTGGGCCTTGCATTAGGGTTCTAATTCTTCCTTAATTGGTTAAGAAGGACTAACCCTAGTGTTAATGGACAAGTCCCCCTCAAGTTGTCTTACAAACCATAAAAATCACTTCTTAATCTTACCATTAACTAAAATCCATCTAATAAAGGTTTTGTTTTGTCATGAGGTTAATCCCTAATCATGGATTAAGTTGAGGAGCCTTTCTCAGCTTAAATGTTCTCATCTATTATCCTTCTATTAGGATGGTGTAATGAGTCCATTAAATCCTTGATTATGGCTTAAATTCATTACCTAACACTAAACAAAAACTCCAAAAACATTTAAATAATCACAAGTAGGCTAATGATCTTAATCCTACATCATGGTGATTAAGTGTGAGGTGCTTACTTCATACTTAAGGTATTATCATTACCCCTAATCAGAGGGAGGATGTGATGAGCTTACTAACCCTTGGTTTAGGCTTAAGCTCATTTTCTTATGACAAAACTCCAAAAAGCAATAAAAGATTGAAAACATCAAAAACAAACAATAATCGTCTCCTCCGGGATTCTTTTCTCATCTCATTCACTCATAAACGAGAACTTGCTTCTTCCGTCTAATGCAAGACAGTTTGCACCTGAGCCAGACAGGTCATACACTTGAGCATAGATAAGCAAGCAGTTCATCAGTCAATTTATCTTTCAGTCTCTTTGAGTCGAACTACGGTGTTCTGACTTCCTCATTGCACGAGAGGATACGTAGGCATAACTTAACAGTTATCGAACAAAAGTCTCTGTATATCCCCCTCCTTCCAGCATTATTCTTTAAGCCTCATAGTCTTGAGCTTCACATTCTTGTTCTTACACTGACACTTCTCTTATACACTTCACATTTCTTTTACACTGACACTTGCATTCTTTCCAGCTTTGATACACAGATTGCACTGACACTACCCCTTTAAAACACAAATCTTTCAAGCGTGGATCCCGTCGAGTACGACGGATAATCTGGGTGCTAATACCTTCCCAGGTTGTAACCAACCCCCTTTCTTAGTCTCTCTGGTTCGCAACCGTCTTATCCATATTCTTTTCTAGGTTTATGCAGCATTACCTTTCCTCCGGGATAAAAATGCCTAGCTGGCGACTCTTGTCTTTTGAGTTCACCCTTGTGTGTCCTCTCTCCTTTCGCCGACCGTTCGCGTCTGTACCCCTTCTGACCATGTGTCATTTGGTGGGAGCGACAAAATTCTAGTGAAGTAGAAACCACCGATCAATGGAAAACCTTGGTTCTTTAGAGAGCATTGATCACATGCCTTATGATCCAATGCAATGCATGATTGAATGCTATGACCTAATGGGAAATGCAGATGAGTGCGAAGCGATAAGCCAGTCGAAGTAATAAATATGTGGGCAAATTTTGAGGTATTACAACTGCCCCTATTCAATCATCAGCAGACCTGAATGAATAATAGTGACGAATTTTAGACATTCAAGGTATGCAGTGATTGAATACTAGAATAAATCCTGAAAATTTGTATTCCACGAAGATGCCATCTTATTCTTGTCGTTGTTTCTGTTTCTCTATTATTTTTTCTTTTTTAGAAAGAATGGGATCATTGTACTTAAATGATTACCCACGACGCGACCGTTGTACTGAAACGAGACGCAAAAGAAGGGGTATGTTGTACTTAACCAGGGATTGGAAGAGAAACAGAGGGCCTGTTGTACTTAAACAGGGCTTGGAAGGAAAAGAGGGCATGTTGTACTTAAACAGGGCTTGAACGAAACCATTGTACTTAAACAGAGTCATAAGAAGAAAAAGGGGGGGTCTATTGTACTTAAACAAGGCTTGGAAAGGAAAAAAAAAGGGCCTATTGTACTTAAATAGGGCTTGGAAATAAAAAAGAGGGCATGTTGTACATAAACAGGGCTTGGAAGAAAAAGAGGGTCTGCTGTACTTAAGTAGGGCTTGAATGAAACCATTGTACTTAAACAGAGTCGTAAGAAGAAAAAAGGGGAGCCTGTTATACTTAAACAGGGGTTGGAAAGGAAAAAAGAGGGCATGTTGTACTTAAACATGGCTTGAACGAAACCATTGTACTTAAACGGATTCGTAAGAAGAAAAAAGGGGGCCTGTTGTACTTAAACATGGCTTGGAAAGGAAAAAAGAGGGCCTGTTGTACTTAAACATGGCTTGGAAAGGAAAAAAGAGGGCATGTTGTACTTAAACATGGCTTGGAAAGAAAAAAGAGGGTCTGTTTTACTTAAACAGGGCTTGGAAAGAAAAAAGAGGGTCTGTTGTACTTAAACAGGGCTTGGAAAGAAAAAAGAGTGCATGTTGTACTTAAACAGGGCTTTAAAGAAAAAGGAGGGCCTGTTGTACTTAAACAGGGCTTGAAAATGATATGAGACTGTTGTGCTGGAACGAGACTCACTGGGGATGACAAACATTGACTTGGAAAGACGAAAATGCTTGGAAAATGATATTGGTATCCTCTGTGGGGAGTACTTTAGGCTGAAAATGATGTTCCGGGTCTTATGTAATATACCTCAAAACTGGCCCATGTTAGCATGCGCATGTTTGAACTTATGGCGTAATGCTCCATGATGATGTAAATGCTACACGTTGGAGGATACAAATGTAATGATGACTATTAAATGCAAATGCAAAAGGATCTCCTGATAAGGAGACTGCAAGTATCCCAGGTGGCTTGACTGGGGAGAAATGATGATCACTGCATTGATCTGGTTAATCCTTGTAAGGAGAAAACAACTCTACGGGAGATATTGTCACTGATACGCCGGCTCTGAACTTCCGCCATTGCCAAAAGTAAATTGGAATTTGAGATTGGAGAGCCAGGATCCAGTTGGAGATGGACTCTTCTTATGAGGTACGTTACCCGTTGAACTCCGTTGGGGAAGTGAAAACCTTCAGGCTTGGCTGGGGAACCAGATGTATGATACTGCTGAGGTAGCAACCTACTAGGGAGGAAAGAAACTCCTTATACTGCTGGGAATTACCCCTGTATTGAAGGGAAGTCCCTGTTTGGGGGAGACCACCAATCTTCTTTCACACCATTGCTGGGGAAGATTTCTACTTCCGCTCTACAGGGGATAACGGAAGACACACGGGAAAACACTTGTTGGAGAATTTTGTTCCAGCATATTGTTGAGAGATTCCTCTTGGAAGTCTACTTTAGCTCTACTAGCAACGCCTGTACCTGCACCTACATAAACACAACTGATAGTGCCTACAACATGGAGAGTTAATTTGGCCTATATGCCATAGGCTTATGGTATGAATCACCATCTCGGTCACTTAACACTTTTTAGAGTTGTATTAAATGTTTATGTCCTCCTACATGAGTTAGAAAGCATTCAAGTGTTCATAACACAATTTTAAATCACAATTCACTGGACGCTTTTGCAATCAATCAATGTTAGATGAAAAAACAAAAGCAAATGGTCACAGGTTTGACTAAAATTGAATTTTATTGATTTTGTGAATGACCCTGAATAGGCATTACATCAGGAAGAAATCGTTGGAATGAGGGAATCACTCAAAAGGAAAACAAACTACCCTATTAGCAATGTGAAAAATAGATCTCATCAAGTTTTGACCCGACTTTGAATTGTATATCTTCATGACTCTCTACTTGCTTCGCCCTTGAGAAAAGTGATTGAATTGGTCTTCAACCCTTAGAATGCCTTTAGTTGCAAATGGATAACAAATTTCGCAGACCGCAGTCGTTCGTGTTAGTCCCTCTTTTGCGTGGATCGCCCTTTAGGGTTTTCAATCCACTGGGATACCCTTTTTTTGCATGGGTTATCCAATGTGGCTTTTCAGCTCAGCGGGTGTACATTTTTTCAATATTTCCCTAATTTTTTCCTGAGCCTTTTATTCTGTTTTATGCTCGCGGGGATGCCCATTTTTTCCTGGATCTTTATTATGTTTTTATCCAGCGGGTCTTTTTACACGAAGTATTTTCTTACTGCGTCTGCGTTGACAGGGGAAAGGAAGTCTTCGCCATCCATGGTTGTTAGTATCAAGGCTCCGCCTGAGAAGACCTTTTTAACCACGAATGGACCTTCATAGTTGGGTGTCCACTTGCCCCTGTGATCGTTGAGAGGAGGAAGAATCCTTTTCAGCACCAGGTAACCTGGTATGTTCCGTTGATGCCGCACTTTCTTGTCGAAAGTTTGTTTCATTCGCCATTGGTACAACTGTCCATGGCATACAGCTGTTAGGCGTTTCTCTTCAATGAGGCTCAGTTTATTGTATTTGGATCGAAGCCATTCAACTTCATCTAGCTTGACATCCATCATTATTCTCAACGAGGAGATCTCAACTTCGACTGGTAGGATTTCCTCCATACCATACACCAGTGAGAATGGGGTTGCCCCTATCGAGGTGCATACAAACGTTTGGTACCCATGTTGCACGAACGGTAGCATCGCATGCCAATTCTTATATGTCATAACCATCTTCTGCACGATTTTCTTGATGTTCTTGTTGGCCTCCTCAACGACGCCATTCATCTTCGGGCGATACGGCGAAGAGTTGTGATGCTCTATTTTGAAATCCCGGCACAAGTCAGCCATCATCTTGTTTATGAGGTTAGAACCATTATCAGTAATGATCCTCTCGGGAATTCCATACTGAAAAATGATATCTCTTTTGATAAACCGGGCTACCACTTGTTTTGTAACGTTGGCATAGGATGCCGCTTCGACCCACTTTGTGAAGTAGTCTATAGCAACCAGGATGAAGCGGTGACCGTTGGAAGATGTTGGCTAAATCTTGCCAATCATATCAATTCCCCACATGGAGAACGGCCAAGGTGAAGACATGACACTCAATGGATTCGGAGGAACGTGGACCTTATCAACATAGATATGGAACTTGTGACATTTGCGGGAATATTTACAGCAATCGGACTCTATGGTGATCCAATAATATCCTGACCTTAACAGCTTCTTTGCCATAGCATGCCCTCCAGCATGGGTACCGAAGGAGCCTTCATGAACCTCTTGCATCAACAGGTCTGCTTCGTGTATATCCACGCATCTGAGTAGAACCATGTTGAAGTTTCGCTTATATAACACGTCATCTTGATTCAAGAAGAATCCACCTGCTAGCCTTCTGAGAGTCTTTTTGTCCTTACTGGATGCCCCAGTCGGGTACTCTTGAGACTTCAAGAATTTCTTGATATCATGATACCAAGGTTTGTTTCATCACCACTAACAACTGCGAAGACATAGGCAGGTCTTTCAAGACGAGAGACCATGATTCGAGGCACGTAATTCTCTTGACAAACTTTAATCATGGATGATAAAGTTGCTAGAGCATCAGTGAACTGATTTTCATCTCGTGGAATATAACTCAGCTTGACCTTGGTGAAGAAAGTTAGCAACCTCCTAGTATAGTCTCTATAAGGAACCAGGTGAGGTTGATGAACTAACCACTTGCCATTAACTTGGTTCACAACCAGAGCAGAATCTCCGAAGATCTCTAGGTTCTTGATTCGCAAGTTGATTGCCTCCTCGACCCCCATGATACACACTTCATACTCTGCTTCGTTGTTGGTACATTCGAATGTCATCCGAGCAGCGAAAGGCATATGGCCCCCCTCTGGTGAGATGATGACAACACCTACTCCGCTTCCGTTTACGTTCACAACTCCGTCAAACATCAACTTCCATTTGGATTCGGGGTCTGGCGCCTCCTCCAGAAGTGGTTCTTCACAGTCTTTCAACTTGAGGAATAAGATGTCCTCATCCGGAAACTCGAATCTCATAGGCTGATAATCGTCAATTGGTTGTTGAGCCAGGTATTCTGACAATACACTCCTTTTGATTGCTTTTTGCGAAGTGTATTGGATATCATATTCTATCAAAATCATTTGCCATCGGGCTACCCTTCCTGTTAGAGTCGGCTTCTCGAAGATATACTTTAAAGGGTCCATCTTGGAAATTACGAGAGTGGTGTGAGTCAGCATGTACTGTCTTAGTCGGCAAGCAGCCCATGCCAAAGCGCATCAAGTTTTCTCGAGTAGTGAGTAGCGTGTCTCACAATCGGTAAACTTTTTGATAAGGTAATAAATGGCATGCTCTTTTCGACCAGACTTGTCTTGCTAACCCATCACACATCCCATTGATGGCCTGATTCTTCCTCAGAATCTTGAAAATAGGCTCACATGTGGTTGTTAGGTGCGAGATGAACCGTGCAATGTAGTTCAACCTCCCTAAGAAACCACGTACTTCTTTTTCACTTCTTGGTTCAGACATCTCTTGGATGGCTTTTACCTTTGCAGGGTCGACTTCGATTCCCTGTTCACTAACAATGAAGCCCAACAGCTTACCAGAACGTACCCCGAAGGTGCATTTGTTCGGATTCAACCTTAGTCTAAATTTCCGGACTCTGTCAAAAAACTTGGCTAAGTTAACTAGATGCTCTTCTTTTGTTTGTGACTTTGCGATCATGTAATCCACATAGACCTCAATCTCGTGATGAATCATGTCATGAAATAGTGTCACCATTGCATGTTGGTAAGTTGCACCAGCATTCTTCAAACCAAACGGCATAACTTTATAACAGAAGGTGCCCCAAGGCATAATGAATGTAGTCTTTTCCATATCCTCTGGCGCCATTTTAATCTGATTATAGCCCGAGAAGCCATCCATGAAAGAGAATACAGAAAACTGAGCAGTGTTATCAACTAGCACGTCAATGTGAGGCAGAGGGAAATCATCTTTAGGGTTGGCCTGATTCAAATCCCTATAGTCCACACACATCCTAACCTTACCATCTTTTTTAAGGAATGGTACAATAATTGCAACCCATGGGGGATAACTGGTTATGGCCAAGAATCCGACGTCAAACTGTTTTTGCACCTCCTCTTTAATTTTAATGGCCATGTCAGGGTGTGTACGTCTCAACTTTTGCTTTACAGGTGGGCACTCTTCCCTGAGAGGTAGTTTGTGCACCAGGATGTCAGTGTCCAATCTAGGCATGTCTTGATAAGACCAGGCGAATATGTCGGCATATTATCGAAGCATGACAATTAGACGACTCTTGATAGATTCTTCTAACGCAACCCTGATCTTTACCTCTCTCTTGTCCTCTTTGATACCCAGATTTATCACTTCAATAGCCTCTTCATGTGGCTGAATCATCTTATCCTCTTGTTTAAGCAACCTGGCCAACTCTTCAGGCAATTCACAATCTTCTTCACCTTCCTCGTCGACTAGGTAAATTGGATTGTCGAAGTCATACTGAGCCATAGCAAGGTCGTCGTTGATGAGACCCGAGGATGATCATCCTCATGAATGATGA
This sequence comes from Lathyrus aphaca, assembly GCA_963966055.1. Classification (NCBI taxonomy): domain Eukaryota; kingdom Viridiplantae; phylum Streptophyta; class Magnoliopsida; order Fabales; family Fabaceae; genus Lathyrus; species Lathyrus aphaca. The sequence goes on along the minus strand of OZ014524.1, from coordinate 320,843,949 downwards.
TTCATGCTATATTTAGAAGCTATTTGAGATGTGAACATATTGCCATTTTATTTTGAGAACAAAAACAAAAATGAAAGATAGGGAACAACATGTCATGAATGCAAAAACGTTCGCTTTATTGATGATTATGAAATCACATTATGAACAAAAGAACCCTTACAATGAGTCTCTATGCCCCGGGTAAGACATAGGACTTGAGTACAGGAAAACAAAAACATAAAAAACTATTACTCTTCAAGGAAAGTGACAGAGATGAGCTTTTTCGATGACCAGTTGTTTAGTTACGTCCCTGGAACATGAGGCTTGACCCACTCATCCATATCGCAGTCACTGTCAGTCGTATCTTCTTGCGCAACACAGACATTGCCATGATTAATCCAACCAGCACTGGTGAATGTGATTGGGATTTTCCGACCACTAGCATTTGGCCCAAGCGTTGACAGACCTGACTGATATCCAACTTCGAACATGTCTTTCTTTTCTGGGATTTCAATTGTCCTGCCCCAGCCTTCTTTCACCCCTGACTCTACCACTTCCAAGGCCTGCTTATAAGAAGCTATTGAAGCTCCTTTCTTCGAATCTTCAGATGAAGCAGCTGATGCAATCTCAGATTTTACGGGCTCAAAAGCTTGGCAAGGAGTCTCAACAATCTCTCCATCCATTTCCACGTATTTGAATGATGCTAGATGGCTGTTGAAGATGTTATCCTCTCCTGATACTGTCACAATTTTCCCTTCCCACGAATTTTAGTTTCTGATGAAGAGTGGAGGATACTGCCCCCGCTGAATAAATCCATGGTCTCCCCAACAAGCAACTATAAGCAGGATGAATATCCATTACATAGAAGGTAGCATTGAAGATTTGTGGTCCCACCTTGATAGGAAACTCCACCTCTCCGAACATTGACCTCCTTGAGTCGTCAAATGCTCGTACAATCAAGTCACTTGGCCTCAACATGACCCCATCATAATTCAGCTTCATGAGGGCTTTCTTTGGCAATACATTCAGCGATGATCCTGTGTCAACCAACACGTGGGATAGTACATCACCCTTGCACTCCATGGAGATATGAAAGGAGCGGTTGTGATTGCGTCCTTCTGGTGTTAGATCCAGATATGTGAAGCCCAAACCATGGCTAGAGTTTACACTTGACACCATAGTTTCCAACTGATTCACCAATATGTCCTGTGGTACATAAGCATTGTTCAGGATTTTTAACAAGGCCTTCCTATGGGCATCTGAGCACATTAACAAGGATAGGATTGAGATCTTCGAGGGAGTCTGCTGTAAGTGATCTACAATCTTGTAGTCACTTTTCTTAATAATTCTCAAGAATTCCTTCGCCTCCTTTCGAATGTGATGTCAGGATCTGCTGAAGGTGCAGGTGTATCATTGGTCATGGGATATTTGCCCATGGCTTTTGTTTGAGCTTCAGACGTGTCTCTTGGTGGCACCGTATTACTTCTCAGAGTTTCAGAAGCGAATAACCTACCGCTTCGGGTGAACCCTCCAACTCCGACATTTTTCTACTTGGAACGGAGTAGAAGTGGACGTAGTCAAGTCCTGCTTATGACCAATACAATATACTTCACCCCCATAATTCCACGGAATAGCCTCGTCGCTCTGGTATGAGACAAGACCAGCAGTGGTAATGGTTATGGGTGCTACTCTTGCTGCTGCAGGAACCTCTGTTGGGTCATAATAGATGGTAACAGTCGATATGTCTTCGCTTTTCACAACTTTATCAAACTATATGTTGCCTTCGTTAATCATCCTCTATATCCTCAATCTCAGTTGATCGCAACCATCAAGGGAATTAGAACAATATGGGAAATCCTTTTCACAACCCGAAAATAATTTTTTCTTGGCCAAGCAAGCTTTTATTGTCATAAGTGGAGTATTCAAGTCATTAACATCAGATATCAAATTCAGGCCTTCACCACTATCAATGGCTCCCACAGTCCTCCCATGAGGAGGCATAAGATTCTGGATGACGTTTAGAGTAGGAGCGAAATTAATGGCTTTGGAATCAATTAAACCCTGAACGACGTGCTTCAGTGCCTTACAATTCTCCGTGCTATGACCAGGAGCCCCGGAATGGAACTCACAGTGAGCGTTGGCATCATACCCTTCAGGGATTTTCCCCGGTCTTGGAGGTTGTAGGGTCCTTAGCTGGACCATTTGCAGTTGTAGAAGATTCTGAAGGAGCTGGGAATATACATGGGTGGTGTTTCAAGATGCCCGTCTTTGTGTCTGGAAGGATAGTATGGCCTGGGAGCCCTCTGTTGCTGGTAATTTGGCTGACGTTGTTGTTGTTGAACCGGTGGTTGGTTTGCTGGAGCTACAATGGTAACTGGAGCTGCTTGATGATACATATTCTGATTACCTCTCCTGTCCTGAGTGTACACAACCCTCGTTTCCCCCTTTCAGTGTTTCACAGAGGGTTTCTTCGTATTGGAGGTTGACACTCCATTGTTCTAGATTTTGCCTTGCTTTATCCAGCTCTCTATTCTCTCACCTATTAAAATAATGTCTGAAAAGCCACTTGATGAACAACCTGCTAACCTCTCCATGAAATGCCCTGGGAGGGTATCCATGAAGAGATCCACCATTTCTCTCTCCAACAAAGGTGGTTGTACTCTGGCGGCAACCTCACGCCATCTCTGAGCATAATCTTTAAAACTTTCTGAATTCTTCTGTGACAAACTCTGGAGTTAAGTACGGCTAGGCGCCATATCAATTTAGTACTAATATTTTTTAAGGAAAGCCTCCCCTAGTTCTTTCCAGTTTCGGACAGAGTTCCTTTCCAGCTTCATATACCATTCCAGTGAGCCCCCAGAGAGGCTGTCCTGGAATAGTACATCCAGAGTTCTCGTCTCTAGTGTGAGCAATGATATTTTTGTAGAAAGCCTATAGATGTGTCTTGGGAAGGAGTTGCCATTGTACTTATCAAAAGTTGGTAGCCTGAACTTGGGAGGGATGACCACTCTAGGGACCAAGCCCATATCAGATACATTTATCCCAAGAGTGTATCTACATTCAAGGGCCTTAACCTTCTAAGCCAAAAACAGAAAGTCTTGAAAGGTTTCTCCCATGACAAATCCCATATCATCATTAGTAGGAGGAAATTGATCCTCTTGAAGGTCTTCCACAGGGATAAGAGTAGGTGTGCCAATCTCTG